>CM028906.1:6235000-6835000 GCA_016801845.1 Polydactylus sextarius | reverse complement strand
AGATGCTTTGAACAGACCTTTAGCGCAGGTTGTAGGATGGTTATTAAAAGCATCTTCAATATACAGAAAGAGAGGAACAGCAGAGACATCAGGCAACAGAGAGGAAGGGAAACTAATATCTATATTTACACTGCTATCTGTGCCCATAGGCAAAATACAGAACTGAATTTGACCCTCATGAACTCCAGTGTGGATGTCTCTCTCTCTCTCTCTCTCTCGCTCTGTGTGTGTGTGTGTGCGTTATAGAGAGCGTGTGGGTGGTAGTATCATCCTCCATGGATGTGCTCTCACTCATTGCCCCCCCCCCTCATGTTCGCTCTTCAGCTTTGTCTCATTCAACATACACTACAGTCCTACTGGAAGTTTAATATACACACATAAATCTATCATTTATATGCTCAAATGTGGTGTGCATCACATCAAAACCAGAGCTTTACCAGCATGAGACGTCACATGTATCATGCCTGGCAAAAAGAAAAACAAACTATACATACTGTATCATAAATGGGTGCTGATAGAGCATAAGTGTTCAAGAAATGAAATCACAGCAGACTATAAAGCACTGCTATTGTCAGCCTCATGCTTGGGAATGTGATGTGGGATAAAATTACGCAAGCAGATTCCAAGACACTTCATCAAGCCTCGTAACCAGACAGCTACTGTTTCAGCGAGACAAAAGACCACCCTGACTCTCATCTGTGTGACATGGAGCAGCCATGGCAGCTTCAACACCGCAGCTGTGGTGAAGAAAAATAAGAGCGAATTCCTTCTCACAGTGACAATTTTACCAGCTGTTAGTGAGTCATTTCATTTTCTTTGTGACCGTTTGAGAGACAGGTTTGTTTCTTTGGACAATTCTGTGTTAATATAAAGTAGTTATCCCACTGATTCTGATGAATTTGATCATTTTTTTAATATTTAATTTAAGCTGATGTAAAACAAAACAATCAACTGGGGTGTAATAATACCAAAGTCTTCCCCAGTTTATTTGGTGCAAAACCCAAAGCCAGCTCACCTGAACTCAAGCTAGCTACCACAATTATACAAGAAAACAATAGTCAGTAAGTCAAAAGTGATTTGACTCCTCAGAATTATTTCAGTTATCCAATGGTTTTGTTTAAAGCTCTAACATTTTGATAATTACCTGTGGGACTGAGGAGAAAACTCTTGAGAAAAGTAGTGTCAGTCACCATAACCTACTGCTGTTGGGCATTTTCTGACATAAATAACATCCTTACAGCTGCAAGGCATTGAGTCTGTTTCAGTGAGCCAAGGCCACAGGAGTATTGGACAAGAAAGCCCGTTGTATAGGCCACAGGATTTCTAAACAAGCGAGCAACTAAAGAAAGAAAGACTAAAGAAAGAAAGACTAAAGAAACAAAGAGAGACTGACAGTGAGAAGAAACAAAGAAAGCAGCTTTAAGGAATAATGCAGATCAAAGCTGAGAGGACATTCAGAAGAGCAGACGTGAGATAAGAACAGAAGATTTCATACCGATATGTAAAATGAATAACATTAGTGGACTGAAAGGACAAGAGAGGAGCAGTGTTCAGAGAGAAAGAAGAGGACAGACTGTTTGAATCTCTCCAGGAGAGCAGTCTGACAGAGTAGTACTCCATCCATGCAAAGAAAATAACACACAGTGTGAGATAAGTCAACTTTTTCAATGCAAATTAACTGTCGAAACAGTTTGTCGAAATGCTTCTGCATTGTCCCCAGGCACACAAACAGGAAGCACATCCTATGTCCCATGTCCAGACTGCACACATATCACACACACACACACACACACACACACACACACACACACACACCACACACACACATATCACACACACACACACACATTCACACACACACACACACACACACACACACACATTCCACACACACACATATCACACACACACACACATTCCATCAGATGTGCACCTAATCTCAGCTGGAGGGGAAAGAGGATGCTGGTAATAGTCACACTTGCCTCTTTATTTCTGCTGGAGTATGTTCACAAATTATTTCACATGATTCACATCTTCTTATACTCCAGTGAAGTCCCAAAGGGGAAATCTAAAAATGAACACTTGTATCCAACAAAAACCACAACAAATATTTCCTCCTGTTTACTTTTCGCAATGAATTCAAGTCATACTTTAATACTTTGGTGAGAAAATCACCTACTATGTGAGAATTTGAATGCATTGATGCATGATTTATGCACAATGAAAGAAGAGTTACCCAAGTCTTCTGGAAATAGATTCTGGTACAGTTTTCACAGACAGTCTCTCTCTCTCTCACACACACACACACACACATCAGTGTGAGGAGGCTTTCTGACAGGCAATGAGCTCATGAGATCTGAATGTCTTCCTGTGGTGAATACTTCTCTGCTTTCTTACAACTTTTCCTCTTTTTTTTTTCTTCGTCTTTCCCACACTTTTATATCTGCCACCCCCCACCCCACCCCTCTTTGTATACACACACACACACACACACACACACACACACACACACACACACACACACACACACACACACACACACACACACACACACACACACACACCTTTCTCTCCTCACATTAATTGCTCCATTTAGAGTTAATGTGAAAAACAAACAAAAAAAAAGCTTAATTCTGGATTTGGTATCTTAATCTGCTGTTGTGTTGTGTATTTTTTTCTACTTCAGGGATAGCAGATTTTGGGTTGCTAGGTTAGCAACTTAGCTGTGAGTTTAATGTGTCAGTGTGTGTGAGAGAGTGTGCGGGTAAATGTTAAGCTAGATAAATGGCCAGTGGTCTAAATCACTCAATTAAGATTTACTGTAGGCAAGGTGCCTCGAGTAAAGAATTCAGACAGTTGAGAGTGTGGACGTGCTTGGATCCGTGTGTACACACACTGCCTGTCTACACAAATGTTTATTTTCTATTTTGACAAGACAAATAAAACTACTATAAAATCATAGGAAAAAAAAGAAACGGGATAGACAGTGAGATTTGTCAGTTTTCATATCTTGAAACAAATCTTGAATCGTTTTACGCTACAAGGACCTTAATAGCCTTACAGTTAACAGCAGAAGTTATACCATAAACACACTGAAAATGGCTTTCAGATGTCTTTCCGACCACATATGTGTGCCTGACATCAGGGCAGCACGGGCGCCCTTCATAATTAGGGTGTTTGCAGATATGTAATTGCAACCACACTTAACACAGCTGGAATGTTACTTTGAATTACACAAAATTCACGTCAGCAGGTTAAATTTAAAGCTTTTGGTGGAGACAAACATGCATGTCTATGTGTGTGTGTACTCTAGATCTATAGAATCAGACTTTTTTTGCAGCGTACTACATTTGGCTGCTCCTCCCATCTCTAACAGCCCATTTGAGGGCTGTTTGAGGTTAAAGTTAAAATAGGATTAGGGTGAGGTCAAACATGCAGCGCAGATGATAAGCCAGAAAATTAATAAAAGTCCCCACAAATATAGTAATACAGACATTACGTGTGTGTGTGTGTGTGTGTGTGTGTGTGTGTGTGTGTGTGTGTGTGTGTGTGTGTGTGTGTGTGTGTGTGTGTGTGTCCTCTGGGAACAGATGATCATTTATCACAGTGTGGATTCCCTTTACTGGTAGCTGGGGAGTACTTTTGCTGGTGTCTAAAAGAACAAAAAGGGGTACTCCAAAGGTCAGTTTCCTCCTCCCTGTCTTTATCACCCCCTCCCTCTGCCCTTCTTCCCAACACCCCTTCCCAGACCTGGCACACTACTCTATCTGTGGTATCCAACCAAAAACAACTGGACCATTTAAGAGGGTCAGCGTGCAAATCACAGCTTTCTAATCAAGGAGCTATTCAGCAGAGTGGTCCAAATGATCAGTACAGCTATTTCTGTGCCAGCAACTTTACTGTTATGTTGCTCAGAAATTGCTTTGAATATGAAACAGAATTCAGTGCTTCTCTGTGCTTTTATTGCTCAGAGGCTCTGGCTGGAGGTTGTTTGGCAGACGGAGTTCTGGATGACCTCAGACTTCTGGAGGGGTCAGTTTCTTTCACATACAGATCCCGCTGTGGCCATTATGTTTCTCTCTTAAGCCCTGTGGACTGAGAGCTAAAACTAAAACTGACAGGAAGGTAACTCAGGGCAACGATCAATGCTGGAGCTAGCCTCTGTTGCCCCCTGTGTTGTTGGAGGATACTGAAGAGGTCTTTTATGGAGCCAACTGAGAGCTGAGTGGCATTACTGTATGGGTTGGTTGTTCCTACTCTGATCTTATGTAACGCTATTATTCCACTCAGCTGCCCTGTAATCAATTACATCGTTTACCAATTTAAGGTCAAAATATAGTAGATAAAGAAGATTGCTCCTTTTCCTGGTTTCACAACATCTCTACTACTGTGTGCTGATATAGTGGTACTGGAAGTTTACCACCCACCTACAACACAATGTGTCTGCCAACTCATATTTGTGCCCTCCCACTAATGTCACACAGAACAGTGTTCAGATATAGTAATAGTCATAGTTTCATGCTGCGTCCTAAATGTGCTAGCTGTGTTAGCAGCTTTCTGCTGCACCACAGAGAGCAGCATCTCAGTGAAGACAAACATATCTTTTATTATTTTATTTTCACTTTCAATATCACAGCCAAAGGGTTGGGAGAATGATTTATAGATAAGCTGCAGTAGCACTCGATAGCTCTTTTAACAACACTTCCAAACAATGATGTGGCAAAACTATCAAACTGTAATGGTTTAACAACCAAAGCTCAAATGACTCTACAAGATGAGATGACAGTGAATAACTGCCTAGAACCCACATGTAGGAGTATGAAAATAATATGACATTTTGACATTATACCACCTGACCTTAAAAACAGCCTTTAAAATTAATAAAGAATTATTAAGATTTTCTGTTCATTTTCACTGAATTTTACAATTAGGCCTCTGGAACCTAAAAACTGAGTGAGTTCCCTTAAGATGTTAGAGAACTATTTCTTGCCTCTCTACAATGCACTTTCAAAAACAAATGCAGAAAAAGGACATTGCCTATATTGTGCTGTGCTTTTCATTTTGATTCATGAGAATCCAAGTATCCCTTTTTTCGTCAGCAGTGTTAAACATCCTTGTCCCTTGTACAGTATGACACCATTCTGCAGATTATGGATGAATTCCCTCCAGTAATTTTACTAATCATATTATGATTTTCAACTTGAGGCTTTATCTGGCCGTTACCTATCATTATCTATTAGCTAATGGATGGATGCAATTTATGTTATATTCTTAGCACTATATGGGATAAAACTGTCATGCTATAAGAAATGATAGCCAGTAGGTTGAAGTGTTGGTTTTAAGAAGCTAAAGATGTTGTTCTTCAGTCTCACCGAGGACTCAGAGCAGCAGGACCATGTTTGAAAGCAAAGGCAATGGATGGAAACATGCACCGACCTATTTTCTTTGTCAGCATTTTGAGAGTAAGGTTAAAGGCAGTTTCTCTTTCTTTTTGTTGATATGTCACAGTGAAGAAAAATGCATTTCACTGAATATGTTTTGGGTGTGTTTCAGTTTTTACCATATGTACATGTTCAGCAGTTTACATTCAGGCTTTAGAAAATGACTTGTTCAGGAATAAATAACCAATAAATGTCAATACTTTTATAACTAGAGAATCTTGATGAATATGTAAATAAAGATTTATAAAGGTAGGAGAAAAAGAGAACTTTATTATCCTGAAACAAGGAAAAAAAACAGACGTCATAGCAATTTGAACAGGCAAAGCTTTAACATTTTATTTGGAAAAATACGTCACTAAAAATGCTGAATCTGTTGTAAGTGTTGTTAGATCAAATTAACATTAAACCCCTGAAGAAAGTTTTTTTGAACTCAAGGGTGGTGCTGGTGAAACGATGAAAGTTTAATTTACGCACATATAATTTACCTGAAATGACCTAAAATGTGAAATCTCTTAAACTGCATTATATACTGACATATTAATTATGCCTTTGCCCCATTTATCAGATTGCCTTCCAATCTGTTATAATTCAAGACAACACCTTGCTTAGTCACATCTGACAATTCATCTATTAAGCTTTTAATTGAGCCTCTGTGTAATCAGATATGTAGACATGCTGAGGAGATCATCCATATCATGGCTAATCTAAAGAGGTGACTGTTGTACTTATTCTGTGTGTATATATTCTTAGTAAAAAGGTCAAGTCAGACAATACAAATCTTGATCTGGTACTGAGTAGACACTGCAGGGACTGTCGCTATCATCAGTCTGTATCTGTGTGCGGTGGGGCAAGAGGCTGTTTAGCCCCGTCAGCACAGCAGCTCTAGTTCTGTATCCCTCCCAAGGTGACTTCTCTGCTGTTGGCAGGCAGAGCTATGAAAACAGCTCCCTAGACTCCCTTGTTCTCTCTCTCTCCCCCCTGCTTCTCCCACACACCCATCATCTTTTAGATTCTGCTGGATAATGTGCTTTCATACCTTTTTTTGGGTTAAGATGTTAAAGCATGTTTTTGCCTTACTTTTTTCCTCCTCCATTCGTCCTCAAGTCCTTCATTCTTACATTATTTCTATCACTGCTGGTAGGAATACAAATGTAGGCAAAGGTAAAAAACAAACAAACAAAAAAAGAAAATCATGGATATCTTCATTAAAATTCTCTTCAGAGCCTTTGGCCTCGTCTACAGTCGGATTTAGGTTTTGGTTTGGTGCCAGCACACGAGCACCTGACCTTTTCCTCTTTCAGTTCTCATAGTAGAGAACATCCACCTACACAGCTACAAACACCTCCCACACTATGTCTCTCACGCACAGGCAGAAAAACCATACTTGGAGAGCAGTCTGTGATTTTGTGTGGTGTGGTGGAAAGAGAATTCGGGCCAGGAAAACACACTACACCATTCTGCATTAACAGAACTTTTGTGTGGAGCTTGCAGGTGTGTCACCAGTAAGTGTGAGTAAATAGGCCATTGTCCTGTGTGTACTGGGGGTCATCTATTTTAATCCAGGTTAATTCTCTACATGGGAGTATGTGTGCTAATTTCCTCTCTCTCTTCCTGTTTCTCTACCTCTCTCTCTCTCTCTCTCTCTGTTAATTGATTAAGAGGATTCAACTGGCGGCTGCAGCATTAAGCACAAACGGCGACCACCAACACACACTTGGGTGTAGACAAACACTCATCCAAGTGGTGAGTGTTTAAGACTGTCAGTTTAAGACTGTTAATACACACATGGACGCAGACATGTATGTTGTTGAGAGGATGCTGCTTTGACTTATATATATGTTTATATTCCCAGAACACTTACCATAATGTCAACCATATTGCTGTTAACCTGACTCTGACGTTAGCCAAACACCAAGTCTTTACCCCAGACTTAAGTGGTTTGCTTTGTGGGAACTTGCTCCTCATCTCCTCATCAATGCTCTGTAATGAGAACTGAGTTGCTATAATGCAACTGTGTGAACAAGTTTTCATGTTTGCATTCATTCATTTGGTTGATGCTTCATCCAAAAAGATGAATAACTGGGGCGTAATCTAAACTACAGAAGGACGCTGACGCTATTGAAATCTGAAACTCTCAAGTTGTGTTTTCCTGTAAAGCACCTAGATATCCACTTTAAGACAAACCTGCTCATCAGCTCTCATATTCATGATGGTAAAAATGACCAGAACAGCTTGAACAAGCAAACACACATGCCACACATGATCATAGCACATACAGTAAGATCACTGAGTTTACAGAATTACAGAAGCTTTGTCTTCAAAATCCAGGCCTGACATTTAATTTTCTTTGCACACAAAGTCTCATCTAAATAAACTTTATACAGCTCCAACACAAGTAAAAAGAACAACTTCCTCTTACCCAGAATGTGTGTAGAGATTAAAGAAATCATTAACAGATATTGGACTGGTTTTATCACAACCACACTGCATTACTATTGAGGACATAGTCATACAATCACACATTAACACAGATATTCAGCAGCGACCGCAGCAGCATCCTGACAACCTGGCTGGACCCAGCCAACTCCAGCGCTACTCAAAAACTCATCCTCACCTTCTCCGCAGACAGAAAAACACAAATAACAAATAATGTCTTCAGTAACCTTCACGTTCCAATCTAAGTCTAAGACTGAATCACCGGTGATGTCCTTAAAGTTGCTCCCCCATCTGAAGCGATCTTACCTTTGTGACAGTCATGCAGAATCAGTGGGTGAGGAGCAGGCCGGTGTCCCCCTTGAAGCACAGAGCAATGCCGCAGGAGTGGCAGAGTGATGAGGAGGAGAGGAGGGCAGCTCTGCTGAATATGCAGAGAGAAAGAGAGGGAGAGAGAGAGAGAGAGAGGAAAGAGGAGGGGACAGACAGGTTAGTGTGTCTGGCTCACTAAGTACCGAGAGGGTGATTGCTGCTGCAGTGAAGTAATGGCTGGCAGTCGGCGTGCGGTTGGTTACTACAACAGGGAGAAGCTCCTCGCTAGGATACACCCCTCCCTCTTCCCTCACCAGCTGCACGCACGCAACCACACAGTCACTGATGATGCACACAAAGTCTGGCTGCCCTACCGCCTCTCTCTCGCACTGTGCCTCTTGCAATATGATTAGAGATGGGCTAATACAGCTTATTGATGAGCAGTCAGGCAGGGTAGCAGGAGGAGGAGGAGGTGGGAGCAACGCTGCCTGGGACAGAAGGGGAGAGGACTGCAGAAACAGAGAGCGGGAGGGAGGGAGTTGGATGCTGTGTCGCAGTCTGCTACTCTGGCACGGAGCTGACTGCAACTCATCCGGTGTGTATTAATGTGTGTGTCTGCGTGAGTGAAACAGGCACTGATGGGAGGAGACAAGAAAATGTTTGGGTTTAGGTCCAAAGCGCAGTGATTCTGGGAACATGTCAATATAGAAACATTGGTAAAGACACAATTTACAAAAAGGTAAATGTTCTGAATCTGTGGTTATGAGAACTCTCTTATACTATACTATATTATATATTGTATACTATATTTAACTGCTTACCCTTTGTCCACTTCTTACATCCTTTAACCTATCTCTAAACTAGGGCTGAAAAAATGTTGGAAATAAAATCAAACAAGATATGTTACTAAAAATATGTTTCAAACAGAGTGAAACCATTAATTGTAATGAACATGAGATTTCATGGTCAACACATTTACGGTCTGAAAATGTCTACAATCGTTAACTACTTTAGTTAATTTTAGTCAGTACTAAACTGTTGTGCACATACTTTCTAATGTTAAATTTAAATTCAGCTGAAGTCTAAAAACTCAATGAATCTCTCACAGAAATCAGAACCAATAAAATATGTTCATTTTGGAGTACTTTCCTCATGTTTTCTTTCCTTTGTAAGGACACGGACACAGTGTAGTAGCACACAGGCATCCACCCACCCACTCACAGACTTAGACATCTTTGCCATACTAATTGTCTAAAAAGAGCTACACTATAGCCAGACTAAGATTCCAACTCAGTTACCATGGCTGTGTGAGACTCTTCTCAACTGGCTGTGACCCACAATACTGGCTTTGTTTTGTGCAACTACATGTACATACTTGTGTGTGTGTGTGTGTGTGTGTACAGGCTGAAGTAAATGTCACGGAGACAGAGGAGTCCATACTGAATATGACAGAAATTTCCTACTGTCCTTCAACTTGCCTATATGATTACTGAGTGGTGACTTCACAACTAAGTCTCAGCCTTTATGACATGTGAGGCCCTCAGTATTTCCTTCCTTGAACAATAGTATTTCCTGTGCCTGTGTGCATATTATGGGTGGAAAAAGGTAGACCCCAGCTGTTATTATTATCCATAATTAAATATGTATTGTGTGTGTGTGTGTGTGTGTGTATATATATATATATATATATATATATATATATATATATATATGTGTGTGTGTGTGTGTGTGTGTGTGTGTGTGTGTGTGTATCATAGGCTGTGCCTTATTATAGGAAACACGTTCACTGAGGAATAATGGTTTCCTATGCTAAAATAAATAAATAACAAAACTTGAGAAAGAATAACCTCTTTCTCAAAATCCTTTTCATTGCCTTATCAAAGAGTTTGACATTTTAGCCCATTTAAACCAAAGAAATTGAGTCAATGAGTCATTTCCATAAAGTGAATGGATATAATTTAGTGTGAACCTTACATGTTGTGCCATAGCTCTCAGGATGTCAGAAGTACAAATATCTTTCCAATTTGCATCATGTAAAAGGTGTGGGAAGAAAAGACTCCTTTGGGTAGAAGTGGCCTGCAGACCTGAAGGAGCCACGATGCTGCATTTATTCCACCAGATGTGCACACGCTCCTGTTTAAAGAAAACAAGGATGAGAGGAAAGGACTTTTTTTTATTTCACAGTTAAAGTTAATGTGCACGCGAATGAAAAACATTCATTCTTTTTTCCAGACGGAATAACAAACAACAATGATAACTGTCTGGTTTAGCTGTGAGATTTATATCCGCGATTCTTCTCTGTTCCAGGTATCTGTTTTTCATTAAAAATTTAATTTCCTTGTTTACAGTTGTGACAGCGTTGGATCTTGGGGAAATCCACCATATTTAGCAGTTTGCTGTCCTCTTGTGGCGAACACAAAACATTACTCCGAGGTCATATTCTCACGTGTACTGTCAATGTATATGATTTTCTTTTAAACAATGTTTATGTAATCTCAGTTTTTATTGATCTGTAGTTCAGATTTTGTGAGTTTATGTATGTGCTGTAGGATTCTAATAAAGAGGAAAAAACTGAATTACCCCTCTATGGTAATAATAATAATAATAATAATAATAATAAAGAAAATAAAAAAAACACATATTTGATTATTTTATCCTTTCAAGTGAATGAAGCAAGTGAGTTTACAAAGTTAATCTGAGGTAATGGCTCAACTGAATCACTACCAATTTAAATTTAAACTTGGAAGGAAAAGAAAGCTCAAATGGACTACATATATTACACAATAAAAAAGACAGTGTGAGTTTATAAGCTAATGTGTTTAAATTTGTAACAAATGATAATTAAGGTCAGTTTGCTTTAAATCTAAAAAATAAATAAATAAATAAATAAATAAAATCCTCAAAGTAAATCGAAATTATGAGAAAGGTCAAACTTTCTTATCTCATAATTATGACTTTTTATCTCATAATTTCGACTTGCTTTGGGGATATTTTTATTATCAAAGCTAAGTTTTATCTCTCTTTTTTGGGCTTCCATATGAATCAGTGCAAGGAAGATTACCTTTTAACACAGATTCCTCAAAAATTCCTCTAGGACGCTGAGGCAAACAAATAAACACACAATATAATTATGTAGCTAATGGTAAAAATGATGTCCAGTGTGTTTGCTTCAAACAAAATGGCGACTACAGTGTGAACCAACCGGTGTCAAGTCTGCATACAAGTGTGGAAACGGGTTAGTTTACAAACACTTTAAAATGGAGGTAAGTATCATCTTTTTTTTTTAATTTACTTGAGTTTTTTTTTTATTGAAACAAATGCCATAATTACTGGAAAAGCGCGAACTAGAATTTTATCACCGAAATATTATGTTTTTACTACGTAAATGTATGTATTACTTACGGGATCTTCACTCCTTTAGCTAGCTAGCTAATACCATAGGTAGTGTCTATAGCTAACACCGTGCTTTAGCTAGCTAGCTATTAGCCTCGTAATGTAATGACTGGTGAACCATCCATTATGACAAAAAACAATATTATTAATTACTGAGAGAGTGTCAGATGTCATATCAATCAATAACAGGCTTGGTATAATATCATTTATATTACAGGAACTCATTAATCAAGTTACAGGTAAATACACTGATCTTTTTGTTGATGCCCCCCAAAATGAACCAGAATAATAATATATAACTGGACTACATCTAGTGTTTTAGGTTGGAAAGTTGGTTTCATAACTTTGGGCATCTCTTGGACGATGACTTATTTTTATGGACAGATTATAAAGAGAAAATAGCTACAAGCTAACTAGGCTCCTGCTGCAAACACACTAAAACAGAGGTGTCCAAGCTATTCCACAAAGGGCCGTGTGGCTGCAGGTTTTTGTTCCAACCAAGCAGCAGCAGATCAGACTGGACTCATTTAATTAACTGATCTCAGCCTTCAGACAGATGATTGGTCAAACTGTGTGATCTTGACTGGTTGGAACAAAAACCTGCCGCCACATGGCCCTTTGTGGAATAGTTTGGACATGCCTGCACTAAAATGTGTCTAAGTTTTAAAATGTTTATGCACCGTTGTTCTTTATTTCATAAACTGGAAAAATAATGAAGAGTAATTGTGGTGTGTGAAAATGTTTGAGCCTCAACCTTTTGCATACAATTATAAATATGAAAATATTAGGCTGCCAAACTCAACAGAACCTCTGCTGATTTGGCTATTTGAATGTTTGAGTTCCCATCCTGAGATGAATGAGATACGAATCCAGACATGAGCTAAACTGAATTAGTCTCAGAACAGACTCAGTCAGAAAGTTGAACTAATGGTCCTGTCATCTGGCCAATCCACATTTATATAATTAGATTTATAAAGATTATTTCTCGTTGTCAGCCACCTCAGACTGGTTTGGCAAACCTTCCCAAACAGACAGATCGGAAAGCTACAATTGAAATCTGTAAATGTCTGCTTGTAATAAGTATTAAAACATTACTCACTTTATTTACACAGTGATTCATTGGTTTGAAGACATTATAAACAAGTACTATAATGAGTTTCAACATCATTGTTGTGTAATATGGAGCTTCCTTTACATTTACTTGCCAAAACATAACTGTAACTTTTAAGAATGTAATTTATATATTAAGCCAAAATCGGCTTCACCCTTAGCCACTTGTGTGTAATTTATAACAGATTAGTGTATAAGAGCTCCACAGGTACCCCATAACACTGCAACATTTCCAGGAAAGAGTTTGGAGCAATATGACATGCATAAACCTAAAACTTTGCCAGCTGGTCTCACATTTTGAATAAATGTGTACATAGATTCCCTTTATTGTTTTATTAATCCTGTTGAGGCATCAGCACTCAGTGAAATCCCCCATGATTCATTCCCCCACCATCTAATGTGTGAAGCAGCATTATCCTGTCAGGCGTTACTTAATGAATCCGCTTAACAGATGACTGTTACAAGAGACAAAACAGTCTGATGTAACCTATCACTATGCGAGCTGATGCTCACAGAAAACTGGCAAGTGCAAGCAAACTGCTAGAAAAATAGAAAGCTCACCTAGGGACCTGATCACTTTGCCCCCCTACACACCACCAGCTGACTCACCATTCAGAAACCAGATTATAATAACAGTCATTGGGATGACTAATCTTGCAGACTTAAGGCTGCTTGCACAGGCAACTGCAATGCAAAAACAATTTCATGCTTGAAGTGATGCTGACATATGGTGATGAAACCTTCCATCCGGCATCTCAGAAACTGAACTTTACCAACATTCAGTGGCTGATGTTTCAGTTGACTGCAATAGTAACAAATATACCTCATGATTTACCATAAGCAAACACAAAAACTAAGTATTACCTACTATAGTGTCAGTTATCGCCAGAATTTGACAAATTAGGTTCATATCAATCAGGAGCTGTTTGCTTACAAAGGCATCAGTGCAAACTCTCCTCTGCTATTTTAAAAGCTGCTTTTATCCACAGGTAAATTACTAGTGTATATTGCAACGCATCTACATAAACTCTAAATTACAATTTTTCAAAACACGGAGCCTTATAAAGGAATTAAAATGAATTAGAATAAAATCTGTCTTGGATTGAAGCCTACCCACAGGTGGCGCTGTGTGCCTGTGTCTTGAAAAACATTCACTGCACATACATTACTCCTTTCCACTGTAACTAATTTCTGTCTTCCTTTCTTCGTTTTTTTCTGCTTTTCTGGGTGGCTGACAGCAGAGGGAGAGAGAGATAAGGATGTTGGAGGAGAATGAAGAACGTGATGTGTAGTAAAGGTATGTGGTCGCGTTTGAATCCAAACCTATAGTATATGGTGTGTACCAAAACCAGCTTATCCTCCAGAATAGCCAAGTTCTTATTTTTAGTAATGAGTATTTCTCCCTATTACCCCTAGCTTTGTCTCAGTCTCTCTCACTGTCTTCTTTGTACCCCAAATGAGCCCCCACCCTACCCCCCACCCCCCTTCATCCTCTAACACTGGCCCACCGCATGATTTCCCCTCACAGAAATTGTTGCTCTAGTGGAACATTTAATGCACAGGGGCTCAAATTTCGACTTCTCCAGTGCACAGCACAGTGTTCCAGCCAGCCACAGTCTGCACACAAACCACTTCCTTTATCTGAAGCAAAGTGAAGAAGAGGAAAAAGAAGTAGGGGGTGTGTGTGTGTGTGTGTGTGTGTGTGTGTGTGTGGTGGTGGTGGTGGTGGTGGTGGAATGGGGGTGGGGAGTGTTTGGTGTTTGAATAAGACCATGGAGAAATGGATAGAGGCAAGGGAAGCAGCTGATAGAGGTCGACAGAAATAGGAAGTAAGACAGCAAGTGGGAGTGAAAGTGATTGAGGTTGTAATCAATCAGTCTTTTTAGTTGAAGCACTGCAGAGTCAACACAAGTGTGTCTCCTTGTGTAGGTGATGCATAGCTCAACCATGAGTAGACAGTTCCACAGTTTATTCACTCAGCTCACAAATGTATCGCTTCAGTCTCGCCTTCCCTTTAAGTCATTTTCCACCAGTTTTTAATTCATCCAAGTCTCCTCTTCTGCTACGTTTCCCTTCCCAGAGCCTCACATTTGTTCTATTTTTTCACCTGTCGGTCATTGGGGCAGATTTACGAAGTCCTCTGCTGGAAAAAAAAGCACCCATCCATCCCAGTCCTCACCAGGATCTGATTCATGTCAGTGTCAAGGAGAGACGCTTCTGAACTTAATGCCTTTATAATGTTATAATTTTTAAAACATTGCATAACCTTTCCTCCTGCTTTTTTTTTTTTAAATGACCTTGGTAAACCCATTATTGAGTTACAGATTGTTAGATTTATTAATGTAATAGATAATGCAATTAAGATTTCTTTAAGAGGGGAAATAAATCATTGATTGAGAGTTTAGTGTTGCTACCATTTGTAAAAAAAAAAAAAAAGATCCAAACTGAGTAATTGGAGTCACATACATATTCTCTCTTCATTTCTGTGTGTTAGTCTTTGCATATCTTTTCTTTTTTTTCCCTCTCATACACACTCACCACACACAGAGTCTGGAAAACAACACACTCACATTAAGGCAGTGACAGCAGTACAAAGACTTAACATGTGGTAGCAGTTAAGCAGACCTTTGCAATCCAATAGACCTCAAATAAAGGAAAAAAAATCACTGGAAATGTAGCGCACAACTTGTCATCAAATATAGACGCAGCAGGAGAAGGAGATAACTTTTGCCCTATATGCTTCATTAAGGTCTGATGCCAGTGTTCCTCCATTTTATGTCATTAGTCTAGACAGAAAAGTAAAACTTCTACCCTATTCTCGCTCACCCATTTTCTCTTTACAATAACCAAAGACTATATATTTGGCTCTCAAGTCAATAAGCAAGAGGAAAACACATTAAGTTCCCAGAGGATCATTCACCAAACTGATTGAGTGAGTCAGTTTGGCAGACACAGCATATTTTAATATCCTTTTGGTCAGCTTAGCCCCTACCAATGAATATGAAGTACCTTTTATGTCCATTTGGTTTCCATTTGGGGTCAATGCGGGGTTTCTTTACTGCATATTTTTCGGCTTTCCTGTGTCATAAGGTTGCTGAGGCAGGTAAATGTATAAGCTATTTGATGGAAAGATTTAGTTTTTGAAAAGCAAAAGCAAGACATAAAACATAAGTAGTGTAGGAATGCACTGATTCTGAGCCAATACTGATGCCAATTTTCTTTTTAAATATACAAATTTGGATGTTAAGTGATATAGATGGATACCATTTTTGTGATGTTATTTATTCCGCAGAGAAACAAAGAAAACATTCAAAACAAAACAACTGCATATATTTAAAGTAAATCAGCCCAGTATTATACTATCTTGAGCATGAGCATGCCGTATATTTTGTTGTACAAATTCAAAAACAGTTTTTAATCACTTGATTCGTCTCCCAACTGTACAAACACACCAAGAGCTTCTATAGTGAAAAATGTGCTTAAACTGCCCGATAAACAACACTGTCAGAACATTTGTGGTCTCTCATGATGCCCTGAAACAGTCAAATGTTTATTCTTGTGTCTTCATTTAATGAAACTGCAAAGCACTTAAACATACTATATACATGGAGACAGAACACAACTCAGGCAGCCACTGGTGTGCTAATTGGTTAACTTGGGTGGCATGTAAATGATGGTATAATGGGTAGCTAAATGTAACTAAATAGCTAAAAGTAGCTAAATTTATGAGAACTAGCTGTAGTTTTTAACATTAGTTTGCCAATAGCAGCAGTGAGCTTCTTTGCAACCACTCTGGATCAAATGTTTGGTGGGAACCAAAGTTTACAAAGTTTGTTCTCTGGAATCCACCTGAGCGAGGGACGTCTACATTGCATTTAGTTGCAGCTGAACCTTGTTCGAGCTCATTACCATAAAATATGCCCTCATAAAAAATGAGTAACTACTGCTCATAAGGACCCCCGTCGACACCTTCTAGGCTTGGTGTGTATGTGCAGTAATACTCCCACGCGGGCAACATTTTTCTCTTACTTTGAAAACCAGCCCCACATGTACACATCACCTTTCACCTTCTCACGTCATACTACAACCGTGAGCAGCCACTTCTACCTGTGTATGTTACTGGTGTTATTACTACTGTTTGTGTCAGGCTGTCCAACCATAAATAAATCAGAACACTGGCCACTGAAATTGGCAAATTCAACCTGATTTACTGATATAGTCAAAGGGAATATTGGCTGATAGCAATATCTGACCAATTGGTACATCCCTAAAACGCTGTATTTTTTTATAATGACCCATAGTTATTGAGTTATGATTATTGTTTGATAGGTTAATAACAACTCATCCCTCCCCTTCCATTTGTCCAAAAACACAAAAGCAAGGGAACAGCCCTTGTCTTGTTCTTTCTTCCCTCTGACCAGGGTCATGTGAGTCAGTTGCGTCGATCCTCTTTTAGATGATAACATAACACAAACAAAAGTGGTGCTGATGTTGTTGTGTGGTCTACCTATGTTAAAAGCACCACGAGCAGACAGTCTAACTCCTTGTCCAACACTAAGTCCAATGCTCTTTCTTCAATTAGTGCAGCTCCAGTCATTGCTTACACAGCTTGTTGGCCAGCCTGAAGTTTTCACTCCCAGGCTTAACACTAACATGCGAGGGCTTATCATGAAAGCAGTGGAATGCTATTGAACCTTCCACAGAAGTCTGCATCATTTCCAGTGAAGTACAAAAATTGAAAACAAAGATGCATGAAGAATTGTGTGAGTCAAAAAGTCAGGTCACGTCTAGAAAGCTCAGAAATGTCCATAGATATACATAGTGTGATACTGGTTGATTTTATGAGAACCACTTCTGGGTGGTTCAAAGATTTAAAAGCTCTGTGTAATCTTTAAAATCTGAGGTATTTGTTATGATTTTGTAAATTTGTTACTGCTCTTTGACTCCTTCTGTTTTCTGGTCTGTTGTTGCTGTTTACATCTGACAAACAGCCTGAATCCTAACTGCTTGAGATTGATTGCATTCCAACTCTTCTCTTGATTGTGTTTGATTGAGCTGGTAATCAAACTTGGAACGCAGGCAATGTCTGATTAGTGCCAGCCGCTGAAAACTAGTGGCATGTGTATACCACATGGAACAAGTAACATAGTGTTGTTGCATTTACCTTGATTCATTGTGACATAAAGTAATTTAGATGCAATTTCTACATGGTAGAGGTATTGGATTATAGAAAAACTCAGGGGAAGACTGGAGGATAACATAATATTACTTGATCATAAACATTCACCAGCCACTTTGTTATGGACATTTTTTGAAATATTGCTATGTTTTTTTAGGAATCTGAGATTGTGTATATTCAAATAGTTATTTCCAGTAGTTGAAATGTGCAAAGCTTGTTGTAGATGACAAAAAAGAGATGGATGACAGATGGTTCAGTCTGTTGTTGTTGTCCAGTATCCACTAGACATTTTTTTTTATAAAAGCCAGAAAAAAATGAGTTGTGAAAAAATTGAGTAGTCATTGTGACTGCAGCTGTCCATTTGCAATCTGCTTTGCCTTATCAGGGTGTAGACATGTCTCTTTATCATGTAGCGACTAATAACTCTTATGCAGTCACATCTGTGTAGAAACAGCTGGTGTTAGGAACAAGTATTTGAAGCTGTGAGAGAGGAAAAAAACCACAGTAATTAAGCAAGAGCTTTCGATTCTCTCTGGCTTGTAGGCCAAAAACAATGACCCAATTGTCTAAATCTGTGTGTCCACAGTGTGTGAAGGGTTTGGTGGAGGCTCAGTCACTTTGGATCCAAGTTTTGTTTCTTTTTGCAGATAGACATTGACGCTAAGTAAAGATAAAAGAGATGTTCTCAAGGCATTTACAGGCACATTCCTAGTGGTAGAAAAGCATGAAACTAAAGAAATGTAACCAGAATTTTTTGGGTACCAAATAGAGTCAGTGCTCATAAACTGTGTAATTGTACAGGGAGTTCCAGCTGTCGCCATCCACAGGGGGCATATTTACCTGTGCTTGGCAGAGGAAAGACGCTCAGCATGCAGGGACCCTGTGCAGCAGTGGACCCGGCTCCTGGAATCATGCTGACCTCTTACAGTAAATCACAGAGCAGTAGGGGTTGTTGAAAAAGTTTAAAAGTCTGAGTTGGTATTTCCAGCTAAACATCTCATTCCTGGACACCAGCTGTTTGGCAGAGTAAAAATGACTTGGTTTTTGGTAAAGGTAGCTGCAGTTTTTTTTCCATGGCTCATTTTTCAGACTGTTGTGGAGGGTATGTGATGTTCATTATTTGTTTAATGCTGTGCATCTGGTATGATTGACAGGGCTGTGGTATGTGTGTGAGTCTTTAGCATACGTACTGTAAAGCCCACTAAATGTTATATATTCCAAGTATCACCCAGGATTTTACATCTAAACATATAATATAGATAGAATAAATGTCCATAAAGGTGACACAGTTTAAGAAATGTTACATATTTATGAGGGAAAGTACATTAAATTAGTGATTAGCTTTTAAGTTCTTCAGGACAGATCAAATGCTTCAGTACCCCATGACTGAAAAGTGTTAAGCTAGGTCATTAGAAACAGAAGCAAAACAGGAGTTAATATTATCATTGCTTTCCTTAACTTGAGAAATTTGATGATGATGAACTTGGAGCAAGGCCAGCATGGCAGTACAGGGGTTAGCACTGTTGCCTCACAGCAAGAAGGTCCTGGGTTCTTTCTGTGTGGAGTTTGCATGTTCTCCCCTTCTTCATATAGGCCCTTTAATAGCCCCTTTAATTGTTTGCAGACAAATACGCATTTGATTCCATTTCATTGTGATCATATTCAGTATTCTGTTGTAATACAAGATTGATAAATTTGGGTACACAGTCTAAATATTAATGGCCCATGCAGTGCAGTGTATAATTGGACATGAGCCTATAACTACCCGTTATTTTTTCATACATGTAATAAGTGGAAAGAATTGATTTGTTGTGAGATTTATAACATGTATGCTAAACAAGGAGAACCGTGCAACCTTTAGCATTGTGAACTCCTGACAATTAAAATCTAATTAAACTCATTTTAACTCAACACGTAATCTATTGACAATTCAAATTATTGTCAGGCTTTTGTAATTTGTCACATATCACCATGTCCTCTCTGGAACAGCTTTTTAAATCTTTTTTTGATACAAAACTAATTAAGTCATGTTAACCTCAGTGGTATGTAGCCTCAGGACTTTGTGCACATATGATGGTTTAATGTTTGACACTTTGTAAAATTCAGTTTTTTCTCTAGAACATGTGGGCACCAGAAACACCAATAACATTTTTGACACTATGTGATCATTTATTCTACATTGACATTTTTTTTTTTTTTTTTTTTTTTAAACATCACACAAGTCTTCCCAGTATAAATGCAGCCTGATGTGATGGGGCATTGGGTCATTGAGACGCTGCACTCACTGGTGATAGTAAGGGACTGGCAAACACTGCTCTTTTTATTTCACTACCCAGATGTATTCTGCCAGTCTGGGAACCTGCCACTTCTCTGGTCAGTGGCCGCCTCCCTGAAATCTTCGGTCATTGCTCCCCCATATTTATGTTTTGAATTTTCCCACTGTGTCCAAGGGACTAAGGGCAAGGTCCCTGCTGGTGAGAGGCCTTAGCACCAGACCTAAAGGCTTGGTCAGCTATCCATCTCCAATGGCACAGGCAACAAATGTCTCACATTATATGTAACAAAAACTCTTGTCCCTTTACAAGTGTTGCTGAGTCATAATTAGTTAAAGATGTTAACCACTATCTGTAAGCTGTACTGTCGTATATTGTGCCATTGGTTTCCCATTTTTATTATAATATATTTTCACAAATATATTTTACCTTTGCACATAGCTATATACAGAGAAATGTTCTGAAGACTGGAATATATGCTAAAGTAATCACTTTTCCATTTAGTTTGTAAAATTCCAGTGTTAGCAATGAAAGCAGGTTGTACTTGGGGCCCCCTACTCTAATCCTGGCAGATGCTTTTAAACACAATGTACAGTACAAACTAAACTGGATAAGCACCCATTTTTGAGCAGACACCTTTTGCTTGCCAAATTCAATAGTTCTTTGAAAAAATACAAACATAGTTAGGGAAACTGAATCTGCCTTCTCGTGAGCAAATGAACGGCCAAGGCTGGTACAAAAACAAACAGAAAATTTAAACTCTCATTGGAACAGTAGCTGCCAGGGAGTAAAACAACAGAAAATACCATCATACATAGACCGTCCCTTTGGAAACACCACACCACAAGTTTTGTTACATTAACCATTAATGTGTTGTCATAAGGATTGCATTTAAAAAGTCTGTGAGAGGGACTTAACTTGGTGTTTGAGTGGTCAACCTGCAACAGATAATTGCATATAGACTCGGTGAAACCTAATAATTACAACCAGAACATTGTAGATGGTTTGGTTTTCCATTGAGATCCAAGAGGAGAATGTACAATTTTTCCATCTGTCTCACAATGAATGTAAATGCAAACGCAATGAAACAGGAGCATGTGTTCTCCCATGATGTAGACATGACGGAGGCAAAAGTTTATGCTAGACCACAGGATGGAATGAGCTATGTAAGTCTCTGTATGAGGACTTGTGAATTGTCAGTTGCTTGATTGGATATAGGAACTTGGTGAGTGACAGTAATTCAGTTTTTAGATTTTTGTAGTATATATGTCCTGTAAGATAAAAGTAATAAATAAACTCCAAGGATGTGGCTTGTATAAGAGCTGATTGTCTGACTGTCTCACACTCAGCACAATATTGTATCTATTATTAGGGAGCAGACTGGATAAAATCCTTACTGACATATAGCACATTACTACATTCATGCAAGTAATTTCATATGGGCAGCAAGGCTTTGTGTTTAAGCTGGGTGTCGAGAGACATGGCTTTGCCCTGAATCTGGATGTGTGAGCTTTGCGGCGTTCCATTGTCGTCCATCTTGTGGTGTGTGGCTTTAGTTTCCACATTAGTCTGTTTCCCACTATTGCTACTGGCACAACTCAACCTGCACAATGCTCTGCCAGAGATCTGGAAAAGTTAGAATGACTCACTCGAGCTCAGACAGAAGCATTTACTTCTCTCATTCTCTGTATGTGGCTCTTTAATATGTTCATTTTTACTATATATTGGGATTTTCCATAGGCATTCAACAACTAATGAGATTGTATCAGTTACCAATTATTTGGTAACTGATACAAAATAAAATGAAATTCATTCAGTAAGACAGAGCTGAATAGTGTGCAAGGGATGTACGTGAAGCTGAATATTTGTGAAGACCCATTTCTATGAACCACTGGTAGATTCATGATTCCTATGATGATTGTTTTCTTCTCAAACTCTTAAACTGATTTGGCTCTCTATCATGGCCAAATCTCACAAATGCTGAACAAGGCCCACAGAGACTGATGAATTTACGTCTCCAGACAAGCTGTGGATACATCATCCAGCGTTTTTTGTTCTTCCGCCGGAATGTTGAACAGGAACATGGTATCATTTGCGTTTTGGAAACCACCAGACTTAAAATGTCAAAGAGGGAAGTTATTGAAGGCAGGAAAGTTAAACATGAAGTAATTTATTATTTTTTTTACTGCAAAAGGTGACAAAGATACAGTCTTCACCATATAAATTTGATATAGTTATTGTGTTGGCATGCAATGTAGTCCAAGTAATCCCCTCCTCAGCAACACTTTCCAGCTCCTCCTGGGTAGAGCTGCAGCTATCGATTATTTTTGTAATCGAGTATCTTTCGATTTTTTCATCAATTAATTGAGTAATCTAATCAAAAAACTCTCTTTGCAAAATTACAAGAAAAGTCAAGCCTGAAAGTAAAAACCAATTGGCTTTTATTCCTGAATGCTTCTTTCAAAAAAATCTAAATATGAAAAAGTGAGTTTCAGTGCAGTCTCAAAAAAAAGAATTACAGTCTTTAGAAAAATAAAAATAAACTCAGCTTTTGCAGTTTTTTTTTTTTTTAACCTCATGCTGTTGTCATTTTGGCATGGTTGTTAACAACACGTCCACTAGAGGGCAGAGCAGAGTTCTAAGTTCCAACATAAGTTTCAGACAATAACAAACATGGCAACAGTGAAGATCATAGTGCACATTCGAGATAAAAAGAGGCAGTAACTTAGTATGCTTTCAGTAGAAGGTGAAAAGTTCCCGAATGGCTATATACCTCCGCTAGGATTTTGCAGTATGCAAGCGATGTACACTACGCTAACTACACTATCCCAGAAGTCACCAGGAGGTTGAAAACCATAGAGGAAGAAACTTTGCCTGCTAAAAGTGACGTCCAATACTTAGTAAACAGTGATTGACAACCACATCTATGTGCTTGTTAGTGAATGGGAATGGAGACAGCGGCCAGGGAGAGATTATTTTGAGATTTTTACAATTTTATTCAAAGTTTGTTTAGGGATAACAGGGGAACAGCAAAAGGGTCAGATGTCCTGTCATGTATAACTACTTTTCCAACCATTTCTATACAACCCTTAAAAAGCAATTGCATTAAAACACAAATGCAAACTGTTCAGTAAATGAAAGCAATGTGTACTTCAGTTAATAAAACATGTCCATAGTCATTCATGTCACCAATGCGAGTAAAAAGTTGTTACTATGACTGTGATGCTAATTAGCCGTGGTAGCTAACCCTCTGCTTCAAGCCGGCAAAATCATGACCTTGGTGTAAACATCTGAGTCACAGAACAGTCAAGATGGTGGCTAGCTTCCTATGTAGTAGCTACTACTGTAACGGTCGAGTAGTAGGCACTCAGTAGTACGCAGTGCGTACTAAGGATTCGGATGCAGTCTCAGTTTGATACAAGTGTTGCACAGCACATTAAACAATGCATCCATTTGGAAAAAATTGCCTCAATCATTTATTTAAATCGAATTATTTGAGTTAATCAATTCCTTGTTTCAGCTCTATTCCTGTGGCATCCAGAGGCGTTCCATGGTAAGATATTTGATCTCTCCAGCAAGTTTTGTGTCTACCCTGTGGTCTCCTACCAGTTGACCGGCCCAAAATCCTTTCGACTAGAGGTGCCTGGGAGGCAGCGCGATAAGATGCCAACCAGCTCAACCAACTCAGCTGGTCTTTTCAACATAAAGGTAAAACTGCGCACATAACAATACTAAGCCCAATATTTACTCTCAGCAGGCACAGTATGACACAATACAAGGTTTCTTCTTTTTCTTTTTCTTCTTACGATAACTACAGTGGCTTTGAGGCTTTGACTTAAAGGTGCACTGTGCAAGATTTTTGAGTTAATGTACCAGCTTCATAGTCACTGATGGTTAAAAGACTCCCTACGGGGTAAATGAAGGATGGGCTGCCACCCCTGTCTCTTGGCAAAAAACTACACTGGGACGATCAGTGTCACTGGCCTGCTGCACAACAACGTTTTGCTACGATTTCCTAGCAAACTAGTACATTTTCCATATGTATGTGTTATAGCAACATTTCAGTAGCGTAGCTCTGGTCATGAATGAAGCAATTCGTGACGTGTGCATAGTGAGTGTGTGGTGAATCAAGAGTGAAGGAGTAGTGCTGGGTACAAGTGTGTGAATAGAGGATGAATGAGAGTGACAGATGAGAAGTAGCGAAGCAGAACGACTGGAGGAAAATGTGGCAGGTAAGTTTAACAGTAAATGAACAGTACAGGTTACCGTGTCAGAGAATAAAGACTACAAGTCTTGTCTTGTGTCTCGTGTCTAAATTAGTAAGATGGGGTTACCCTGGGCAGCGATAGAAGGATAACAGTGGATATAAACCTTGCCAATTCTCAGCTGCCATAGTAGCTTGCATCATGCAATAGGGCGTTCAGCACATCTTTGTTTCTGTTTAAATGTTTTGCTATGTATCATGCACCTTGAACCTGGCCTTATTCCAAGACTGAAAGAGGAACTTGCATTGTGCTCCTTTTAAACTAAATAAATGTCTTAAAATAAGCTAAAATGCTATGTTGGCTTTTCTAAAAGGTCAATGATCTAATGTCGCAAGAGGTCATTTAATGTAATGTTAGATTTAAAAGCATTCATTAATGTAGGATTAGGATTTTACAGTGGTCCTTTTATCTATTTTTTTTCCGTCAAGTCATCAGTGATGAACAGATGTCTCCATGTGTGCACTGTGAAAATATAAATACTGTTTTTCTTATGAGTCAGTGGCTGTCCGGCGTGGAATTTTTAAAAGTACCTTGTGGTGCAGGTCTTCTTACTGCTGGCTCCAGAAATGCTCTAAATGAATGGTAGTGACTGTGAAAACACTAAAACACAGAGTACACACAGTACAACATCAGTACAATCTATGAGATAATATTTACCCAAAAAGTAGTTGTGAGTAGTTTGGAGACATTGCCCAAAGCTATAAATTGTGCTTGTCTATTCGTGACAAGCTTCTTGTACTTGTTTATGGTAACTTCCTGTCTTCTATCTGACGCAACTTGGGATGGGCTTCAGCTTTCCAAGACCCTGAATTAGACAAAGCAAATGAATGATGGAAATACAGAGAGCAGTTGGTCAGGTGCCATTTGTCAGGCAATTCTGTTTATTTACCCCAAAATTAACAGAAGGAAAGCATATAACTCTGCATTTCCGATTCACAGTTTCCTAAGATACCACAGTGACTAGCATGTAATGATATGTGGGATACATTACGAATTTCCACTTCAGCTATGTGGGCTGACAGTCTTTGAAGCTTTAAACCATAGATCTCAGGTTGAGTTTACATCTTTGATATACTGTTTATTCTAAATGCCTCTTTAGAAAACAGCAAGAGCAACCAAAGCACGGACTATTTCAGTTTAACACACAAACACAGAAAAAGAGATCCTCACTATATTTATTTACTCATTACAGTGTAATCTCACTCATAGGTGGGGTACACACTTTCCTACAACGCAGAAATATTTTTAAGCCACAAGCTTTCTCATAACACACAGATAGAACAAGAAAGTCTTCAAAATACACTGCAAGCCCAGAAAGTAATAATAATAGAAAAAACAGTCTGCATTGTGTAGAGTAACAGGATTTCTGCATAGCGGCCTAAAAACCACTGAATTCCTCCCAGCCTGCATTCTGTCACTCAAATTCCCTCCAACCAAATCCGCTCGTATTGCTTTGATTTGTGTTGCTTTAACACTGGTTGACCATGTCCTCTCATTCCAGAGAGATGATTTAATTCATTTGATGAAAAAAAAAAACCCCACAGTTTCACAATACGTACGGTTAAGTTAAGCAATTTTTACTTATCACTAACACCTGCAACAGTAGAAATGTCAAATATATAATTTAAGAACAAAATCTTTCTTTTTTTATCACCATGTTTTGTCAGAAAACTGTTAGCATGCAAAATCAAAACCATCTTGTGAAGAAGATTGTATCATCACGGATTCATTGTATAGAACCATATTTAAGTAACTCTTTGAAATTAGTAATTGCAATAGAATAACTCACAATTTTTCCTTCAAAGATAAAACTTACTCAGGGTTTTATCTCTTTGTCTATTTGGCCTGTTTTGCATTAAAGTTAATGGAAATAACTGCTTTTAGATTGACAAGCCAATTGTGTGTGTGTGTGTGTGTGTGTGTGTGTGGATAAAAGATGGAGTTTTGTTTGGTTCATGTATACTACAGCACATAATGCTTGACAGAGAGCCCTGCAAGAGCTCCCTGCAGATGACCTTGCAACACTTTCTCCAGGTTAATGCTTTACACAGGGCTACTTTCTGGAGTTGTGCCCTAATCTCTCCCCACCATCCTCAGAGTAGATACTACGGGGCCAAAAAAGAGCTGGAACAGTAACATGCCTCAAAAGCACCTTTGAGGACTTTGAATGTGTTCTCTTTTGCTATAAAAACCATTCATCGTTTCACCATGCCCCTGCCTTACTTGGCTGTGATTTGTGGAAAGTAACATCTCTACGGTCAATAAGCTTTACCATGTACAGCTGAATGTTTGAGGAACAGTTTCCAAGAAATATCTTAAACACTAACGGAGAAGTGGAAATGACAACAGGATATGGTACTCGTGACAAAAAGTCTGCATTTGAGACAGTATCAGTAGAAAGTGGAAGCCTCAAACTCAATCTGAATCTGCCCTTTCTATTGTTTGTATTGAGTCATAGTATAAACACTCTCTTGCATTGTTTTGTTGCTTAAGATGTCATGCACTTTTGAGAAGATTCATCCTCTGAGAAGGAGAGTGATAAAAAAGAGAACCAGAGAAGCGAAAGATGATGGTTTTCTCAATTCACAATAAAACTGAAAAGCCTTTCTGTCCGCCTGGCTTTAGACTTTACATCATCAGTTATTGACAGGTTTAGGGGTTTAAGTTTTTTAATAAACTTAAATTGCTCAAACAGTTGTTTTTTAGGAAAAATTACATGCACCAGGGACCAAATTAAATGCATTTTCTTTTCAGACCATACATATTCTCTGGTTTTGGAAGTAGGCCTGTGGTTGTTGATGCATCAGGCAACTGACAACCTCAAAAAGTGCTAATGTGATGGTGGCTGCATCTCTGTCAAGCTTGAATTGATGTTTCTTTTGCCCCCTTGTTCTCAAAAATCAATTAATGCACCTTTAAAGACCTGCTAACCTGCCTCGAAAAATATGTAGAGCTTGCGTTTCAGTGAAAAATTTTATGTCTTGAATTATTAAAATGCAACCTCAACAGCAGCTTTAGCTCCATTCAGTGATGAACAAATTTACAGCAAACTGGAAAAGTTTTGAGTGCACAATTAGATTTATTATAGTGCGAACCTTCAAACCCCATCAATCTTACATTCACTGTTTGACTAACGCTGTTAGTCAAAGATAGTCAGTATGAGTTCCTCTGGGCTTCCAGGTCCCAAACTCGACACCATTATGATGGGTGGTTGATGGTGGATCTCAACAAGAGGCACACACCAAGGCTGAACTCTGATGGGGGTCGACTATTTGCTTCTTTATGTCTGAACCCAGAGGACTTGTCCTGCGTCTGGCTAAAGCTCCCGTTCTAGCCTGAGGAGACAGCCATATATCGCACACAAACAGATAATCCTTGGGTGATTGAGGTAATTGCTTGCAGTTGTGGTATGGTGTTGGAGAGGGCCCTGAAAAGGTGATGTATGAGCAGCTCCTGTGCGGTATTGATTTCAGGCTACACTTCACAGTGGGACTCTGTGTGGCGCATGTGGTCTGGAGGAGGGAGAGAGAATAGGATTTCAAAGTTTAATTTTTCACACTTTGTTTGGTCGACTCCGTTCCTGCAACACAAGTCCCCTTTTACCGACAATGAGCTAAATAGCTACATGGCAATTTTGGTTAACAGCAAAGCATTGGAGAGAGTTGCCCCCACGAAGCTCCGCCCTTAGGTCTTCAGACACTGACAAAATAAGCCCAAATCCCAACTCCTTAACTGCACTGGCACACTGCCCTCATTCAGAACACCAGACCCTCCTCTTAATTGTAGGTTCCTCTCTGATCTATCATTTTTCTTACAAGCTGACAGTGGGAGATTCTTGAGCCATGAACATGTACCCACAATACTGGATGAAACTATTCTTGTTATGAAACTTTTAATGTTTCTGGAGAACTTCTTTTATGTAATATTGACTGTCTATATAACTGACTGTCTAGTTATAGCCTATAACTTTTTGATTTTCCCTAAAGTTTGTGAGATTTGTAGTCTGTTAGAGTTTGATTTCAATGATTGCTGCCATTCAGAAAGCTTCTTTGTTGTGTTGTCTTGTTAGTCTTCTTGAGGAAATAATTAGATGCTCATTATGTAACCTGGTATACCCTGCAGACCTACAGTTGATTTAAAACAACATAATGTCAAAAGCAGGAAGAACAAAATGCCAGTGTCATGCCGATGTTTTTGTCATTTAAGAGAGAAGAGAAGTCCTAATGTCAAATACAGGCATGTGTACTATATCCGACCACATAATATCATTTATTTTCACTCACCCTATACAGTAACTCATGTCAAGAACTCTTCACATTGATATTCAAACTGACAATACCATGTGGACATTCTCAGGAACCAGCAGTAGGCACAGACCTCAGTTTCCTGACTTGAAAGAAACAAAGGGGCCAGCAGTTTACTGAGAAGTGATGTTGGGGGGAAAGGTCCAAATGAGCTTTTAAGCACCCGTAATGAAAGCAAGTCTTGATTCTTTTTATTTATATTTTTGAAGGTCGAGTTTCCCCAAACCAGGTCATTTCAGCACGAACACTGGCTTCTTTTGTGTGATCTGCGGTTGCTCTGTGTTGAAAGGAAAAAATGGCCGTGACTGCAAAGAGAAAGGAAATGTCACTTGGAAGCAACGATGTATATCTGTCATGTTGACAGATTTCCAGATAGGAAGCTGTTCACACGATGGATATCAGATCTGGATATATGATCAAGTCATCATGTATTATGTCCATGATGAATTTCACAGACACTTCAGGATCACACGAGCTGCCTGACAGCATGCACAGGATACTGTAGGTGTGTACTCAATGATGCCTACTTCTTTACTCTTTGATACATCATTCCCTGTACTCTTCACCTCTTGACTTAGATAACATAGAGTATTTCCCTCTTAATCTTTAGTATCCTGCCATTCTGTCATCTGTTAACACGCAATGCCTTCCTAGCCTACTTGATCCAATGAATCTAAACCACTATTCCCATGTGCCCACATAGTAGCCAACCACTAATAAATATGCCCAGTATCAGCTGAAATAGCTCACCACTTCATGTTCCTGAGACTGATGCCAACAATGATCATCCTCCCAAACTCCACCAGCATCAATCAGAGTAATGATTGCTAAGCTGGACAGTTATGTTGCTGACTCATCAGAATTGATCTCCCAATGAACACTGTGTCAAAGTATAATCTGCATGATATCAACAGTGTTTGACTCTGTATGCAAAAAATACCTATAAAATGTAAATATAATAGATATGCAAAGATAATTAAAGTAATACAATTAGTAATTCAAGTAAAATGAATTAATTGCATTAGAATAAAATCAAAGCTTTGTCTCCATATCAGATCATTTGCCCTCACATCAAAAACAGTTTCATATGCTGGGTTACTCTGCCAACATTTCTGTACATCCCTATGTGAGTGTTTTATAAATACAGGTGTTGATGTCAGACATAGTATACAGTCATTACCAGTATAAAAATCATTTTCCAAACCAAAGTGAAAATGAGACCCATACAAAGAAAAGTTGTGTATCTCTGTGACATACAGTAGTTAAGTGGTGAACTGGAGATCCACCAGGTGACCACAAATGGATTTCAGGAGAGCTAATTTACACAAACTATGTCTTATTACGTAAGTGGAATCATTATACATTCTGTAGTTAGGACTGGATGGTTCAACTGCAAGGGTATGAGGTAACATACAAACCCCACATTTGCGTTCCACTGTTAATACACTGGTTAGTTTGTGGTTGTGCCATGATGATAGCATTTGTGGTGCATAGCTTGAGACTGACAGAAGACGTTTTGGGTCTGTTATGTGAAAGGGATTGATGCTGCTACTGATCTACTGTATATTTTTTTAGCTTTACTTTTCGACATTTCCAAATGTCTTTTGAAATTATAGTATGGACACCAGTAATGTGATTAATGCCTTGCCTGTGAGAGTTACAATACAAAATCTGAGTGACATCAAGACTACACAACTGAAATGTGTAATAATCAGAATACATTTACATTTTTGAAATTGATAGATTACTGTAAAGGATTTCAGAGTGATTACTCACTCTTGCCTTGCTAGAGGGCTTCCTACTTAGCCAGATAGCTCACTGACTGCTGGCACTGTTGCCATCATTAGCACTGTAGCTAGCTCGCTAAGCGGGTCTACCAGCCAATTTACATCATGCATGATGAAAACTGTGTACTATATTTTTGGGCAGTTTCTATTAGTATTTTATTTTCCTACCCGAATGTCTGGGAACTATTAAACAGCCATTTGAGAACGTCTTTTGGTATTCAAGCTAGCTTCCTCTCTCTGAGCAGCAGTGTAGATTTCACATTGTACATTTCTGTTATTGAAATCTTATTTTATATCTTATTTTGGCCCTTTTCATCTCATGTGAACATGGAGAAAATAAAACAGCCTTTTCTTATGTCATTTTTATTTTTTTTTTTTAACATGGAACTGCAAACTGTTTCCAATTTTGTTTACTGGTTTTGACTCAAAATCACATCATGCTGCTCAAAAAAAATCAAGGAAACTTCAGTCTTCACACACACATCACATTTTTTCCATTTTGAGTGTTAAATGAGTAATTAGAATATATAATTACTTCTTAATCTAGTAGAATATGTTAAACATTAAATTTAAGAGTATGTATGCAATCTGTAGTGCACTACATTTTAAAAGTGAGTATCTCATCACTAGCCCTTGCATGTCTCCAGTATTCTGTCCCTTTAATTAACTAAACTTTTCTGTTAACTCACCACACTTTCTATAAAAACAGTCGAGGTGTTCAACCAAAGTCTAAAGCTTGGCTTTAATACACCAATTCTTATTTAATCTGTTCCACATTAAGATGTCCACATGCCCACTACAAAAATCTCATGAGAGTATTGAGTCACACTGAGTTGAATGAGTGTGTGAGAGACAGAGTGTTTCTGCCCGCTGTGTGAGAGTGGACCTCCTTCTTCTTCTTCTCCTCCAGTCTCCTCCTACTTCCCCAAGATATAGGCAGCACTTTAACTTAGACTTGGAGTCAATCAGAGAGAGGGATCTTAAACTGTGCCTGCCACTGGGTTTCTGTGTTGCAGCCCACCACATACACATTCACAGCAGCTCACACACTCACACACGTAACATATGCACGCTTGCACCGGCAAACATATGGAGTACTACTGCTTCCTCCTGTTCTGGATCTGCAGCCAGCACTTAGGTGAGTGAATGTGTGTTTTTGCTCAACTGTGTGTGTGTATATATATATATATATATATATATATATATATATATATATATATATGTGTGTGTGTGTGTGAATGTATGTGTATATATATATATATATATATATATATGTGTGTATGTGTGTGTACATTTATGCATTCATCCTTATGGTTGTGTTATGCTGATGCATGAATCTGACTTTCCTTCTCTCATCATGTGGCTTTGCAGTGTAATAATGGCACTCTAATTGTTAGTTATACTTTGACCAGTTCCAACAGACACAGGAAAGTTTGACTCTGTTGCTTTTAAAGGTTTGACATAAATAGCTAGACTGCAGAACCTTTAAAAAGTGACTTTAGATACCTTTGAAGTTGGTACTTTAAGATTCATTTTCCAACTTCACTTGAATAAGCACAATTCTGTACTTGAAGGAGCAGTAATATCTGACCATCTTCAGGGAATGAGAGACTGTCTGTGTGAATGTCATGACATCTTGACAGTAGCATGGTATGAGTCATGAAGGCTGAGCAGAGAGGTTGCTATGTCTCACAGGAAGTAAGCATGTTCTCTCAGATGGAAGCTACTGCTACTTTTTCACAGTCAAGTTTCTAGCAAACGGAGAGTTACTGGTGCTGAGCCAGAACTGTGGTCAATTACCAGTGAAATCACTATAACAGTAACACAACTGGGATGAAAGAAAGACAGAGAGACGGAGTGAATAAAAGTGTATGAAAAGCATATATCTGTCTTCGTTTAAGGACTATACAATATGTATCACATAAATTCATCTATTATGTTTCTTTATGTACAAGTATAGTCACTCCTACTGCATTGTCATCATTAAATAAACAGTTAACAGTTAAGTAGTTGGTTCAGTGCTGCAGTAGATATCTGTGCCCGCTGTGAACTGTAACCACATTGTTTAAACACACTATGGGTTGGCCCATAACATTTCCATAAATTATTGTGCATGTTGTCATAGTGGCTGTATATGAAGACTTTGTTTTGCCATTTTATCTAGCATATTCATTTTCTTTTCTGTTAGGCTGTGTGAATATTATGTTAATACAAGAGAAAGAAACTTTTAAGGTTTACAAGACTAAAATTTTTTAGAAAAAGAAATTCATTAATCTTCAATTTGGTTTGGTAATAATACAAAAGTAAGTAGCGGAGGAGAGGAAGTCTCCATTGTAAATATTTGGTTTGTTTTTGGAATTCGTTGGAACTGAGATTTGGACTGATGCCCCTGGGAGGGAGACACTGACCTTGTAGTTGGAGTCTGTGGAGAAAGACTTGATGCTAGCTGTGGTGGGAGCTGTTTTGTCAGGCACATAAGAAGGAGACTGCATTTTAGTCTCCTTCTTATGTTCATGCTGTTGTGTGAAATTCAGGACCTTTTTGACCAGCAATCCCATCTGAATAACTTTGAGTTGAATTCTCAAATAGAACACAAATGAGACTGAAATAACTGGTTGCACTTCACCTTAAAAACTACTGTCATCTAAGTAAAACTTAAATGTTTAGGTTTTTTCCTGTTACAACATTGTTGTTGTTCTGTACATTGACCAGAGCAAACATTCTCAAAAGCACTTTTCCAGCAAAACACACAATAAAATTCATGATGGTCACACAGGGACGATAGCTGCCATGAAGAGTTTCCACCATGACTTCCATATTGATTTAGAGGGTGAGATGTGCGCTGAAAATTACTGTGTGACAGTGCTAAACAATTACTGACATACTCGAGAGAAATTATCTATGATTGAATGCCCTCAAAATCTATGATCCATTTTGGAAGAAATTCTAGTATGCTAAAGTCTGAATGGATTAAGTAAACTAACACTTTATGAGGTGTTTTGATAATAAATGTCAAGGCCAAGACCATTATTTTCCAATCAGTAAACCTCAAATAGCATGGTGGCAATTACATCATGGCCACTTCCCAAAGGAAATTTGGGAGTCCCTGTTTGCATCATCATCCACTTAAAACATTTTTGTAGTCAGTATAGCCAATGTTTAGCTCTGTTTCACTACGGAGTTAATTGATGATGATTGATGAGCACAAAGATTTTGCACATCGAACCACAGTGTAGACTCATTGTCATCTACTGTGCCGTATAATTAACTTGATGTCACAAGTAGCATTTACAACAGCATTTGGCCAATGGGTGCCAAAAAGGCAGTCACAGTCACTATGGCTAAGAGTGATTATTCTGTAGACAAATTTCATTTTTTTTCCTCAATGCTCTGTTGTTTTCACCATCTAGTTCGTACAGTCTTTGCTACTTGCTGCTGGGCAGATAGTGAAAGCTGTTTGGCTTTAAGGTTTGGTTGTGTTTAGATGCAGGACCTACATATTTGAGGAAATCCACTTTTGTGTGCTCAGTTTAAATAAGTTAAAAAGTTTTGGTTTCATGGGTGGTCATACTTATATGATACCTAGGCTGACCATCTATGACAGTAAATAAAAAGCGATCTCCCATTTTATAGACAAGCTTTTTGTTGACGCTGCCAACCACCCTGATCTTTTTCCATATGCAGACATTGTGGTTCCATAATGTCACACCAACTTCCCAAAACCACTAGAAGTTCTGTATCATGGGCTGTTTAATAGACATATTTTTTTTCTTATAAAATGCATAGACTCTGAGCCCACCATGCAGAATTAGTTTCGTGTAATTATTCAGTTTACAAGAACCAATTTCTTCAAATTTAAAACCCATCCTGGGACCTTCAGTAATCCTGGGTATTCACTGTACGTCTGCCAATAAATTATGTGAGGAGGACATGTTTTACATGTCTCTGTTGTTTTGTTCGTAAGAAAAAAATTGTCCAAGAGTCAGATGTTTGGTGTGGATTCTTTTACCTTCTATGTTTGAATGTTTGTGCTATGTCACCTGCATTTTTGGTCTCTGTTTCTGGATCTGTAAAGTGAGTATTTTCAGCTGGCACGTACTGGGTCTAAATCTATTTGTAGCAACAGTATCCCACTGTTGGGTAATTAATGTTAACATGTCTCACCAAAATGAGTTATTAGGGTGATGCATTGTTTGAATTATCCAATTGTTTCAGAAAATACCTTCATTATTCAAGTAGTTTTGTTTTATAGCATTTATATTTGTGGGCTGCTGAAACCAGACAAAGCAAATATTGCTCTATCTCTAAAAATATCCACAACATGTAATAACAAATGTGTTACTTACTAACAAAGGTCTTGAGATTGTCATGCAGTTGTGTGTGTGATAGCTGGTACACATCCTATATTGCACTGCCAGATGACTTAGTTTGGGTCTCTGGAGGGTCTTTTGTTGGCTCAGGAGCTTAACAGCTTGTTAAGCAGTGCCCAATTGGCTGTTGTGTATTGGAAACATCTGGTTTTAGATACCCCGTGCCTCAGAGTATTTACATTGGCGTGGGGTAACAGTGATATAAGGTGCCAAAAGTATATTGTCCACCGTAAAGTATCTTTCCAGAGAAAACCATTGTAATGGAAACTCAGTGTGGATCAATGGACAGTACATTCTGTTGCTTCTGAGATTTATTTCATGTGGAGACTGTGTTCTTATATTTGTTAAAAACTCATGTGGCTGGCCTCGTAACACCAGCCAGATGCTGTCACAATGCAGCATCTACACACTCAAACTGACCAAAACTAAATTAAATTGCAGCTAAGAAGAGGAAACATCTTATTGTATAATGAAAAGATATTAATCCTAAACCATATCTCACTGTGTCATCTTATAAAAGAATTGCATCATGTATGTCTGATTAGGATGTGTCCGAGCCAGCAGTTCACACAGTGATGCACCCACACGGCTGCTCTACGTCAGGGGGTCTGTGGTGGAGCTCCTGCAGCTTGGTGTTTAGCCAAAGGCAGCAGTGAACTAATGTGGGTCGCACCGGCAGCCACCGGCCTGAGGTTTGTTTATCTGGGCATGGAAGCCGGTACACAGGAAACTCAGCAAGACTCCGACATTGCGTTAGAAGCTGCTGATATTGCTGGGAATATTAAATTGCTTTGCCACGTTAGTATCTTGAAATGGAAACTGGATCACCTCCATTCTCATGCTTCCACCCTCACACTTTTCCTTGTCCCTGTCTTAACTTTTGCCCATTACTTGGTCAGACTTCAGCCTGTCTGTGATCGCATCTGGGGAATTTTTTTCTCAGTGCTTAAAAGTTATCTTAGCATCAAATCAGCCCCTACACCAGCTCATTTTTGTGCTCCAGTTGAGCAGTGATGCCCACCATTTGCGACATGATTTATGTTGCACCCTGCTGTCAAGAGTTACCTAGCCATTTTTTGTCTTTCTTTTTCATACACCTATCTGTTTCCAACAATCTATTTTCAGTCACCCCTTTCATGTTCCTGGATAAACAGAAACTTTAGGAGGATGTTTGGGTGGCAGGATGAAAGACCAGCTTTACATGTGAACCATTCATACTACAGGAAATGAGCAATGTGGAGAATGTGTCAATATTTACATGAAGAGCCTGCATGGCAGAGATGGCTATTTATTTTAATGGAGGATTTCATGAAATAGAACAAATGATCTACAGTTGTGCCAATCAAAGTGAGATATACTCCATCCAATCACATAATGTCCTATGGGGAAACTTTTTTTTTACAGTGGCTGCAGTTCCATGGAGCAGTGGGAGTAGATGTTTAGTTCACTGTTTGTTTAGATAATTTATGAACAATTCTAAATATTCACTATCTGAGGAATGCAGACAGCTTCACATTCCTGTTGATTTTCCTCAGTGCACAGCTGCTTAGTATGTATCCCCTCCTCTGCATCTCAAACTGCAAACAACTACACACCCAAACAAATAAATCTCATCTAAATGATACAAAATGATGGTGAATCATAGCTGCATCTTGTATTTTCAACCATGACCAGGATTGTAATTCGACATTCTTTCATTATAAAGAATTTAATGTATTTTGACTTGTTGGCACGGTGAAATACGGTTAGGTGATCAAATACAGTAGATCAGTATTGTGTTATTAGTTTATCAAGGTGACCAGTCCTCCCAAACCCTCATCAGTTCCTAAGAAACACATTCATACGTACAGGAAGTGGTTTTGATAATGCCATTGTAAGTTATAATAATTGAACAAAAATTCACCAATTCAATGTAATGTGTTTATGGGTTAGTCAGTGTAGCAACAGATGATAAAACACTCATCTTCTGTTAGCATAAGGTACCTATCAAACCTTACCAAGTCCATTTGTCCTGCTGCTATCCAGGGGCAGTTTGTTCAGGGGCGATTTACGTGGCGCACTGCCAAACAGGGAGATGGATGGATTGTTTTCTATCTACCACTGCAACAGTAGTTATACATGTAGACCATTTGATCTGACTGCATATCATTGTCCAATCAGGCCAAAGTCGTGCTTCAGATCCCACCCTTTTTGTGTGTTTTCAGCCAGGTTGAAATTGGCACGAAAACTCGCCCATTCAATGTAATGTAATATTGATTTTTTTTTTTTTTTTTTTCAAAAAACAGGCCCTCAATTCTCTATAGGATTTTATTTGCGCGCACTAGAATGTTTTCGTCATATGTAACAAGCAGTAGAGCAGGCACTGGTCACAACCCCCATCAACAATGCTGCCTAAACATAAATTAATTAGATAATGCAAAATGACGATTAATCTACATCACTTACTAATACAGTGTTATGCCTTGTCCCTGTCAGAATTAATTGAAAATGAGTTGTATTTCATTAATTACTTTCTATGTAAATATGATCACAGGATTCTTAAACCAACTGTAGACTGTGATTGTAAATGTTTGATGTATGTTGTTCTATTCTAGTTTTTTGCTTCTTTTTAGTATTTGTCGTGTTAATTGATGTTTCATGCACGTTAAGGATTGCACTGTCAAATTTCATTGTACTTTTACAATGACAATAAAGTAATTCTGAATTCTCAATCACTTCCTGGACACAGGGCACTGGACAAATGGACGTGTATGTTGGTCCTTAAACTTTTGACAAGCAGGTGACCTGAGGCTGCTCTCTCATTGGCTCTCCCCAGGGGCGCACCTGACCAATCAGTGTTGTTTACCTTCTTATTTATCGATTGTGACTGATTTTTAACACCTGTCATTTAAAACACATCCTGCCCTGGGGTCCTAGTGTACAAGCGCAAATGTCACAGTGCTTATCAGGTGACAAGTGATAGACAGATGCGACCAGACACAACTTTGGACAAAATTAGTGAACTTTAATTTTGTTTGTTTTTACCAGCAACAGGGTAGTGACTGAGGATGGAGTCACACCCAGTTTCATTTGTTCATGTTTTGAAAAACATTGAAAAGTTGGCTGGATGAGATGTTAGTAATGACTTAATAATAATGAATTCCTGCACTGAAGTGTTATGGACAACAACTGGGGTAAGAGACACCCCCCACACACATTCACACCAGAAAAAGAAGGCACCCCCATCACCAGTCGCTACTGCTGCTATTGTATAATATGAGAACAAAAAAAAAAAGCATTGTGTAACCTAAATGTCACATGTGATTTGAGATGCATGAGCACTGAAGAAAATGAGGCCCTATCTAATCCACACGTGGTAAAGGTACATTTGACCATTTCTTCTGTTACAAAATACAGATAAATGGTATTCAGTGGCCCTCTGATAACAGCAGAAGAGAAGTACAAATGGCTGAGCTTCATGATATAGTGGGTTATTAACACTGTGAAGTTCACTCAACATATCTGTGTCATTTTATTTTGTTTTTTGTAAAGAAAGCCAAAAGTTTGTCCTTTGTTTCCATCAAGCTGACAGTGGTAGACTAGTTTTCATAGATAGCCAAGAACAGCAAGTATTTCCTGTCAGGTGTATCTGAACTGTAGCTTTACATCATGGGAGAGTGGAACAAATCACTAAATCTGCTACAGTAAGTTTTTGGACACCCTTGACATCAGCTAGACAGTTACGTAATGCAGGCAGCTGAGGCAACAGCAGTCATAACCACTGAAAATGCTGCGTCTGCATGATAGTACATGATAGATTAACACTGTTTGATATAATACTAATATTTAAATCTACACAGCTACATCTTTTTCTTCATTAGGTACCAATTTTACAAACTTTCAGACTTTCATTGGAAACCATTTCTACTGTAATCCAATCAAAGGATCTCTGATTCATATCACTACAAGACAGCCCCCCAGGTTTAACTTAAACTGCATCTCATCTGTTTTTTGTTGAGGGTTTTATTTGAATTTTATGGGTTTTACAATTTTGTTGAACATTCCTTCATCTTGTTGTTTATATTTAAGTGAAATTCCCCTTGTGAGGGAAAAAAGGCTCACTTGACTTGACTTAACCCCAGAGCCTCACATGGAGAGTGAACTGTGAGTGAGGACATTTAGACGTTTAGCGTGAGGGAGGCATTAAATACATTCAACAGTGTGTGGACAAGAGCCACAGAGATCTAAGTGTGTGCACATGCATGTGCTGTTCTGGTGGTATAAGTGAAGACCTTTGTGCTTTCATTTTAGCTGTGCAGCTCAAGTTTTAAGAAACACTTTATTTTTCACAACAGTCCTCAGCTCTTACAAACAAACCACTTTGGCCAGTATAACACAGTGCATCCTTTACCTCCCTCATACACTCTTCAATTTTTGCTTTTTAAGCTCTGATATTTGGCAGTTTCTAATCTAAATTTGAGATTTAAAGCATCCATGAGCTCTAGTGTAGAGGTCAACTTTATCCTTGACCTTACAGTAGCTAAAACATCCGTGGAGCAGCACCAATTAACAGACACACTCAGCTTTCCAGAGGTTTGGCAATTTCTGAAAACAGAGCTCAGCAGGAGATTAAGTAGAGGACAGAAGAACGGAGAGAGATGGATCAATGGGAAGAGAGTGGTAGACTTTTAATTTTTTTTTTCCCCTTTCCCTGCTGCCAAAAGGAAAATCTCATCACCTCCATGTCCTCATACAGCGTCCTCCTCATTTGATGGAAATTTAAAAGCCAAATAATGCTGTCACCATCAATAAGAGATAATTGGTTACTTGGTGACATTCAAAATCTGAAAAATACCTTCTCTGAAAGGTATTTTAATGGAGACCAGATGTCTGTTTCTCTTTTCTACCACCTGGTAAGACGTACAAAGATGTGAGAGAAATTTAAACACACAGCCAGGAGAACAGATTTGCTTTGATCAGGTATCAGAGCAGCTTTTCCTTCGTACTCTTTAACTACATGTCAGGTTAGACTTCACCACCCGTCAAACACATTACCAGAACTCAATGAGATCTATTGTTATAGTTGCAAGATACATTTCAAGGTCTTTGTTTTATATAATTTCTTCATATGGAAATAACTCCAGAGCCTTTAAGTTCTCTCACCGCTGAACTGTAAATAACAGATCTGACATCTTTGACACAGGCCTCTTTTGTGTATATGTCATTAGTCATTTTGATAGTATGCGGAAGAGCCACAACTCATGCGGGTCTGCAAATGTCATATGGAAGAATTTGAGTCAAATGTGACAGACAGCTCAGGAATGACTTATAATACAATCAATATTTGTTTCTTTAGAAGGGAAGACCTTGTTTAGACTGGAATAGGAGGGAAAAACAGGCACGAGACGCAGAAAAGATGACGTGTTGTTATTTGATGCACTCAGACCAGATGCTGTGGTCTAATTGATGTTAATGTGATGTGTATGTCTCTCTGAACAGACATCCATAAAACTGCTGAGATACCATCCTGTGATACAGAGTACTGGTTGTTATGTACAGATTATAGCAATGCGTGATCGAACTTAAAACGCTAAACGTCTTAAGGTCATTAATGACAGGAATTTAAAACTCGTCTTCAACCAATGCTGATGAAAATGTTTTATTTGTTTTTTAAGGTTTCCATGATTGCTTCAACATTGACACAAAGAAACACAGGATCATCAAAGGCCCTAAACAAGCCCAGTTTGGATACACTGTTCAGCAACATGTGGCTGCTGGAGGAGAAAAGTGGTAAGGGGCATATGATTTACAGCTTACTGATGTTTTGCTTCTGTACAGTAATACTGTAATTTTATGTACAGCTTTTCATATAACCTTGCAAACACAGTCATTTCAAGTCAAGTATTTGCTGAGTATTTGTAAAAAAAAAAAAAAAAAAAAAAAAAACAACATGTAATTAGCAATCTTCACCATTTTTCATAGATCATAGTCAAGTACAATATTTATTTCTTAAATTAAATTATCACCGCAACTTCAGGATGAATTCATTGTGCAGTTATGGTATAACAGCAAACTTCTCTGTATGTTTAATGTACTTTTTAGTACAAACATGTCTGTGACATATTGACATTGTTAAGGCTTCCAACACTACAATAAGCAACTGAATTACAGTCTCAACATTTGTCATCTCTATTTTAGTACACAAAATATCAGTATCTCTATTTTTAGCTTCTATAAACCTGCCAGAATTTACCTTTGTACTGTTGGTTAGATTAAGAGGTCAAGTACATTATGACTGTGGAACACATGCTGCCAAGCAGCGAGCAGTGCTGACAAACTGTCTGACTTGGCAAAGAGAGGAGAGGAAGATTTTTTTTCCCAGGAAAGATAGTGATCCATTGTACCTCTCCTCCAGTGTGCAAAGTTTCCTGCCATTAATTTATGCTTGCAAAACAAACTGCACTTCTGAGCTCGATACCTCACATTCATCATATTACATCATAGCACAAACTGACTACTGATGCACACTATTATTAGGCCAGCTGGCACGGCATGGTGGCCAAAATTAGTTTCTGGCATCCTCAAAATGTCTGGTTATGAGCAGAGCCCTGAGTTCCAGCTGTGGTTCTGTGCTGCAAGTGTGTTTGTGTTTAAATCATTAGTTTATCTAGTTTATCTATTAGTTTATATATATATATGTGTGTGTGTGTGTGTGTATATAGTTTATAGATAAACTAGATAAACAGACACACACACACACACACACATATATATATATATATGTGTGTGTGTGTGTGTATATAGTTTATAGATAAACTAGATAAACTAATGATATATATCTAATGATATATATATATATATGTGTGTGTGTGTGTGAGTGTGTGTGTGTGTGTGTGTGTGTGTGTGTGTGTGTTAATTACACATCTATTTACACATCTGGCTTTACCAAAAAAAAAAAAAAAAACAAAAAAAAAAAAAGTTTTGGCTGTTTGCTCAAGTGCTTTAAACAGTCTTTGTGTAAGACTGTTTAAAGCAGTCGTTTTTGTAATTGTGTGAATAATATCTCCTCTTGCCTCCAAGCAACTTCATTTGTGGATAGTTAAAGGTTATAAAACATTATCTGCCACTAGACGTCACACTAGAGTACAACCAGTTTGAGCAAAAACATTTGCTTTGTTGTGCAGCTCTTCCTCCACTACCTCCCAGCCCTTCAAGTGCTCAGCAAAGTGTCCAGTTTAGTCCTGACTCAAGTTAGCATCTTTAGCATCTCACTAGGCTTTTTCTCTTGGAAAAGTCAACCAATATTGACTCTGGTCTATTTTTTTTTCTTTTTTTGTGCAATAATGTGTTCCCTTTGAGGAAACTCTAGATTGGTTTCTCTTGAATGCATGCAGTGTGGCCATGTGTTCAGAAATTATCTTGATGCTAAAATGATCTGTAGAAGGGAGAAATGTTCTTCTTTCCCTCGACTGCACAGCCCAAATGTCTATTCTTGGACTATGGGTAACCTGGGTTGAATGGACGGGATCTCCTGCAAGAAGAGCACTTTACAGTGTTAAGCACTAATGGTGAATGGTATTTTAGTTTGAAACTGTATGGGCATGCAAACACAAAAATCTAAATTCTTGCATGGTACATTTTATAAGTTCTTTCTAATTATCTAATTATCTAATTATTCTTGCAACAATGTGGCATCACTGGGTTACAGGTCATTAACAATTCATCAGTCATTGTTTCTTTCAAAGGACACCCCAGTGGTGCTATCTGTTTTTTTTCTTACATGATGTGCTACTTCGTGACTCATGTATGTGCACTAAATACCATACAGATCTTACTGCTCAGGTCCCCATAATGTTGAAAACAAAAACATAAGGTGAAGACGTGATTTAGGGTTGGGTCAGGTTTAGATAAAGTTCAGACAAGTGCTAGCAACAACTGAGATCTCTATGGTTTCCAGGAAAGTCTCCAGGAAATGAATGCAAGTCAATGAAATGTCCCCTTAAGTTATGAAAACCAGACTGTGTGTGTGTGTGTGTGTGTGTGTGTGTGTGTGTGTGTGTGTGTGGTCTTGTATTGAGAGGTCCAATTTTAGCTTTTAACCATGAGGGTGAAACATTTTTGGAAAGTGAAGGCATTGTGGCTGTAATTCTTTAAAGCTTTATTTTAATGTTAGAACTTGGTTTTAGAGTTAAGGTTAGAATCAGGTGCAGGTTTAGTTCAGGATACTCATTCTGATGATTTAAGGACATCTGTCTATTCTTTTTCTTTTTTTTAATTGTTAGCAAATCCTTCAAAAATCCAAAACCAACAATGGATTGATCATACTAATGTTCTTCTTTGCCAAAGGTTTCTACAGTTGTCCAAAAACTATTAAAAACACATCAGTCAGCCACACTGTTGACTCAGTGATGTGTTTCTTCATCATAATGAACACAGGCGCTTTAGCTAATGAGTGAGGCAATCCAATAAAAACCATCCTGATGTCATAAATACTCATTAACACACCAAATGTGTATTAATCCACAGCTAAAAATATTCCTACCACAAAAGCACAGTTTATGTGTGATTGAGTTGCATTTGGCTTAAAATTCATTGCTCAGTTGTTTCAATCAACAAATGAAGGGTTTAAAAAAACAGTACATATTCATGACCTGATGTTTAAGTGGAAGCAGACAGCGTTTCACCAGTGTTACTGTTGGCGCCAGTGTTGCCACATGGCTACTGCTATCAGCTTGGCCACAACCCAAAGCAAGAAACTACTGTAAGAATCTTAATTTGATTTAGAGACCCTCATCCAAGCGCTGTGATAAAGACAGAATAAAACACCCAGTTGGATTAACAAGCTGGCAGGTTTTGTTACAAATGTAGTGGAAAAAATGCCAACCAAATGGTGGTTTTGAACCCTTCCATGTCCCTTTGGACCACCTCAATAAATAGATGATTTGTATTGTGTGTGTGTTTTATATTAGGAGAATATAGAAAACCCCTAGCGTCATCCTTTAGGGTGGTGAGGGAATGTGTGTTCTCAGAGTACAGGAAGTGACAATGACACACGTGAAGGATGAAGTTACTGACAAGAAGGGGCTGCCAGTTCACAGCAGATAGAATCTCATACAACTTCTTTACCATTATGAGCAGCTGTCAGACAACCATGTCTCCCTCAACCAAAATGGTCTGATGAGGCTGACATGTGTGGATTAAAGGTCACCAGAGACGCAGCTGAGGTAAACGTCTGAGAACGAGATGAAAACATTTGCAATGGTATAGTGCAGAACAGACTGTACAAACATCATATGGCCAAATGGAGCTAAAGGGACCAGGATTTTGGCATCTTTATTAGGTATTCACACATCCAGTATAAATGTGTCTTTATTCAGTAGCAATGAAATAGACAAAGAGATATAACTAATGTACCAGAAAGTCTCTAAGTTATGCAAGGAAAGAAAATCTCTTTGTAAATGTCTCTGGGTTTTTACACATGTTAACAATATTATTAAGTCAATAATATTAACAGTATCATAAAGTTTTGATATTTTTTCAGTATTTTGGCACTATCATACAGTCTACAGTCTAGCCAAACCACCTGTGATCCATAGTTTCACACTCATTTCCTTCCTTGGTTATGTCTGGTCTGTTCAGTTAACAACTTACTCGATCACTTGACTAAACTTCAAAAAGGCCTGTTAAGGGGAAGTATGGTGCGTAGGTGTGGATGTGAACACACAGCTGCATGGACATACTCAAGCTAGACTGCCTGTATATTTGTGTGGGGGTGGGGTAGAGTGTGTGTGCAATGCATAGCCTAAGAGTTCTCAGCTGGACCCAGGAATTTTGCTTGACTCAATTTTGAGTCAATAGGAAACACTGCATTAGTGAGTGTCACAGGTTCATTTGAATGATTAAAGATCATCTTATTTTACAAATTTGACAAGTCTTGATTTGTTTCAATCACCCTGGATCTGTCCACAATCAACACTGGTTCACTAAACCACTGATTCTGCTGTTTAGGATAGTGTTATCTATCGCCTGCAGCAGCTTGATTAGAGATTAGGAGATTTCATTCAAAGTCACACTTAAATGAATACACAGTATTCACACAGTGTATAAGATACATTGAAGAATCAGAATTAAAAGTACTACAATGAGTGTTTTTATGTTGTGATATTAAGTTGGAATGTCTTTACAGTCAATGTTGTTTGGTAGATAAATGTTAATTTGCACAGAAAATACTCACTTAAGCTGAGAAATCAAAAACACATTTTAGGAAGGACGTGTACTTATTGTTTTGATTCACTGCTTCCAGATCAGCAGTGCTTTGTTTAAGGTTGCGTGCCCAGCAGTGGTAACTATATCTCAGCACATCTCTCATTTTTATGTTTGTCAACTAACATGAAAGAGGTTTTTGAGAGATTTATGTTTCCCTTTACGAGAATGTGTTAATGAGGCAAGTTTTTCTGCACATTAGAACACATTGTGCACTTTTTTTGCTTCAAATGAATTAAAAAAAAATCCAACTTTGAAGTATATGACAGCAACTCTACTGCAGGACATGTGCTCACCAAGTGTCAGCACTTCAGGGGGGTATGTCTGCAGACTATGTGGGTTTGTGTGTTTCCCTCATAGTCTGTAAAACTACTTGTATTCACTGGATCCACAAGTGTGACTTCAGATTTAGATTCAGAAGATTGATTCAGAAGATTGATTTTGAGCAATGTACTTATGCAATTATAAATTCTAATATTATCCCTGGCCATTTATATCTTAACTTCCTTGTCTCCACTTTCCTCTCAAGTGGTTTCACCTCAAATGAGCTCGCAAGAACATTTAAAATTATTACAGTTATTACCATTGCCCATGATCATCTGTGACAACCTGCAGCACTGAATTACTAACTTTTTTTCCTGAATTGTCTCTATTTTTTAAAACCCTCATCATTGTGTTTTAATAGGAACAGGATCACAGCTGGAATGTGACTTTGTAAAGAGAAAAAAAAATGAGGGAGAGAAAAAAAAAAGACATTTTATGACTAAATCCTAAATTCAGAAACTGCAGCAAAATTGAAAAGCCTTTCTACGGAGACTAAATTATGACAGTAGAGTGTTTTCATTCTATAGTGCTTAGGCAAAAGCTTTCATGTGTCTGATATATTAAAACTGTGCATATAAAAGAAAACAATTTTTTTTCCTGTAGCCAGGGGAGCATAATTTCAACAAACTGACATTGTAGTGGGTGATAAAAAATATTTGAACAGTTTTCGATTTCAGAGACGAGTCTTAAAAGATGCCTTTGCCAGGTCTGTTGACAGTTTCTGTCCGTAACTGCTGATGGAGCTACCGAGTTGAGGAAAGGTCATAGTGTCAAGAATGTATCATTTCCTCACGTGTCTACACAGCATCATGGTGCTCTAAACACTCTGCCAGAGCAGACACCCACTGGGGAGCTATGAAGAGCCCACATCACTTCCAATTGGCAAAGAACTTCGGTCCTAAAACCTGATGGGATACACGGACCTGCATATTTGAGCTACACACCACAGAAACCTCCCACTTTATGTTTCCACTGTTTATTTTTCTACTGTTGTACCTGGTCTCCACAGTGGAGATGTGACCTTTACTCCCTAGCTCAGTTACGAGTTGCGAACCACAAAAAACTACAGGGAGTCTGTGAAGTCTTTCACCACCACCCTTAAATAGTGTTCCTTTTATTTAGCAAAAAATGTGTCTCTATGCCTCTTGAGATTGGAGGGAAACATAATTTAATCTCCTAAATTTTAGTTCAGACACAACAATCACAGCCATGTGATTGTTGTGTCTATATTATAAACATTAGATTAAATAACATGTTTCAGATAAAAGGAGATAGCTGTTAAAATTGTAGGACAAAATGTGAACAAAATTACTGAAAAACAGGACCAAGCGTCTATAGTCATGCTTGCAGCTGTGTATGAGACTTTGAGCTAAGTGCAAAACTCAGTATACATGCTGATATTTAACATGTGTAATGGCAAATGGTTTAAGCTAATTGTTTTTTCGCCTTATTAAACCATTATTATTGATGTTAAAAAGAGGCTACAGAGAATAACAAATGGTACCAAGACTCAGCCCAGTAAAAACTGCTAGAGAAAAGTCAGGTATTTGTCATGTGAGGACCATAAATGTCTGTACAAATGCAATCCATCCAGTAGTTATTGAGATATTTCAGTTTAGAGGAAAGTTCAATATTCAAGCTGAAAAAGACCAGAGTGCTTTGTGGGACAAGGAGTTAAATGAACCAGTGCGTGTTTGCAAGTTTCTCGCATGTTATCACACTCAAACTCTCTGCTCAGTGCTCTCGGGTGATGAAGGCACGTTGGATTAACGTCTTAGGAAAATGATTATGTGACCATCAAATTCCCTTGATTTATGAGGCACTATTAACAAAAGAACACATATCCTGTTAATGCAGACGTATGGAATGTGATGAGCAAGCGTGACATTGGAGTAGCACACTCATGTTTGGGGCAGGGATGTGGTTTCACAGCGTATACATGTCCTCCTTCCAAATATGAAAAACATTACCACATAAATGACAGCCTGGGTTTGGGGATGGCACTTCCTCAAACCCCAAAATCCTGTATTCCCCGGTAACCATGGCAGAAAATGTCCACGCATTCATTTTGGGTCAAGTTATTTCTTTCAGTGTCATTACCATTCCTCCAGCGATGATGCACCGAGGCTAGCCTTCGACCCTAATGAGCTCTGGAACATGATTGTTTGAACAGCTTCAGCTGAAACTCCTGAGGTCCTGAGGCAGACGTCCAAGTCAAAAGCAACAATGGTCCCTTTTCATCAAGGTAGCTGTATCCTGACCTGAACTCTTGCTTGTGTGTGTCATCCTTCCAGCGGATGGCGTATAACTAAGTAATAATCATGATATTAATAGCTATGAAGTATGAACTCAGTCGGAGCCACTGTGGTGAAAATGACTTCCAAAGTCTGTGAGACTTTAAAAGTTGGCCTCAGGAGCAATAACACTGAAGCTTACTTCCATATGAGACGCTCTTTGATGTGCAGTGATGGACTGCTTCAACAACATTTCCTCTTGTCCTCAGTTGCTGCTGTAAAATGTCAAATCATAACTGGTGTGATACTGTGTATGTGCCCGAATAAACCTTCAGTAACATTTACAGCTGGACTAAAAGAAAATGCTAAAATAAACCCGGCAGGCCACATGACAGCAAGGAATATTCTTAAGACTGGCAGTTTATTCTCAGACCTTACAAACAGTAGAGCACTCACACCACAAGGTCTGCCCAGGTGTTGTGGAGTTTTAGATTCAGTTTTTTTGTCACTGGAAATGTATTTATTCCTGAAATGCCAATCAAGAGGAAAGAGGAAAGACAAAAAATGCTAAAATAAAAACCCAACTGAATAAGGTGTTTGAGTTCTAATTAATAATTATTCTTTACTTCATGTTTTTTGCTTTTAAAGCAAAAACAGATGAATTGCTTTGACGGTTGAGCTGTATAACTTTACAGTTTTTGTTGAGAACAATTTCCAAATGGCTTTTCAATTTGAGCTCATGAGACAAACTTGCAAAAACATTTTTTGGACAAGGCTTTACTGTTGTGGGGGGAAAAAAATGAGTCCATCCTCTTATTAACCTTGAACTCTTATCTGTTGTTCTTGCAACAGAAGGGTGGCAAAATACTTTAAATATTGCAATTGCACCTTTGATTTCCACTGAAATCATGCACATCATGTTATGTCACGCAAACATAAGGAAATCATGAGGAAAGTTCTGACCACACATCTTACTAACTAAACATGACCAAAGTGATTTCTAGAGAATTTTCTTGGAGCTGTTTCAAAACTCCAGGGACCACAAGCCTGAGCTAGAAATCGTTAGCCGAAGATATGTCTTTATTTATTAGACTTTGACCCAGAAGTCCATGCAGGAGGTTGTCCATGGTCTGCTTTTGCAATAAAGTGGTGTCGAGTGTCTTTCCTCTGGGGCATCACTGAACTGGGAGTTGCTCCTTTGCTCACTTTCCTCCCTGTGATTTTCACTTGGACTCAACAGTTGTTTAAATTCCTAGTTGACCTACTGAATTTACTGAAGCTTTTCCAGGAGTCTGATTACTTTTAGAACAACCTACAGCTTGCCATTGAACGTTTGCATTTGGTCAACTTAGGTGAAATTTAAAAAACAAAAGGGGGGAAAATGTATCAATTATTTGAAACAGTTCTATAGAAAAACAAACAAGCAACCAACCACAAGTTGACCTGCTTCAACTGGAATTTGATACATTCCTAGTGAACTGTAAAGTAGCAACTCCAGAATGCCAAAAATGTTCCATTAACTACCAGCTAATGATATTAAACAATGTTTTATTGTCTAATAGAAAACAGTTTAATAAAAAGGAGTTGAATCACACAATAAACACTGATCACACTTCTCTTAATGCCAGCTGAAGCCACATCCTTCAGGGCTGCATTCCTCACAGTTGCTGAAAAGTCTTGTCAGCATTGTCCTTTGACAGTATCATATAAATGGATAATGGCTAATGACTGTATTTACTTTGTGTACATGTAGTATTTTTATCCAAAGCATTTTTTTCACATACAAAGCACTGACATACCAATACTATCAGGAGTGATTTGGGGTTCGGTGTCCTCTTCAGATAAACCCACATCTTTTGAGCAATTAAGTCGTTATATTCTGTTGTAACACTCAGTAATGATCTCTGTTGTGCTTTGAGAACCTCATTAAGCAGAGTGCTACTGTAATTCTTTGTGATAGTTTAGGATGTCAGTTTGTTGTTATCTTAAAAATACACTTTGCTGCATTTTCTCTCTCTTTTTTTTTAACACTTTACATGTAGTATTGTTTTACAGAGCTTTTTATCTTGCATCTCCTCTGAGTTTAGGGTGATATCTCTGAGTTGTACTGTTTGTGCTGTTAAAAAATAAAGCCATGTAGAGAGATGGAGCTGAGGGCAGTCTGGCTGTGTCATGTTATCTGCTGAAATATGTTAAAACCTGAGGCATTTAGACATTGGACCTTGTGACACTGCAGTGTTGAGATATAGAAATGGAGATCCATTTAATACCAAGATATCACGTGATAAACAGGCACACATCACAAGATATAGCGTGAAACCCTGAAGGACTATTGTGACTGAACATAAGGAGATTGTCAGTAGAGAATACAACAGCTTTAACCCGCTTTTTGTGTTTCTCATAAAGAACACAAAGAGTTCTTATCTCATGAAGTACATCTGAGTTATAGCCCCCTTTCAGACCTTTATGCCTTCATCTCTGCTAAAGAAAATGTGCCAGACAACTTTATACTCTCCATCACATCAAGTCAGTTAAAACCTTTTAGTGACATTTATAAGACCACTGACCCCACACAGGAAACCCACTGTGAAGTCAAGTGCAGAACTTACTCCTCACAAACACTATGTCATGTGAAAAGAATGTGCACTCAGCACCGCTCTTTAAAGAGGAATCAAAATCCTGTGGGGCTCTGTGACAACACAATTTGTCTGATTTTATTTTATTAATCGAATAACCTCCATGAAGTTAAATGGTTATTTCTCTCAGATGATGCTTTAATGATGTTCCCATTCCACACATCACTGTAGCAGTGATTGGTGGGACAGTCATTCTGACTAAAATGCAGCCTGTTAACTACTGTAGTGTGATGTGAGAAAAGGGGTTGAAATTAAGTTTCTTTTATGACCTGTTGGTGACTTCCACACAGTCTGTGTGTTACACATATGTATTGGAAGAAAAGCAGAGGCTCTCAAGGACAGACCGGCAGTATCATAATACTAATAGTCACCTTGGCTTTTTTAATAATTAATATATGGAAATGTGTTTTTTATAATATTCATGGACCACCTGCATAGACATTTTATTGAAAACCCCTGATCAAGTGGCGGAAGCTTGAAATACAGGACATTGGTTGCAATTTTACACAGTTAATAAAGCACTACTCTTTATTGATCTGTGTCCTCTCTGCTGATGAAGAGGTTTATAATTCATTGAAGATATGTGCCTTTATATAAAAATGGAACAATCATGGACTCTTGAGTGCAGCAGCAAAGAGCTGTAGGCATTCACAAGAGAGGTTAATAACATAGCGTAAAATAACACAAAATAAAAATAAACCAGCTCTGCCACTATAGAATAGATACATAATAGAACAGAATAAGATGGGCTATGAGTGAGGCGATGAGTGGTTGCACAGACCAGCTGTTTGTGACTGTGTGGAACTGTTTATGAAAGTGAAGTCTGGTGCTGCTGGACATGATTAAAGATGCTTAGTTAACCTCCCTGAATAAACAAAGTTTTGAGATCTTCTTGGTCAGCCCATATGTTTTGTCTGGGTGACTGATGTTAACCGTCACAGACATATTCCCTCAGAGAATTAGATACCAGACAAAGACTGCTCTTACATCACTGTTAAACTGTTTACAGATGATAACAGCTGAGAATGCAGCCTTTTTAAATTATACTAACTTTTGTATTTTGTATTTTGCAGGTTATTAGTGGGTGCCCCGTATGAAATGAATGGCCCCTACCAGACAGGGGATGTTTATAAATGTCCACTGAGCAAACGAACCAATGGCAATGGCTGCTCCAAGCTCAACCTAGGTATTGTGTCACAAACACTACTCAGTTTTATCTACAGAATCACAAGATGTGCTACATCTACTAACAGTGATGATAATGAATGTATGTGTTGTACTGGGGTGTGATGTCTCAGTAAGCATCGTGGTGGCATGTGTGAGACAGAAGTGTGGGGACCATACCAATCATTCCACCTTTAACTATTTATTTAAATGGTTTATGTACATTTTCACATGTGTGTTATACCACACATCCCACCGCATGCTTCTTCATATGGGTTGCACATGTGTTGCAATGGTAAGGTAGGCACACAAAGTTTACTCAAGTAAACGTTTATATCTGAGGCTGTAGACACTGGTTTGACTGCCCAGACAGTAATAACAAACCAAAGTCCCAGGTGGGTGAACTCCTGTTTGGTCTCTGAAGGACAGTGCATGCATTTATGTGTATATATGTCTAAGATCATCTCAGTGAGATTCATTTTCCCTCAAGGAAGGATATCTCTGACCAACGTATCAGAGCGCAAGGACAAGATGAGGCTGGGAATGACGCTCACATCTAATCCTAAGGACAACAGCTTTGTGGTGAGAGCGAGTTTTAAACTCCTTTGGGTTTATCTTCCTGAGATTCAACACAGTAATGGCCTGTTGCTGCACAACATAAGTAAGAACTCATTTCAATAGTCAAAATGGAAAAAAAGTTCAATCCCACAAGATTGGTTTTTGATTACACGGTTGTCATACTGCAGCTCTGCATACGGAAGTTTTTTGAGAGCACAAACCCAACTTTTTGTAATAAGCTGAGGTCAGTGATGTTGCTTGTATAAATGCTTTGTTTTATGTTTCAGGCTTGTGGGCCACTTTGGTCCTATGAGTGTGGCAGCTCTTACTACAGCACTGGCATATGCTCCAGAGTCAATGCAAGCTTCAAGTTCTCCAGGACGATTGCGCCTGCTTTTCAGAGTAAGCTGTAAAGCATCTTCTCTGTTTCACAAAGATTCATTGACAGTTCTTAGTCACAGCATGGGATTATTTGCTCATTTGTGAACATGTGTTTTTTTCCAAGTATCCTCACAGGTCTCACCTTAAAATGTTTTTCTGTCATAAAGTCTCACCTTTAAATGTTTTTCAGGATGTGAGACCTATATGGATATAGTGATTGTACTGGATGGCTCAAACTCAATCTACCCCTGGTATGAAGTACAGGCTTTTCTCATCAACATTCTTCAGAAGTTCTATATTGGACCAGGTCAAATACAGGTGTGTAAGAGAGGGAAGAATATTAAAAGAAGATAAGTTACTGTTTATTAATGGTAATGTTTCCTCATTTAGATATTGGGCCAATTTTATAGTTGTTGTTGTTTTTTTAATGCTGTTTATGGTTTGTTGTGCATGTGAACTGTTCTTGATAGTTTGTTTGTTTTTTATGTCATGATATTTATTTCTGTAGTTAAATGCATAAAGGTAGAACTAATTGTGATAGACCATTGTCATTGTATTTCTCTGGACAGGTTGGAGTCGTTCAGTATGGTGAGAAGGTGGTTCATGAATTCAAACTCAGTGACTACAAATCAGTTGAGGAGGTGGTGAAAAGAGCTCGTAATATCAACCAAAGAGGTGGAGAGGAGACCAACACAGCTCTGGGCATCAACGTAGCACGGTACAGAATCTCCATTTATCCAAATGAGCCACACCGCTTCACTGCTCCTTCATCCTTTGGTTTACTGAATTTTTCAAACATGTTCTTACAGCTCACAAGCTTTCAAACAGGGAGGTCGGCGTGGCGCCAAGAAGGTGATGATAGTGATAACTGACGGAGAGTCACATGACAGTCCAGATCTCCAGCAAGCCATTGAGGACAGTGAGAGGGATGGCATCACCCGTTACGCTATTGCTGTGAGTCTGCTAGAACTATTATTCACCTGGGTCAGATGGTTTACACTTGATATGTTTTCATTTGGTTTTCTGGTGGCTAATAAATTCCCTGTGCAGAATTAAAACCATATAAACATTAATGAGATGACCTCATGGGGATCAGTGAAAGAAACGCTCAATAGCTATGTCAGTAAGAGAGCCAAAAGAACTCAGAGCCCTCAGAAAGATCCAAAAATAAGCTCTGGAGATGCTCAGCTAAAGGTGTAAATGATCTCCGGCAGACCACGTGGTTCTTCAGGTTGTGCCACTGCTACTTCAGCTAATGTTACCTTTCTTTCCATCCAGTTACTAAGCTGTGCTGAATTTGTTTGGTTGAAAACCAACTGGAATTGCTGACAGCATTGGCATTAGTGTAGAAAACCAAAATCCTTTTCAAACCTTCTGAAAATGTGCTAATGTTAACCTGCGACTGGGTTGTTGAAATGTGACACAGTCAGTTGACACTCAAGTGCTTCATTTAAGGACTGACAGATAATTTAATATTTTCATCACAGGTGCTTGGCTACTACAACCGTAGAGGAATTAACCCTGAGGCCTTCCTCAATGAAATCAAGTATATCGCCAGTGACCCAGACGACAAACACTTCTTTAATGTGACAGATGAATCAGCCCTGAAAGATATTGTTGATGCTCTTGGAGAACGCATCTTCAGTTTGGAAGGTTTTTCAATGAATTAATTTCACCTGAGCTGCTTGAAAATGTACTGCTGCATGAGAAACACTTCACTCTGCTCTGTATTGAAGTATTAAATCAAAGGACAAAGTGTGTCTATGTGGAATGTAACAAGCAGATCAAATTTAATAACCTCAGAGATGAGTTTATAGTTGTAATTTGTTGCAGCACTAATGGTCATGCCATAACTAAGCCTGCTTCAATTAATACCTGTGTCTCTGAAATCTCCTAAATGTTAAACATAGACACAGAGAGTTCGGTGTCTTTCAACTTATATGTGATTGAAAGATTACATTCAAAACTCTAAAAGACTGACTTGTTTACACAGGAACCAGTAAGAATGGGACAGCGTTTGGCCTCCAGATGTCTCAGGCTGGATTTTCCGCACACAACGTCGAGGTGAGTCTGATGTCTGCTACCACGTCGCCTCATACCATCTGTCAACATGTAGAACAACACACATTGTCTCAATTTCTGGCGCATCACAACCCCTCCCCACAACCTGCCATTTATCACTCTCAAGTTCCCCCCGAGGTGCCTGCTGTGTGGCCCCAGAGGCTTAGGTCACCCTGATTTAGGAGCCTCTGACAGAGGAGACAGGCCTTTTTCCACTTTAACCGTGCAGTGATGGGAAATATGACACCACTTGTTCCCCAGGGAGACGTATTAGTGAGAGGTTATGACGAGATTCAGACAGCTCTGCTTCAGAAATGGTTGATTTTCCTCTTCCTTCTTAGAGGTTTTTGATTGTGCTTAAGAGCATATACTTGCAGGTGTGTTGGCTCTCAGAATGATGCAGCTGGTGGAGAAAGATAAGGTACTTCTCCTCTACTACCTGCTGCACATACCAATTAATTAATTTCTATCCCCTTCCTTTTGGCTCTCTCCAGACATTTGCTGATGCAACTGCTTTGATTTTCCAGTTCCCCTTCACAGTTTGATTTGTCAGGGGAGATATAAACGGGTCCCATTTATGATGAAAAATAAATATAAGGCAGAATCCGCAGCTGGGTGGCAGGAATGGTTGGAAATTCAGTCCACAAGGCCAGATTCCAGAAATGCTCGACAACACCAACCTGAGTGTTGAGAGTAGGATAACTTATTGGAAAGAATGTTGGGGCTTTAAAGGAGAAAACAGTCCTGAAAACCCAGATGGTTTTGCTGAATGTGATGTGTGCCAAATCTGAAGGCTGCTTATGTCATATACTGTCCAGACGTTTCATGCATCTGCATGCATCACAGTTTCTCTGTATGCTGTATCCACTGTGCTTCGTTAACTGTAACTAAACGATACTCTCCACTCTGTTTCTAAAATTAAGGACCATTAGCTTATTTATTTAGTCATCAAAACTGATTCCTGTATTTATCATAATGCAGAAAATGCATTAGTCTTTTGCTAAGCTGCTTTGAACTGTGTATATCCTCTACACACTTTTATATGTTTATGTATAACCACAACCCTGGCCTCCTTCAATCCAATAAAGAGCTGACGTACTGACCAGAGCAAAGCACATGTCCATACATGCAACTGCAGCAGAAATAGGTCCCTGGTTTATAAGGTTGAAGTGTTTTGGGGTTTCATTCATTTGCTATGGAGACCATTTCGACCAAAACAGATAACCACATCGGCATAACGCTGCTGTCAGAGAGTGACGTAGTGCAAGCGTGGTGAGCACTCAATTCCATCCTTCAGGAAGGAATCACAAGCTTTCTGGCGTTTACTCAAACACTGGAAAATGTGTTGTTGGCAAATTGTGTACGGCAAGAAAAAAACTGGGCTCATTAAGCAGAAGAACCCTATAATTATAGTGTCAGTGATACAAAATATGGTGAACCATGGAAGACAGAAAATCCTCCCTCTATCCCTTCTCGTGTCTCCAGCTAATTGCACTTGCTGGTTTGTTTCCTTTGTTGACTGGTGAGTTAAAAATACACACTGATCAAGATTCAGCTGTGATTTGATAATAGACTTTATTTTGTGCACAGCGGATTGTTATTTTGGGGAAATGTTCTAGTTTTTTATGTTAAACCAGTTAACTTTACTGATAGTCTGTGTCTGAAAACACCATGGATATGCAGACTTAAGGTTGGTCTCACTTGCTGCACAAATTAATGCATTTTAATGGATTGAAGCAGAAGATGCTGGCTGTGTTATTGGTATTGGTTTATCAGTACAGTCAGTAATAACAAGCTGTTTTAATGGAAATATGGTGGATGTTAATTGATGGAGATTAATGCATCATGCTTTCTATGGTTTGGTGGGAGAGACAAAAGAGAGAGAGAGAAAGATGGATACTCTAATTAGATTTTCCTCATATCCTTTTAAATTGAGATCCTCTCACAGAGTTGGTTTTTATCACAGTTACCAAGATCATGTCTCACCACCAGTAAGGCGATCCAAACACACAGACGGTGCTCCAAAAGGGTGGTCAAAGAGTGTTGTGTGCCATGAATGTATTATCATCATATGAAGTACTAAACTGATTTACTTGCTTGCTTGCTTGCTCTGTTGCTCTGCTATGTGCATAATATGCATGCCAAAGTACTGTGTATAAATGTACTGCAATGCACCTCACCTACAGGATGGGATTCTGGTGGGTGCTGTTGGGGCTTATGATTGGAACGGAGCAGTGCTGAAGGAAACGAGGCAGGGGAAGGTGGTTCCTCCTAAGTCATCCTACACACAGGAGTTTCCTGAAGAGCTCAAAAACCATGGTGCCTACTTAGGTAAGTAACATCTGACTTTAGAGAAGAGTGTTGTTATTTTTATCAACGAACATTAGCTTTGGGTAGCACCCTTTGTGTCTGTGTACATCCTCCCTTTTGAAGGAGGGATGTATGGTTGCCCTGACAGAGGACCTGTGGTTTAACACCAACTGTTTGAGCTGCAGCTCATTTCTATAAAGTGTACCCATTGCTCCAGTGCTTCCCATCATATTCAACCCCATCTCACTCCACCACCACAGACCTCTGCTTTTACCATCAGTGGTTTGTGTCTGAACTTATCCACCAGACTGCCAATGGAAGCCATTCTAGACTCAATAGTAATATGAGGTGGAAGCATAATTTTGGAGAGGCAGGGATAGAGTTGAAGCTGGGAAAAAACGGGTATGAAGATGAGAGATGAAGGTGGAAAAGTATATGGGGAATAAGTGGAATTTTGAGTGGAAAAAGACGAAATAGATGAAATAGAAGAAGAAATCTGAGAAACCTGAGAAACCAGACTAGCCACTTCTACGTAACTGAATGCAGCCTTAACTCCTCAAATTGCAATGTTTTACAGTTTTTCCTTGAGTCATGCAGATGACTGCTATGAAATACAACCTAAAGGTCAGGCCCATCACTCTCAGCACACTCAACCAGTGCAACAAAATGTAGTGCCTGGATTTATTATTACAGTGAGACTATGATTATCAGGTCCATATTCAATAGAAGAGAAAGATGGAGTATAAAATAGATAATTACTTACATCCTACATGGGTTACTTTGGCAAGAATAGATCAGATCAGTCTCTAAATCTTCCATTTCAAAAGGCTGTTGTCTGTGAGTAGAGGGAATGTTAATGCTTGTGTGTTTTACATTAACCAGGTTACACTGTGACATCTGTGGTGTCAGCCAAAAATGGTCGTCTGCTCGTAGCAGGAGCTCCACGGTTTAACCACACCGGCAAAGTCATCATTTTCACTCTGAAGAACTCAGGCAACCTCACCATCCTGCACTCCCTCAAAGGCCAACAGGTACTATAGTCCAGCACTCACCCTGATTGATAAAAAGTGTATTCACTGTTTTTCCAGTTGCATGCTTTGAAAGAAGGCCACAGTCCAACAAATGAATGGTATAACAATGTTATATAGTTACCTAATTACCTAGTTTTTAAAGATCCAATATTTAGATTTTTATATGATTACCTTGGAACATTCCTTTAAGTTATTTTCATGCTGGTTCTTTAAGCGCATTACTGGTTCAGTATGTGTGATTAATGCCATCCAAAAGTTAGATTGCAACCAACTACATAACCCTCCTGTTCTCAAGATTATAAATTCTATAGAGAATCTACAGTGTCCGTCAGGTAACAGAGCAATGCAAAAGGCCCTCTCTAGAGTCAGTGTTTGGTTTATCCATTCAGGGCTACTATAGTAACATGGGGATTGCTCCCTATGTAGAAATAGATAAGAATTTATTCTCACTTAACAAAGACCCCAATAACAAGTTTTGGTAATCATCAATTAAAGCACAGTAATGAATGTTATACTCCATTTGGTCAGTACATTCTCTAAATCCTTTTTACTGATGCTGATGCTTTTGAAACTTTTGATTCTACCCCCACTAGGGGGCATCCAAGACTGACAGTGTTTTTGGTCAAGTTTAACTTTGGTGGATGAAATGATTTACAGTTCTGATGCACAAAAAGCAAGGGCTGCCCCCTTGCATTTTGTGCATCAGAACTGTAAATCACCATCTTGTTCCCAGCTGGCTAACATGTTAGCTTTTACCTGATCAGCAACAGTTTTGTGAACACGCGGCAATGAATTTGCGTGTCTTTCTGGTGTGACTCGTATGCTACCAGCTTACCAACTCAGCAGTTAAGTTACATGTAGACAGTCACAGTATGTTTTTTAACAGAAGAAAGAAAAACATCCTCAGGGGTGTCTCTTTGTGACTGCACATGATGTGAATAAAATCCAGGATTTCAATCGGCAATGAGCTATGGCACTTCAGTCAGATTTAAATGTCTTCTTTCTGTTTTTGACATTTGGGTATTGAGTTTATCCTGTATATTTGGAAAACTTTAAATTATTCCAAATCATGAGCATATAAAATGAGACAAAATAGATGGAAAAATTATTATGACGTGTATTTCTCAGTGGAAAAGTCCAACAGCCACAACTATTTTTTTTTTTTTTCATTTTGAAAATTAAGCTCAGTAAAATGATTGTGCTCCACTGCTGCAGTCCAAGTGACAGAAACATAAAATCACAAATTCACTGTATGTGAAAGTGTGCAATCTACGTTACTGTTTTTTGCTCATTGCTGTTGTTGTCATAAAATTAGAATATTGTATGTTTTAATGTTGTGCAGCAGATCATCCATTGGGATTAAATCCCACTATCATGTTACATGTGCTAGATTTAAAAATAATCAAGAGGATGTGGCTCTGTGTGCAAATGACCACTACACTCATGATTAGCAGCTGCTGAGAGGCAATGACTCTGAAATGTTTCTTCAGCAGCTAACAATGTACCTTGTCAGCAACAGCTCATCCAGAGCGGCAGATGTTTTTTTTGAACAGAACCTTCTTGATCTCTCTCAGTTCTCAAGAAAAGAGCTTTTATTGGCAGATGTTTCTAATCTCAGAACCGATAGACGATGTTCCATCTACTCGAGTGCCTAATCCAGTTTCCGTAAAGCTTAAGCTTAGAGTCTGAGCATCTACAAAGGCATCAGACCTTGTTGTAACACAATGCAGACTCCCTTTTGCTTATAGTATCTAACCTCTAGTTCAGCAGCAAATCATCAAAACCAAACATAATGTGGTTTAGCAAACATTGTGGGAAGAGTTGAGACTTTCAGTGACATAAAGTACAAGATGACTTTTGACATGGGATTTACATGGTAATGTGCTCAGCAAGTGCGTATGTCTCTTTTAGATTGGCTCCTATTATGGCAGTGAGATTGCACCTGTGGATATTGATGGGGATGGGATAACTGACAACCTTTTAGTGGCAGCACCGATGTTCTTCAACGGAGGCTTGGAGAAGGGGAAGGTCTACATCTACAGAGTGACAGAGCTGGTAGGTATAAATTCTACAGGCTTCCACAAATACACACAGGGGCTGACCACATGCAGGTAATAATCTATTTTGCACCAAGCAGGAACCACACAGAACTGGGTCAACACCTGTTCAAACGGCAGACTCTCACAGTAATTTCCAACACACCTCTAACGAGTGTCTGATAACATACACTGGACCAGACGGTTACATTCCAGCTCCCCATTTAACATATTGACATGTTGCAGGCAGACATTTGACATTTGACCCTGTCCAGATTATATGTGCAGATCAAATGAGAAAACTTTGCCATGCCAGTGTGCAGAGTTTGTTCTGTTTGTTCAATGAAGTCAACAGGAAAGTATTTTTTTTTGCCCCTTTTAAACCCATTTCCAGCTAAGTATTTGGAGGCGAGAACTTTCTCTAATAGAAGGAAATTTCCTGGTGTTCCAGGTCTGTCTTGCTCATTGGAATAATGAATGTCTTCAGCTGTTTTGAATCCACTGAGGCAGGCATAGAGGAGGTATTTAAATATATGCTGTGGCCCAAACCACATCATAGGTGGCAAGCCAAGCTTAAGAGTTACACATGCAAACAGAAAGAAATCAAGATTTAAAAATGTCCTCCATGTCCAGGACAGCAATACCACATGTTAAGGGGAATTAATAACTATGATGTGGTTTGTGATGTACTCAGGTGTTGCTACAGATTCAGCACAGTGATACTGCTCTGGAAAACTATTTAAAGTTGGACTCCCTGATTAAATATAGTGTCCCTGTAGTCACAGGAATGTGGATATTGCATATCCACATGCATTCAATTCTGCAGATATGCATTTTATTGTCCATGTCCATATATGCTTGTTGAGAAATCTCTGAAATCATGATGGATTGCAATAGTTTTATATCAACAGTGTTTCCATGGTAGGTGTTACTCGTACTGACAAACTCAGCAAGACTGCTGTTTCCCTCAGCTCTATGGTGCTTTGTAGTAACTTTTATCCGAACCCACAGTTTGATTGTTTTCGTTCACTCTCCCCATTCATATGGTGTCATTTTTGTTTTCATCAAAAAGACTTTAAAAACACAGTGAATACCACCCCCAAGCACCAAACCGCAGACAGACACAGTTAGCCTCCAGCTGATGTCAACAATGGAGAATGTAGCAGCAAAACAGCCACAGTTTTCCCTCTGAAGTTGGTGGAGACCCAAACCAAGCAAAAAGGATAGTGAATTATGGACTGTTATGCTCGATATATTTGTCATATCAGCTTAGAAGTTTGCATCTTGGTTGTCCTGCCACCAAGTGGAAAAAAATGTCTATTACTGTCAACTGTCATTGTAATTGTGAGAAAACTAATTGGAAGGTTGGGGGTTTGATTCACGGTTCCTCCAGTCATTGTGTTGAAATCCTTGGGCAACATACTGAACCCCTATGGCTTCTCCATCAGAGACTGACTGCGAGTGATTAGAAAAAGTATGTGAAGACTAGAAAAGCACTATATAAATGCAGTCCATTTAATATTTATTTTCATATTTTAATGTCTCTTATTCTTTAAATTCTTGTTCTTCTAAAATGTGTAGATCGTATTGCTGCGATACAATCAGAAAAACAAATGAATGAAACATACATGATAGGAACAGATCACAGATCATTAATTACAAGTTCTTTCCGAGCTCCCTTTGCATTAAAGGCTGTGACCAGAAAATAATGGATAATAACTACGATTTTAAAGCTGTGACATTACTTAAAGTATGGCAGCTGGTCAAACATGAAATTCCACCTACTTTTGAACATATAGAAGTTATACTTTTAGGTGGGCTCCTGCGTCATTGCATGACCCTTCATGGCCTCCACTCAAACCATATGTTTCAAATTTAAACAGTGCTGATTATATTGTTCCCCTTTTCTCTATCAATCTCATTCTTTGTCACGCATGCACACATCAGGTAGCTAAGAAGTAAAAGCTACCTTCCTAAATCAACTCCCTTCCCATTTATTCAACTGAAAAAACAACTGATCTCATGTTTCGTCTGCTGACCTTAAATTATATTACGAACCGAGTAGCCAAGTGGAGCAATGATATGCATGACTACTGATGGACTCGAGTATTGGCTGCATTGTGTCACTATGCTTTTTTTAAACTTTTTTGGAAAAAAAAAATTCCAGTTGCTTTCAAAGACATGGCTATTTTCCATCTGACTAAACTCTCGCTAAGAATAGAACTTCAAATAAATAGACTAAAGCTATATGAGATTCTTTAGTTCTTTTATGACTCTGAGGTAAAATTCCACACTTTTTTTGCTGCCAGATGTTTAAGATATCTCAGTTCAAAAAGGCAGAATTAAAGGATCATGTAGAAAACACAGAAACAGGTCCAAGCTTTATCTTCTGTTTGATTGGAAGAAAGATTGAAAAATAACAACTTAATTTTTCTTGTATAAATTACAACATTGTTAGTCGTCTACAGATGGTTCAGAGATAAGTAAAACACAAACTTAGCAAGATGGAGGGCAGAGACAACAGTCTCTTCCATGGTCTCATTATGAGACGTTTGGAGGATTGGCAGATCATTTAACAAAGAGAACAGTTCTTTGAGTGAAAACTGAGCTTTGCCGAAAGGTCTTTCTTTCTAACGAATAGTACTGTACATGTATGTGCAATTTTGTTTTGCTGTAAAGACTTTTCTCAGTATTGTATTTGCAGACATGTGTCATGTTTGTTTGTAGCAGTATCAATATCTAGATGTTTGCACATTCAGTGATCTTCCAAGTGTTATACTTGTTATCTTCAACAGTAACCTTAAACCACAGTTCAACAAGTCTGACAATAGATGCTGTGAGATAGTGATATTGATCCACTGATGTTAGCCGAGACAGTGAGTTACTTTCTCATACTGTGCATGATTTATAGAAGGAGAATCAGTTTTTGGCAGTAGTCGTTGTTGTTCAAATCTTGTATCTTGTGGTTTTAAAATGTTTTTGTTCTTTGACCTTGTTTGTTGCAGTTAACATTCTGGGATAAGCAGTCAGAGCTTCTGCTCCAATAACTCCCTCTAAAACAAATGCCTGTATATCAACAGCAATACCAGAGTGTATAGTCACAAATTCTTGTGTCAAAAAAATCTAAACTATTCCCTACGGGGCAGTTGTTTCAAAAAAATTTATGTAGTTGGATCCAAAGGGAAAACAAATTCTGACAGCAGCAAGACAAAGATGATTTGTGTAACATGTATGTGTGTGTGTGTGTGTGTGTGTGTGAAATAAAATCTGAGCATGCTTTAAGACATAGCCAAGAAGATAGCAAATAATGAATTTATGAAGAAGATAACATAAGGTTTAATATTATTATCTTTCCCTTCATCCCTCAGAATCGTTTCATCCTTGAAGGGGCATTGGAAATCCATAATGGTGGCCAAAATGCTCGCTTTGGCTCATCGCTAGCTCCCGTCCCTGATTTAAACGGCGATGGCTTCAACGACTTGGTGGTGGGAGCGCCGCTGGAAGACGACCACAAAGGAGCTATTTATGTTTTCTTTTGCCAGAACAACAGAATACTGCGCAAATACAAACAGGTAGAAAAAGCACAACTGTATTTTTTAAATTTTTTTGTCAACTGACTATAGTCACACATTCCCTTCATATTACTGCTGATCACTTTCTAACACATAGCGTATGTTTTTCATTTGATTTACCACCTTCCAGTAAATCGACTAAAACATAAAAACCACACACCACAAGACCCCCAAATGGGGGGACAATTCTCAAACTTAACTTCAAGTAATATTGAACTTAGAACTACTAAACTCTTTTTGGCTCTTGGCAATGGAAAGTGAGATTACCTTACAGTGCCACTGAGCAAATAAGAATATAGTTTTAAGGAATACTGAAATACTTTTAGAGTGATGAGTCAATTTTTATTATTACTGACTAAATGTAATTATGGCTTTATATTTGCATACTTCCCGAAAAACATGAACTGCACAATTTAATTGGACATGTGGCTGCTCTAACAATGACTTTAATCATAACATTGTAAACTGTGGTTGTTGTCATTATAAGGATTTTTTCATCCTCTGCCTGTTTCTCAGAGGATAGCAGCGGCAGATTTGGCTCCTGGCCTGCAGTACTTTGGCCGCAGTATCCATGGCACGATGGACATGAATGACGACGGTTTAGTGGACCTGGCAGTGGGTTCACTCGGTGCTGCAGTTCTCCTCTGGTTAGTTTTTCTCCGAGTAGATAAAACTGTCACCAAAAATGTTAAAGATAATTGTTGCAGTTGAAGGTATGCTCAACTCTGTCAATGCATGTAATCACTTATTTTAAAAGGCATTCCTTTTATTCCTGTTGTGAATAATTCAAAAAGAGCTAATCACAACTAGTCATGAGAGTTTTATGTGCTCCTTTCAAAAAAAGGATCATACTTTCATGAATATTCTTGAGTCTCACTACTAATAGGGTGTGACTTTATGTCCTCTCAGGTCACAGAGTGTGATCAGGATATACGCTTCTGTCCGCTTTGAACCCAGCAAGATCAACATCTTTGTGAAGGACTGTCAGAGAGGTGGCAAAGATGTGACCTGTATGTCAGCCATTGTGTGTTTCAACATCACTGCCAGGACAGCCATTCTTCCCACACAGGAAATTGGTAAGCCAGCAAAAATAATACACTGCTTTGGAAAGTAAAGTAAAGTTTCCTACTTCCATTCCCTTTGTCTTCACTTGATGTTTGGCATCTTCCCATGAGTGACAAAACCATATTTCGTCTATTATTAAAGCAGACACTTTTATTTATTGTACAACCTATGAGACTTATAGATAAATTGTCCTCATAACATAGAAAATATGTTTTTCCGAAATGTAGACCACTTAATCATATTTAGTATCTGAGACGAAAAGACCCTTCCCCTGCCAGCTACATTGTCATACCTCTGGTTACTGTCAACAGACCTTTTTTAGCATTACGTGTAAGCAGAGGAATTTATATTTTATATTTTGAATCTGTAGTTGCAGTATAGCTACATGACTGGAAGAAACATGGCTGGTTTCAAGTCAGATGAGGCATTCACCCCCCCTGAATGTATATCCTTCATATTCCGGCTCCAACAGACTTTTCACCATGTGGCTTCCCGTAAAAGCTATGATGGCTCTTTTCATTCAGAGTGGCGCCAAAGTAAAATGTCTCTTTACTAGCAGTGAGAGATTCTGATCTCACTGCTGTTTCTCTGCCAAAGCTAATGCTGCTGCCTCCACAGATGGTATATTTGAACCACACTGGCAGTGTCAAATGTTGTTTTTATTTTGTGAGCGCTGGTGGCAAGGAATCTTTCATTTTCACATTCAAGAGGTTTCTCATTGTCCAGCAGACGGGTAAGCCCACCTGCAAATAAACACAATTTGTTTGAAGCGATATCATGGCAGGGTCCAGTTTCACAGTGTTTTGTGGGGAGGAAGCTGAGGTTCAGGGGGAGCATGTTCTGAGTTAACCTCTTGACCCTCTGACATCTTTATCACATCGATCAAATGTGCCAAAACAGAGCTGAGGAAGAACAGAGAGAGTTATCTTGTCCTCAATGGTTGCATAGAGCGGAACACGTTTATTTAATTTTCCTCTCATTGTCGTGTCTGGCTAGTAATGCGTGGCAGATGTGGTGTTTGTGAGTTTGCAGTGGTCGGTTGCATAAAATAGAATTTTTTTCTGTCTCATTCAATTAAATCTATTTTATGCAAATATGTGTTTACAATATTTGAGAGGAGTGTCTTTAAACAACGAGGCCCAACTGACTACTTCAGATGTCTTTTGATGGGATTTGAGGTATTACACTGATGACAAGTGTTGTTTTGTATCCACATAGCTCTTAAAATGAGAAAAGTCCAAGTTTGGACATAAACACATGAAGAAGTATTTTGTAATGCTCAGTTTCTCTCATCAAAAAAGGAAAAACTTCTTATATGAGATGAAAATGACAGTTGTGATGTGGTTAAAATGGGAGAATAGCTGCCATATACTGCATTATCTGTTCACATCTTTCTGCATAGCAACTTAAGATTTCTTCAGATCTCTAATTTTTCTACATGGCCCCCAGCACAACTTGTGCACAGTTATTTTCTCTCATGCCATTAAAACAATGTACAAGATGCAGTAAATGAAAAACTCTTAGAACAATGTGGCTGAGAACTTACTGCTGACCCAGCAGCAACGCCAGAGGGTTATTGGATACTTGTATATTTTAGTCATACATTTATCATATGTTCAGAGTCGACTGATATTGCTCCACACTGTCACAGAGGTACCATTTATCATTACCATGATTGTTAGTCTGCACTAAACTAAAACAATAACAGAGACTCTTCTATTTTAGACACATTGTAATACAGATAGAATAAGCTCTTTCATGGGTTCACATAGAGGTGTAACTTATGAACTCCGCATATGATCCACTAGGAATCAAATACAATGTCTCCATTGTGGAGAGACGTTTCAATCCTCGGGCCATCCTGGACAACCCAAACAAGCTGCAGCCTCAGAACCTGACGCTCCTTCCTGGAGAGGAGACCTGCGAACACTTCTTCTTCCATGTCATGGTGAGGCCTGGGATGAGGGGTGGAAGACTCTGTTTACAGACATTGGTAACTTACAGTAAGAGACTTGGCTTGATGAATTAAGTTGTAATGAATTAGGATGAATTATGAGTTATAACACACTGTATATTAAAATTTGATAATAATCATGTCAATGGATCATTTTCTGCATCTTGAGCAGCTGTGTTACCCAAAATAGGCAACAAAATACTTAAAATACTAATAAGATAAAGAAGCCAGAGTAATTTAATTAGCCAGTGGAACTAAACTAAATGTTTTATATCAGGAGACCACAGACTATGCAAGGCCCATAGTGTTTGCTGTACAAGTGGGACTACAAGATCCAGACCAGGGACCAGTTCTTGATGACAGCTGGCCCACTGTTGTGAGGACTGAGGTGAGAGAAAATCTAGCAGTTTTTCATCGTATAATTCCAAAGTCCAAGCAAAAATCCGATGTAGTCATATTTTCTCTGACTTGTCTCATTGGTTGTAGCTGCCATTCTGGAACGGTTGTGATGAGGATGACCGCTGCATACCAGACCTCGCTCTTCATAGCATGACTGACCTAATGACTCGAAAGTAGGTACACACTAATTTATCACAACATGAGAATAAACAGACTTACTGCATTTACACATTAGAATCTGCCTTTTGTTCTCTCTCCCTGCCTGCCTCCTAGTCAGTTCTGTGTGCAGCCTGTACAGTCTCGTGGCGTTTTCTGTCGCCATTCAAATGAACAAGGGTCAGAGGGATCTCTGCGGGTGCTGGAGGGAAACAGGAGGAGGATGGTGGTGGATGTCCGCCTGGAGAACAAAGGAGAGAACGCCTACAGCGCTCGTCTTAACATCACCTACACACATAATCTACGCTTCTCCAGCCTTATAGTCAAGGTACTGCATTGGCACAATAAATTCATATATGTGGACAGCGAGGACAGATTTTGTCCTTTTGTGTAAATCTGTGTTAAATGTCTCAAACTTTATTTTGGTGACCAACAGATAAGATGATAAACATGTAGTCCAAATTTATACTGCTCTTCTTTTCGATACAGGACAACTCTGACATCAAGATTGAGTGTTACATGGAGGACAAACTGAGAAATGAGAAGCTCTGTAACGTCAGTGCTCCGTTCATGAGGGCTAAAAATCAGGTGAGATAACTACACAGGCACTCTCAGAGACTCAACTTTGCACATCTAACTTTATGTATTCCCTATTAGACAGTCAGTTTAGGAAAAAAAAAAAAGTTTTGCTGCTCTTTTGAAAAATGGTAAAAAATCAAAAAACAGCATTTTGAAGATTACACACTGATTCTACAGTGATTTCCTTTGTTATGTTCAAAGAGTTCCATATGTTTTAGGTGAGAAATATGTAGAAATTGATCTTTCCAGCCATGAAAAATTCATTCATACTGAGGTTTTCATACTGAATCCCAACTGTTTGAGATGCTTTCACTTATAACTAAAACGAAAGTCTGGAGCCACGGTCACAGCTCTGTCAGAGCGATCGTACCGGGCTGCATTGTGCTGCAACTCAGGGGCTGAAAAAACACTGACGTGGACTATATTAGACCACAAGGGCCTGAAACACATGCTTCAGGCTTTAGATGACCATGACAGACCACACTGGTTAATGTAAGAACCACAAGCCAACCATACGGGCCCAGTTTAGTTCTGGTTTGTGAAATCTTGTCTTTCTATAGTCATAGACATCAAAGTCTGCTGTGTCAACGCTAAAACATGTCCTTTGTAGCAAATTTGACCTGGAAGGAACTGCAATAACATAATTAACATTTTTCACTATTACATCAGTGTGAAAAACTTTCAGTGGCTTCTCAAGACAAAACAACACATTCAGGATTACGGCTTCTAACATCAGTATCATTATCCTTAATGATGTTCATAAAACTGATACTTTGTTTAGTTTTCCAGATCAGTCACATGCTCATAAACAGGAAACCCAGATACTTCATGTTACTATATCATATTGTCTATGAGAGATGTTATTTGCAAACGTTCTGGGTTAAACTTTTATGGCTAATTTCCTGGATTTTGGGGGGGGGGGTGTTTTGGAAAAATACCAGGAAGTTAAACCTTAATACCAGCTAAATTTAGGAAAAGATGAGGAAAAGTTTCCATTAAATTAGCTGGGAAATACCTTCATACCTGTGAAATAAAGCATTAACAAATTTTTAACATTCATTCAACCCGATCAGCAATTATCACAATCAGGCACTGATGTCTAGGCTTTTTAGTGCAAAAGGCTTCCAGACTATGTAAAAAGTTTTTAGAGTATCTTATTTTCTCCAGCTTAATACACTTCAGTGCCTCTTTGATCCAGTATCCAAATTTAAGGGTTGAGACATGCCACCATTACAGAATAATCAAGCACCTAACCAGCAAAGCAGCAGCAGCAGAAGCCAAGACCTTTTCCAGTATCACACAGACAGAGTAAATGAGAGATTTTAAATATTAATGAGGGACTGGTTTTAATCTATTATGGAGTGACATTTGTCCAAACTGTGAATGTGTTCGCAGCTTGTGTAATGATAGATTTTCTTCAGCAAATGAAACTTGCTCAGGGTCACAGCTTTGGTCATGTGATATTTAATATAAGTAACTTGGGTCGTATCAGTGATGGCGATGACTTTGATTTCATATTTTATGTGGTCTCAAGGTCATGAAGGAACCTTCACACTGTGGATTTTTGATCTGTTTAACATTTTTTGTAAGCCAGAGGACACAGTGTCACTGGCAGGAAAAACACATCAGTGTAACTGAAAACCTATAGAACGGAGTCTGGAGAATTTCTGGGACACAAGCCATAACATGTGTGAGTCTTTATGCCATCACTGACACAGCTGTTTGAATTTGACTATGCACGTTTTGAAATCATTTCTTAAAGTAGCTGTCTCTTATTGAAACAGTGAAGCAAAATCCTCCTATTCTCTAAATCATCATCTCACAGAGTTTATCAAACTGAAGAAACTTCTCCCTGTTTCATTAAAAACCTTTTTTTCACCACTTTCACCTGGTGCACGAGGTGAAAGACACTCACACTATTCTTTCTCTCATCTGTTACTAATTCTCACATAAAAATTCTGCCATATCCAAGCTTTTCCACAGGCTTGTAATGTCAACGATATTTATACAACTCTGCACTTTCCAGTGTGTTTTACAGCGAGGCATCAAATTTTATCTTTAAGAGGGTAATGTTTGAATTAACTTCGATAGGGATGACACTGATCGTACATCACACCATGCAATTAGAAGCTATTAAACAGTGAGCAGATACAGATACATAAGCTGCCTTTTCCATTGATGTCTGAACAATAGTCTTTTGTATTTTCCATACTGATAAAAAGCCTGCTGACAAATACTGTAGGAATGAAGCAATAAAGACGATTGTAAGAGTTCATGAAATGTCCTAACCACGTCATTATCAAAAACAACAGTCATGTCCTTGGCAACAGAAATATTGCCAAATTTCTGTGTAATGCTCCCCAGCAAATGAACCAAGAGGATTCCGGTCACCCTCTAAAACTCACTGAGTGATTCATACCCACTCATTGGGCCTGAAATGCATCCAGAGCCACAAGGCTGATCTACTCTGGTTGAGAGCCTTTTAAAAATGTGGCACAGAGTTAAACAAGACTGAATGTACATCGGTGCCTCTGCCAGACCAGTCCAAACCACTGTTTAGCTGAAGGAAAGTAGCAACCCGAGGGCAAACTTTTTGAAATAGCCAGTTATCACTCTTGTTTTGACGTTTCTGGTTTATTGTGACCTGTGTAAAAGTAGCATGTATTGTAAACTTTACTACTGCTGCAGCAAATCAAGGTTTTCCTTATTCATATACTCAGCGACATGGAGCACTACTCACTGCAAGTAACTGTCTGATGAGTGACATTGTATGTGGCCCAGAGATGTGGGCAGACTACCTCAACCCAGAGGAGGAAGGGGAGTTTCATGCTCTGTCTGTTCCATGTTCAGCTATGGTGGCGTACAAAAATCCTCCAGCCGCGGACCCAAATGTTCCCAATGAGAACAGGCTTGACAAAAATATGAACCTATCCAGTCACAAATATTCATAATTCATAAAATTCATTATGATACAACACGGTTACAAATAAATAGGTCATCACTTCTAAATGCACTGTATGTGCTATGTCTGGGCTCCATCAAGGATTAGTCAGTCTATATGGAGAAGCTACAGTAAACCTTGTTATGCATTCCTCTCTGGTTAGACGAAATCTGTCAGGATTTCATTACAGTACAGAAGACTGTAAACAACACTCAGCTCTGCTCCTCTCACTCTGCTGTCTACTGCCAATCAGCCCTCCTCTCCAGACTACAGGTCCTCCCTCCGTTTTGGTTTAGGATCCCTTCATTGTTTTCCATTTTTTTTACACATCTGTTGTCTGGTCTCTTTTTGTTTGCCTCTGTTTTTTTTCCTCTCCTGTTTGTATTTTGCCCTGAATTTGACTTTTACTAGTACTGTTGATTTGTGTTTATGGCATTGTCCTCAACTGAAGTCCCCTGGTCCTATTTAAATAGCACCAACTGTGCAGTTGGCTGTCTGGGGTCGAAGCCTGTGAGTTACATGAGGTTATTTTAGGCTTACTCCTTCATTCATACTACATGACCCTTACTGTTAAGGAGGACATATGCTTACATAGCAGCATATGGAGACAGAAGAGGCTTTAATTTATACTTCAGTTATAAAATGTAATGATGATAAACTGGCAACACTGAAGGAACGTTAAGTGATTTATTCCTCTAAACTTTATTTTCTTCTCTTCAGGTATCATTTCGTCTGGAGTTTGAGTTCAGTCGTACTGTCTTCTTGGATCACGTCAGGGTTATCCTTGAGGCCAGCAGGTGTGAACATAAATTTAAACTCTCATATGTATTTTAAAATGCTTGACACCTAAATCCATTTCTTATATTAATGGAGCGGGGACTGTCCTCAACAACCTAGCATTTTTTCCATCTCACATACCAATGGCCGAGCCATCGGCTAAAAAGCTGAGACCTTAATTGAGCTACAAGGATAAATATTTAAGCTGCTGTAGAATCATTTCTCACAGTGTTTGAATATTTTTGTCTCCTTGTCTCAACAGTGATGGCGAAGAACTGAGCACAGCCGATAATATCAATGACATCTATTACTCACTGAAATACGAGGCAGACCTGCTCTTCACTAGGTTTGTTAATTCAACGTCTTTAATATTATGTATTCACAACATATACTTTAAAGGTGCCTCTTGTAGGTTTTGCTCTGTTGCTTTAAGTTGCACTGCTCAGGGAGTGTTAAAATCTCATCTTTTAAATAAGGGAAACCATGTTCAACAGCAGAACAAAGTAAAACAATTACCATCTTTAAAGCTCAGATAAAAGGAAGATAATTGCTGTTACTTCTTCACTTACTCCTTTTGTATTCTTTACTTTAAAAGGGATTCAAATCCTAGCCGTTATGATATCAAATCAGAGCTGTCATTAGAGGAGCCTGGAGTTATGGGTCTTCCAGTCAACTTCACTTTCCAGGTAAGACCCAAGAGTGATCATCACCATGAGTCTACGGAACAAAGCTTGGAAATAATAATTAACATCGTTTACTCTTTCTTGTCTCCCAGATCCAGAACCTTGGCTACTTTCCAGTAAAGGGTCTACAGCTGAACATTGAGATTCCAGAAATGACGAAAAATGGGAACCAGCTCCTGAAGATATCCGACTTCCATATTGACCAGGTGAGGCCTCAGAGTTAATGGGAATATGTTGAACCTCTGCTTAATTCAGTTCACACACAGGACTCTTCTCCAGCTCTTTGTGGTCTGGTAACAGTAGCTCGTAAACTTAAAGCTTATTGACTGTTAACTGAGCTCCACCCTTATTAGTCACTCTTTTTTGTTCCTTTTCCTCCTGCTTTGTCTCCTCATGCAGCACATATTACAGTTGTATGCAGTTTGCGGTTGGTGATAACAGTGTATCCCTGGTCAATCCCATATCACACTGGGATGAGAGGGGCAGGTTGCAACACCAGTCAATCATACAGATAGACAACCATTCAAAAGGTTACGATCCATGTAGGAAACATGGAAATAATGAACCTGCCTTGTTCCTATACTACAGTGTAGAGCTACCAGTAGTTTTAGTAAGTGTGATACAAAAAATGTAAAATCAGAGAAGTTATTTCATCCTGAAATTGTTTGGCTGTTTAGTTTAACAGGTTAGTACATGCGGTTTCAGTTTTAGGATTTTCAAACAATATCGTACATGTTAATTTTAGCTTTCACACAGTAGTACTCACACTGTGAAATGCCTTCTGTTATGAAATGATTTCTGTTACATTGGCACCTTATGTCTGAGCAGACGTTTCCTACATTTTTACAATAGTATTTTTGGGTTTGGAGAAAATAAAACAAATGCCATCCAGTCTTTTTACATGCAGAGCATCACTTTTACTGCAGAAGTACACCATCACACCGCCTCATCATGTAAAAAAAATTCGAACAGTGACAGCTCTTCAGTGTCTGGTTAAGGCTGTTAAACTGTGAACAATCGCTGTTGTTCACAGTGTAGTCAGAGTTTCCTCTCTACTTGATACTTACAATTTACCATCTGCTATTATCTCCAAATTATCTCTTGCGGACACAGTCATTTAGCAGAAGTCACACAAGGCTTGCTATAAATAGTTGGTGTGGTTATGGAATTACTTAATTGTCAACAAGACATTTGACGTGATGGTAGATTTTTTTGTGTGACGTCAGTCTGTCTCTTCCTACTTTTAATCTTGGTTTTCCAAATCCATACTTAATTTATAGGCATAATCTTTTCAAACTATTTGTTTAATTTCAGAGTAATATTAAATCCTGGTTGTAATTTAAATTTATCTAAATATTGCTCTGCAAATGTTGGCCTTAAACATACTAACAGGTATTTTTCCTGTCATGTCACACCTCAGAGAGACGGTACACACTGTTTACCACCTCAGCATGTGGCACAGAGCAGGCGTCACCTGAGGACCTGTCACGCTTCACTCGCTTGGTACAGACCAGCTAAATTCATTCCCTCATAAGAGTTTTATTTCCTCTCTTGTCTTCAGTAACTTTTTCCTCAAGGTTCATGTCTGGTTTCTACACACAGAACCGATCCAACACCCTCACTCTGCCAATACAGTGCTCTGTCAATGTGGCCTCCCACAGAGAAATTGCAGTCAGAATCACAGGAGCACTGAGAATAGATACCTTACACGCAGTAAGTATTGAACTCAAAGCATGCATCCGTAGTTTGGTCATTTTCCTAGCTTTCTAAAAACATACATATGCATGTAGTTTCCTCATTCATCTTACCATTGTTCTGCTTTGAGTCTGTAGTGATGACAGATTTGTAGTCGTTCAGCTGTATTACGTGTTTGTGAAAACTGGCAGCATGTTTTGATTTCCTCTCCAGCTGAAGTTTAAAATCCTGGAGCTGATAACCAGTGCATCAGTGGAGCTCCCCTCCTCCAGCCCAATGTTTTTACACGAGGAGAGGCCTGTCAGACATGTGAGTCAACAACAGTTAATGTTGTACACTGCCTCTGTCCTGGTTTTAACCTGACAGAAATCTACGTTTTGTAAGCGTATCATATTTTAACCAAACTTATACTCTCTCGGATTTTCATCCTATCAGATGTGAATATAGTGTTTTGTGTTCCAAGAAATCAGTCATTAAAATGTATCTGAAAGGACTAAAAGTATTCAAATAATACGAGACAACCAGAGCAAGAACATGTTTTGCTGCAGAGACCAATTTCTAAAAACACATCAGTAAGTTGTGCATGTCACTGCACAGCTGAGGCACTGTCGAGTCAGACAGTAAAGGTTGGTATTGGAGCACATGTGCTGTGTGGTGCTCAGGGACCGAAAGGACCAGCGGCACAACATGTAAAAATCTGGACCTGTGCACTAATCTTTGCTGCCATCTGTTGGCCAGTACAAACACTCATACCACATCTCTGTACTATACTTTTATGAGCAAATAAATCCTGATTTCTTTCAACTGACATGAATTCAACATGTATTATTAGTGTAGAGGGAGACATTGAAATAAACATGATTTTGATTCTGCATGTTAGAAAAAAAAGGGGAGTTATTGTTTTTTTTACATTTGTGTCTTAATATTGTACCATATTGTACCTGTGACTATAGCTACAGTAACAAATGTCTGGATTTATAATCCACTATATCCGTTATCATCATCATCCTCTCTAGGTGCATTGTCACCATCAATGAATGTCATTTTTAGCATCTAGTCATTAAAGATGTTACTGCATATACCATAAGTATTTTAATGTACCAGATATAGTGTGTGACAGCTGAGGCTGGGTGCAGTTCTAAGAAAGAAATGTAATTTCATCATATCATCTCCTTTTGACAGATAATATTAGAGATCAGGAAGGAAGGAGATTACAGAATCCCCACATGGATTATCATTGGCAGCACACTGGGAGGACTGCTATTGTTAGCCCTGCTTAGTCTCGCTCTATGGAAGGTAAGTTCATCATATCATGCACAGTCATTATTGGCAATTATGCAAAAAAAAGATATTGAATTGTTCTGTGTATTATATAGACTGAAAGTATTTACTGGCTGAGAACAGAACAACTGTTTATTTTCCAATAGTTGATTTCAAATGGCCCATGTTGTGTTAAAATCAGTGGCTTGTATCTATCTTATTATACCTTTTATATAATGAAAGATATTATGCAGCAGTTACAGGGGGGAAATGAACATCTATAAGGTTAAACCTCCATTATAAACACGGCTATACTTTAGTGTAGTGTTATACTGCCACCCACTGGTAGAGAATGCATGAATGAGAATTACAATGTTGGTAATTGGTCCAAGTTTGAAAAACTTAACATTATTATCTGAGTTTTATCTGAGATTATTAATGTTCTTGGTTCTTCCATTTGGAGAAGTAATAATTATACAGCTGTACTTTATTTAGAATCTTGTTATGAAGTAAAAACATATATCATTAATTTCGTCAATCAGTCAATCATGGAAGGGCTCCTAATGTTAATGTGTCAAGTGTGAGTCTGAACGGAAGAAGAAAGAAAAAAAATACACAAATAGGAATAATGAGTTTTGAAGTTGACATGTTGGTTACTTTCTTGATTATTATTCCTTCTCGTCAGATGTCAGAAAATGATGAAAAATGTGGGAAGAAAGGCGACGTCCTCAAACCTCAAAAACATGAGGTTAATTATCACAGAGGAAAACAAATATTCATTAGCACCGTCATTAATCAATATGTGTTAAGATGTGAAAAGACAATGTTCTATTAGTGTATTTACACTATGTTACGCACCAAAACTGTAACATGACTGATCTCTCTCTACGTTTGATGTTCGTCCACTCAGCTCGGCTTCTTCCGGAGGCAGAAGCGGAGAGACGAAGACGAGCAGGAGGCCAACGGGAAAGTGGCCGAGGAGCGGTAACGCAGGCTGAGGGCCCCCAGCAGACACCTTTTCCACAGGGGATCCGACACTCAGGGACCAACCCACCTCCCCCTGCTCCCCAGGACCACAGTGGCACCACATAGACAGCTCCGCATTATCGCTGAAGCAAGGCTTTTTCAGTGCACTGGATCTGTCCCGCGCCACAACCCCTGACCCCCCAGAGTCAGCACTGTCACACTCACTTAGCATTCCTGCACTGTCACGACATCGGGGCCTTCTTTGTCTATGTATTCCACTGCCCTCGGTGTCGTCCCTTTCAAAGATCTTGGACCTCTCGTTTTCTCAGCTTCGGGCTGGAGCTCTGGTGCTTTTTCTGGTCATTTGAAAAGAAGAATAGATCAAGCTTTGATCGATACGTTCCAAGAATTTCAGGCCAAAATTTGTTCTTGAGACAAATGTAAGCCAGTCACTCTTTCGTCTCTTCCTGATGTGTATTTATTTAACTCTTATGGTAAATTTTGAAAGACATGAACAACCTCAAGGGTGACCTGCCACCCAAAAGCTACGGCAAATGTTAAGTTAGTATACTGTATATTGAATTCGATGTTTGAAAGATTTTATCTGCAACATGTTCAGTTGACTTGCATAATAATTTATGAAAAAACAAAACTGAACCAAAGTCACCAGAGTACAAAGACGATTTGTAATGTTTCACTTTCTTGATCTTTTGCTGTAGAGAAGGATCTTCTAAGTGCGTATCCTCTCTCAAGAGTTCACTCCTTTTCTTTTAATATTTACATCCTGGAAAACACACAGGATGTTCTTAAAACATTTGATGCACTTTTACTTTGTACAAAATTAACTTGAATTTTGTAAATAGTCAAGTAGCTTTTTATACCCTTTTTCACTATTATATTAGTTTTCAGTATTTTCCCATAGGTTTTTTGGCATTACTTTGTAACTTATGCTACAATAAAACAAGCTTTGTGTTACTGAACCTGTCACAATATGAGACGGTTGCATGCCTTTTAACATGCACTGCATCAGAGCAAAGGGTGTGCATAAATTACTGCTGGCAACTTTGTCAGGGTTTATACATCTCACGTAGAAATGTAACTGAATGATAATCAGAGGCCATAAAAACAAGTCCAGTAAATGCACATTGCTTTACAGTATGTCAGCACCCTCCTAGTGTTTCCTAATGTTACCGATGAATGTCAGTTTGTTCTGTTTTGTTGAGGTGTGAAAAGCTGTAATACACCAACAAATAAAACAATGTATACGTCTATGAATGTCTTTATAATGAATAAAAGGAAGCAAACCAGGAGGCCTGAAAAAGCAAGTGATGCTTGTCCAGTGTGTTCTCTTAAGAATAATCAATTCTAGATCATGGGAACAGGAAGAAAAAACAGTTCACCAACTGACAATAGTAGCACATTTCTTGAATATACTTTAAAAGCAAGTGTTTGTTCTTGACCACATCATGAGTCAAATAGATGAATATGAGCCTACAGCTAGCAGCTGGTGAGCTTAGCACTAAGACTGAATATGTTAGTCCACCCTATCTTATTTGTTGGATCTATGCAAAAACCCAAGTCAGGAGTGTAAACTGTTGAATCTTTACTGTTGCAGGCTAAGAAAGGTATCTGTTCCTTTGATCATACCTGGAGCTGTTTCCCCAGATTTTCTGCAGTATGACTTTATGATTAGAAATGACTTATAATCGGGTTTATAGGCTGTAATAAATGGATTAACCAGATATAGGCCACCTAGAGTACTAAAAGCTGTAGGGAGTCATTCATGCCTGGTGTGCTCATTACATTGTTAAAATAAGCACTGAACATACTGTTTTTAACAGCTGCTACTGAGAGGAGACTGTGGAGGGACACTGCTGAGGATTTACCCTACCATGTTGACGCTTTTCCAACCCTGTGCTTTATTTGCTCACACTGCCACATAAGAATCCCATATGATTAACCATGTTACTCATGTTCCATACAGCCATTAAAATATGATTAATGCTGGGATAAATAATAATCTGTGTGCACATGGTACAGCTGTCATAGTCACCCCACAGTGCTCCATAAAAGACCCAAAGCATGGCTGTTTACAATTATTGAATAATAATAAGTTTAGTTATAAACCAGCAATAGTGAAGCTGTGGTTTTCCTTCTATTTCCGTGATATTTTGCAGGTGAATACACCTCACCTCTGCTGTTAGTTTGGCATTTTGTTAACAGTGAGTGAATGAGAGTCAGTCTAAATCCTGTCCAGAACTTCCTGCTACAAAAGATTCATGCTGACGTCCTCTATCTTGGTGACAGGCAAAAGCGTGTGCTGAAAGTCAAACAATTAAGGGAAGAAAAAGTCAGAATTTAAATGAATATTGTGGGACATCAATAATTGAAAATCTTATGAATAACACCTGCTCAGTTAAAAATGACAGAGACTTTAATAGAGGCATCAGAGATGAGGGTAAGACTCATACAGAGATGATGAATAATCAGGTCATCAAGATAATACATAACAGATTAGTGTGCATAGAACGTACTAATTGACAGATTATGTTAATAGCGCGAAAGAACAGAACCTGAATAAATATCAGGTATAAGCCACCCATCCATCCCTCCATCCATCCAGTTTCGATACCACTTATCCTGAAAAGGGCCTCTGGGGTGTTGGAGCCAATCCCAGCTGACTATGGTTGGGATACATCCTGAACAGGTCACCAATCTATCACATATACAGGAAATTTAGGGTCATCAGTTAATCTAACCTCCATGTTTTAGGACCCAGAACCCTCTTTGTTTGAGGCGACAGTGCTACTACACCGCCATGCCGGCCCAGCTATGAGCCATTAATAAAGAAAACATTTGGTTTCCAGGTTGTTGAAAAATGAGCCTTTATCATAAAACTTGTAACTTGTTTTGAAATGTTTGGAAATTAAAAGTCTGGAAACATCCAGAACATTCAGAAGATATTATGATAGGCCTGAAACCATAATCATAACTTAGTTAAAGGTGACTATAAATATTAACAATCCATGAAGTCTGCAGCTGTCATGGTTTCTAAACTGTTTATAATTTGATTTTGGTCCAGATGTCTTACAAAAGTCTTCTAAACTGAATCTGAATGACAACGTAGGTCGTTTGTCATTATTCTCTGCTATGACACATATGGGGCATTTCCTGAAAGGGTGAACCCTTAAACATATTGCCTCCAGTTATGGCTACGGCTGCTGAAAACAAGGACTTTAAGACCTGTTTTACTCATTTTAAAGTTACTATGGCACTAGATGTTATCTACATTAAGACATAATGTAATGACCAGCTGCACAGGTCATTTAAGGTTCTGGCTAAAACAATCAAATTGTTATGGTTAAAGTGAATTTTCACCAGCACAGTGATCCAAAAATGTGTTCTTATTAATGGCTAATAATGAATTTATGAATCAATGATAAATCATACATGAACTTTTGAGTGTGTAATTTTCACAGAGACTGAGTGCAGGTTAATCAGGTTGCAGATATTTTACGTGTAAATTCCATTTTAATAAAATTAAATTAAAAAGTTTGAAAGTGACTTTCCTGGTTTCGATCTACATCCCAGTCTTACTTACTCTTGAATAAGCAGATGATCAAAGTGAGTGAGCAGAGTCATGTCTCTTTTTTCCAGAGGCAAACAGCATTAATTAAGTGTGTTTCTTTGAATTGGCTACTATTACCACAGACAGACAGAAACTAATTTTTATTGACAACAAAGCTAAAAGGTTTGTAGAGGGGGGGAAAGGAAAAAAGGAGTCTGACCAGTTTCTAGTGTTTCTAAACCTAAAATGTTAACAGAATTAGCACAGAGCTCAATTTAAAAGCCTCAGTGTGAGCAGTGTAACAAGATAAAAGTCATGTTTCTGACTTAAGATTTAAAGTGACACTGACAGGTTTGTCACATGGGGTGTGTCCATTTTAAACATTAGAGCAAAGAATCATTTGTCTCCATACACAGCGTTGATTGTGCAGCCACCTGCTGGTCAAACTTATATAAAGTCCACACGTTTTTTTCAGTGACATCTGCCAAATTTAATGTCAAGGCAAATGGGTATTATTTCAAGTTATCGTTAATTATTATTATTGTGTTAGTAAAGTAAATTGAATTAAAGCCTAATAAATGAACACAACCATGTAGTGTTGTGGTTTAGTGAAACACTCTGACCTTCTGTCACTGAAAGTGCCACAGTATAAACACATTGATCCTTCAGGGTGAAACCTCACCTGCAAATATAATGAGATTCAACAAAGAAAATAAGGGGAGCAGCCACACAAACAGATTCTCTCTCTCTCTCTCTCTCTCTCTCTCTCTCTCTCTCTCTCTCATGCATTTCTATCACACTCCTGCATGTCATTAACCTGGCTGCTGCTCTCTGCTTTACACTCTCTTTCCTCATTCTGCAGATCCATGACAACAAAGCTACAAGATCTGGATTCACCCCTGATTCATCATCATCAGAAGTGCTTCAGTCAGAAAACCTGCTGGAGCTTTTGTTCATGATGATTTTTTTTCAGAAAAAAGCAAACAAACAAAAAAAAAAAACAACAGAAAACTTCATGACATGGCCCCAAATCAGGAGGCATTGCACCCATGCCTCTTTCAATTTATCAACATTGGTCTTCAGAACTTAAAAAAGAAGAATCTTCAAAACTTGTTTTGACACTTCCTCAAACATTCCAAACTTGAAAATATCTAAATAAATAAATGTCATATCTCTATGTACATATCTGACACAGTGGAGCAGTCAACAGTACCTGAGCACCTGGGGATTTCTATGTGAAGTTTACATGTTTATGTGTGTCTTTTCTCTGTGTTCTTCCCCTAAAGACAAAGCCAATTCACATATGCTATATACACAGCCTGGCCAAAAAAAAAAAGTCGTCACCAAAAAAAAAAAAAGGTCACACACACTAATATTTCATTAGACCACTTTTAGCTTTGATTACAGCAGCATTCACTGTGGCATTGTTTCGATAAGCCTCTTCAGTATCACAAGATTCATTTTCATGTTGCATTAATTTTTACTAAGATGTTGTATTGATGGTGGGAGAGTAGCACCACTGCACAAAGTCTTCTCCAGCACATCCCAATGATTCTCAATGGGGTTAAGGTCTGGACTTTGTTGTGGCCAATCCATGTATAAAAATGATGTCTCATGCTCCCTGAACCAGTCTTTCACAATTTGAGCCTTATGATTCCTGGTATTGTCATCTTGGAATATGTCTGTGCCACCAGAGAAGAAGACATAACCTGGTCAGTATATTCGTGGTCAGTTGACCTCATTCTTTGGTTACATAATGATGATGAACACAGACCTGACCAACTGCAACAACCTCAGATCATAGCACTGCCCCACAGGCATGTACAGTATCACTAGGTGTGATGGGTGCATCACTTCATCAGGGGGCAACTTTTTTTTTGGCTGGGCAGTGTATATTGATAGTAATTGACTGGTGTCTTGTCCAGAGTGTATCCTCTGCCTTCACCCACACACCTGGGACAAACTTCAGCCCCCCTGTGACCCTCAAATGATTAGTGGCATGAATAATCAATGGGTGGATGCCATACACTCAGGGTTTGTGTGTATGGTCAGAGAGGCAAGTGTTGTGTTTCTCTCTGTTTTATCTTAAAGTCTTGACATGGAAATCTCCTTTCTTTGATCTGGGCATGGTCTGGTTTTCCTGCCTGCACCTACTCACACACCTGGGTCTCATCTGGATCATCAACCTCACCCTCCTGCTGAAGGTATAAGGCTGGTCTTCTCATTCACTCAGTGCCAGATTGTCAGTTTACCTCATGGTAAAGACAGTTAAGGCTGAATAGTGTTTGCTCCCTGTTTGACCTTGTTTGTGATTGTTCCTGACTTTTTTTTTTTTTTCTTTGGATTCACACACCCTGTTTTTCTACCCATCTGCAGTCCCTGCTGTTTTTCGAGATCACATCCATTCTCAACCGTCTGTACATTTTTTCATTAAAACTGTTGCTGAACTATTTTCCTGTCTGTGGAAGTTTACTTGGGTCCTTCTGTTAAGCCGTAACAAATATACTGTATAATTTAATGTAATAAAATTTAAATGAACCAATCTGAATTAAATTGATAAACAATAAATTCAAGAAAAATAACCACATCTGTTTAGACAAATAGGAGGAGACAGTATGGAATAATTTCTCTGCCCTGTCCTTTCCTAAATGTTATGTGCAGCATCTGTATGATTGCTGGGAGTGTGGAAAATATAAATTACTAAACAGGAAATATATGCCGAATATCATTTTTTAAAATGATTCATTTAATCAAAACTAAATTTTACTGATGGGTAATGCACAATGATGATTTCTTCTTAGTGATGAAACTATTTTAAACAATCAAAGAAGCGGTTCAGGATACGCCTGCAGTGCAATATGATTACTTGCTCATTACCCTGAACAATTTGCCGAGGAAGCATTTAAGTATAAAAGTGAAAAATAATTCAAAATAAGGTTAGTGCCTCTAAGTGTTGTTCAACAGTATGATGTGCCCTCCTTTAATGTTGATACAGATGATCCTCTCTCAATACACAATTTAATTACATTAATCTGTTGCCAAAATAGGCTCTCATACCATTATAAGGGCAATTATTAAATATTAACAGAACATACAACAACTCTCTCCCTATCCTGCTGTTAATGTGGTTTTTATTCACTTTTATTTACGTTTTTATTCATCCTCACTTCATGGTGTCACTTTGATATGGCTCAACATCACACACCACTACTGTGATTGTGTGTGAAATTATCCTGTTATATTATATCATATCATTATACTCTGTGCTATTTTAATACTATTGAATTTCCTCCATGGGGACCAATAAACAAATGTCTTATCTCCAATAATTACACCTCACGGCAAATTACCAGTACACGAGAGTATATAATAGTACATGTAGATGGCAGTGTTATTATATAATGTTATTGTACAAATGCATCATAAATCAACACAGCCCCTTCAACAACTACCTCATGCAAAGTTGCAGCACTACATGCACACACACACACACACACACACACAGCATTACATTTTATACAGCCAGAAACTAAACTAAGTATTTAGTATTGAATGTGTACTGTTGGTCCTGGAGGACGTTTCTTGTTGTTTCTTCCTTATCCATGTTGGATAAAAGATAGATCTAAAAATAGAGAGTGTCACATGCTGTGCAGATTGTTAAGCCCTGAGAGGGAAATCGACTTGAGAGATTACACAGATTGACAAAGCTGACCAGTCATTTTTATACAGATTCCCAGCACTTGTTGCTTCAGGGAAAGTCTATAGTTGGGCACTGTGTGATCATTGCTGTGCAGCATCCCTGCAGCATTAGGGACTGAGTACAACAAAACAAAGTAGTCTGTGAGCACAAGGAAACAGAGGGAGGAGCACGGTCAGGCTCTCGTTAGCACACAACCCCGATGCCAGTATGTGCTGCCTTCAGTCAGGAGCTTCCCTGAGCCCTGGGCTCTCCTGCTCTTTGTTTGTTGAATCACCTGAGGAGGAACCTGCATAGCTGCTGAATGCAACATGACAGCTGGAACCCTGCAGATGTTATTAACCTCTCCCCTGGGTCACCTGAGACTGGCATGTGTTTGACCAGAGGAACAGTTGAATATGAATTCAGCATTAACAGTGATGAGGGCAGCACATGGTAACAATGAGTTTTAAACACTAAAAACTCTTGTAGGCCAAAAACAAAATTTCATGATCAACATTGTTTTTACTTGGGTCTGTGGTGTTGATATTACAGTCGTGGCCTTTAGTTTTACACTGTGTCCAAGTCAATGATGCCGCAACACAGACAAAACACTCACAAGGGTGTAAGTAGAGCGTGTTCACATTGCATGACACTCTCTAAGTCATGAGATTGCTGCACTGTTTATCCTACACAACGTGCTGTCTTGTAATCATGAATCTTGAAATCGTTGTACTCAATGACTGTAGTTTGCACGCTAGCTCAAACACTTTCAACGCTATGAATCTCCAGGAATTCTGGTCTCCAAGCTATGTTTTATTGAGAAAACACATCCACTTGACATGAGAAAAGCAGTCAAGGAGATTGTTTTTTTTTTTGTTTTGTTTTGTTTTTTTTACAGCCAGCCCCTACTGATCCTCAGTTTTCTCAGTTTTTTTCTCAGAGGTCTCCAAAGACTGTCGTTGAGTGTGAACATGAGATAACCACTATCATTCACTTTAATGGAGTAAAAATATTTTGTTGTTGTTGTTGTGTGTGTATGTGTGTGTACTTGTAACATTTGGACTTTTTTTGGACTGTGTGCAGATAGCCAGAAAAGACCCCCTCCTCTCCTCTCTGTGGTTCCATCAGGTGCAGGTGTGGTTACAGGTTATATGTAGTTAGTCAGATGATGAGTCAAGGACGCTCACCGCACTTTGGAAAATAGATTATTTCTGCTGCAGACATGTTGCAAGCACAGCCTCATCTGTTCCTCTGCTGCTCCTCATGTATTGTTTGAAAATACTGTTATTACCATGTTGGCAGGTTCCTTTCAGCCACCACTGCATGATCTGTCACTTCTATATTAATGTGCACATTAGATATAGGTTTTTATGTGAAATTTAGTACATAAAGAACAAGAGTCATTTTATTCAAGGTAGATGGCAACAATTTTAACAGCAGAAGTTATGGTAAATATCTACCTTAATATGAAATTGGAGATTACTGGTTTAGTGAAATTTTCCCTGATCTATAGTAAAACATAGTTTTGTAAATAACATTAAGGAAATTCAAACCGATATTTTCTGTTGAAGGAATAAAAACAAGCCACTTATTACCTCAGATGGAGAAAAAAATAATTTATTTACATACAGAGAAAACATAGCAACGTCTTGGTTCTATTGGAACCTCCACATTCAGTGTAGATTCCCACATTTTGCTCTAAGTCCTGCGGCTGTACGATCAAAAACCGTGTCACGGTTCGATTCCAGCCAGGGACGGTCGTCCCAAGTGTCCGCCGAATCTCTGATTTTTATAATCATGTGAAGGCAAACATGTCATAAAATAATCTCACTCGTGGTTTCCATGCAGCTACAATTTTAAACGTCAAAAAAGAAACATGAATTCAATGCATGTCGGTTTATTCCATCAATGGAATCAACAAGTCACAATTTTCATGGCACCATTACACTTGCCTTACATATTCTATGCAGTGATGACGAACACATGATGTGCATTTAATATGTGTCCTTTAAAAAATGTCCAAACTGGGACACATTACGCACGAATAATATACCGTTACTGGTGGACAACCAGAGCAAAACAGATGTGGCATATTCAAGATTCTTCTTCTTTATTTATTTATTTAAATGGACTGAAGTTATCGGGTGTACGGGATCATTTTGGAGCTTGACAAGCCTTTTCTGTCTATGATGGAGAGCGAGTACTCTCCGTTGTCCATGATCTGGAGAGGTACGACCCCCTGCGTCTCTCCCTGCGTCACAGAGCGCGTCGCGCAGCCCCTGTTGGATGATTGAGTGGGGACTCTCCAAAACAAACCGCTGAGCATCTTCCTGATTTCTGGCCTCATCAGACAGTAAAGCACCGGGTTCAAACAGCTGTTGGCGTGCGCTAAGCACACGGTGACCGGGAACACATACGTGTGCACCATGTAATATGATTTATCCCAGTTTACCGCATTAAATTTGACTAATACGCCCCAGAAGGTGATGGCATGATTTGGCATCCAGCAGCAGAAAAAAGACAAAACCACTATAGCGACAGATTTGGTGACTCTAGATCTCCGTTTCGGGTTGCTGCCGTCCATGCTCCTCTGTCTCACAAAGCGCAGGAGCATCAGATAGTTAACGCAGACTATGAGCATAGGGATGATAAAAGCTATGAGTATTTTCTGAATGTGATAGAGGGCGAGCCAGTCGTGCCCTTCAGGAAACCTGAGGAGACAGAGTTTTTCTCCAGCGACAACAGTCACCGCTGAGAAGATTGCTGTAGGAGCCGTGGCCACAGTCGCGGCCACCCACAGCACCGCGCACACCCACTTCACGCACCGTGAGCTCCTGTAAGTTTTCTTCTTCAGGGCGGAGGCAACTGACCAGTAGCGGGTCACACTCATGGCAGTGAGGAAGAAGACGCTGGCGTACATGTTCATCACGGTGATGGAGAGGATGATTTTACACATGGCGTCTCCAAATGGCCAACTGAAGTCCAGCGCGGTGTCCACAGCCCAGAAGGGCAAAGTCAACACGAACTGAAAGTCCGTCACTGCCAAGTTGATGATGAAAACATTGATAGTGGATCTCTTTCGACCTTGTCGTAACCTCATGAGGAAAAAGACGAGCAGATTCCCCACCAAACCCACCGCGCAAACTACAGAGTACACCACCGAGATGAGAATCCTCAGGATGGGGCTGCCGTCCGCGCTTACATCGATGTCTTCAAAAGTAAATTTCTCATTGCCAGACGAACTTCGGTTCAGTGACCCGCTGTAGTTAAATATTTCATCCATGATTAAAGTCACAAGGACTCGGACTCACATCAGACTTTCTAACGTGCGCACAGGCTAAAAACACAAACCCAACGCCCCATGAGAAAGTGTCTCCCAGCTCTCTGTCACCATTCAGCGGGTTTTCATCTCCATCAAACGTCTGTGAATGACAGCTGACCCGTAGGCTGCTTTTATACAGGTGTGTCGCTCCTGGTGCTGAGCCACGATTGGTCGGATGAGACGTGAGAGAGACGCAGGCAGCCTCAGTCACATAAATCAGCATAAATCAGCCCGAGTCCAGCTGTGAACTCAATTGGATTAATTTACTGGTGGATCTCCGTTATTATTATTATTATTATTATTACATATATTTTGCACAGCATGTGAATTCGTTTGCTCCGTAGCTGACCGCGCACCTCGCGCGTTACCGTGCGTAAAATGGATCCAGTGCATTTATAAGTGAAAACAACTTTTCATGAGCAGAATATAATGAAAAAGATACACAATTTAAGCCTTAGAGCACATATAAATGTGTTGTGGACAAAAAATGAAATTCCATGTTCAATTGACATTGAATTACAAATAAATAAATAAAAACATATTTAAGGATTAAGACCAAATCACGTCCAGGAAATATATTTGTTCTACATTCACATTAGCTTCTGTTTGTACATACCAGTTCTGTTTTGTGCCAGAACACTATTCACAGCGCACATTGCACTCCTATAATAATTTAAAACCCACACTGTTCATGGATCAGTAGCACAAGTGTGTTCATTCCCCCGCTAGAGGACGCGAGCGGGCAAATAACAGTAGAGTAAAGCAATGTTGCAGAGTTTAATGACAACGTGAATTTTTTTCCCAACATAACTTACTTCCAGTTGTTGAAAAGTCCTTCATGACAAACATCACTCTTTTTTGCATCTTTTTTTAAAGCATCTGGATTTATAGACATCGCGTTTACATGACCATAACTATGTTCATGGTTTGCAAAGATTTTGCAGAATTTAATTGAACTTTGATTGAGTTTCTTTGTTTTAGTTTTGTGTGGTGAGTTTCCTCATGAACAGATCTTAGACTAAAGCCCCTGGAGTGGAAACATTTCTCAGACTTGGGTGAATGAAGTAAAAGTGGAGCTGGACCTCATCTGACCCAATGAGAACCCGAAAGACCTTTTTTTTTTTTTTTTTTTTTGTGGAACAAGTGCCAATTGGGCCGTATCACTGTATCCGATTTCTTGGAGTAGCATTCCCCTTTAAGCCTCCAGCCCTCCTGAAAGATAGCCCATTGTCTTAAGTCCACCCATCTGTGGGGGTGGCTCTACTCTGCGAAAGTTTGCAGAGGAAAGTTTCAAACTGTCACTGGGCTGTCGGGAGGAGACTGATGGGGGACGGAGGGGACCGCAACTCGTAAAAAGCAAAAGTTAACATCGACTTACAACCAAGTCAACAAAAGACTGAGAATGCAACAAAAACGAGCCGCGGAGACGCACAATGATCAGGCCTGAAGTGGAGAAGTTTGTTTGGGCTATCACAGTTTAAGCGCACGGTCGCGACAAAAAGCGAAAAGTGCATCCAGCCCAGATGGAAATCATTTGAATTGACAATCGATGCGGTGTTTGCGGAATATATTAAATGTTTCTAAAGTGTAGGCCGGTGTCCTGACAACATGACCCGTTTGGAGAGCGGGTTTCACGCTTCTGGACCAGGAGTTTCTTTCATTCACTTTTTCATCGCGCTTCTGACGGTGCTGGAAAACTGCAAAACGTTTGGATTATCACATGAATCAGGTTAGTGAGTCTGAAAACAGCAACAGCAACAACAAAAGAACACCCTCTAACTCCCTAATTTCACAGATGATATTACCACCTCTGTGACTTCTTCTACTTCTTCTCATCTAATTGAGCCCAGTAGACACAGAATCAGGCCAGCAGTCCTCTGTGAGAGCGGAGGCCAGCAGTGGCTGCTGTTTATAAAGTCCTGGTTTGACCACAGCAATTAAGACCAATGTTTAGTTTCTGTCCAATGAATCATCAAAGGTTTAAGCTCCATCCAAAGTGCCCTTGAGCAAAATACCCAGAGTTTCAGACTAACACTGACCTCTGACCTGAGCAGTGAAGGACAGGAAGCAGAGATTCAATAGTTTTATTCTCCAAATGGAGCTGGTTTTCATTCAACTTTGCAAAGTGTGTTTGTGTTTCTGCCAGGCCAGGTGGATATCATCACTTCAGAGATTTAATCCTCTATTGTCTTGTAGGACTCAAACCACCTGCCTCTGCTCACTGCACTTTCATTCTTTCAGTCCTGCCTTTTTAACTACGTGGTTTGGATCTTAAAAGTCTCGCTTGTTTCAGTAATCTCTCTGGAGATTACTGAAACAAGCAGAACGAGGAGTCTGGATGCTCTCTGTCTCATCCTGTATAAATCAGCTGTGTGCCCTTGAGGAAAAACAAAGCACAGTCAGGCATTATAGATGAGCATGTGTCACCAGAGGGGAAGCACCTCCCAAACAGTAACGATTCCAGGTGTTAAATGTTGGCACAGGAATCCCAGAGCTTCTTTTTAAACTGGTACAAAAAAAAAAAAGAGAGAAGAAGAAGAGGAAGAAAAGCTGAAGCACATACATCCTCTCAATCCTCTTGAAGAGACATGTTTTTGTCATTCTTAATTGGCACAGAAATATTTTAATAACGGATGTAAAAATGGGGTGAGGGAGCAGAAAACTACCAGTTTAATTAGTGAATTCTGATTCAGAGAGCATTAACAGGAAGTTGATGAGTTTTGCTCACTTTTCTAAGAACCACCTGGTAGCTCCAGTCCCCACAGAGAGATTCACCTGTAAACCCTGCCCACTTGTGCAGTTACAGGTGTTTCTTTTCTCACAGTGTTTGTTTGTGCCAGTTTGCTGGTCTCTGATCACCATGCATAAAGCATTTTTTAATTGAATTTCATGTTCCTTCCATTTTCTCAGTGCAAATAATTGTTCGTAGACCTACATGGCACTGCTGCTAATGGAAAGCCATAATGGAATCTCTTGATTTAAAATTAAATAATTATGTGTGTCCTGTTAATTAAATCCATCAAATTCTTCATGTGAATCATCACATAAGGAACCAAGCAGAGAGCGATACTTAAGCTGCAGCCCTATGAGTTTTTATTTGATAAACGTTTTAAGAATTTGGATGTTTATCAAGACACGGATAATGAAAGACAGTCGTTCTGATTGACGACAGTAAATCAAAACTGTTCCTGGAATGTTGGAGTGATGTCGAACCTTAAATCGTGCCAACTAAAGTGATTTACTCTCACAACTGCTGATTTATTGCTGTCTAATTATTTTTGTGCTGTAGCTTCATCTTTTTGTAAATATCCACAGAATTTTCCTGAGCTGTGGCTGACAGAATTTTACATGTTATGAGATATAAGTGAACACACCCTCAGTGGCCTTACACAAGGTAATGGCTTTTAAATGTGGTTTTTTGTTTTCCAATGATACATTCCAGACATCTGATTACCAGACACACCTCAAATCTTTTGGCGTCTGTGATGTGTTCCAGAAAATATTTGAGCAAGATAATCCAACCCAGCTCCTACTGGAGGAGAGACCTCGTCTCACCTTGCCACAAAATTGTGTGAAGCTGTTGTTTTCATTCTGCTCATTTCTTATGAATTAGATGATGTTATGAAGGTTTCAACGCAGACTATCCAAAATACAAAAGCCTGATGACTGAAATTGTTAAGTCTTATTTGTACCCTGAATTATACAAAATAAATGAGACTGTATTTACAGCAGTTGTAAGTCATTTTCATGATTTTTCTGGCTTGTGTAGATTGATTGCAAGTCTGGTCGGTTGGTTAGAATTCAGATGATTTGTTTGCCTCCTCTCACTTAGCTTGCTGAAATAAGTATCCTTATTTCACAGATTTCACATCAAAAATTTCACCTGGCCTTCCCCCTCCCAAAAATGTTTAGAGAATAAAAATCAAAAATCAATGTTGCTGCCTCTCCTGCTGATTCAGCTATTCCAGATCACAGGAAACTAAGCAGTGTTATTTTTATTAGGAGAATGACTTTCACTGACTTCAAATCTGCTGCACATGAGAGTAAAAAATAAAGAGAGGATTGTAGACTAGAGTCAAATGTTTCTCCAACTCGCTCTCTACACACTGCAGCTTAATGCAAACATAAAAATGATAATTACAACACCATATGGGTTTGTTTAGAGCTTCCTCAGTTTTGTTTACAGCTATGCAGCCACTTAATTATTTGATTGCCCTCCTATTTCTCATGATTCACTCGTGACTCTTCACTTCTCTTACATCTTCCCACTGTGGGTTTTACAGAGAGATTCCTGCAGGATCTGCCTCTGTATGAAGTGGTTCGCCCAACTAGAGTGGATGCCAGAGGTCACTTCCTGTCCAACTTCCTGTCTCACCATGCTCGCCGTGTGCAGCGCCGAGAAGCCTCAGAGGGACCAGTGGACTTGGATCAAGTTTTCTACCAGTTGAGGCACGCCGGCCACAGTTTGACCTTTAACCTCACCCTCAACCCACACCTGCTGGCTCCAGGCTTCCTGACAGAGAGGAGGTACGGTGGCCTGGACAGGACCCGGATTCATCCTCCAGGATCCTCTCAGTGCCACTTCTTGGGTGAAGTGTGGGATGGGGCCACTGTCAAAGGGAATGCAGCCATAAGCACCTGTGATGGACTGGTGAGTGGTTAAACAAATGAGTTGAAGGCAGTTCAACACTTAAAGTGCTCTGGCCATTGTATTAAGCTGCATTTCAAGATAAGCACAGAGGTGTTGGCTGCAGTAGATCGGTATGTTCAGAGCTAAGTGTAGTACATGTAATGAGGAGATAATATCAAAACTGGATATTCAGACCTGACACTTATCTGACAATCTGAGGGTCATTTAGTTAGCAGCAAGAATCCTGCTGAAAGAAACATCTGCTCACTTATTGGTTCAAAACACAACCGTTCATTTCAGCACCACAGTTCCCATGCGACTGCAGATTCACACTCATTATGGAAAGAATTTTAGTTAATGCTAATGGAAATGTTAGGGATCACCATGATTTTTTACTTACAACAGGCAATTTTAAAGCATTGACGCAACACTGTCACAATGTTACAGATGTGTTTCTGCACATAAGACCCAGTCCGTGAAGATGTAAACATAATTTCTAGGAGAAAGGGTTGATTAGAGACCCTCATCACCATCAAACTCTCCTCCGTCTGAAATTGGCCAATTGGAAATGTGCAAATGAATGTGAATATCCTTGAGATTGATTCACTTATCTATTTTGACAGTCACTTGTTAATCACAACTTGTCTTTCCTGTTTTGATTTGGCTTAAAAAGAACATGTCCAGCCCATAGTTGTTGCTACAGATTTTATTTTATTTATTTATTTATTTTTTAAATGTTCTTACTCAGAACAGAGCCAAAGTTAATGTTAAAAGTAACATTTGTGCTCAAGTGTCTACTGGAGGAAATGCTCCAAAATAATTGTAGATGAGAGATTAGGAGATTCAAAAAGAGAGATTTCCTGGTCAGGTTGTTGTTAGCCACAAGCAAGCAAAGATTCAAACTCCACAACGAAAGATTTTTCAATTATTTTCTATTTTATTGTTTTCAGATTTCACAACAGACTTCACACAACATTTGCTACCCACATACTGGGTACATACACTGATACTAGCAAACAGAAGACAGACTGAAAACTGTAAAATTGGAGTTCACTTTTTTCCTCATTTATATGGTTTATACTCTGTATGTTTGACCATTCTCACCACACCAGACTTGCCTGCTCTACCTAAGGTAAACAACCATTGCCTTAAGCAAGTGGGAAAAGAAAGGTGCCATCTTAGTCTTATTTAATTCCTGGAGGGTGATTTTATTCCTTTGCCGTCTGTCAAAACAAATTTCTCTCCAGCAGTAAAGGGGATGTTATTATGTCTGTGGCCACTTCACAGTGCGCCTTAAGATGTTTGCTTTTTAGATGGTAAAAGCACACTTATCTACGAGGCCATACAACCTGATGTGATGTATGATATAGTGGGATTCTGGGAAGAGTATGACTTGAGATATCGGTTCATGCTGCATTGAGAATATTGTGACTTTTCTGGAGACTTCTAGTTACCAAGAAAGTTATAGTAGAGTCATTTTCACCGTCACAGTAGTACACCCATCCCAAAAAGCGAGTGGTTAACTGAGCTTTCCACACAGCATAATGCACCAGATTGTATCTAAATGCTACATCAGTGCATGTGCTGAGGAAATGCTAACCACATCATCACCACTGGTAAAGTCATCCATGGATTTATGTATAAGCTCTGAGCTTATCCTAGTCTTACAGTATCATAGGTGGTTTACGACAACACAGCTGTGACTCTCGCTTTTCATCCATGTAGTTTTCGGAGATCTGTTACCCACTCTTGTCATGTCATGTTTTTCTTTATTAACTGTCTAGAGTGGGGCTTAACTGCAGGTTTTGAGTTCAGTGCAGCTGAGCTGTGTGAGTAACACTGTGATGTACGCTGGCTTTCTCCCACAGTCCAGAGACATGCAAGTTGAGTCAGCTGTTGACTCTAAATTGCCTGAACTTGAATATCTGCTTGCCTAGGGGCAGCGGTGGCCTGGTGGCTAAGGAAGCAGAAGGTCCCCGGTTCGAATCCACCAGCTACCGGGTCCCACTGAGGTACCCTTGAGCAAGGTACCGTCCCCACACACGCTCAACTAGGTGAGCAGGGCGTCCCTGCTCCCTTAGGTGTGATGGGTCAAATGCAGATGGTAATTTTGTTGTGCTGATGGTGTGCTGTGTGCTCAATGACATAATAGTATTCACTTTCACTATGCATGTCAGCCATGTGATAGATTGGTGAACTGTCCAGGGTGTACACCGCTCTTACTCAGTCAGCTGTGATCTGCTCCAGCTCCCCCACAACCCTCAAAGGACAAAAGCTATGAATAATGGATGGATGTCAGCAGTGGAAATGCAGGCAGTGTCTCCTCTACTTCAAAGTTATATGTGTTGATGTAACATATAGTCGATTCTTACATCTTCCTACATGTTCATGTGTCTGTTTATGTGTGCCTGGTGTTCATAAAGGTTTTCCACCAATGAGAGTTTATAAAAATTTCAGCTGCTCTCGTCGGCTCTCAGCTGCTCCCGATACTCTGCCAGGTTGTTCTGGTGATGTCATTTGAATCAAGAGTTTGCATAGTATTGATCAGGAAGAGGAGTTGTGCTATCAACATTCAAGCTGTACATCATCCTGTCCATCCATCATTGTGTCTTGTCTCTTCATAACCAAAACAATAAAGACAAAAGATGGATACTTAAACACGCATCACCGTTAGAGCTGTCTAAAACTAAAATCATTTTTAGGAAAAATGTAAAGGTTTCCACTAACAGGTGGGGTTCATGACCTACAGTAAACTGCATCCAGCCACAAGGGGGCAATGATTTGTATTCACTTTACTAAAGAAACAACTGTACAATTTCTTTATGATGAACTTGTCATAACAAAGTAGATGTTGATTGCACAATGGAAAGGTCAAGGAATAATGACACGATCTGCTTCATTTTTACTTTTCTGGCTGCCACCAGACAGAATGATGATGATCCTTTTGTTTTCTCAAGTAGCGGTGGGTGACTTCTCCGCATGGTGTAAATGGAGTAAACGGTGTAAATGGTTAATCAGCTGATGTAACTGTGGAAATTTTGGCCAGCAAAAGAAAAAGATCTCTCTGCCAATATTAATACCTCTCTGAAAGCTTGCATAGAAAGTCTTAGCCACTCTATGACTGCATGTTTCATTCACTAGATCCTCGTTATACCCAGTATGTGTTAAAGATCACAACTGCAATGTTCTTCTGAATAGTATTGAATGTGTTTCAGTCTGTATTTGTAATAAGCTGTAGCTGCGTGCTTCACTGGAGTTGCTGGCTGTAACACCAAGCAGATTGTGTTTTTCAACAAACATATTGAACCTTTTATTTTCCTGTGAAGAATTTGCCAAGCAGACATTTTAAAATGCATTTGAAATGCTTCTTGGTTTCTATCCATATTCACTTGCTTACAGTATAATACCACCTGTTGACTGTGGAGCAGCAAGAAAGCACTGGCAGGTGTTTGGCCACCTGCATGAACATGGATCCACTGGTGAAAAACCTGCTCTTCAGCAGGGGACCTTTATACGAAGGACTGACGAGACATTTTATTCATTACTTAATTGTAGGTCTGTGTAGTTTTTATCTGCGTAGTCTGCAACCCACACAGACACATGGTATCCACATTTGCAGTGCTCGTCCAGAACTGTGCAGCAGCCAGCTGCACTACTCGCCTGTTTCTTTTAGGGTTTTTTTTTTTTTTTTCCTTTTAGTTTGGTCTAGTGAAGTGAAACACGTGATGGGTCGGAATAAGGTCACTTAAGTGGCTTAAACATATCCTCGGTTGCTTTGCCTTCACATTAAAGATCATTATTCTAAAACTGACTGATGATTCTCAGATTATATAGATGAGCAACTTTTTCCATCCCGCCAGTCAAATCAATGCTTCCTGATCAATTTCACTGCTAAAGTGTTCTTATCTACTCTACACACGACACACTGTAACTGGTTGACCTCAGAGAGGTTCACTGCTAATATCAGTTTGTGGCTAATATTTTCTTGATCAACAGTAGATCATCTTGCTTTTGTTTTGAGTCATCAGTTTGTCTGTCCGACTGTTGTAAACATGACATCTCGAGAACACATGAGTGATGATTCAATTGTGATTTGATTTTTGTGGTTACGGTTCAAAGGTTAAGGTCTCGCATCATGATCTCTCAGGGACCCAGTGAAGGAGTCTTTTCAAATGTTTGTGGTGACCTCACAAAACGTGTTTTGGTCTATTGAATACCATTCAATTGACAATCTATACAGTGTGTGTCTGTAGTGGTGCGATGTGCTGCTGGAGCTAGCAGGTTAGATTCAAGCTTGGCAATATCATTAATGCAGTTTGGACTACTGATCTTGACCAAGTTTTTCTACAGTGTTTTACTTTTTATCATATCACGAACAATGTACCAAAAGGTTCAAGTCTAATAAATAAATCTCTCGATAATGCACAGCCAGTGCTGTCCGTGGTTCTGAAATAACAGTGTTATGTTTTGGAGCCGTGTTTAGTTTGACTGTTGTTGCAGTGAGAACAGAATGAATCAGAGACAAGGCTTCAGATATCTTTTAGGGGAAACTATAGGGAAAATGTTATGTTTCTGGTTTGATTTTGTTTTTTCTTCTATGGTACATAAAACTTAAACTGGGGCCAGGAAGTACAACTTTCCCCTTGTGTTGTTTCTTGAGTACCACTGTTAACAAAGCACTCCCTGTCCATCACTTGTGAGCTGCAGCTTGTTTGTTTACGTGTCTCTCCCAACTGGAGTTCAGCTTTTTCAGCTGCAATCATTCAGACACATTTTTTTCCTTTTTAAAAACAAAGACCCAGCTAAACCAAAACCAACCAAAAAAAATACTAAAAGAATTTTTGACCTCAAAAAGTCAAAACTAAATCTAAACCACCACCACCACCCCCCACCCCACCGCATTCACTAATCAAATCATTTATTGATGAAAAATATTTCACTGTATTTATTAATTTCCTACTTTTTGTACAGTTATCCACCCTTTAAAAGTTTTTTTGGCCAGTTTGGGGAGAACGCAAACATTCACTCTGGTTCATGTTTAAACACGCTTTATGAATTGAGTTGTGGTGTGCGTATGTCTTTTTGTTGGAGGTATTTCTGAAGGATTTATTCGACTGTAATTTTTGTTTGGACTCCTTTTGTCCTGAACTGTGGACAAGCTGTGTTGTCGTGTGTGTGTGTTGCTGTTTTACAGCATAAGTACTAATTTACATGTGCTTAATTTTTGAAGTAATAATTAGATTTTATGAAATGTCCCTTTCACTTGAAAAGGAATCAGAAATCATAACTGTGGACCTGTGGGCACTTTATTGTAATATGCAAATCGGCCTTCGGACCTGCTTTGTTACTTACATAAGTATTCAGATGACAAATATTCACTCACTTTTATTATTGCTGTAGTTTCATCAACACCATTCAAAGAACAACCTCACTACTTTTTTCTTCTTCACTGTCATGGACTTTTAAAAACTAGTTTTTGGAAAAAAACAACTAGCGATTACTGACATACCTGTGTACAAATGAAGCAGTGACTGTGACTGTGGATCCTGAACTCAGTGGTGTTTATTTACTGAACTAGAGGTTAGGATACATAGGTCAGAATATGTGGGTTAATATCCGCAGGCTTCTTGCAAAAATATATGGTCCCTTTACAAAGTCTCATTTTTATGTTACATGTTATGTTTACAAAACATTTTTTCTTTTGACAAACCTACTGTAGATAGAAACCTAAAAAAATGACTAATCTTAAGTCTTAGCATTTTATGAGGTTTCTGGGATTTTTTTTGTTTTGCCCAAAAAACATATAAATTATGTGCTTGTATTTAAGATCTGATGGAACACTATCAGCCCTAAATTACTGAGTTACACACGGAGAAACAAACAGCGGTCTCTTGAAAGAAAGCCTTGTGTTTTGCTGACTCATCCATCAACCCCAAACTCCTCCACATCATATTTTCAACCTACCGCCCTCTTCTGCCCCCATCATAATTATCCTGGCTGCTAGAGGTCAACTAACAATTTATAATGGGTCATGATAAGCTACTTGTACAAGGTTATTTCAGTGTCAGACATTCAGGAGGTTTTCACAGCTGTTGGTACAGTTTGCACAGGTTATTTCTCCGTTAAACAATTCAACAAACTCATTAAACTGAACATTTTCCATTCTGTAACTTTGTGACTTTTTCATATTTATTGTACAAGACAACTTTTACTTGAGAAAATGTAGTATTTTTTTTTTTTTTTTTTTTTTTTTTTAATTGGACATTGGATTATATATTATAGCTTCTCTGTGCATTAATGTCACAGTATTAATGTTCCTGCTTGGTTCTTTGTCATTCAAATACTTCAGCCTTAAGGAGGAAGCCTGTTCGGCATTTATATTGGAAGTCAGTCAGGTTTATCCTGCACACATCTATTCATGCTAATCAAGGTTCTGTCAATGTATTTGTATGTAAGGAATTTGGTGAACTTCACAACTGTCTGTTTAAAGCAGAGTGACTCTTCTTCTTTGTAGCAGATAAACATATTTATCAAAACACTTCCCATCTATTGTTTGTGTGAGTATATGAGTGCCTGTAAGTATTATTCACTCAGGCAGTCTGATTGAGATCAAGATTTCTTTTGCAAAACAATCCTGAGTAGAGAAAATAAATATCCAGAAACAATGTGGGATTCTCTCCTATCTCACAGCCACAACCTCATCATTTCTCTGCAGTGAGCTAAGGTTTAACACGTGACGCACTTTTGTTTTTCCAAATATCTCTCTGGTCCTCAAATTGTTTTTTTCTTCTACTCATCCAGATTGCTTTGTATCAGCCACCTACACAAACACAATATGTTTACATCCCCTAAAGATCAATGGCTCTATTTATTTTTAGATTATCTCTTCATGTTATTGTGCTTTTTTGGAAGTGGCAGAGACTCAATAGAAACCAAAGCTACATGATGTAATGAGCACAAATTACAGGATATTCAAGAATCTGCAATTACTGTCATCAGTACAATGATTAAGGTGTCATTAACATTAAAGGAAACATTATGTAAAGTAAATGTTTGGGAGCTAATACCTAAGATTATTTGAGACCCAGCAGCTTTTGGTTAATGTATAAGTAAACAAATGACAAACAAAAGCCTCTGTCATCTTATTTTCTGTTCCATCAAAACTAATAACATATAAACATGTGATGCAAACACACGCAAGCCAGGGCTCATCCAACAGTAACACAGTGATGTTTTAAGATATACCAGACTAAAGTGTCACACAGAATAAGTGTCACATTCATGAACCACAGAAAGAAATCCATCTTTTATTTTGAAGCTGTTGCTTAAAATAAACTGGCTTCCATGAATCCCTGCTTATAAATATGTATTTTTCCACCAGACTTTGTTCCTTGTAGAGGTGGGATGCCACGATCATGAGAGCTTCAGGCTACAAATAAAAAAAAAAAAAAAAAGTAACGTAATAAGTCAACATGGAGTCGGTGGTAAAATAAATGTTGCAAAGGTTTTGTTGGTGAGAGCAGCGCAGTGATGACTTAACTTTACTGAGACTCATGGAACATGCGAACAAACAGAGCACGGACATTATTTACAGAGCGCATGGCCAATAATAAAAGGCAGGATTAACTGTGTCTAAACTACAAACTGTAAAGTACAACAACATATATCCTCCAGTGCAGTGTGACACTAATAACAACAGATGTCTTGTTTGTATTGACCCTGAGTATTTGTGCTAAAAGCATGAGTCATCTAGTAAATAGTGAGTAAAAACAGACAAGGCGAATTATGGTAGATTCCTGAAATGTGGTGGTGCAGATATTGTGAAGATCTTCTAGGTTTAAGTTTGAAATATAATACAGAATGGTTATTATTAACATGTTATTAATTTCAACATGTTTTAGAACATGTGATGCAGAATGGTTTTAGTCTGAATGTTCAAATTCTGTGCCAGTGTCCAGAATTGTCCTTTTGTAGATGCATTGTTTTGCCTGTTGTGTGGTAGAGACTTAATTTAAAAGTAGCTTTTTTTGCAGCAAAGAGATTAATCCCGCTGACATGTATGTGTTGGTTAGTGATCTTGTGCAGTTGTAAACACAGTATGACTGCAGTGGAGGCAATGTAACAACAAAGCATCAATACCAAAAGGACTGCAGCTTCTTTGATTATATCCATCACTCGTGTAGATGTGCAGATATCAGTCCATATTTGAACACAGAGCCTGTCATGACGTGCAGCAACTGACAGTTACTCTTTGAAGCCTGTCCAGCTTTGTTATTGTGTGTGTAAGAGATGGCAGTACAAAGCCACTTTCTCTGATGAGTTTTTCCTGTGTGGTGCCTCTGTACATGTGTTGTAGTCCCAGCTACATGTCTGAACTTCAGTTGGATGCTGTGGAGCCGTGACAGCTGAGGGGCAGAAAATAGGGCTAAAAGTTAGATGGGAATTAAATATAGGGCAGGGGATGGTCAACAGAAAAAGGAAACCATGTGTATTGGAATTTGGTTTTGGCACTGCGCCACCACCGTGGTCCAGGGCACAGTAATTTATGTGACATCTGATCTTTCCCCTCGTCTCCGTCGTGCCCTGGATGTCTACAGCAAATTTAAAACATTAAGCTGTTTATTCTGCTTCAGCAGCTTCTTGGTCAGTTTGCTGAGGACAAATCAGTGTAGTGGGCATTGGGATTTCACCTTTGGGAGTTGTACATAATTTCTTATTTACAAGCTGTTTTGTAAATAATAATAATAATAAAGAAAAAACCCTAAACAAAAACTCTCCAGGTCTTGTCCAAGAGAGTGTGTTTGTGGTGTTTGTTGCCAAGTCTAAACGGAATCTGAACCACTGTGAATATATGGTTAAAATGCATAAACTGCATACAGTTTCTCAGATTTAGTGCACATGTGGTATTTAGATGGACATGATTAATTACTTGTACTTGTATAGCAAATATTATGCAGCTAAAATATTAAATTATAAAGTCTGTATACAAATACATATGTAATGTAAGTCTGCAATTTCATTTAACATTTTTTCTTTGCTTTTAATCAGTTATTTTCTCTAAATTAAACATCGAACAATATTAAATAAAATTAAATGTCACATGAACAGAAGCATCTAATTCTTATCTTCTTTGCTGGAAGCCATCAAATTCTGACAGAAAATGATTAAGTAATTAATGTTGTAAGTAATTATCAAAATAGTTAGTGATTCATTGTCTTTTGGTCAGCAAATTGATATATCACATCATTACACATGACATATTTATGATGGTATAAGTTCAGATGTAAAACATTGCTTTGCTCTAAAGTGCCTTTGAAATATTTAATTTATTATTATTATTTTTAAATATTTTAACAACTCTTCTGTGATGATCCTAATTAAAGGAGGTAATTAAATATTGAAAGACACATTGCTCACTTGCTATTGTATTTTTTTCTGCAGACAGGACTGTTCAAGGTGTCTGACGAGGAGTTTTTTATTCAGCCACTGGAGAAGCCAAGTGATGAGACGACAGCACCGCAAGCACACGCCATCTACAAACGCCATGCGTCCCCTCCCTCCTGGAGGCCTGATGTACAGTCAATCTCAGGGACACAAACTCTCAACGGTACCTGTGGAGTTAAAAGTAAATCACTTTTCAGCACCTCACACATACAAAACTGAAATTTACACAGATACATACAGGGAGGTAGTACGCATGAGCATCTGTACAGGAAGGACTGTGCTTAACCACTCATCATTAACAAGACATCACCAACAACAGTTCTGAGCATTGAATGACCAGAATAAAGATGAAGATGATTACTCCTAAAATTAAAACCCTGTCTCTGTCTCTCAAGAGTCTGTGTCCAGCGAATCTGTAGAGGTCAGAATAATAATAATAATGACTTTTAGTATCTCATAAATCAGCTGCTTAAAATTCTTAATTGACCCTGAAGGAAGTCTTAGATGAAGAACATGAAAATGTGTTTGGAAAATGTGAGTGGATTTGTACGTTTCCTGCCACATGAATCACTCTCTTCCTGACATCAGTGAAGTGTGGCGTGTGACTAATTCAGTGTCTTTAATTGGACCAGTCAGACTCGGGTATTGTGGCCATTTGCTGAAAAGAAATAGAATAAGTATAGTGTCAGTAGCATTAATAATGTGGACATATAGATGGACAGTTACTGTATGTATGAACAGGTAGACAGTTAGATGAATAGATGAATGAATGGAGAGCTGGAAGTTCACTTAAAGAGACCTGTTGATATGCGTAATTATGCAAAGTACAGGACCAGTATATGCCTAATGATAGAGACAGCAAACGAAGGAGAGTTGAGGAAAGACACACAGGAAGGCTTTACTTGGTCGGGATTTGAACCAGCAAACAGCGGCATGGGTTATATACACCAACTTGGTGCGGCATAACCATTTGGCTATTCAGGGCCCCCATCCTCATTTTCAATGCTAATAGGGGGTTGCTAACTTTAAACTAAAGCAGTTACAGGCAGTTAGAGAGGTAAAAGGAAGACTGACAGACCTGAAGAGTTTTAGTGATTTAAAATGATAGCGATCTTTTTTGGTCAGATTGATTCCTATTCTTCATTTGTTATTAACATATTTGAATATTACCCTCTGTGTCAACTTGTATCAACATAATTTAAGAAAGAGAAGAATGCTGTTGTTTGTATCTAGGCATGTATACGCACCGACAAAGTCAATAGATCCACAAATGATGCCATCTCTCATAGTGTCACTGCACTTCATGTCTAGAGAGACCAAGACTGTGTCCACTCCTCTACTGACTTTTCACCAATGACTGCTCTCCTAGCCACAGCTCTGACTCTTAATCAAATTTACAGCTGACATGACCACTGTGGGTCTGGTAACAAATAACAATGAAGAGAACTACAGAGAGGTTTCTGTAGAGGATACTGAACACAAAAAAAGACAAAAACGGTGATTATTAACTTTAGGAAAAGTGGATATAAATGTGAAAGAGGTTGATCTAGTTTCCAATATTCATCCGTATTTCCAAGGATTTGACCTCTGGTGGAAACACCACAGCTATCTGCCTCAGGATGTGATGATACATTTTTGCCATGGTACATATTGTTGTACTGTGTGGGGCTCTGCTCTGCAGCTGCACTGCAGAGGAGAGGAAGGAGCCACAGCAGATAGTGAAGACAGCTGAGTGGATTATTGAAGCCCATCTTCCAAGCCAGAAAGATGTCCACTCAAGACATTTACTGAAATGAAGAAGCAAGATCAAGAGGGACCCTTCACATCGTAGTCATGATTATTTGCCATACTTCCCTCAGGCAGGCTCAAGGTCTTGAAGACCAACCATCTGAAGAACAGTTTTTTTCCCCAGACTATGGATAAGCTGCTGAACTCAAAAGTCTGCTGCTAACTTTAACATCAAGAGAGACAGTATGCTGCTAACTTTATTTTGTAGTAAAACATGTATACAATGCACACTGTGCCTCTGATAGAAATTTTCAGATATCTATTTTTATTTCTTATCACCAGATTCCCATCAAAGTTTTGAAGACACTGCGAGGCAGCGGGAGCGGTGGGAGCGCCGGCACCAGAGAAGAAGAAGGAAAATTCGCTCAGTCAGCAAAGAAAAGTGGGTGGAAACACTGGTGGTGGCTGACCCTAAAATGGTGGAGTATCATGGGAGCAAAGCAGTGGAAAGTTACGTCCTCTCTGTCATGAACATTGTAAGTATGTGACTGTAAATTAAACATTCTAGTGATATTTTCATTACTCCATGAAGGCTGAAGGCTTGTGTCTGCACACTAAGAGAGAATTTGAGAGGAACCAAGAGAAAACAACAAATATACTAATTTCATATAGGGTCTATTTTTTGGCAATGAGCATTGATTAATTACAGTGAGGCTACCAGACACCTAGCAGAGGTTAAATAAAAGAGAGACAGTATGTTTATTAGTGAGCTTTGACCAGAGTGCGATAAACTGTTTCCCACTGTTTTTGGTTTTTAAGCTAAGCTAAGCTAACCTAAGGCTCCTGGAATTCCCTGGAAAATCAAAAAAAATCTTGCAAATATGTTTTCTCTCAAATCTCTCTCAAATTATACATTGAGAAATGTGAGGATTTTTTCAAGAGTTTTTTAATGTACACAAGCATAAAGATAAAAATAATGATCCATTTCAGTGGGTTTTTCAAAATAGACCACAATGAAAAATAACATAACATAAAGTATAAAAGTATAGACATGTAACATTATTTAAGATCATTGAAAACATACAATGGTAGTAACATTAAATCCCTTGATGGTTATGTCTGTATACTGGAACGATTCTATACACTTGTCCAATTGCAGGAGTGAGTTACAATGACAGTTACAGTTTGAAAGCACATACATGGCTGAACAGAAACACACTGTCCCTTGCACACAACAGTGAATGTGAGCTACAAAACAAGTAAAATACATAGTAAGCTTAACAAGCACTGTGTTACAATCAAATACTATTTCAATATCAGATTATATAATACAAAACAACTGCAGTTGCAGGATGTCTGAACATCCCCCAGATGTTTTGGATCATGCTGCTGTTTGTTTCAGTTTTTCATCCTTGTGCCAGGTTGCACAGCGACGGAGTTAAACTTTTGTTAACTATGTTCTTTTCAACCATGACTTCATAGTCTGTCACAGTAAATGTTATTCCTACATCCTTGTTAGGGGTTAAGTAAAGTGACTCTTTGTCTGTTACTGATTAGCGCATGAGTGGGTTTTTCCAAAATACAGTCATGTCTGCTGTGACCGCAGCTACTGAATGTACTGTCAGAGGACAGAATTTAAGGAAAAGGGAATTCACTGACAGAGAAGCCCACGGATTAACTAACTTAAAAGACAATAATACACAGAGGAAGCAGCCATTATTCCCTACATCCTCTCATGGTTCTTTTGCCTCCACTTTGAAGGTCTAAAAACAATTCAATTCAATTTTTGCAAAAACAATCTTGCAGAGCATCAAGGGAAACAACCTCTTACACGTGTCCAAACAATAAGTAATGGCGTCTTCTTCCTCAGCCGCCAGCTGCTCTATTGTCTTATCCCAGACACTGTCTTGAAGTTGTCAACTTCATACAAGGTTCATATTTTTGTCTTCAGTTGTACTTAATGCACCCAGTCGTATTATTTACACACATTTAACAGCACAGGAGAGTCAATGTCAGCACACAGAAACTGGAAGCCCTTTCACAAAAATAGCTCCCAACTTCCTTTCACATAGTGATCTCATGGTAAGTTATTGCATTTCCTGTGGGACATTTATTATCTTGGCAGACATCAAGCACCCCCGAAGGACTTACAGTAAAGACAGATGTAATGGGAATTCAATAAGCACTTTTTACTTAGTATTAGGTACAATTTTACTGTATGTAGCCTGGAAGGAAACAAAAAAGCATATTGTTTAAAAAAAAACAAAACAAAAAAAAAAAAACATCCGAACATTTTCATGCACAATATAAACAATAGGAATATGGATAAAAATAAACTGAAGGCATATTTATTGTCACGTTTACAAGAGCTGCACCAAAAATATTCATGAATGAATGCTACTGTGTGAGACGACTGGTATAAACAACATTTTTGATGAATTAGGGCCTTTATGTGAGTCAGAGCTGTTCTGTCTGAAGTGCCTCGGTTACATAACCTGCACAGAAGGTTTAGTTTGTTGATGTTTTTCCCGTCAACAAAGAAAAAGAAAACAATGCGGCCAATATAGCGCAGGCATTACTTCTACATCTCAGTAACTGAAAGATCAGACTCAAATGTTTTTGAAGTTGAAGTCAGCTTTTTTTTTTTTTTGGTTGAGTAGTAGTGGAAGAAAAAAAAGAAAAAAGAAAAAGAAAACCCAGACACTTCAGAGAAAATTTCAAACTCTGTGTCACCTCTGCTTGTCATGTTTTCATTTTTTCGAAAGTTACTAAAATTGTCCCCCACAAGTCTGACGCAGAAAAAGTGGAGGAAGTTTCAGCTATGGTTCTACAATCTGACAAACATGTTGTATGAAGCTTACTGATGCTGGTACAGTCTTCCATTTATCTGTCACTTATTTGTGCTGATTTCTGCTCAGCTCTACCCTCCACTTTCCAATTTCTGCTTCCTTTCTTAACCGTGCTCCTTGTCACTACGCTGAGCAGATCACAAACGCCGGCATTGCCAGTCTTACTTTCGTTATCTGTGAATAATTTGCAGTTGTAGTTGAATAAAATAATCTAACCTACTACCCCTGTGCTTTAGAGTCAAAACTAGATGCCCCTGTTATAGACCCGTTGCACATGCTATTGGCACCAGCAAGTGATGCAGGCTTCTTGCAGAATATAATGAGATCTTTAGACGGCTGATCAACAGTAAAGGAAATGTGCTGCTTCTTGAGGAAGACCCTGTTGTGTCAGCTGATAGTGATGCTCACAGTCTCACCTGAGCTCTTTTCACCCAAGACCTTTGTTTCACAGCTTCTCATTTCTCAACACAGTGAACCTTGAACCTTCCCCGTACTCCAGTAATCAGCCCCATAACTACCCTCCTTCTCTATTTAAAGTAACTCTCTGAATTGTCACAGTCACACTGAATTTTTTACACTTCACCTTTTCACTGGATTTTGATTCTGTTATTATATTATTATAAAATAGGACATTTTATTTAATGAAAGGAAGTATTTAATAGTGTAATTTGTCAGTTTTTATACCTCTCAGATGAACTGAGCACAAACTAGAGAGAAAGCTACTACTATAGCTTTAAAAAAGCTGCTACTACAGCTATACAGTGACTCGCAGTGAAAACACATTTGTTGACAGTCATGTAGTTCACTACAACAAAAATGTGGCATAATCGTACATTATTTCTTTTTAAAGGTCTAGGCACATACACTTCAAATACTTGGTAAGAGCGTGTGAAATAAATATCTGTAAAAGCTTTGATGTTGAGAGGTAGATGTGAAAGTGAAAGTGATTACTATATGTATAGATGTATATGTATAGAGTCAAATGTAATGACTGTAAACACACACACACACATTTGTTCAGTGTTTTGTAAAATGTAGGAATCATGTGATGCCCAGATGTTTAAGGATATTATTTTATTTTTTATTTATTTTCAGGTGGCAGGTGTGTACAGAGATGCCAGTATTGGAAATGCAATTAACATTGTGGTTGTTCGACTCATTCTCTTGGAGCAGGATGAGGTAACATCTGTGTTTATGTTGGAATGTGGTTAATTTAAGACCATACCATTCTAAAACAAAACAAACAAACCAAAAAAAACTGAGATTAAGTTTTTCCTTCAAAGGCATACTGATGGGAAGGTGTGCGTGTCTAGTAACAATGTGATGGCGTGCATAGTAGAGCTTTCAAAAAGAATCAAGCGTGAACTAATTATTTCACATTAGCACAATTGATTTGAATTAACTGAGATAACCCACCACACCAAGTCCTAAACCACGTAGGAAAATCTAATTTATTGTTTTCATTTGTTTCATTGTTTTTAGTGTTCAGTGAACAGTGTTACTGACATGATGTCATGTTAATTTTAGCTAAAACATAGAAAGTCAAATGAATCTGAACATCACCAAATAAGCTGCAAATATCAGTTCTCCACTCAACAAGTATGAATTAAACCTTTTTATACAACTCGCTTGTATAAATACTAATAATTCTTCATGCCAAGGTTATTCTAATTCAAAGTAATTGTTGTTTTTCTGTTGTTTATCAGATACAAAATAAATGTGTCCTGTGTTGTCCTTTGCAGCTGCAGGTGATAAGATATCAGTGTAAATGGAGCTAATTAGCCAATACCAATGGAGCAAATGATAATAGTCGTGCTAAAAACTTATGCACCAAAACACGTTTTGTAAATATATATTGTTAATGTAAATATATTCATGCACAGAAATATACTGCTGACAATGTTGATATAAGAATGGCATCACATTTTCTGTCAAATAGAACGTGTGTTTTTCTTTTTTTCTTGTTATGGTCCAGCAACAGACCATTTTATTCACATGGAGTATATTAACCACTAATTTTTTATTTGTTTCCTGCCTATTTCCCCCCCTGTGTGTCAATTTAACATGTTCGTAACAGGAGGACTTGAAAATTACACACCACGCAGACAACAGCTTGAACAGCTTCTGTAAGTGGCAGAAGAAGCTCAACATGAAAGGAGACGAACACCCACAGCACCATGATGTAGCAGTTCTGCTTACCAGGTAAATAGAAACTCAATTTACTTTGTCCCCTTCTTCCAAGACATTCAATTTCTAATTTATTGTTGTCATGTTACTCCCGGGCAGTTATTGATCTACTGATTTAGATGGCTGTGGAGGCTAGAATCAGAGCTATGTGTAAATCTTCCTGCAAATATTCTTGTATTGTATTTTTTTCTCTTTTAAAACTAAGAGCTGTCGTCAGTAATGCTGAATTAACACTGCATATAATAAGAGTCAAGAAAATGATGATCCCCAATTCCTCAGTAGATGACAAAATAAAATTCAGATGAATCAGTTGATGGAGAGGAACAGTGTTCATCCTGAAAGTCTCCTCTTCAAACAATCATTCCAGATAGTGAGTAATTTATACAGCATCAACCCATTTGCTTTTGTCCTTCATAGGATGGGAAGAAAAGAATCATGAAATTTACTGGACAAAGAGCAATAAAAAGCAGAATGATACTTCTCGGGCTATATTGATTAACCTCTTTCACAGCCTGCCAACACAAACCTTTGATCATCCCAGGGCTGCAACCCATATCTCCGGTTATTAACAGAGCTAGATTTTATCTGTGAAATCCAAGGAAATATCAGATGAACTAGTTAATTACAGTTTCACTCTTTGGGTTACTCCTGTGACTCCAAGTCACTGGGCGACATAATGTAGAAGCTCCACTGGTTCCACTGGACTCAGTGATACATGTCTACACTGCCCAGATCTGCAACCCAGCACTGCTCCTCAACATATCCAGTAATGTCACATGGCACAGATGAAACAGAACATGTTCACTGAGTAAAAATACACTTCAGATCAAGTTTACACTTGTGTAGCATAAGTGAAAAGCAAACCATGATGTGGTGTGTGTCGACAGCTGGATTGGTTAAAATAGCAGCATATCCATTCAGTCCGCAGGAGCAGTGTGACTAAAAAAAAATTACGACTAAAAAAATTAGACTTATGTAGACACAGAATTGAGGTCAAAGATAATACGTTCACATTATCATAGCTACTCAGCCTTTGCAGCTGCCAAGATTATTATGGTTTTGGTGTGTCATCCAAATAGAGCAAATTTGTTATTCAGATTTGTTAATCTCGGACCTGATCTGTGGGGATGCATCCAATTGCTGCTGACCACTGCTTGGGCTGGAAGATAAATGCAAAAGTGATTACATATTGACAAAAAAAGTGTATTTGCTTTGTGACATATCAGCATGCAGCTGTGGCTACACGGCAATCTACTGTGAGCAACATTTGCATTCTTGCTAAGGTGGTGTCATTTATTGAACTGAAGATAATCCTTTATTGATTCTCATGGGGGAATTGTTGAATAAAGATGTTTTCTGACTGTGAATCAAATCTGGGCTGTGGCAGTGAGAGGGTTGAATCCCAAAGGCACCAAAAAATAAATGGTATAGGTTAATAAATAAGTTTTTAATATTAAGAATTTTGTGATTTGGAGGTGAAGCCCAATATCCAACTATTGCTCTTAGAAACAAACTGGTTCTTATTAGTTTCTCTTGTATGTGAAACAGAAGCCCAAATGAGAAGCCTGTGTAATATGGTTAAAGTCATATGCATTCATAGCGGATTTCACCTACAGTTATCCAATCTGCCAATCATGGAGTAGCAGTGCAATGCACACCATCATACAGATGGACAGGACAGGAGGACAGGAGCTGCAGTCAATGTTTAAAACATCCCAATCAGAACACGATCTTGGCAGAATTGTTGGTACAAGACAGACTGGTTTGAATATTTCTGAGTCTGTTGATCTCTTGAGATTTTAAGGTGTCAAGAGTTTAAACTGAATGGTGCCATAAACAAAAGAAAAGTGTGTAGTGAGAATGGCCAGATGTGTTGGTGCTGAAACAAAGACTAAAATAAAGACTACGGTCAGATTACTCTAACTGTGGTGAGAAGAAAAGTACTTCATAATAAATAACTCATTGAACATTGAGGTGGATAAGCTTGACCATGTCAGGTTTTACCTCTGTCAGCCAAGAACAGAACCAGAGCTGGAGAGTCAAAAAAACAGAAAACATAGAACAGTTCTGGTCTGATGAGTCTGGATTTCAAGACAACAGCATGGTTGTGGGCAATGTCTTTGGGCCCAAATCAATCATTGTTTAAATTCCACAGCTTATCTGAGGATTGTTGATGGCTCGTCTCCGACAATGAGTATGACAATGAGTTTAGTGTTTTTCAGAGACATTTTAAGTCACCAGATCTGAATCCACTAGAATGTGGGTGGTATTTGAGATTTGCACAAATGTGCAACTGACAAATTTGCAGCAGTAATGTGATACAAACATATCAACATAGACCAGATTCTCCAATGAACATTTCTAATGTTTTGAAAAATCTGTCTCACAAAAAACTAAGGCTGCTTTGAGAACAAAGATAGACTGTACACAGTGTTAGTATGGTGTCTGTAATTAAATGCTCTTACCTTGTTTTTGGAGAGAGAAGAGATTGCAAGAGCTCAGCTGAGACAGAGTAGGGAGTGAAACACAATAGTCACAGTATAAAAGAAACTAAATGGCTTATCAGAGATTAGAAGGTAGAAATGAGTTCAGTGGAAGATCAGGAGAAGAGCAACTGCGATAGACAGCCATGTCCATAAGAGGATGCTGGGTGAATAAGAAGAGGATCAACACAGTAAAAAAGGGTTTAGCTTTGGCACAGGTCAACACTGGTTGTTGATTAAAAAGCAGCAGGTGGGTTAAAGTGCAGATTATATTGGGTGAGTTCTTTCTCAGTCACTACTTTCATTTTTGATGTATTTCCTTCATCTGGTTTTAATCCTGGATTTCATTAATGTTTCCTCTGTCTTCTTGTTTCTTCTTCTTGTCCTTGCCATTGACATTATGAATCACTTAATGTAAATAAGTAGTCACTCAATTTAATAGTATCCTTACTTTCTAATAAATGACTGAGAACTTTCTGTAATTGAGTAAGAAAACGGATAAGCTAAATGCAGATGTGTTAATGTAATAACTTTCTGTTGATACAAATTAAGATTTCTGTAATAGCAGTTTGTAGTTGGACCTTTCCCATTTATATACAGTGGTTCAGTTGTTCATTATTTTATACCTATTTACTTTCAAATCTCTTCTCCATCACACTGTAATCAAGATCTCCAGTGTGTTGGTTTTCCTTACTGACATGTTTGAAGTGACACTTCTTCTCCCTCTCCAAGGAAGGACATCTGTGCAGCCATCAATATGCCTTGTGAGACTCTGGGTCTTTCCCATGTGGCGGGGATGTGTCAGTCGCATCGCAGCTGCAGCATTAGTGAGGACACAGGTCTCCCCTTGGCGTTCACTGTAGCACACGAGCTGGGACACAAGTAAGGTTAACCACACACAAACACACAATTAGACTTTATAATATTCTGGTTTCTGTTCTCAGTGGATGATGCTAAAAAAGTCAAGAGAGAAAGAGTCACCAGCTGATTGATCTAGCAGTCCTAGAAAAAAAGAAATACTGGTGTTCTTGCATTGCAGTGCAGAGTCAGTTAGGCCAAGGAAGAGCATAATGAAAAAGTATAACAGAAAAAATGAATTCAGACTTTCATTTCATTCAGACATTACCTTGTTGGGGTTCTGTTTGTACATGTAATTGATTTACCTTTTTCTTGTTTGTATTTGCAAGCAACATTTCACTTTTGTCATTGTAAGAGAAAAAAGCTTTTAGGATGAGAACTAGAGTGTTTGGCGAATGTAATGACGAGGTTGCTGGTATTAAAATTCATGCTCTTTTGATGCAACATCAAGGAACATTGTGGTGCTACAATACAATGTCAGTATTAGTAAAAAAGATAATCTGTGACTCTAGAAAATGATGTAATCTGAAATGCTTGCACTCAGTTAATCCTGCAATAAGAAGCACAGTTTGCTAAGCATATGAAAGACTGCATCTCATATAACAGTTGATATACAAACAAAAAACACACCACCACCCAAAGTAAATGCCAAATACAGGACTTTGGAAACGAATTTAGCTTTCAACTTTGAGGTACTGTGTCATTACGATGATGACAGTGGTGATAGTGACGGGATATTTTGAGAGCTCTCTGTACTGGCTTTGGAAATATGAATTGCAAACGTCTACTTTATTCTTCTCAGTTCAGTTGTAATCTGCTCACTCTTTATTGGTATCACCATTATTACATGGGAACTCAGAGTCTGTTTTAAAATGCTTTGGCTATTTACTTTACTTAAATCATCTTTGATCTGTCATAGTAAAAATGATTAAGACAGTGTGATGATGTTAATAAGATGATTGAAGAACATGATTTGCTGCATAAATCTCTGTCATGGTAAAGTTTATCATAACACAGAACTGATCCCCTGCTTGTCCAGGTTGTGAATCAGAATATGTGCTCATCTCGGTTTGTTCTGAAATGATTGTATCAAAGATAAATCTTTCCTTAAGTCTTAGCATATTCTTACGATGATAAATTGTCCTTCTTCAACACATTATTTCTACTTTTTATCACAATTCCCGCTGCCTCTTAATCACCAATTGACTGTTGTCTTTGAGGATGTGTTTTTTTTTTTTTTCTTTTTTTCCCAGAACGACTTCACAACCGTCTGGGTAATTAAGAGAATTTAAACAAATAAAAACATATTTGCTCTTATTATGAAAACAAAACACTGTATCAAACAAAAAGTATTCTGCAAAGGTAATCTGAAGACATGAGTCAAACAACAAGGACCGTTTGAAACCTCCCGTAACAAATTATATTATAAACAACCTGTTAGCATGACTATTTAATTAGTTGTTTAATTAATTACCTTTCTTCTGGCTGTTTGATTTTGAAGCACGTGATTTGCCCCTTTAAGGTACAGGTTTTGCCCCTGGGTTTCTGAAAACTAATAAGAAATATTAATATAAAAATACTTATTCAAAAATAAATAAGTATTTGATCCCCTGCTCTATTTGTAGGTTTACTCACAAAGAAACAGTCCCAAATTTTTATGGCACTGAGACAAAGTATCAACCAAAAATCCAGAAAAAATCTTTTACATAAATTTTATGAATTGATTTCCATGTCACTGAGTGAAATAAGTATTTGATCCTCTACAAACCAGCCAGAATCCTGGCTCCCACAGATTGTTGCCCATGTGGAGCACAGAAACAATCAATTGTCAAAGCAATCACATGTACCATAAAATCTTGGATCAGAACCTCCTTCCCTCAGCCAGATGAGGATGGGTCTTCCAGCATGACAATGACCCAAAACATACCAGCAAGACAACAAAGTTATGGCTAAAGAATAAACACATCACAGTGCTATATAAAATCTTTGGAGGGAGCTGAAGTTTCAAGTTGAGAAACGTACAGGATTTAGAGAGTTTGTGTAAAGAGAAGTGGGCCAAAATTCCTCCTGAGATGTGTGCAAATCTGGTGACCAACTATGAGTTGAGTATACTACTATAACAATAATATTAGTATTATATATACATATATAGTTCCATAGCAACCAGTTATGTGGGAGAACTAATAGAAAACAGAAAAATGGAGAAGAGATGATTGATTTTATTATTGTGTGCTATCACAACCTGTCTGTTTCATTGAAGCTTTCAAGGTTAACACTGTCACACAGATTAACACTGTCACACTATATCTTACACACTATTCCATATGAATGCAGTTTCTGTAAAAAAAAAAAAAAAATGGTCTCCTTCGTTATATTGATCCCTTTATCCATTTATTTTGCTGTTATAATCACTATTACTTCAGACTAATTCAAATTGACGTCAGATTGTGAAGACAGTGTGTGGGTGATGAGCTTCATTATAATTGTTCATGTTGATTGTAGTGGTGTAGCTGTGCTGAGAGTATCGTAACACCTGCTCTTTGATATGGTATTGACTGAGCCTCATTCTCAACTGTGTCTGTGCATTATTGACAGCTAGTCCTGGATAAATGTTCAGGATGTTTTTAAGTTGAATGCATGAACAAGTCCTGGATTGACAGGAGCCCATTGTGAATACCAAGTGGTTTTTCTTGTAAGGAGAGAACCTGACTGAGCTTGTTTACAGGATTCAAAAGTGCAAGAGCACAGGTCGTTTCTTAAAAGGATGAATAAAAAAACATGATTCAATTTTGTTACCACTAGTCTTTCCCATAATTAGACTCCATTTAGCTACTGAAACATCTCTTCTTCTGATGTACTGAAGAGGGTGAAAGTGATTTTATCAAAGCCAGTTCTTGCAGGTAGTGCTGTAGAGAGACAAATTTCTTGATTGATGTTGTGAAATAGAAATGTAAAGCAGGTAAGTAAAAAGTGAAGTGTCATCCAGACATGAAGGCTAGAGAACCTAGCTCTTAGCAGGGATTCTGGTAATGTTAGAGCTGTGATTTGTTCCCCTTGTTGTATACAGATTTTATTTTGTGGCTCTGCTTGATTAGCTTGTTGTGCTGGGCCTTCAGCTAAAATAAATAAATGTTAATTGAGGATATCTAAGTGTTGATAGTTCACAGGCAGACTTGTGTTTTCTTTCTTTTTTCTTTTTTCTTTTTTTTTTTGATGTGGCTTTCTGTTACATACAACTCACTTTAATTGTCCACTCTGTGGGATGTGTTTTTATGTCACAGCTTTGGGATTCAGCATGATGGCAACGGTAATGACTGTGAACCCATTGGGAAACGACCTTTCGTCATGTCTCCACAGCTCCTGTACGGCACATCCCTGCCCAGATGGTCACGCTGCAGTCGCCAGTATATCACCCGTTTCCTTGAGTGAGTGTCAAACAAAACTATAAGGTTACGCCATTATCTGACACCTGAGTTTGTGTGGTTAGGTTCACTTTCATGTGCGCATGACTACTTGACACATTCAGGTAAAGATCATACATAATGCATAAGAAACATATGGATGAAAGAGAAAATAAAATAAACAGAGATGCAGTAGCAGTGCTATCTTTTTCCCAACTTTGAGGAAGAAATCGGGATTGATCATTTTATCTGTGAATGTGTATCTAATGTTCATTATTTACACTTGTGTTTTCTGAAATATTCTGCATTTAAAGTATGTGCTATTTAACAATTTGTCACTTTGGATGAAAATTAACTGGCGCATTTATAATAATTTGTTTCTGCTGATCAGTAATTGAAATGACAAAAGGCATGCAAAGTTATGGAAAATAAAAGGACACAAGAGATGACAACATTCATCCTTTCATACTATGTGTATCTATTTATGGAGTTGAGATTTCTGATGGTCCAGGAAAATAAAGTGAAGTCTGATGATGCAGCTTTTTGAAATGCCTCCATCGCCTTGGAGAGGGTAGGAGGTTGAACAGGTGTCCAGCATGTAAGGGGTCCTTAATTATTTTTCTGGCTCCTCTGAGGCACAGAGAGCCAGAGAAGTTACCCAGGGGCAAGCAGAGGGCAGCCGATGATTTTTTTGAGCTCTTTTGATGACTCTCTGCTGAGTTGTCTTGTCTGCTGCTGAACAGCTGGTAAACCAAATTGTGATGCAGTACATGCTATACTCACAGAAAGACTTTACTCAGTAAAATAAACAGAAAAATAAAATGAATTATTTTGTAAGTGGAATAAATAGTGTTTTTTATAAGACAGACATACTGTTTAGGTTTTGTTTTTATCAGCCTAATTTTTCACTGCATCTTGACGTGAGTACAGACAGAGCATCATGTTAAGCTTGTCTGTTTCATGAATCATACACAGTTTCCTCTGTAGGATTACAGCAGATGTGCACAGAAGTTGACAACTAAAATCAACAACAACACTGAGCTGCTGCGGTGGATACACTTATGATCCATGGCTTTACAAAGACATTATGTAGCTTTATCTTTTTTTCTTTTTTTCTGCCTCCACATTGATGAAAGCCATGTCTGGAAGCATTGTTTTCTGGTTGTCACCTACTTGTAAACATCATATCTCAAGAATACCGTCAGGAACTTCTTTTAAATTTAGCACAAATATTCACTTGGGCTCAAAGATGGGCTACTTAGATTTTGTTGATTAAAGGCCAAGGATCAACATTACTCTGACCTCAGAAAATCTATTTTTGGGTTTGTGAAAGGGATATGTAATGCTTCTAGTTTCTTCAAAAATAATAATAGAAAAAACAGCTGCATTATATAAATGATATACATCAGCTTCTTTGTCAGTGTTTGTCAGTGATGACCGTCTCAAAACCTAAGGCATTTGCCTTTATCAAGTTTTGGCAATCATGTAATAAAATCTGTTTTGTCAATGCAACTTTTCAATCATTCAGAATTTACAGAGCAGCAACTACATCTGTTTCAGCAAATAGAAATACACTCATGTAGGAAATTCCTAATTTTGGTAATTAGGAGGTTTGTTGATTTTAAAGGAGTGTAGACAGTCTAAATACTTCCCACTGAGACTACAGTCAGATAAGAATAAATGCCTATAGAGCATATCTGTATACTATCTACAGGACTGCATGTTGTGCGTGTTTCAGCCATGTTGTCTGTTGCTGCTGTCAAAGATTTGCACGTCTGACTTCAACAGGGCATGTGTTGAATGGCTGAAATGTTTCACTATAGTTGCCCCAGTTTCTTAGCTCCGAGCATCTGGAATTCATTTTGTGGGAGTTCAGCTACTTGACAGCATTGTAGCTTCTTGATTCAACAGGAAAAAAAAGGGCTGTGGGGTGATATTTACACCCGTGGGAGTTTACAACACAATGGCCACTGGTTTGTGTATTTGTGTATAAATGTGTGTCTTGGCAATGATAAATACAAAGCAAACAGAAATATTATTCACAATGTTATTTAAATCATAATTCTCTTTAGCAGGTTGTCATTTGATTTTTAGATATTTTTTTTAGAGTTTTGAGAAGTTTGAGTTTCACCTCCAGGTGCCAGAGAGGATAGACGTGCTCACTGCATTGTTTTATATGCACTGTATTATTGAAAGTTTTTTTTTTACTACTAATCATTTGTTAGGTTTACTAAAATTTCTCACCAATAAGAAAAGTGTGTTTATGCCATGATAATATCATTAATTGTGATTTATTTGACAGGAGTAGTTGGATACAGATACAACCCTTCCACAAAGCTTGCTCTCCCATTTTTGCAACTTAAGATAAAAGAAACTTGTGTTCTTTTGGTGGTTGTTTCCTGCATTAAAACTTATCTCACATAGGAGTAAAAGACTTCAGTCAGGTGACTATGTTGAATTCCTTTAGGGTACAATTTAGACTTTAGGAGGAAGACTTTTTATGTAGAACATGTTGAAAACTATGGGATGGTTTGCTATTTAACTTTGTGCAGTAATTCACACTTCACACTGGTACAGTAATTCCCCTGACTATCATTATATTAGCAGACTTTAACATATATAGATGCTAAACTTTGTGAACATTGTGATTGTTAACATTTTGTCTGCTAGACATGAGCATTGTGAAGTAATCAGTATTCTCACTGTTTCTAGTGAAGCTGTGTCCTGATGCTGGTTTGAGTTGATTATTTATTGCTGCTAATAAGTGGAAAGTTTGACTGAATGGAAATCTGGTAATTGCTGACAGACCACAGTAAACTGTTTTATATTTTAGTTTAGTTTTTTGTGGTCCAGGCTAAATCTCCCACAGTATGTTAAAAAGTATTTAGAGTGTCTAAATAGTTCATTTTCAGTAAGTGAGGAAAGATAACCATTGAAAAGAAAAAGAAGATTATGATACTTTCTCTCCACTCACTGCCCCACTCATAACTGTTTTATCCCCACTCCAAAGATACTGCATTTGCAGCGATCGTTTTCTTCACAAGACTTAACAACTGATATTTGTCTTCCTATCTCATTCCTCTAAATGCCAGTCCCCCCCCACACCCCCCATACCCCTCCCTCCACCCTACCCCACCCACCCCATGCCACACACACACACACACACTCTGTTTTATCTTTCTCACTGACTGCAGGACAAGGCCTCTATTGTATATGGCTTTAGTTGTCCCGCAGGCCTTCACTCCTCACGCTGCTTCAGAGGTTTGGTCTGTAGGTGTTATTTTTGTGGAATGTAGAAGGTCACACTGAGTTGAGTGATTTAGATATTATCACATTGATGGACTACTCATAAATAGAGTCACTCTTAAGTGTCCAGAGGGGCTTTGCTGAAAGGCCATAGAGGCACATAGATAAGTCACATATAGCAGGAAATTCTGTCGCAATTCCCATGCATGTGAATTAACAGCTTAATTAATTGGCAGAAACAATTCCAGAAAAGCCGGAACCTAATTTGCCCTCTGAGCTGCTTTTCAGCCCAGAGGCACTCATGAAGAACATTTTAATTGCTGCGGGTTTGGTTGTCAAAGTGAGGTCATCTCACTTAAATGATTTTGTATCACTTTGAATCACCAAACAATCAGTTCACTATAAATCAAATGTACAGTATTAATCATTTAAATTGTTAGGTCAAATCATAGGGGTTACACATTGTAAATAAACATCTAATAAAAGTACTATAACTAAAGAAAATGTCATACACTACTGAAATAGAGTAAATCTGGACAAAATTATGGGAAGTCATACCTCCTCTTTAACTTCCTGTCATACCTCTTTAACTTCACTACTTTGGTTCACACTCACCAGAACTTCTTTCATCTGTGTCATGTGTGTAAGTAGAGTCCAGAGTCCAGCTCAATGTGATGTTAAGTCTGTAGCTCATTGGCCTTCCTGCAAATGGCAATAGAAAATAAGCAATTAATTAGTTTTAAATCTCACATGTGAAAGATGTTTGTCTCACATTTGATGGATTTGAAGGAAAAAAAGAGAGCGCACAGTTTACTAGCACTTCCGAGTATAATCTTTTTATTGACATTGTACGAACAGAATGAGGGAAAACATCCTGTGATATTTCTCAGTAGCGGACAGCCCACTGATTTGATTGCAGTGTGTCACAGTAGGTGTTAAGTCATTACAGAGTAAAACTAGAATGGCAGTCAGTGGAGCACATACCTCTGCCAAGGCCAAATATTAACACAGATCTGAACTGAACTGCGCAAACTTATACATCTCAACATCTTAAATAAGCACAAATATGAACATGATTGTAATAATAATTATTATATCATTGGGAAACTGAAATGTTGTGTTGAAGTTGTTTATCTGGTTTCACATCAAAAATTAATGTGTTCTTCCTTGATCCCATAATTCTGCTGACAAGTAAACACACACAAATGAAAACATAATCTCCTTGGTGGAGTTAAAATGAACCTGACTTTTCTCTGTGTGGTCATTTTCAACATTTTTTCAAGTCAAACAACGAAGAACAGTGCAGTGAAGTTGATCCACAGTTAATGTCATTTGTTCTCATCTTTCCTAACAGCTGTGCAGTGCAGAGGCCAAAATGCTGTAATGGTTTCCAGACACTTTTTTTGCCACTTTAAATTCCCACAAGGCTTTAAAGTAACATCTTTTGAAATTGAACTTTTCCATCCAAAGGAGCTCTGTAACACAGCAGTGTTGTTTTGAACCTGACTCCAGAGTCATGGAGGACAACTTTTTCTATGCTGTCTTAGACCTAATGTCATAACCAGTTTCGTCCTTGTTTTCACAGTCAGTAAAACCATTTTCACTCCAACTATCTTGTCATTGAGCCCAGACCATTAGATAGCTGCACAAACAACACCGAGTAAGAGTATCTACAAGTGGTTTACCAGAGTACATACAAATGACCTGGGTTATATTTACATTAGTACTTTAGTCAAACTGCTTTTTTTTAACACACCCATTTAAAACAGTGGATCAGTGAAGTCAATTGCTTTTACTCAAATCTGTTTTTCGAAGGTGACTCCACTAAACCTACATGATTGTTGTAATAAGATGGAGGCTCTTTAACATGGACATTTTGAACATTTCATGCCTCTGCTGAGGAATGTAATATACACCAGTTAGGTTTATCGTTGGTATATCAACAACTATGAATTAATTAAAACAACCAAATGTTGTCTTTTAATCTCAGCTGATCCATGTGAGCCCTGTGATTAGCTCTTTTGTGCCAAATGTTGGATAGATTGTCATTAAAGTCTGTGTAGATCTTCACCTCTGACACGAGTCTTGGCCAAGTGTTTTAAATGATAATGTATGCTCATAGGATGAAAAGAAAACTGTACTAACTCTGCCCTCAATTATGATTACTGATCATCATGGTTATTCTTTGTGTTATTATGGATCATAATTGTGTGATGTACTGAGGTGCAGTTGAAAATCCACTTAGCCTCGTCATTATATTCCATTCCACACAGCTATCTCGCCCATTAATACAACACTTTGATACCAGTAATTCATTGTCCTGGAAGAGTTCAATACAAAACATACAAAACATATCCAGAATACAGTTTTAGCCCCTGCAAATTTTCGATTTAATTTTGTCCTGTGTTGATTGCCAGGTTATGGGAGAAGCAGGGGTCATGAGACTTGCTCTTAGAAGAGTCATGGACAGAATATGTGCCTGTGTTTGACAATACTGCACATTCACATTTTAAAAGAACTATAGAACAGATTTACAGTGTAATCCAAAGTCCCTCTGTGTAGGAGGCATAAATTTGACCATATTAAAATCCAGGTATCTGTTAGCTGCTGGTGGCTCATCATTGTATCTCCATTATGGCTTCACATAAATCAGAGCACTCTTCTAAATTGCATGGCTGTGGTCATGTTTGAGTTCAAACTGATGACCTGTAGCTACAGACCTGCCTTTTAAAACACCAGTGGAATATGTGTAGATATCTGTATTAGTTTCTTATCAGCTGGCCTTGTTTCATTGTCAAATTAAATTATCTGTAACAAAATAGTTTTGGTTCTTCACAGTTTCTGTTTCTATTATATGTCTTCCCTTTCCTTATATCCTCCTTTTAAAATCTGAATTTTTATTCATCGATCACATAATCTCATCTCTGTGAATTACTTTCTCCAGCATTTGTAAAATTTATACTTATACTCTTATTCTTGTTGCAGGTACATTACCTCTGCCTGCAGATATGTTTAATTTTATAAAACCATCAGTACATCTGTCTGCATTGTTGCACAAACAAGCCAGATACTTCACAGGGAACCTTTAAGATAATCATGCTTTGTATATTATTGTCCCAAGTTAGCAAATGTGCAGTTTCAATATGTTTAAATACAGAATTACTGCACTGATTTGGGGGTAAAATGAACGTTTACAACATTATTATAAGCTGGTTCATTGCAGTTCCCAGAGGTAATTTTGTCTGTTTATTCTTGTTGTATTAATCCTTGTTTCCAAGAAAAAAACATGTTCCATCTGCCAGAAACATTACATTTGGAATTTTGTATATTTCCCATGAAAAACCTGCTCATCTGTATGTGCCCAGATTAATTAATCTAGTCCAGTCTGTGAGAACTTTATAAACTTACTGATTTCTGTTTTTACCCACTCCTCACAGTCGTGGCTGGGGCTGGTGCCTCGATGATGTACCAGGGAAGGATAGATTGTCTCTGAACTCGATGCTTCCTGGGGTTCTGTACAGCGCTGCTCATCAGTGTCGTCTCCAATACGGATCTGGATCTTTGCTCTGTGACGACATGGACGTAAGAAAATAAATCCATACAAACAATGGTCTAACAACATCTACAAACATCCAATGGTTGTTTGGAAATGATCAGACACTCATGTATTCTCTGAATAGTGCTATTAGTGCAGCATGTTCTCTTTCCATCTCCTACATTCATTCATTGTTTTACCATCCAGTGCAGGTGTACATTTCTCTCTATACTCAGTAATGTATGTACTGAATAGCACTTTTTCTTGCCTTAGCAACCACTCAAAGCAGATCGAGACATATGCATACATCTATACAGAGTACTTCTCAATCATCTTTATGCTGACTGACTGATGGCACTTAGGATATATTTAGGGTCAATATGTTGCCCAGGGCTAGTGGATACAACCACCGATTTTTACCATGCTGAGTGTACACTCAATGATAGAATGAAGACGTTTTCAGAATGAATAATTATTTTAAAAAAAAAAATGCTAAAATGACTCTCATCCTCCAGGCCTCTTCCTGTGGCACACCAGATTCTACCGTATTTTTCAGGCTATAAGCTGCACTGGATTATAAGGTGCAATATCAATGAACAGGTCTATTTTAATACATAAGGCACACCAGATTATAAGGCGCACTGTCAATTTTTGAGAAAATTAAAGGATTTTAAGTGCGCCTATAGCCAAAAAAATATGGTTGTCTAGTACACTCTGTTTGCTCTAAATGCCCTTGTCATTTGAGAACTTGATTGGAGTCCATTGAGTGAACTGATGTAATGTAGTTTTGATTAATGTCCCACAATTCACATTGCGTGTCAGGGTACAATCCAAACTATGTCGTTCAACGAACTCCCTTTAGCAGACTTCTGAAGTAGAATTGTGGCTATAGGCATAAAAAAAAAGTATTTAATGGACTAAGTGCAAGATAAATGATGAGATGAAATTTCAACCCTTTGGTCAGAACTTGTCTTTGGTCAGTCACTGTCTATCATACACTATATGATCACTTGGTTCTTACTGCATCTACAGTGACATTGTATATGGTACCATGCTATTGAGTGCACATCATTTTGGATTATTAAATCAGTTTAGACAGATCAGATTAGATTAGATTTAGACAGCTAAAATGGTAATTCTATTCATTTTGCAATCAAATGTACCACACAATAAGGTGTGAAAGAAGTGAAGTGGTCTGAGGTTTTCTGAAGCTGCTGTGTTTATAGTATAAATCATCACAACAGCCCTCTGTGCTGTCATGTCTCCTCTTTTGACAGATGTTCAAAATGACTGTGACATGTACTCCTAGATGCCTATCATTACAACAATGAACAAGCCAGCTGCAGTTAGTTGATAAGCAAACACAGAAATCGTTGCAGTTTGACATAACACAAACTCATGTTTGAACAAATAGTTGACTGACGAAGAGCTATTGAGAGACTTAGATTCATGGAGTGATTTTCAGCAGAGTTTTCCACAGTATTAACTAGAGCACAGGTCAATACGTGGTTATACTAAGTCTTAACGCATGCCTTCTTTAATTTGCTATGTCATTATCAACATTATCCACAGTTTATAGATGTTTTCATATGTTTAGGGGACTGGGGGCATATTTTTTTTTCATTGCGAATGTGCAGCTCGTAAGCAGATTAGGTTGTAGAAACGGCGTCAGCAAACCTTCTGTACAGCTTCTACAACCCTTGGCAGTTTCCTGTGTGGTCATCAGTCATGTGGCCATTATTAACACTGGCAAACACCTGCTGAACAGCTCCACAGTTAATTATGTCTCAGAGGTTCAAGTTTCTGCACCAAGGACCCCGTTGAACTGCTACACGTTTTGACTCCAGGGTTACTGTGTGACTTTGCCTTAACAACAAGCACTAGGATAATAGTAACTGTTAAAATCAAAGACATCCCTTTAGCCTTTAAATTTGCTTGACAGTTCAGAATAACAAGACATACCGTATAGTGCAGTTTAATTAGTGTACAGTTTTACAGAGCAATAATAAAATCAATATACTTATTGTTCATATAGTTCTTTCCAATTCAGTGATCGGAAAGAATACATTTCAATGGTTTGAATTTGACACAGAACAGAGATTATGTTAATTTAGAGAGGACTGCTTTTAGCATTGAGATCATCTTGAAGCAAAACATTTTTTTCCAGTTCTGAAAAACTCCTTTCCTTAAAAAAAAAGACCAGTTTTTTAGTTGTGCCGGATAAAAGTTGCTTACAATTCTTGTTAATGGTCATACTAGAGTGCTGATTGGAACACCAGCTGTCACAGGGATGCAAAGACACCATGTGTAACATGAATGTTGGGTTTCTGGAAGTTCCAGAATTATCAGACACAGATCTCCACCAACAAATAGGATGTTCTGACAAGCAGATCTGTTGTAGTTTAAGGTAGCCTCAGGGGCTCAAGGTCTTTCACAGCACAATCATTTTCATTTATTCAACATAACCACCCTTGCATGACCACACAACCTGCCAACTCCTTTTAGCGCAGGAATATCTCCTCCCTGCATTCGTCAGTCCTACAATTATAACATGAGTTGGATTTAAACTCACCAGACAAGCACAATTTTCTGTGTAGCCGCCGGTGGTAACATGGGTCACGCATGGCATCAGGCAATTACAGTGAGTGCCTGGAGATTCTAGGAAGATTAACAGGCGGGCGATTAACGAGGCTTGAGGTGGCCTCAGTATTCAAGCTCACTGCTGAAAAACCTCTGAGCCTTGTTGTGTTTGAAGTATTGAGTCAACGCATGTGCATTTTTTGACATGGGATTTGACAGAGATTGGTTCATCCAGGGGACTTTTTTCTGTGTGTTACATGTACTGTATGTGTGTTTGAGTAAATACATTGCAAATTCTATCCACCGTTCAATTTTATCCCCAGTGCTTTTAAAGTGTGCTCGTAAGAAAGTTGTGTGTTATGGTTCAGAGCAGATATAAGTAATTTGTATACAGTACATCGAGCCACAGCTACAGCAATGACAAACCATTGCTCAGTGAGAGACCACACACATAGCTGTTTCCACCAGCTATGTAATGTCTCAGAGTAACAACATACTGTCTATATAAATACAATTTGTTACCATATGTGCAGGTTTTATGAGCACCCCTGGAAAGAAAAACTGTGTGATGATTACAGATTTATAACACCCTCAGCCGGCTGTTTTGAAAATCACACAAATCCATTTAATTCACAAATTCCTGCTCACTTGTTGTTCTTCATACAAAGTGGCAATGTGGTCATACAAAGTTTAAGGTACCCTGTGGAGTTTTCCTGTAGGTAAACCTAGTTACATTAACAGACAGTTTCTCATCTAAATGCATGTTATGTGTCCTTGAGGCTCCTTCCTCATAAAATGTTTGGAAAGATATTTATTTTCTGAAAGCCAAAAATGTTCAATATTTACAGCAGCCAACAGCAGTGGCCTTCTGTGAAACTGAGAGACGTTATGTAGTTATTTGCTATATATTATTTTCCATGTGTTTTTTACTTTCATTGAAGTGAGCTTTATCCATCCAGCCATTGTCTATAATGTTTATTCTTCGAGGAAGGGATCAGAGGTGCTGGAGTCTCCCCAGTGCCCCTACATCCATCTACCTCTCACCAATGTGAACTGACACTGGGAGGCGGGATAAACTCTGGACAGGTTGACAGTCTATTACAGGGCTGACACATTATGCTCATAGTCACATTTACAGGCAATTTACAGTTGCCAATAAACCTAACCTGCATGTCTTTGGACTGTGGGAGAAAGCCAGAGTACCTGGGCGAACCCACACAGAAATATGATTTTACACATGTAAACACATATTTAAAATATCTATAACTGCTGTTACTACGATCACAAAAAAGCACAAGTACAAGCCAGAGTTCAGGAATGTAAAATGACAGCCGTGAGGATGATTATGTCTATAATAGTGGCTCACAGCCCACTCACACAGTTCTGCCCCTTAGGCATTGCTGCCCAAAGTGAGCAGTTTCTGCTTCAGCTTGGAGAGGATGGATGTGAGTGGTTTGGTGCTGTTCTTTATATCAGTGTTTCATCAGTGAAGTGTGCAGAAAGGGCAGCTTGAAAATGCCTGCATTGCCTGTACATGAGTTTACAAAGCACAAGTGAAGCGTCAAAAACCCTTAGCATTTCAACCAAACTACAGGGGTGGATATTTATTCCAAATTTTAGAGACATTCTTTTTTTCTATCCAGGCAGCACAAACTTATTCACCGTCCAAGTCAAAGACAATAGCTGTGATCTGACCCTCTATCCAGTCTCTGCTCTTACACCAGGTTTCACACAGAGCTTCCAACATGAGGCTGCACTGACAATATCTTTGTAGAAAAGTCTCCTGGGTGTATACACAGGGATGGACAGAGATTTAACAAAACTGGAGAGACAAAGTCAGAGGAACATCTGAATGTTTTGTGTCCTTGGCCATAGGGATTACATATATTGGTTAGTTGTGGGATTTGGGAGTGTTTCTCTATTGATTTATTTCTTCATGTGATGCAGACCAGAGAGGGATGTCAGGGCAAGACCTGATTAATATCTTGACAGAGAAGGCTCATCTAGCCATGCGAAGGGCCAGAGAGAATAAGATCCAGGTTGTGAGCATCATAGATCTGTTTTTAGAAACATCAAATCCTTCAGAATGTGATGTTCTGTATCTGTAAACTTTCCATTTCTTTGGCATGAAAAACCACCACTGTGTGTTTTCCCCAATTTCTAATTTGAAAAGTAACCAAATATTGCTCACAGATCATTGTTGTCTTTTCATTGTTGCACTAAAATCATTTACATCTCAATCATCCTATTGTGTGCCAATTTTGGCCAAAATACAAAATGTTCTGTCTTGCACACATTCATCACAAATGTCAAGCAAGAGCAGCAAGAATGGACCAAGACGATTGTAACCAATCAGCTAGGAACTTCTTGATAAACAGTACATTTGACCTTTTGGTGTTATCAGTGTTGACACACAGATTTTTTTTTTTTACCACTGTAGCAGATAAACGTCTCCTTATTGGTATTTTGCTTTATTATTGTTGCAAATGCAGGTCAGTCTGCAGGAAAAGCTGCTTTATAAAGCTCAATGAAACGAAAACTGTTGTGTCTTTAACAACTTATATTAAAAATGAAGTAGCGGTAGATGCAATGAAGCGGCTTCACTTCACAGACATTTATTCAAGACAGACGTTACCATGGATACAGAACACTACAGTACACATATCACTACGCACATTAAACGGTTACTTATCACTGCTCAATACTACTTATAACTATATAAAAAATATAGTCCATACACAACAAAAAACGCGCTGCAAGGTCTGTACATTCTCAATATGCTGTGTACTGCATGTGCTTGTGAGTCACAATGCATTTAGCTGTCATCGTCACCATAGTCTTTGTATGAAGGATAAAAGCTGCAGTCAGTATGTGCTGTATGAATTTTTATACAGGTTTTCAAAAGGTTCTTCAAAACAAAAGTTGTACTTATGAACTAAATAGAAAGTAAAGAGTACAAAGTACAAATGTCCAGCAGTCAGCCAGAACATTATGACCACTGATAGGTGAAGTGAGCAACACTGATTTTCTGAATATCTGGTTACAGTGGTGCCTTTAGGCAGCAAGTGAACATTTTGTAAATTGGAAACAAGAAAAATTAGTGAAGATGTGAGCAACTTTGACAAGGGTTGCCTGGGTCAGAGCTTCTCCAAACTGCAGCGCCTGTGCTTTTTTACTTGTCAGCAGTGATCAAAACCAACCAAAAAATGGTTCAAGGAAGAAAAACTTACAGAAATTTCAACCTTAAAGGATCTGCCTCTAATGCCCTGGTGCCAGACACAGCAACACATTGTAGTGGAGTCCACACCTCAAAGGGTCAGGGCTGTTTGGTACCAAAAGTGTGACCTACACATTATTACATGGTCGCAATGATAAATAGTCTGTGTTTGTATAGCCCAAAGACTAGAAAAGTCTTGTCTTTGTGACAACTGAAAACACTTTACAGTCCATCTAAATAGTTGAAGTAACATTCACCAGTTCACACACATTTTCCAACCACACTTCTGTACATAGAGCACAGCTACACATCATTTACACTCCAATGGAACAGCCATCAAGGGTAATTTAGGCTTCATCTTTTTCAAACACTGACACGTGTGCTGGAGGAGCTGGGAATTGAACCATGACCTTCCGATTACTGCTCTACATCTTGAGCCAACTATGTCTGATTGGTGTAAATTTCAATCAACTGAAACGAAAGAGTGACCACAGGGATGGGACGAGACAGTCAGGCGTGTGATGTAGTTTATGTAAACAGTTTCTTGGCTCTGGTTGCCTGGAAAGACTTAAAGAAATAATCACTAAACTTAATGTAGTGTATAATCAATACACCCACACAAATCAAACAAATTATGATGTGTGCAAATGTGTTGATTATTGATCTGCAGAGGTGCTGGTTTGTGCTGTTTGTCTGACAGTCTCACTCAAACTTCAAAAAATGTTGACCTGCTGCTTTAAAGTATGGATTTTAAACTTATTTGAGAGTTAGGGCATAAAGAAAGGTCTTTGAAAATCCTCAGTGTTGTAGTATAGAGCATGTTGCACAGAGCCGATGGATACAGGATTAGATATATACTGCTGAGGCTTTCATCTGAAATCTTTTATAGAGTGAAGGTTACATGAGATGCTGTTGGGGAATGTTTCATCCATCAGGACTAATGACTGGTTTTTGTTCTTGATCCCAAGTAGAGCCAGTGAATTCAAATAGTTTAGTCAGATAAATGCGTGTTGGGAGAGACAACCTGTTTGAACATAAGAGAAAATGAGAAAAATACAACCTATCTAACAACATGTATCATATGAAGTACCAGCAGCTAAAATAACTATAATTACAGGAGGCTATTGATTTTTTTTTTTTTTTTTTTTAATCTGTGACTGGAAATGTAGAAATGAGGTCAATCTTCCTGCTCCACAGTCAAACACTGTTTTTTTCTCTGCTTATGTCCTTAGAGAACACCTCATGAAAATGAATGAACAGTAAACAGCATGTTTGAGAGTGGAACAGGTTGCAGAGGTAAAGACATTAATGTCTGTCTTTGCTTTTCCAGAATGTGTGTAGCACTCTGTGGTGCACTGTGGGAACAACCTGCCACTCAAAACTGGACGGGGCCGTGGATGGGACGAGTTGCGGTGAGGACAAGGTACATCTTCCATTTCATGACCACGAAAAGAAGGCGTCATGGGGATTTTGATGTGAATGCTGTTTTTTATTTTTTTCCGTTGACAACTGTCATCATTTGATTTCTAAAGGGAAGAACTGGAAATAGAGTGAAAACTGCTTATGGTTTTCACACCTGTCCATGTCAAATTCATCACTGTAAGAAGATTATTATTATGACTGAACTTTTTCTTTTTACTGAAATGAAACAGACAACTTTGCTATTTACTGGTTCAGTCCTGCGGCTCTCCCCTGCTCCAAGTGGAGACCAAGTGGTGAAGATGAAAACATTTACACTAACGATACCTGCTGCTGTGACAGAGCAGGGAGGACAGTTATGCACTGTAAAAGTCCCAAAATGTAAACAGAGCAGGAGTGGCAAGATAAAACATTGAACCACAGCTATAGGGTAAACAAATACACACAGCCTGAGAGCAGGTGGGGACAATCATTACACACCATGGTGGTTCAAAAAACTTTATACAGTTAAGTTAGAGGAGAGCCTACATAGCCTGTTGTCATGCATGAAAAGACTTAAAATAAATGGTTGTAAACAAATCACTTTAACTTCATGTATATTGGAACAAGTCTGTCCCAAGATTTTTGATCCATGTAAGTGGTTGGCTGCTGTCACTGTGATCACTGTAAAGTTTCCACTGTAATTACTTCTGGTTTCATAGGAGTCGACATGAGGAAACAAGGCTGGAACCACAACATAATGCAACCCCTCGAATATTCTTGTTCCACATTGCTCAATTTAAAAGTTTTGCCTTTGTGAAGTCACCTTAATATCTAATATCATAATAAGTAATACTGACAGATAATGATTGCTGGCATGAACACTGCCGCAAGGCATCAATTATGTTATGGCAGCGACATGGCAGAATGACAAGAGCAACTACCGTAATGCCACAAACCACCATCCAACTCTCTTAGGCTGTTGCTTTTTCCAACAAAGCAATTTGTCAACAGTTTTCTGGGATTTCCCCTCCGGGAAATTGTTTAGCTGAGCTTGTAAAGTGGCCCATTTCCTGACCTGACACATTTTTTCTTGTGATTAATTCAGGAAATGATGGTTTAAAATCTGGAGTCACACTCATTAAGAACCTGGCAGTTCTTGTATGTTATTGCACTTCTCCTTGTTTCCTCTGAAAGTTGATGTTTTATGTTGTTTAAGTGTATTCTTTAGTTTTATGGTAGTAACGGTGGTAGACTGCTAAAGATAAGTGGGCTCCCCCAATATACAACATTGTAGAAAACCTTTCGAAAAGATCAATCAGCAGCACTAGAAAGTTGTTTGGCTTTTGTTTTTTTGACAGTGGTGTTACAGTGGACAGTGTGTAGCATTTGGATTTTACCCTGAGAGTGTAAACGGAGGTTGGGCGTCGTGGAGCGAGTGGTCAGGCTGTTCAAAGACGTGTGGAGCCGGAGTTCAGAGCGCTCAACGAGAATGTGATGACCCAGTGTAAGTTTTAGCCATTAATACTTTAGATAAATACATAATGCTGTTTATTTTCTTAACAATTTGTTGTTTATTTGATAAAATAAGATACACACTTTAGAACAGTCAACCTTGAATCTGAACTTTGAAAAACATCCTCAGAAGAAGAAGTTTGAGTTACTGCAGTGTGTCTTAGTTTTTATATTTCATTGTTTAATTGGTAACATAGAAGTGTTGCACAATGGAACAAAGCCAGTAACAAACAATTTTTTTAGCAGCTACAACCATAAATGATAATTAAAAAAAAGTATTTAAAACAGATGTCAAAAACAGAAAAAGCATTAAGACTACAGCATTTTATAAATGATTATGAAATCTTATCACTGATTTAGAGAAAAAAAAAACTCACTCATCTGAGTAAAATGACTTGGATGAATGTTTTCCACAATTTAAAGATCAATTTCACATTCACATTTCTTACTTTCTTACTCTTTTTTGTAATTTCTATTACTTTATTTGTGTTATGTATTCATATAAAAATGAAAAGTGAATCTGCCACTAAAATGCCACTAATTGATATTTATTTATAGTATATACCAGTCAGGATCTAACACACTAAATATTATTTTTTTCTGAAAAAAAAAATGTTTTCTCTTATCTAAAATAAAGTTAAGTTTGTTTTTTTTTTATTCATAAAGACATTTTTCTCATAAATCTGTTGAACCGTTTAACGGAGGTGTAAAAACCACTTCTATTGAGAAATTTCTGTCAAAATGTTCCACAGCAGTTTGGGAATAATTAATTGATCCCAAACTGTGTCAGTTATATAATACAACTATTCATAAGCTTCAGTGTCGCTGTGAAAAATGTGAACAGTTGCTCAGAGCAAGTATGGTGTCTTATCAATAAGCCACATTGTTCTGTCTGTCTTTGTTGGCAAAACGTCAGCCAGTGACCTAAATGAAACAAAGCTTTTCATGCTTATCAATTCAAATGTTAGCTCAAATACAGATGTAAAACATATTTTGTTCTCTCTCTGCCATTTTCCTCCATAATCACATACTTTGTAACATAAAAGCCAACGAGCGGCACCGAAATAACTTTGACTGTCCTGCAGTCCAAAGAACAGAGGGAAGTACTGTCTGGGAGAACGACGCAGGTACAGGATCTGTAACATCACCCCGTGTCCTCGTGATCTTCCCACCTTCAGAGACATCCAGTGCAGTCATTTTAACACTCTGCCATACAAGGGCAAGCTCTACAATTGGGAAGCAGTGATCAACCGAGGTGAACAGATGAAACTTGTGACTGTATTTCGGAAAACTGGTCGTTAATGTACAAAACATGTTCATTCATCCTCATCAGCAACTTTCTCTGTTGGATTTCTCTTAAATCTCTAATCAGTCAACCCATGTGAGTTGCACTGCCGTCCACTGAATGAGCACTTTTCTGAAAAGATGCGGGACGCCGTCACAGATGGGACCCCGTGCTACGAAGGCAACAAAAGCAGAGATATGTGTATCAATGGAATTTGTAAGGTATCAGTACTTTACCTACTACTCTGTATATTCAGACACATAATTAATATGTTTTGTAATCTATTCATACCAACAAGATTAACTGATTATTTTGTCCTCGTATTCTGCTCATTGTGTTGTTGCTTGATTAGTCATGCAGTATATTCAGCTGACCCTCACCTTGTTTTCTCTGCAGACGAATGTTGCACATTTGACATTCTGCATGAAAATGAGCTTGTTGGTAGAAAAATGTGGTGGCTGTTATCTCTCTAGATAACAGCTTGCTCTTGCCTATCACTCAGGGCCAGAATGCCAGTCACTGATACAGACACTGTTTGGATACTGAGTGGACAGTAATCGCAGACCTCAGGCTCTGATTTCATGACATTTTTGTGACATTTTTGTGAGCAACCCACACATTTGCCTAAACTCCTTCATTTTACATTTTAGAGAGTCATTGTAACATTAAAGGCTAAATAAGTACTATGTTATTTTTTCATATAAAACTAGAAGGTACACGTATCAAAGAGATTGAATTTGAATAGAGATAAATAAACATTTCAATAATGTTTATCTCACCCATAATCAGTTTTATGACTTTCCTACACATTATTTTATTGTTGCTTCCCCTCGTCCCATAAAAACCCACTGGGAAAGTAACAAGTTGAAGAAAATAATAATAATTTAGATTTGTTTTTAAGCATTTTGATCGTGGAGGCTGTTTCCAGTCTATTGTTTGAATTATAATGAGATTTATTCTGACATTGTACTGACATAGACAGGGTTTTTTGTTTTTGTTTTTTTCCATCTCTATTTACTCTTTCTGCTTTACAATATCTATGTGTTGCATTATTCATACAAATTAACATTAACAACATAAAATATAACCAGCAGATTCAATGACACTGATTCACTGGAATAGAAATCCACAGGCTGTCCAGCAGTACAACACATATATATAACGCGATTGAAAGTATCCTCAGTGTAATGCATCATGAATTAGAATATAGTATATATTGTCTTTAATGGAATTTACTGCATAATTCTTTTACATGAGTGTATTTTTATGCTAATATTATTGTAGCTTTACTGGCAACAGAATATTTCTTTACTTTGTCTTCTTTATTTTAGCATTGCTACTTTAAAGTAAGTAAAAGATCTTTGTGGTTCCTGTTTGAGTTACATATTTTGTCCTTAACATCAGTGGGTGAGAGCAGCAGCACAATAAGCAGCACAGAACCATCTTAAGGGATTCTCACTTCACCACCACTTCACTTCGCCAAGTCTTTAAAAAAGTGATGGACACGTGAAGAGATCCTGTTTGAAGCTTTAAAATCCTTTTCGTTAACAATAGTTTTTAAATCCCCAAGAAGGAAACAATGAGGGATATTTACAGCATAACATGTCAAGATATGACATTGTGGAAAATGATTTTGTTGAATTTGTGTTACAGAACATAGGCTGCGACTATGTGATTGACTCCAACGCTGTAGAGGATCGTTGTGGGGTATGTCATGGTAATGGCTCCACCTGCACCACTGTGAAGAGAACGTTTGAGGAGAGCGAGGGACTGGGTATGTGCATCATTAAATCTGGTTTAGCCTTAGTGGTCATTGTTAGTTTGACAGTAGGAAAAGCAGTAAAGTGTGAATAATAAAATGAATAACATTTTTCTCTTGTGAATTTTTAACTGAATGTGTTTATTAATGAAAGTAAAGACTCAACATGATACTAAGTGTGTTTCTCTGCTCAGACTCCTGCTGTTATTGTAGGAATACAATAATAAATGTAACTGAGATGTTGGATTGTAGCTGTATATTTTTTTCTAGAGTAGCCAAGATGTATTTGTAATGGAAAATAAGAAAAGAGGCAGAATCAGTAACAAACAGTGTTTTCATTATTCAGATCATGAATAAACATAAATAATCATTTTCATAACAGCTGCTCACTCTGTTTACATACCCATCAGAACAGCTGAGTAGTCATAAACAGATCGTGATCAAAGTGATGTTGATGCCTGATACACAACTTCTGCATAGACTTCTGAGTTCCTCCAGGAGCTTCCCTCTCCTTTCTTGTTGTTCCTAATCTCAGATGAATTACATTTAAGGGTTTGGAACATCCTCACTGCTGAGTGACCTCAATCAATTTCTTGAAGAGATGTGTGAAGGGGGGAGGAAGAATAAATAGCAAAGCGCTGCTGGCCTGGTTGGCTCACTGTCACTCTATCATGGCTCCCTAGGAGACTTGAGCAGAACAGAGCTAGACCAAATGAAATAAGTGTTTTTTTATTCCGTTTAATGTTTTTTTGAAGGTCATACAGTGCATTATTATATTGGAACTGCTGACTGACTCAATCATTAAATACTGTGGAGGTTTTTCTGCTATAAATCCCAAATGATTCACCGCTAAGTAGCTGAAACCATGTGAGGCCATGTGACACATAAATATGGAAACATGGGTGACATTTTAAACAAAGCCTCTCTCCTTCTTTTTGTTTAAATGGCCCCTAAGCCTTAAGCACCACAACATTTGCTCCACTATTTGTTAAGTGTATATCAAAATATTGTGTGTTTCAGATTCACTTACATAAAATATATGTATTCTTTAGGCTATGTAGACATTGGACTGATCCCTGAGGGAGCCTGGGACATCCAGATTGAGGAGATGGCTGAAGCTGGGAATTTCTTGGCGCTACGAAGTGACAACCCCAACAAGTATTTTCTGAATGGTGGCTGGACAATCCAGTGGACTGGAGAGTACAAGGCAGCTGGGACAGTATTCAACTACGTGAGGACAGGGCAACTTGAAAACCTGACTTCTCCTGGACCAACCATGGAGCCCCTGTGGATTCAGGTTCAATTAACATTTTACACTTATTGTAATAACTGTACTTTTTCCCTGGCATTCAGTGTTAAAACTTCAAGTATTTTCAAAAACAAATCAAAGTGAATTTCTGTCAACAGAGCTATATTAAAGCAAAAATGCTGGTCAGACAAAGCTGTCCCTGGAGGTAGAAACACAAACAGGAAATTTACTAGCTAATACAAACATAATAAGATATTTTTAGTTTGTGGTTTAGTTCTTTATTCCTGGGAACTGTTTGTCTTGTAGTTTTCTGTACTTTTTTATTGAATTTGCTAGATATTGTCATCTTTGTGTTCCAGCTTCTTTTTCAGGAGTCCAATCCAGGAGTGAGGTATGAGTACACAATCAGTCGAAATGTCTCAGAGGACAACGACGTCCCTGCATCAGTCTTCTTCTGGAAATATGGCTCATGGACTGAATGCAGTGTTACTTGTGGGACAGGTACGAGACACAACTAAATAGGGTTATAGTAAGTAATCTGGTAGGTATACATTGACCAACAGATAGAGAAAGAGAAAGGAGAATATATATTCTGGAGTCCTGAGACATAAAGCACCCAGCGTTTGCAATACGGTTTATTGGTTTCCTTGGTTTTAAAATTTGTTTTGTTTTCTTGGCAAACTTGTGCCATGCGCAGTGGAGGTTGGATGATTCATGCAACAAGATAAGAGTTTCTTTAGAATGAGAATAAAAATGTTGCTGTATGGAGCACCCAGATAGCTACGACGATCATTTCTGTGTGTCATTCCCCCCACTCTTCTCCGCACTTTCCTGTCTATGTTCATGTACTATCAATAAAGGCAAAAGGGCCAAAAAATATCTTTAAAAAAAATGTTGCTGTAAACATCTGAGGACTAGATGTGATCTCTGTGCTACACTATGTCAGGAAGCACAATTGAAAGCTGTGATAGAAATTTCTTTTTTTGTCATGAAGGTTGATCCCTTGATCCTTCTAATTAAAAAGAAGTATGATAACCCTTGACAGACAGCTATTCCACCAAGTGAAAAAATAAAGAAAAATAGAAAATCGATTTTTTTTCCCCAATAATAATAATAATAATAATGATAAAAAACTGCAAAGAAAAGAAATAATCTTTTTTTTTTTCAGTATGAATGCCATGGTTCTATGTCATCTTCAACTATTTCAATCTTTAGCTGCATATGCAGCTGATTTTTTTTTCATTTACACAGGTTTGTGCTTCTTTGGCTAGACCACAACAACGTCTAATGCCCATCAGTGGAGTATTGAGTGACAGAAGTGAGTGTGACGGAGTTACACCAGTGGCTGGCTAATGCTGTATAGTAATATAACATAATGACGAGTCTCCCCATTGACCGTGGCTCTTTCCATATGAATTAGGATGAACAGCTTCTATAATGACACTTTATCGCTAGATTCACACACCTTTTAGACACCTTTAGTGACACCTACAGCAACTGTAACATTGTGGTTATAAAATCAGGACTTCTGTGTTTCTATTGTATTGTGTATCTTGTACTTATTCTCACATAACTAAAGAAACAGTAACTGAAAAAAAAAACTTTATTGGAAATTTGGCTTCATTAAAATACTGTACATGTGAGGACAGAGAGCAGGAGTAAAGCGAACAGATAAAGGGCTGAAACCAGTCAACAACAGGCTGAACGTCAGTATGATGAAGTTACATCATGAATTGCCTAATCATTGTTTTGTGGAACATGATATTTTCTAATGCTGCTTCTCAGCAGAAAAGACAAGACCTTTTCTGCACTGCCTACAAATCACTGTTTCTTTAAATCAATAGTCCTTCAGGCTGTTTATTTGTTCTCTCTGACCTGCTTTAAGAGCTGGTGGTTTGGATCTGGGTGATGGACCTTGAAGGACAGTTGGAGGCTTTAACAGTGTGACTGAGAGGAAAACAAAGCAAATGTTGGCTTGTCTGGATGGATTGATATAGGATTTTAATGACAAAGCTTGTCTGAAATTGGCACAGCTTAAAAAACAACAATTAAAACAAGTGTTGATTTGATTATTTCGGCTCCAGCAGTTAGTACCTAAAGGCCTAAACAACAAGACGTTGATGTATTAAGGAAAGTGATCTCCCACGTCTGTGTTAGAATGTAATGTTTCTGCGCTGTCTCGTGCTTCATCCTTCCACTAGCTTCGTTATTGTTGATAAGGCTTTCCCTGAAATTAGTTTAATTAAGATTGATTATTTTATAATCATCATACTACTTGGTTTTATATAATTGCTTCAGTTCTCTGCTTTTGCTACCAAACAGTTTTGTGACTGTCACTGTGTGTTAGTGTCATTGGGATTATCTTAAACATTTAATTTAATTTGTTTAGCTGACATTTGACTCTCTTTTTTAATTTATTTCAAAAATAGCAAGCAAATGCAAAAAAAAAAAAGTTCATCACATTTTCCCCATTCCCTCAAAGTTTTCTCCCTTCCAACTCTTGCCTCTGGTTTCTCAAGACCCGCTGGTCTTCAACGAATGTTCTGTTTATAAGATTTTCTGCTGCACAGCATGCAGCATGAATTAGCAAAAGTAGATTCCATGTGTTTGTCTTTATTCAAGACGCACTGCTTTGGAACTGCCAAGGGTAAATATCTGTGTATGTTAGAGGAAAAAGTGTGTGGGCTTGTCTTTGTAGGTTTCAGAAACTTTTTAAATCTTTTCAGATGTTGGGAGCCCTGAGTGGGACACAGACTTTGGAGTTGAAGAGTTTTATTTACCAAAGCCAAAAAAGCATAATTTGTACTTGTGCCAGCAGTGTCACAGAGGTGGTGGTAATGGCAAAGTTAGGTACTTTCTGGAATAAAACTTATCCAGACCTGCAGTTTTGACTGTGATGTGGAGAGTACAGCATATTGTATGAGGATAGAAGCGAAATGTATATTTTTTAATCTTGGCTACATCAGTACCACTTTCAGGATCCACTGGCTTTTCCCTTGTGTGAAGTAAAGATAATATATACCAGATAAAATCAAACCCAATTGTTTGAAAATAAAAAGTAGACAGGTGTTTTTTAGAAAATCTACTTCTCTACACTATACTTACCCATATATCAAATAGCACTGTAACATAAAGAGACAATGCTAACCCTTATTCAAAATAAATTAGACCATAATACCTACCTCAGAATTTCATTTATTCAAGTAGCTATTAAATTTAACCAAAAAGTCCATGAAAATAATGTGGCTTTGAGTGTTTTCCTGCATTTCTATTCTCTTACTGCCTCAATCTCTCTGTCGCTGTCTTGTACTCTTAAGAGATGTCTTTGAAGGTGTAAATAGATATCAGGCACGCATTGTTGCCCTCAGCAGGACCTGAGCAGAGGGCACTGAGAGGTGAGAGGTGTCTCCCACTCTGGTGGGGTGGAAATCCCCTCAGGAGGGCCAAAGTAATGATGGAGGGAGGGATCACAGAAGGAGATAAATCTGTCACAGCCTTTGTAGAAAAGTCCTTTTATGCTGCTGCTTTGTGTAAATGCAGTGGATAACAGAATTTGTTTCTGTCCAGCTTCTTTTTGCCAAAAACCTTAGAGTATTTGCTGAAAATTGATTTGCGCATTTGTTACTTTCAAGTTGGCTAGTTTGATATTTACGTTTGAAATAGTGTTTGATGTTGGATCTTGGTTTTATAAAATAGAACCAGGTGTCACAAAAGCTTTTCTCACTTGTATTACAGGTGTTCAGAGGCAGATTGTTCACTGTGTGGAAAAGACAATCGGTATAGTGGAGGAGCACTTCTGTGACCCCTTGAACCGACCTGACGATAACCAAACCAGCTGTGACAAAGATCCATGTCCAGCCATGTGAGTAGATGTTTTACAAAGCTGCAGCCAGGGGCAGTACAGTGGTCCTCGCCTCTCACAGGGGTTAGGTTTCAGACCCCCCCGCGAGAGGTAAAAATCCACAAAGTTGTAACCATATGTTTATTTTATTTTTTTAAGCCTTTATTAACCCTCCCCCACACTCTTAGAAACCTTTCCCACTATTGTTACTTATTATTTAGGCTAGAAATTGCTTTTCTTTCGCAAAAATAATTAAAATCTAAAAAGATAAAAATACCTGTATTACCTATAGGCTGCATAATCCCGCAATATATTGAAGGCTCACTGATATAAATTTACAAATACTAGCCACAAACAAATTTGATGTATTGAAGCCACAAAAGGTGAAGCGGGTTGTGGCGAGGGATCACTGTATTGACACAAACACACACACATGTCACAGTGGAATAAAACCCTTTATTTAAAATTGTTGACCAAATGTTAAAGCACTTTCCAGAAGAGTATAAATAGGGAAAAGTGTTCACTAATCCTTGCAGGAGTAAACACTTAACATTGTGTATGGAAGCAAATTAAAGTTACATTCATTAACTGTTCATCTGCCCTGCTGTCTTTTATTGTTGATGTATTGTTTACTGTATTCTCTGTAAGGTATTGTCCTTCCGATATAATTGAGTTTATCTCCATCTCTTGATTTGATTGGCTTTGATTGATTTGGTGTTGTGTATGGTTGTACAGCAGTTTTGTAATTGCTCAGATATACAGAATTATACTGGTACTTGGAAGGCCAGGTGCTATTCTACTACTTTTATCACATCTTAGAATAGAAGATAAAAAGATAACACTTTAATCTTCTGAACTACTTAACTATCTAAATACATTAAAAAAAAAAAACGAACAGCTGTACTTTAAATTACTTCAAGAGGCACTGAGTAATAATTGTGGTTTATCAGCCCATGAGTCATGTCTTGATATCTGCAGTGTGGTTTTTCAGATGTTGATGGAGCATTACCAGAAGCATTTTTGGAATGGACACTTCAAGGAAAGAGAAAAAGAAATTTGTTTTTACTTATATTTATACCACAACTCTTTGATTGAATATTTGGTCAGCTCTCCCAGAACTGAAGAAAAATGATGGTTAGTTTGGATTCACGAACGTCTTCACAAAAGTCATGAGCTGAAAGAGCTTTCTGGACACAGCTGGCAGGTTGTTGCACTCACATCAAAGAACCATCACTCTTTGGATATTTTTTGATTCTCCCCACTGCTTTTTATTGCACCAAAGTGTGGCTTGTTAACTTGCATTTCAGTGGTGAAGCAGCTCAATTTCCTCTCAGAAAAGGGGCTTTTTGGCAAATGGATCCGCCTCAGTGTCATTGACTTCAGATGCTGCAGGTGCACCAACATACACCAAACATCTGTTAACTATCTCTGTAGCTGTTACAGTTAATGTGGACAGGTCAATGTGTATGCTGTTGAAAAGTTTCCACGATGTTTAACGATTATAAAGAAACTAATTTTGGTAGTGTTCAGCCATTCCTACTCAAAATTCAACACTTATATGAGCACACACTGCTTTGTGTACATCATCAATGAACATCAAGAGCCACAATGTGTTTTCATTGGAAAATTATATAGTTCTAGAGTGTTAAGTAACTTCCTGTCTGGTAGCAATATATAAATACTTAATATTTGCATTTTACAGAACTAATCAGCCCCAACTCCATAACCACTCTCAATCCAACCAGCTGTCCCACCACCACGTTAAAATTCACACTTGCAGCTACCAATTATAATTTGAGATAATGCTATTAAAAATTTCAGCAATGCTGAGCTTTGAAACAACAACAAAACACCAACATGAGGAAACTTTTAGCAAAAGATGACAGTCTGTTCCAGTCAATAATGGCTCTTCGTCTGTGTTGTTGGTCTTTAACTTGTAACAATATTGCATCACTGAACAGCTGAAATGGTGCATTGAGTTCAATGTTAGAAATGTCATTAGACATTGCTATTGACCATCAGCCATATTGACAACCCAAGGACACAATGTAGGCATTGTTTGCCTGGTGTCAATAAAGTCACTCAGGAACCTTTTCAGCATTGTCATATGAAGCTGTATATGTGAATCATTTACATGTGCAATGTGTAGCTGTAGCGCCATGTATTGTCATTTTCCATCACAAGTATTTCATGAAATTGGAAATCTTTGTGTCTTTTGTGTCTCTGTGTTTAGGTGGTGGGTTGGGGAGTGGCAGACATGCACAACAAGCTGTGGCAGCTTGGGCTTGACAAAAAGGACAGTGCTCTGCATCCAGGCATTAAGTGTGGATGAGCAGGAAGCCCTGCAGCCAAGTGAATGCTCACACATACCCAAACCTGAGTCACTGTCCTCCTGCAACACACACATCACCTGCCCAGCAGACTGGACCACCGGAAACTGGTCAAAGGTGGGTCTGTGTTTGAAGCACAAGGTTCTGATTTGTTGACGGCTGTGCCGAAATGGAAGTAAAAATAGAAATTGTTCTGCATGTCATCAGAAATTATTACAGCCACTTTCACATAATGTGAACAGGATTTTCCATGAAACATTATGTTGAAATATTTAGCAGTCATAAGGAAAGTCATTCATGCTCTTATCTCTGATTCTTGTATAGTGCATTTGTTCATGCTGCTTCCTTGCAGCATGCATGAGAAAACATTATCACGTCACATCATTGATGATTTGTGGTATTGCTCGTTGGTTGTCGCCTTGCAGACATAGACACAACTTGTTAAGAAATACACAAATGTACGGAAGCGTACTGCTGCCACACAGAGAAAAAAGTGGCTCAGTATCACATAATTACGTAAAAAGTTTATTGTTATAACAATATCTTTTTCACGTTAAAATGTGATATTTTCACGTTATAATGTGAAAACTAATTATGAGTTATTTCGTGACAAGATGTTTTCACGTAATAACATGAAAGATAATATTCACTCATTCTCCGCTTCTCCCACTATGAACTGGCATGTGTTGTAATAACGTTATAACCTGAAAACATCTTATCATGAAATAACGTGATAATTTGTTTTCATGGTATAACGTGAAAATATCTTATCACGTGAAAAAGATATTGTTATAACAATAAACTTTTCACGTAATTACGTGACTCTGAACAACTTTTTTTTTTTTCGCTGTGACCTTTCTACAGTATTTAAAGAGTTAAAAGTTCAACCTGGTCTGAACTCCTTATGTCTACCTCACTTATCTGCTGCGTTTCTGTACACCATTGTTTTTAGCTATGGAATGACTGGAAGGCAGTGATGATCTGTCAGATGGTCAGTACACTACTTTGTTTGATGGATTGCTAACCCATTGTAGAAATTCTTGGGCCAAAGACAATGGATTCTATTGATTTTGGTGATTCCTCAATGTTCCCTCCAGCACCACATTTGTGGTTTTGAGTGGTTGCAATAAAATTTGACACTCTCACAATCACAGCTACCTCAGGATGAATTGCAATAAGTCGATGATCCATCACCATTTCCTCTTGCACCACTGCCAGGTCAAATTGCAGTTTCAGGCAAATTCAAGCTTGTAGCCCTGGGTTGCGAGTGGAGAAACAGACCAGAAGTTCTTTGACATATTGATTGGCAGCTGTGAGCAGTGACTTTGGCCTTCTACGATTAGTTGTTCAAGGCTCGCTCAAAAACTTTAGGAGAGAGTATTTCTGCTCTGCTGCCACTCTTTTTAATGAGTTGGGATAACACAAACCTTTGACAGCACCTCTTTATATTATGATATGTTTTTGGAGCGTGTTTAAACAAAAAAAAAAACTCAAATTTTTTCCCCACAGGAATGCCATCAGGTCTGATGTATCTTGCTCTGCCTGTAGTTTGTACTTTTTAAATCCATTTGTTCGACATTGTCAAAAGCACATTTTAGTAACATTTATTTGTTGTAACTTATAGACACTGTTGTATACTGAACTGTAATTGTACAACTATCATTAATATCTTTCTCTCTCTATTCTTTCCTGCAGTGTTCGCTGACTTGTGGAAGTGGAGTACGCCGTCGTAATGTAACCTGCTCTAGAAACACAGGCACTGACTGTGACCCTCAAAACAAACCTCTAGCTGTCAGTACCTGTTATATTCAGGATTGTCCGCAGGTTGTGGATAATTTTGGAGGTATCGACTGGTCTGGAAGCGGTTGGTCAAGCAAAGAGGTGCTCAATGAAATCAACTCCATTCCTGAAGCCAAACCTCCTCCCAAATACAGCACCACCAGAGTGCAGCCAAAAAATCCTAGTGACCTTAATAATGTTGTTGAAGGGGATTTTCACTACCACAATAACATTGAAAATATTGATGACAGCCGTGTTCAAGTTGATGATTTTTACTATGACTATAACTTCATCAACTTCCATGAAGACTTATCAAATGACTTTGAGAACGACGAAACAGATTTAGGGGATAATCACAAATCCAGTGTTCCACAGGAGGACAAGCCAGCCCACGGTGTGGAAGAAAATGCCGACTTGGAAACTACAAGAGCTCCCGCAGCCACTCCATCCATTTCAAAGGCCCACACTTTTAACAATGAGCAGCCACCGAACATAAATGTGGACAATGCAAAGGAGAGTGAAGACATGGCAACAGAAGAGCCTGCACAAACAAATTCTGAAAATTTTGACTACTTACTTTCTGAGGATTATCTTCTGCCTGTGTCCAGTACTCACTCACCACCATTGTCTACAACACAGACTTCACAAACACTAAAAGAGAAACACGGCAGTGTGTGGTGGCCTGAAAACATGAGCACAATGGCTGGTCTGGATTTGACTACAAAGGAGCCTATACAGGATGTGAAATGGGGGCAGTATGGGGAGGAGGCTGAAAATAACTATGACTATTTCACTGAGGAGGAAAATGACTTTGTGACTCCAAAACATGCTACTCCTGCTCCCAGACATCAAACTACTATTACTACTATTGTCACAACAACAGCAAGTCCCCAGGAGACAGAGACGTATGAAGATTATGAATACAGTTACAATGAAAAAAGTACACCAGGCCCAGACATCTCTACAGACCAAGATGATATAGAGGATCCAGGACCTTTAGGCTCTCCCACACCAGAAACTGTAATTCAGGTTAAAACTGAAGTCCATCTGGACAACAGTGCTTCACAAATACCTCAAACATCCAGTCAAGCAACAATATCTTCAACTGCCTCCACATTGGAGGATGTGGACTTGGATCACACTCATTTTAATACAGTATATGCCCCTAGTGAGGGTAATTCATGGGATACTGATCTTGACCTCAGTACAACCTCGTTTCCTGCCTCTCAGAAACCCACTCCTCTCCCTACTCCCTTTATGCTAATCTCAGGTAACCAAGAGGCCTCTGGTGACTCCTTGTTATTAACTGGAACAGAGATCATACCTCCTACAAACCTGGAGGGAGCCACTCAGCCTCCTCCAGCGGATTTCCTGTCACCTACAGTGGAACAGATACCGACAAAACCTGACTCCTCTGAAACAGATGGAACAGGAGAGTCCACATCCCAGTCTCCACTGTTTGATTTGGCTGATTATGACTACAATGAAATAGTCATTCCCCCGATGGTGAGGAGCAGCAGTAACAATGATCCTGTCCATTCATATCAGCTCCCTACAGGCTCAGCAGCAACACCGGTAATGCACTCGGAAACATCAACACCCACTGTGCTCCTTTTGCCGACATATCCATCTATTCAGAGACCACCATCAGGGCTGACATCTGCACCAACTTCAGCCTCCACACAAGTGGTTACCACTGCCCACTGGGTCACTGGCAACTGGAGTGCTGTGAGTCTAATTTACTTCACCCCTTCTGAACACCAGCTGTGTCTCACCATTTTTGTCTCTATCTGTTTTTATTATGCAGACACGGCATCCACATCTTGGTTCCTGCACACATTTCACTGAACTCTTTGGAGACACCATTTGACCTAGAACTAATGTCAATTCACAGAATAGATTTTTGTGGCACATTTGAAAGATAATTCCTTTCACTGGAAAGGAATTATCTTTCCTTTGGATACTATCACCCCTGCTGTGTTGTTCAAAACAATGAATGCAAAGCTTCAAACCTGACCACAATAAGACAGGATTTCATATGTTATCAGAAATATTCTTGGTGGATATATTATACATATTAAGGCATGGTACCCTAAATCCATGACATTTTAATTAAAGTTATGCTGTACATTTATGAATAGTGCTCTACCAGCTGTGGTCTTGGTGCTATTTGGAGGACGTTGGCTTGCAGCACTGGTTCAGACTCCGATTGTGATATGGCCAAGAGGCCCGCACCAGCCCAGCGGTGTTACCTACGCCCCTGCTCCAAATGGAGAGTAGGGGATTGGAGTAAGGTGAGACTGTTTACAAATTGTTACTACGAAAAATAGCTAGATTTGTGAATTTACTTGGGACCATTTGTTGCCAAGCTAGCAGCATAACCATAAGGATGACAACATCAACTGGTCCAGATGTCTCAACAACAATCAGCAGGGTTTCCATGAAAAGTAGCAAAAACATTCATGGTCCACAGAGGATAGATCCTAATGACTTCAGTAATCCACTGGTTTTATCTTGTGCCAATGAGAAGTCCAAAAATTTTTCCCTCAGGAAAGCACCGCTGTCCCTACATCTGGTCTGTTTTGGTTGAAAATGAAATGATGTGCCCACAGGAAGATAAATTGTCCCAGACAAGTGAAGTGGTCAGACTGAGAGAAGGGCTTTTAGTATAAAGGTTTTCCCAAAAGACATTCTTGTCATAAATATTTACAGTTATTACTCTATGTAGATTTTATTTGTAAAATTTTAGTAGTAAGTCCAAGGCATCTGAAAGCGCTGACTGGTCTCAAAGACATTTTGCTTCTCATCTATCACTTAAAACTGCCTTCAGTTCAGTGAAGGTCCTTGGATGAGTGATGAAACCCATTAAAACCACCACAGCAAATCCAGTTGCCTCAGACTCACTACAACTAGGTACTTACAAGGTCCAGCAGCTCAAGCTCTTTGAATAACATTAAGGCAATTTTGTTTTCTCAGTGCTCCAAGAATTGTGAAGGTGGTGTTAAATCACGAGAGGTCCAGTGCTTTGACATGAGGGATCAAAGGCCACTACGACCTTTCCACTGCCGAGCCACATCCTCCAGGCCACAAAGCCAAATACCCTGTAACTTTCAGCCATGTCTGGACTGGTACACCTCCTCCTGGGGTCAGGTGAGAAGTCTAATGCAAATATAAATTGTTTCTGTGAAAAACACAATGGTATATATAAATGAATTGGACAGAATGGAAGGTAGTGTAGCACCATAATATGTGGGTCATTCCATGAAATCAGTACATTTTGCATCCGAGAGAAATAATCTGTCATAAAGTCACTATAATAGCAAATACATGCATAATTTAAAAATGTAACATTGGTATGTCTTCTAGCATCAACACTAGGCAGGCTTTTTTTTTTTTTTTTTCTGCCTGTCCGTTACTATGAAAGTAATTGTTTAGCAGATCTTTTTAAGTGTAAATTGTTGGAAAAATTATACAATTTTTACATTTGAATATTGTTCCAAATATAATCTCATCATTAAGCAATATTTTGCATGTCATCTCTATAAAATTTTAATCTTTTTATCAGGATCCCCTTATTTCAAGTCAACCCTGTTACTAACACCAAAAAAAAAACCCTGTAAAATGAAGGCACGTTCTAGCAGTGACATAATTTACAGGAAGAGGATTTTCAGTAGTTAAAACAGAAGTAGGTTTCTCTCTTCCATAATGTACAATTTTGTTGTTTTATGAGATGGTTACTGTCAGTGTAACTGACAGTAACCATCTCATAAGTGTCAGTGTAACTGACAGTAACACAGTTGTCCATAACAGGGTTCACAGATAAATTGTATCAAGTTGAAAAGGTACCAATTTCGTGGAATGACCCAGATATCTAACAACACGTAAAAAAACACTCCTTAATTTTAGATCGCTTTTCACAGACACAATAATTACTTTCAACTGACTTGGAACAAAAAATGAAAGTTAAAAAAAAAAAAGAAAAACATAATTCAAAGAAGTAGGCTTACTTTCATATCTTCTAAGTACAATATGCCCAAAGCTTTAGAGCTTCATCCAGTCTCTGTTGTAGGATGATATCATATAAAAGCACAATGTAATGGCTTTGACATGAAAAAATGAAATGAAGCAGCAGCAGAAGCAGGAGCTGCCAGGATTGCCTGCTGAGGAGCTGGCTCTCTGTAGTAATGAGGGTCACTCATATAAAAATCTTCAGGGAAAGGCAGAGGGGTTTGTTGGACTCTGAATGCCTTGGTTCTCATCAGAGACCCTCTCGCAATCTGCCCTCACAGCTTCCACAAAATGGTGATGCCATTTTCCAAGAGTTGATTGATTGTCTTCTTGAACATTACATGCTGCAGAACAGGTTAGAGATTTAGTGTAAGTCACCCTGGTGATTTTTTCCAGTAAGAAGTTAACCGTGTGAGCTGCTTCATATTCTGCTTGGAAGTACAGAGAGATGCCATGACACCCACCTTGTATGGAGCAACTTTCATACTGAGAAATCTGTGTTTATCCGTGGATCCAAACCATGATAAATTAGAATTGAAACCAGGCAGAGTTGCTGTTTTACACACTTTCTGCACTGCTGTTATAACAGTCACCTACCCAAAACCTCACACTGAGACTGTCTGACTTCCAGCCACTTAAATCAATTAAAGCAAAAGTAAGCAGTAAAGGAGTTACAAAGAAAAAACTAATAAAATGCAACACCACCACAGTAATATTACACTACAATTAGATAATAAAACACTCTTAAACATCTTATCTGTGTTCTTTAGTCTGACAAATGTATCATAATAAAAAAATTTAATATCTGGGCAGCACGGCAGGACAGGTTAGCGCTGTTACCTCTCAGCAAGACGGACCTGAGTTCAACTCCAGGGTATTTCTGTGTGGAGTTTGCATGTTCCCCCTGTGTCTGGGTGGGTTTCCTCCTGGAGCTCCGGTTTCCTTCCACAGACAAAAACATGCATGCATTGGGGATAGGTTAGTTGGGCATACTTGAGCGTACCCACCTTTTCACCATGGCCTTTCCTCATTCAGTTTAAATCTGTCGCTCAGCCTTTTCCTTTGTCTTTTTAGTGTTTTCTTTTGTCTGTTTTAGTGTCCTCCCCTCTCCTCTTAATCTCCCCCCAACTGTTACAGACAAAATGTACCACCTCTCTCCTCAACCAACACTTATTTACAACATTTCCAAAAACTTTTGAAACACTTGTAACATCTGATATATACCGAGACCGTTTTTCTCTTATTGACCTTCATTAACTAAGCTCAAAGATTTCATCTAAACCATCAAACTAGAAATGATCAATTTGCCACAGTCCATCCAAGTAGCTGTAATTAAACCTCACCTTAAAATGCCAGGATGCATCAGATCCCAGAGTAAGCACAGGTGAAAGGTACAAATGACCTTCTAATTGCATCTGACAAAAGGCTTTTCTCAGAGTTTGTCTTGTTAGACCTCAGCGCGGTATTTGACACCACTGACCATCACATCGTACTACTGAGACCAGAAACCATTCATTGGCATTAAAGGCACCTCACTAATCTGGTTTTAGGTCTTATTAATCAGATTGATTGCAGTTTGTACTTGTAAACAATGAATCATCCAAACAGCACAAGGTTTTGTGTTTTCACTCTCCTTAAATTCAGATGGGCGACAAAGTAAAGGAACACTAAAGTAAAGGATCATTATTAGTGTTTGCTCATGAAGGAACATAAGAAGAAAAGTGCCCTAAGCAACTGTACAGTACTTCATTCTCAATGTCCATTCTCACCAACAAGTGGGAAATATCAGACACTGTGCACACCCTGCTTTCACCTCAATCACCACACATTAGTTATATTACTGGTCAACATCCATCAGTGGTCACCACTGATGGATCATCTAAAGCGGGTGCCAAGACTCTTCAGTTTTATCTTTTATCATGTTGTACTGAGAGAAAATGTGCTCTAAAGTTTTGAAAAGCAGCAGTCAAGTGCAGTGAAGTAAAGTATGCACACACACACACAATTGACTGTTAAATACTGAGTAAATACTTGTGTGATCCTTTGATTGTGCACAATCAAGAAATTTATACCCTTATATTTCTAAATACACCCATAAGTGTGCAATTGTATATTTGTGTTTTTGTGTGTTATTCAGTGCTCTGAGGTGTGTGGAGGAGGTGAACAGCAGCGGATAGTCACATGTCCAGAGGAGGATCAATGTGACAGGGACCTTCAGCCCAGCAACATCCAATCATGTAACAGCCAGCCTTGTACTCAGTGGCTCACTGGGTCTTGGGGACAGGTGCACACACACACACACACACACACACACCATCACTCAGAAATGAGAATAAAGTATGTTTCATTGATACATTTTTGTACAATGATTGCGAGGGATTGTAGACAAAAGATCTAAATTACATTTTTAAGGAAATCCATTCATACTGTCTGTCTCACTCTTCGTTCTCTAAAGCACTTAGTTGAAGTAATTATTGTTGTGTTTTAATGTGATTTCTGTGACAGAACTTAATGTAATTCTGCACAGTATGTAATGAACCACATTAGAGGACTGCACTTCAGTTCAACAATTTTGAATGACTGTTACATTTTGCATGAGGGACTTTACACTTAATGATTTTGTGAGGAAGCAGATAAGCCTATGGAGGTGACATCATGGCCATCCTTATGGGGCAAGACTGTGACCTCTGTAGTGTTAGCAGCACAGACAAAGAAATGAACACACTATGTCAGAAGTATAATGATAATGTAGCCTCTCAACAGCTGCACTGTTTGCTGATTGTGCGCAGAACTCATATTGACTCAAGCTGTTTTTGTCCTTTGTTACGTTAAGCAGAGGCAGGATTATAAAATGCTCACATAATAGTTTATCACTTAACAATTCTATGACCCACATTATCAACATCACTATCTCTCAATGGTGTGATTAATACACTATAACAACTGCATGCAGGTATCTCATAATAACATGGCCACACTTGGAACTGTGAACGTGTTATCTGAACTTCAGGTCTATCTTCAAAGGCTAGTGTTTTACAGAAATCTTTTTTTAATCTCTAAATCACATCAACGTCAGCAAAAGTGTTGTTGAATACTATTATTATTGAAAAGAAAGCACAGACACCATACAATATCAACAAACATTTATTTTTGGACAAAAAGTGGATTTTGGAACTGAACCAGTTATCAAAAAAGAAGCTCTATGTTTAATTCCCATGATTGAAATTAAAAGATTCTGGCTCCTCAGATCCTTTCTGTCATGTTCAGTGACTGGACTCAAGATGAATAATAATGTGGTCAGTTTAAAAATGCAACTATGGTCTTAGGCAAACCCAAAGTGATGGCTGTCAGCTCTGTAGTAATGAACTGAAATGACATTTAATTATGGATGCCAGTTATCTGTCGTTGCATGTTGAGCCTCCTGAACAACTGGAGAGGAGAGGAAGGATTTTTTTTTTAATCTGCAAAACATTTAAAAATTTTCCCTGCAGTGTTCAGCTTCTTGTGGAGGCGGACTCCAGCATCGACTCATCAAATGTGTCAACACCAAAGTGGAGACCAATGAAGAAGTGGATCCAGCTCAGTGTGACCATGAGCCGCAGCCTGAAAGCTCCCAGAAGTGTAACATACAGGAGTGTGGGAGCGCCACCTCTGGTGAGCAAACAAAATAACACTATTGTTTGAAAACACTCTTTTCATCTTTATCTGTTTAGATAGTCCTGTGAGATTAGTCAACTAATCTTCAGTTTGTCTCTGAGGGACCAATGGAACTAATGGAATCAAGTAATTACAGCATCTATAATTAAAGTGATTATCATGATTGCAGAAATCGTCTGAGGATAGTTGAAAAGATTAGATTCAAAACACTGTTAAATGTTCCCCATATCCGTGTTAAGAGGTTGGGTGGGGGTTTGTATTTAGCTGCTACAAGCGTCAGTAGTTACGCTCACGGAGCACTGATACCTACTCTGCTTGCTAACACTCATCACATACATCCAGATTGTATTTAAGACATACACCAACCAACATCTCCTTATACTCACATATTCTGAAGTGCCAGTGAATCCACAGTGGGTGACTCATCACTGAAGCTATTGATCGTTGCTATATATACTGCAGCTAAAGCCAAATTCCCAGATTTAATTCAGAGCACTCACTCAACAAGTAATCTGTGTTTTTCTTTTTTGACTTCAAATATGTGGTTGATATATGAAAAAAGACCATAGGTCATAGGTGTTATTTTAAACTGTTAAAGTAACCTAAAATCCGTACTGCTGTAGTAAAGGCTGCCTGGATTACAGAACAGAATTAACTTTTGTTTCACACAAAGGGTAACACAGTAGTTTTTAGTTTGCATCAAAGGGGCTGGATGTTCTCCCAGTGTCTGCTCCGGTTTTCTCTTTAAATCCTAAACCATGCAGATTAGGGTTGCAGTTAGTCCAGAGAAATGCTGAACAAGACGAACGTGTGTAGGAAATAGATGAAAGGACAGGCTTGCTTAAAGAATCAGTATTTAGTCATGAAATGTTCGTCTTGTCAGGGTTTATCTATATTTGAAAAAGAGCCTATGTAGCCTAACTATTCTATTCTACACACCCACACAATTGTGTAAGATTCAAACAAAGATGTCTGTTTTCATTCTTTGTCATCCTTTGCCTCATAACTATCACTATCACTAACACCTTCTTTAACACATGAGGCATCTAAAATTTGTGTACCACTGATTTTGTGAAGATTTATCTTCAAAGGTAAAGTCAGCATCCAGGTTTTTTACAATGTCCTGACTTTGAAAACCACAAAGGGTCTGGTTGTATTCACTTTATGCTTCAGCAGCTCAGCCTCTCCTCTGTCTTTTCACTCCAGCTTGGTTTCATAGGCCACTGGCTGACAAGGTGACCCTGGATTAATCCTCACTTCATTCTCAAACAGACCTTTCTTTGGGAAAATATACACCAGATACATTTCTGGGTTTGATTTGTCTTGAAAGATCTGTGTTTTTCTGCCATCCGGTGTTCTGTTATGTATCTAATATAATTATTATTATTGTGAGAGGATCTTGAGAATTAATACACCAGCAGTTATTAATCTCAATAGATCCAATGGACCCAATGGACATTTAATTTAGTTTTTCCTACTGTTGCCAAGTGGAGCAGAAAAGTCTGTAAAAATCCCTCCAATGTAACAAATCTAATCTTTAAACACTCCTTCAAAAAGCAGACAGATCTTAAGAGACTTAACTCCAATATAAATAAGCTTCACATTCACATCTATGCATACAAGTGGGAAAAAATAAAAAAAATAATAAATAAGCGTCCGCCATGGTCTGACTGTGAATTTACTGATCCTTAACCAGCAGCTTGATATTTATGGTTTTGAGTCTAACATCCCAACAACTATTAAACATATTGCCATCTGATCCAATGTCCCGTCAGGATGAATTATAATAATTAATGTACTGGTAACTTTTTGTCTTGCGGTATCATCAGGTTTCAGGTTTCAGGTTTCAGGTTTCAGTTCGTATTTGCTCACAAATCCTCAAGCATGGCTGTCGTCTTATCTTACACCTTGTGCAAAGTGACACCAAGCACAATGCAAGTGTCTCTGCCAGCCTCATTGTCATTTTTCCATCTGACAGCCACATTGTGTAAATATGACACTGGAGCACCCATAGGTGGTTTGGTGCACTGGTGGGTCTTTGCTATTTATTGACAAAATACTCTGGTCTGAGGTCAATGCTGCAGTATTTCGCTGCTATTTTAAAGGTGCATTATGAAGTAAGTAATATGCACAACACAGGTACACAGCAACATGCAGCTGTGCCTGTATGTGTTGGTGCAGCCTGTCATTTTTCCATATGATTGCATAAAGGTAAAGGTAAAACAATCGACATCCTGCTGCTGCTGTTGCTGCTGCTTCATGTTTGTGTCTAACACAGGGGCATGGGTACTGATGTGTGCCGTCACTGTCTGTGTAACAGCGACTGCTGTGTCTTCTGCCGACAAGCATTCTTTCTAAAACAGCAGTGCAATAATGTGTCTTTTGAGAAGATGGGAGGTGGCATTTTGTTTGGTTTACTTCATCTTTTGCACAAAACACACCTATCATTTTGAGAGGCCCTAATTGCAACATCTGCTATAGATCTTATTTGCGAATTTTTATGTTCCTTTACAGAAACCTGTTACACTGGGCCCATTGAGGTTAGACATGATGATTAAAAGTCATTCAGTACTCCTGCATGTTGATTCAGGATCATGGGTGGTTCATAGACTTTATTGGATCTTAGTGTGAACATCTTTGACTTCATTCATTTATTACCAAAGTGAAGAATTTGGCATCACTGTTGGGGATTTGTCATATTAGGTCCACTAACATGATGAGAAAAAAGACTAAAACCACATGCCATCTGGACTTTGATTATAGGGTGTCTGAAAATACAGTTTACATCTAAGAAAAAGTTTGACCTTAAAGCATTAAGTTGAGGTTAAAAAGCTGCTGATTGGGCAGTGGGTGCTTACACACACCGTTGTGGATATTAAGTGAAATGTCAAAGCAGAATGCACATAAATTCAGCTTTGAGACTTTAAGAGTGTCTGTCAGGAAGATGGTTTACATGTAGTGTATGAACAGTAGTAGTTGTTTATATATTCAGTATTTAAATTATTGGTTTGCCATCTTGATATTTGCACTTTTGACCATATGAAGCGGTGCATTTTATCATACTTGTCTGTGTCTTGAGCTGTGGCACTGACATCATTTGGAATCCACCAGCTCTTCCTCTATTGATGCAAGATCATAAGATGAGTGGAAAAGCTGACTACAGTAGCTTCAAAGCTTTTCATTGTTAACTAGGCACGCAGAAGAACTTCTCAAACTTCTTTTTTTTTCAAACAAGACATTTGCAATCAAAGCAACTATTCACAACAGTTAATTATAGGCTCTGCTATAGGCTGTATGTCTTCTTTTCCTTGAAACACATCATTCATGATCTGACATTTCCATCTTCTGCTACTGATTGAGTTGGACTGTCACACTGTATCCCAAAACTTGTATAGCTGCAGTAGATCGAAGTTTATCTCTGGCTTTGATGTGCTTGTGTCTGAAGATAACATCTAGATAAGGCTATAGAAAAGGTTATAGTCTTTTTTCTTCTTCTGTGGATTTTCAGGGTAAATTATCATCACAGCTGAATGATCAACTCACACTTCATATTCGACTTGAGCATGGAGCTTGTTTTACTTAATTGCCTCGTGCTACTTATTTTACACGCAATTAAACAAACATAATTTTCACTTTTTCATGCAGTTTTCTTACACAGGCCAGAGTGATTCAGTGGCATTTTCTGTTTTATGTATCAGATATGAAATCTCAATGTTCCTCAGAGGGCAGACTGCTGACATTTTGAAGGCATAGAGAAACTGAAGTGTTATCATAAATATTTGAAGCGTATGATAATGTGGCAGCAAACAGCTCACCATCTCACCATGCACCGTGTGTGACCCATCATGTCAGCTGGTAATTTTGTTACCAAGGCAATCACATGTTTACAAATGTTCTTTGCTTCTTCCTGTCACTGTTGTCAAGCTTTCAGTCATAACACGTACGTGAGTGTTTCACATGTAGTCCTAAAGCCTTAAAAGATTTATAGCACAAGTAGCAACTTCATTGTCAGACCAGTGTGGTCATCCTCACAGTTGTCTAAGGCCATAAGCTGAAAAGACATTGGTCTGACAATGAAATTGCTTTTTGTAATACAAGTTTTGCTGGAGTCTTTACCTCCTCCAATTTAATCCCTTTTACATGGACCCTGAAAGCAGGTGAAGTTGTGCCAGAATTGCCTTCCCACGCATGCCTTCACAGCATTATATTCCACTCCATTTGAAAGGTATGAAGTGACATTGATGCATGTCATAATTTTGTGTTTTCATTCAAAGCTAATTGGTTGAAGAGGAAGAACGCTACACACAGATTGAATTCAGAAAACTGAATTTATTTAAGGGATGCCATGCTTTAGAATCAAACAATTATATATCACTGAAATAAAATTAATATGAATTTGTAAGACTGGATAATGACTAATCAGAGTTACAGAACAGTAGTATAAAGCTCAACACGGAACATGTTGCTCCCCTGTACATGACCTGATGCCTCATACTGAAGTGTTTCACCACTCCATATGAAAGGCGTCTTGACACACTTGTTCTCTTAATAAATAACAAAAACAACATAGCAACGTGCACCCAATCTAACACAAGCGCCAAAGGTGTTTTTTTATGAACTCAATGTAACTCTGTAGTTATGTATCACCACACACACAGTCTGATCTGTTATTATAAATTTAGGTTAGGTCAAAGATCTATGAAACGTGTTAATGGCTCTCATCAGACCTTTAAATTAAATTCTGCAGTACACAGTGTCACGTTGATTGGTTCTAAAATAATGTCTGATTATACCCACCATGTAAAATTAAGCGGATAGTTATTTATGAAGCATGGAATTATCTTGTGTATGTGAACTTAATGAGACAAGTATGTGTATACATCCCTTTAAATAGTGGGGCATAGTGTTCAAACAATTCAGTCATTTCTGTATGTTTAATTGTCAATTAAGGAAATGCTTTCAATTAGAAAAATGTAAATAATTGTATGGATGGATATGTATGGATGTAAGCAAATGAGTGTGAAATGCTGTGCCCTTCTCACCCTCAATGGTTGCTGCCCCCTTGACTAGAGTAGATGAAGTGGAGGCACTCTGCCAATGGTGGCATAATTACAATCTCACAAAAAAATAAATAAAAAATCTAACCTGTATATGTTGAAGTAAATCATTAGTTCCATATAAATAGACTGTATACTGTCATTCGTGTACTATCATGTACTGATGTTTATGTGAATGCTGACTGACCTGCACCTGCAGGATTTTATGCATTGAAAATGAAAGCACAAGACAGCAGCGCAGATAAATACCGGTATCATAATAAATTATATGTATTCACCTACAGCATATACACCATTCAGAGATTTTAAAGTGCAGTGCAGGTGTAAGACCTCATGCTGAAACACAAACTAATGGAGTTAAGTTTTCACTGCAGTGTGCCACAGCAATGGATTTATTGCTGCACTAACTGAAGAATCATACAGCATTTAAATTTGATCGTACTGTGTTTGACATGCATTCAAATGAGCGTCTGTTTCTCCCGATATATATCAGCATTCCAGCCGAATCAAACCGTATCGCTCCGCATCACTAGCTTATATACAGACATTAATTCAGAGACATTCTAATGCCACATTGATCCAAAGAGCGATCTTGACTGTAATCTGATGCAGATCAGAAACAACGTCTCTTAAGAGTTACTGAAGACCAGACATGATGGGAATGTAAAGTGTGGAAGGTCATTTAATAGATTGTACACAGAATGTACTTATGGTCATTAATTAAGTTGAATCATACTAATTATATATGCCAATACTCAAACTCAATATCTGATACTGCAAAAACATTAAATGTGAACTAAACTGAACTGGATGATTCACGCAGATGCTGCAAGTACATAACCTGTAACTCTCATTCAGAGCATGTGAATGTGTTGCTGCTATGACACAACACGTGTAAGGCTGCGTGTGCAGTGGTGTAAATCCAGGACAGATTGCCATTCTTGTATGCTCAACCAGAAATCTTGGCTGCAAGTCATTAATACCCTGCTATGAGCTCATGCAAGTTCATCCTTCACATGGGTGTGCATGTGCTTTTGAAGAATGAGATACATTTTTTTTTTTTTTTTTGGTCATGGGGTTGGGGGGTGGGGATTTTATATTTCACATCAGCGTGACCTTTTCTCCTTTTTTAGATTTGTTAATTAAGCTCATTTCAGTGATCACCCTGCTATACATTTCTGCTTCACCTGCAGAGGCACTGAACTCTCCGACCCACAAGGAGATTAAATGTGCATGTGTATCTCACTGTATATCTGCACGACAAGATGATTTTGTTGGTGTGTTGTTGGTCATTATGGATGACTTGCAGGTAATTAAAAACAGACATTAATTGTGTTCAAATCTGTGCAGTGCAGATCCAGATAATAATCCAGTCATTTGTAGGATTGTGTGGCCTTGGTAGAGTTCATTTGTTTTTGTTTTTTTTTTTGTAATATGGTCAATAAATATATGGTATGATATACAATCATTAACATATATTAACATATATTAAATCCCAACAATACATTTCTTGACAGAAGATTTGCTTAGGTGCTGGTTCGTTCCTTGTAAAGTTTTCTTTTTGAAAGATGTCTTGGTCCAAAATGAGCTCAAAGCCACGATTGACAAAGTGGTTATCAGGGGAAATCAGAAAGAGAGTGTTTGAAGGTCAAGTGGCCAAATGACCTGTATTTCTCCTCAGGGTCTGAGTATTTACATTCATTCCTACAGCACTGGAAAAAAAAGAGATGCAATTATTGTGTTTTTAGCTTGATTTCATAATAAATATCAAAAGGTAGTTCACTAAAAATCTCATTAGGACAGTTCGTTTTGATGTGTATAATGTGTCAAAGCTCTAAATGTTGGTTGCTTGGACTGATTGATGAATTGATTGAATGGTTCTCTCTGGTGAGACACCAGAAAAAGTTTGAAAAGACTGACTACAGAAATTATGCTATGTTATGTTGTTTTACTGTGTGCATTTAGCATATTAATGGTAGGGAAGTGTTGAATGAAAAGCAAAAAACTATAAAACTGTGGGTTATGTGGGATCAGTTTCCTTTTCATGTGCCAATCATCAGCCCACACACTCTCCTGAAGGGCCAAATATTTTACTGTAATTTTAAGCTGTCAGAGTCAGAGTTGTAACCTCACAGGTTGTTACAGAACAACATGCACAGCAACCCACATCGCCACATCTGACACTAAACCAGCTATAATTAATATTTATATAATGTGTCAAATAACAATGTGACAAAGTGATCGCTCATGGTAAAGAAAATAAGGCCAATAACCACCTGAATGTGCAGCTCTTCTCAACTAAATGGAGCTTTATAGAGAATTTCTCTGTGTCCATTTTTACTACATGTGATTAGGCAGTCCTTAACTCTTGAATTATTCTTTGTTCAGCTCTTTTCTTTCTCTTGTCTTGCTCATCTATGATAATTTAATTATCTGTCTGTGACCATTTGACTATAAGATAATGTCTCTGGGAAACAAAGGCAATATTGAGGAGATGCAGAGGAGGTGTGATTGCATTTTACTTACTACTCACTCAACCCAAGGTTTTGAATTCACCAACAGTGAAAGCAAATACATAAGTCCTCTGTCATAGTATGGATGCTGAAGATGTTGTGCCCAGTCAGTCAGTCAGTCAGTCAGTCAGTCAGTCAGTCAGTCAGTCAGTCAGTCAGTCAGTCAGTCAGTCAGTTTCACATTAAATGCAGATTTGTAAACAACATAAAACAGGATAATTCATATTAATAGTTAAGCTAAGAAGTAATGTAGTGTAATCTGCAGTCACTCATGGCTTGATCTACTTGATTTGAAGGATTTTGACCGGAGTCTGCTGCCCGGAACATTGAAATAAAATATTTCTCTGGTGCTGACGCACATCGCAGCAGCTTTATAACTGACCTACAAAACTTAAAAAGCCTGTTAAAGCCATCGGCTGCTGTGTCCGATTCAGAAGCATTTGACATTACTCGCATGCAGTGAGATTCCAGCAGGAAAGTGTGGGTTGTTTTTTTTTTTTTCTACCACAGTTGTGCTTGTGGTAAAACAAACTTAATTCCTGAAGTGCCTCTGATTCTCACCCACTCTTAAAAGAGAAAACAATCAGCTAAACACAACAGCAAACTCAGACACAGGAACTGTGAGTGTCTGAAGTCAATGATCACTCAATGAGGTGAATAATTTCATGCTCTGCTATAAGAGACTTCAAACTGAGACAGCAAAATGTTATCACACAAAGATGTTCACACAATCATAGTATCATAGGGTGTTAGCCTACTACTAATACTACTACTACTACTACTACTACACTACAATATTGCACTCGGGCTTGGGGTGGGACTGGAGCCTATCCTAGCTGCTTACGGGTACACCCTGGACAGTATAGACATATAGACGAATAACCATTCACACTCACATCCACACCTACGGGCAATTTAGTATGCTCAATTCACCTATCCCCAATGTTGCATGTTTTTTGGCAGTGGGAGGAAACCTACTCAGACACAGGGAGAATATGCAAACTCATGTTCACACAGAAAGACCCTGCACCTGACCTGGCTGTCCAGGACTTTCTTGCTGTGAGGCAACAGCGCTAACCCCTGTCCTGCCATGCTGTCCTCATTTTGTTTCTTTTTTTTTTTTTTGGAAAGCCCAGAAGCTACTTTTTCAGAATTTTATGGATCAGGCTGTTTACTTTCTCTTGGATGGAGTATCTATAGGAGTGTAGATACCTGACATCTATCTGACATGCATGTTTGTGCATAGCAACAGGTTTTAGTTTGTTGTTACTGTTCTGTCTTTCTACAGCAACCACCGACAGATTCTTTCATAACTTATGTTCCCTGTTCAGCTGAAATAACCTCATATAAAGAGTTAACATTCTTGCTCGCTTCAGTGGTGGGAAGATAAACATAAACACAAACATTCATCTCTCCTGAATCCGAGACCTCAACAGCACTTTCTCTTGTTTATCAAACTTAAAATGTGTATACCTATAAAAAAGGTGCGGGGAACATTGTTGTGTGGGAATTTAAAACCGTGACCCAGTGTGACTGAATGTAACTGAAAGCAGACACAATGAATGATGAAGAAAGAAAAGTTTTTCTTCAATACTGGCAGCAAAACATTAATATAAATGTAACTGGTCAATAAATCCATACTACTACACCTCATTTGTTTAACTCAGACTACAGAAGTTTTGTATTAACATGGCTTAAGTTAAGAAAAGGACTGTACGCTGCAAAAATAAATGTAGGTAACAAAACTTGACGTGAAATTTTCTGGTTCTGTTGGCAGATAAAGCTCCTAATTTTAAAACAAATGATACTTAAAATAAGAAAAAAAAATATATCAAAGGTCAAGGTCAGTGACCACAGAAAACATAATAAATGATAAACTTGTAAATGTGTCATCATGTGTCAGGAATGCCAATAAACTGACTGATTTTTAGCTTCTTAAATGTCATATCTCAAGTTCGCCTTGAGGGAATCACTACACATTTGACAGAAATTTTCATTTTGACTCAAGGGCGAAATGATTAGACCGAAGTGGCCAAAGATGAAAAATATTTTTGGACAGAACTCACAAATTTTGAAACTTTAGACAGTTGTATACAACTTGAGTGGTCAGTGGAGGCATATGATGACAAGGCAGTAATTCTACTTTCAGTGTGAATTTTGTCTGCATTGAGTAGCATATATGGCATTGACCAGTCCCTGTTCAGTGGCAGCTGTTTCACATGGTGAATATAATTCAGTCTGTAATGACGCAAGAAACAGTAGACCACGTATAAGGTGAGTCTTTATCTAACCCTCAACCTCCTTCTCTCTGTGTCTCTCTGTTAACCACACAGGAGCGACATGTGTTCGTGATCGCCTGACGTTTCGTTTCTGCCAAACTCTCCGCTGGCTCGGCCGCTGCCACCTGCCCAACATTCGGGCGCAGTGCTGTAAAACCTGCAGCCAGCGTTCCCGCCCCACTGGCACAACATATCGCTGAGGCGCATCAAAGTGACCACTGCCTTTCCCTCATCAACTATCACTGAATAATGAGACAAGAATCACCAATAATCTGAGCCTCTCCCAGATTCCTTCACTACTACAGACTCATGATTACGCCCACTGCAAAACTGTGCATGTTGGTGCTGATAAAAAAAATATTGTTTAGGCTAGAGTAATTGGAAATACAACGAAGCATAGCCTCTCTCTTAGCTCAAAATGAGAATGTAAATATATGTTTGCACTTTTTATATTAAACAGTCTGACAAGAATGACAATTTATTACTATTTCCTTGTAACAGATATGGTGCTACAGAAAACAGAAGGGTGTCATAATTACATAATACATTATTACATATGTAGACGAACCACTCGTTAACCTGTATGGTTGGTACAACGCTTTCATTTCATTGACGGCAGCAGAAGCTGTACAAAAACAAACACATAGTAATGTGGTACAAGTGTTATGCAGCTAAATAAGTGTTGCAGAAATGTCTCATGATGTCCACAGCAGCTTATAAAAAGCTATTGTTACAGTAACAGTGTTGTAGAGTCACACTTTGGCTTTTTTTTCCAAAGTAAAATGCAAATGTGAAACGTGGGAATGCAGGAAATACTTGGTGCTACAGGCTGCAGACACTTTGGGTCAGGTATTGGCAGGCCCAGTGCCTTATCTACTTGAATCCTGGGTAATTTGATGTCATTATTTTTAATTATCCACTTGGCTGAAATATGAATCGATCTCAGCCTTTGATTTGTAGTGTATTAAGTAATTAAAGTGTAATTAGTATTCAAACTGGAGTGAATTAGCTCATTTGATTTAGGAATTAGTACTCAATATTTTAAAATTGTGTTTTTTTTAAAGTCATTATAATTTTCCAAACTCTGACAGTTACCTTTTCCATCTTTTGTGCTTGTTCCTGGATCCTGCGTTTGCTGTGAGCACTGACACATAAGTATGTGGGCTACAACCACAGTCTTTTCAGCAGGAATTGAAAAGCAGCGCAGGCTTATCAATGCAGTCCAGCCCAGGATGCTGCAGTGGCATCGTGTTCTCCTGTGTTTCTTTATGCTGTTTAATGTCTATTGATAAAGATGGGATATCTGTTCAAAAACATATTGAGCAAAAAATCAATACTTGGACAAAAAGAAGGGGAAAAAACTATGTTGTGCTTTTGTAAAATATAAGGTTTTGCGATAACATGTATATATCGTCAGCTGTTGAAGCAGAATTGCAGCTTTAAACAGCGTTTCTCTGCTGGAAGAGCAGAGCTTTAACAAGCCTCTGGAGTTATGGTTCTGTAGATAATCTGACCTCAGATGCTGACATACATGCCGTCCTCAGGCAGGTGTTCACACAAGCAACACAGGAACCAAATTACAGTTTGAGTGTCGTTACATCTCACAGAAATCAGTGATCACTGAAAATGCAGAGTTGTGATTTACTGCTAATGTGTATTAAAATTAAAATTACAAATATCTTGGCTACAAATATTATGTATATATGTCTTATTTGGCATGATTTCCTAACATTCATGTGCTTTAGAGAGAATTTTACAGGTAGTTAAAGGGGAAAAGACATTTAAATAATGCTCACATATAGCCTCTTTCAAAATTATATCAGTTATGATATAAGTTATTTCAGTTATTTCTTAATTCTAGTCTAGCACTTCACCACTCTGAAGATGGCATGACGTATAACTTATTCCAAGTAAATATCAAATTCATTCAGACGTTTATATGTTTTTATTTGATATCCAGCAGCAATTTGCATCTCAAAATGTATGGTTCCACAGATGTACTGTGTCTGGCCAGAAAAATGAAATGTGTGTCCTGGGCAAGATCAGCATTTATATCCAACATTTTCAGCTGTGCGAGAGATTTAATGCCCGATTCAGCAGAGGAGTAGCAGAGAGGAGGTTGTGGAAAAAGCAAAAAGCAGTTGTTATGTGGCTAAAGCAAGGAGCGCTGAGATCACAGTTTGGTTTACTCTACATTAAGCTAACTCAACATCATAATTATGTAAGAGAGACTGAGGCTAAAGCAAAAGTCTGGATCCTCATCATGTAGATCCAAGCACAAGGCTTTAACAAAATAACATGTTTCATGAATGACCTACTGATGGGCTTGGTAAGTTTAAGGTTCCCAATTTGATTTTCACCAGCCATTCATGTAATAACATATGGGATAAATGTGCTTGTCCTAGAATCTCAGGCTTTTTAAGGTCATGTGTAAATCTCAGAATAATTAGTAATGCTAAAGTAATGCCACCCATTTAGTAGTGGCAGGAAATGGAGGTAGCGTTTACAGCAGAGGTTTTGACATGTTAAAATAAAACACAACATGGTGATGTTAATCTCAATGGTTAAAATTGTGCTTTTCCTACAAGGACAAAATATCGCCTATAAATAACTGTCATTTAGATAAATCTAAAGCTCGACACACCAGCCACAATAAATGCTGAACTGACTGGACAGGCAGTGGAAGGAGAGTAACAGAGGGTCATTTCTCTTAGTAACATATTTTCACACTGAAATACAGTTGATATTTGACTGCATGGATTATAAAAGCCTTTAACTGCAACCAAGATCAAACGATTTCTTTTTTTTCTGGACTTTTTATAGTTTTTGAATATTTGTCTTTGGTGTACATTTGGTGATTAAGTTGGTTTTCAAGCCCTAAATCAATACCCTAGCCAAGTGGCTAATGTGATGCTTATGTGCAGTGTTTTTCAAACAGAAAGGACATAACATCTCAGCATTAGTAGCTTTTAAACACTTCTTATTAAAGGTAGTCAGTTAGCTAACTACAACCTTTTAACAAAACTCAACTGTAAACTTCATGCTGATACAACAGTTACTTGTTTTGTAGAAAATGTTACTTGTATTTAATTGTCATGTTATTACATAAGGATATGTACATACTGTTCTACTGCTATATGTCTAAATAAAACTTGTAAAAACAGATGTTATGGCAGTGATCATCAAGTAAACTCCATATACCCAATTATGAAGAGAAAACAGTTTAATACTGATTTGTGGAAAGTTGACAGTGTCACAGGAAGAACAACACACACGTCCAGTATCAAGTATAAAACTAGACATGAAATCAAATATACTGAGCATTTAATATCTGATTCCATTAAAGATGAACATGCTAAATTAGTTACCGTACAGTGCAACAGCAATGTTTCACAATAGGTCCAGTCACAGTAGAAACAGATGGAAAGAAGTTCTGCATTTAATTAAATAATCAGGGAATAATTAGGCTATTTTCAGTACAGAACAGCTCTAAACACGTTGAGTTAAGTTGCTCGTTCCATCTTGGTAGTTTTTAAGTTTCTTTCATTCCTTCCTCTCAAAAAACATCAGTAATCGACAGGTGGCAGCGTCACCATCCGGGTGAACTCTTCATAATTGACAGTTCCATTTGATTTGACGTTCGCCTCTTTGAAGAGCTCGTCCACTAGACAGAGAAGACAGAGAGAAGAGATTTAGAAAAGAAGCTGACAGCAGAGTACTGCTTGAAAACGCACTTGTCTCTGACAGTTACACAAAACCCAGAGGTTAACACCAGTGAAACACAGTTTGGAGTTTGACGGTCTTTGGTTATGGAAGTGTTTGCCTGTTTTTTTAACATGGATAAAGTCTTTGCTGTCAGAGACTGTGTGTGTGTGTGTGTGTGTGTGTGTCTGATTGATCTAAAAAAAATGTTTTACCTTGTTGGGTATTCATCAATTAAAAATACATATAAGTGTTTAAAATCTGGTTCGTGAGCAACCACGAAAGAGCCAGATCTTTCTGTAAACCTATTATGGGTAGTATAGTTGTTTTTCATGCTGCTTTATATTCATACTCCATAGTCATTAATATCTAATCAGCAGCTATTTTCAGTTGCGGTTCACACAGCTGCACTAGAGCTCTGGCCTCTCAATTCATCATTCTTTTTAAAGACTAGCTGACAAAAAAAATCGCCTCAATATTCAGACTGGTGTATTACAGCAGCAACAGTGAGATCATCCTCTCACTTGAGTACATTTATGAGCTGAAAGCTGAAAAGCACAATTGTCTGCTCTTTCACTAAAGTGGCATCAATAGTTTGGGAAGCCAACGAAGTGATGTCTCCCCAGTGGAAAGCAGCTGAGGTTCATTTTAATATAAAGTACTTTATGTGCACACTGACAGCACTTTGCATTAAATCTGGATGTTGCTTTGAGGCCAGTAATTCTATGAATGACTGAGTCTGGGCTCTGAAACAAATACCATCACAATGAAATCCAGAGATTTATGTGGATTTGGGTTTCCCTGCAGGTGTCCTTCCATCAGTCTCTCTTTATCTAAACTGTACTGACAAGTACTGTCATTACTTTATGTCAGAAAAACTTAATCCACCGTGTCCTTAAGTTCTTGTGAAATCAGTAAATTAGAAAAAGAAACTGGATCAAAGAAAAACTTGCCACTAAACTTGGTGCTAAAACTCTTTAAGTTAAAAGTTATATGAGAAGCTCAAAGCAGTGTTTCAGCCACAATAAGAACCTACAGCTCATCATCTTAGCTTAGCATAAAGACTGGAGACACATTGTTTTTATTTTAAAGTGCTTGTTTTTGCTACAATAAGTGTCTAACGCCATTATGGATATAATTCCTGAGGGACAGACCTTTTGTCTGACCAGAAACCACCCTGACTCCAGGAGTTATTGTTCCCCTAGGTTAATTTGTTTGTGTTATTGTTTGACTCTCAGTATTCATATATCTTTTTCTCACAAAAAACTACTACACCACCCAATTGAGGCAGAACTCCTGTGTTTTGTATATTTTTATATTATATTTATTTTATTTATTTTTTTATCATTTGGAGACTTTTTTGTTGGTTTTAAACTGAGCAATATAACATCAGTTTCTTGTCTGTCTCTGTAGGAAACAAGAACTTTTGTGGATGTACTTATGATTTTAAGTTTATGAAGATTGGAGTAAATACCAGGAGAAAAGCTGTCGCACACAGGACAGCAGAGAATTGGGCTAAACCAGCAAAGTTTGGGTGGATTGAGAGGAATGGCTTGCAAAATTCCCAGGGAGACACCAAAGCCAGACATATTGTGGTCAGAGCCACTAGATTGTTTTCCTTAAAGACCTTGCAGCACCATGGGAAAATACAGTAGATGTGGGTCATGAAAGGAAAACACTAAACTGTGGTCAGGTCATGTCAGAGTAGTGATGTGAAAGTTGTAGAGATTTCTGTTGTTTCATGGGACCAACTTTGACTGTCTTATCTCATGTAAACAGACGAAGTCCAAAATCCCTCAGATCTCTGATTATTGATAACCCCTTGATGGTCCCTGCAGTCTAAACGTATTAGAACAGAAATACATTTGAGCTTTAATTCTGCTTATTGTATTTTGAGCTAAATGATAACACTGACAGCCTATGTATGAGTATTTGAGTATTTTCACTTTTTACTGATTGTATCAATGTAAAAAAAAAAATTATTTCATGAATTTTTACTGTTGCCTTTTAATAAATCAACTTCACAGCTGCCTGTGGCCTTTTTGCTGTCAGATGCAGGAGAAAAACAAATTACACACACGCTGCAGATTTTCACACCTGACTTTCTCTTGTCAGAGTTGGTTTTTACTTTACCTTCTTTGTCTGTAAGTTTCTCTCCTAACTTAGTGAGCTTGGCCCGGAGCTCAGACGCTGCGATGTATCCTTTTTTCTGCTTGTCTGTCATCCTCAAGGCCTCCAGGATTTCTGACTTGGGGTCCTCCTGTTGTATTTGTCTGTGCATCATTGTCAGAAACGAAGAGAAGTCCACCTCACCTGTCTTTTCTAAACACGAGCGTAGGGACAAAAAAAAGGTCTGAACCTTGTTGTCAAATAAAATGATGAACAAGTTCACAGAGACAACTTCTTTCTATTCAGAGTTAAAGTAAGAGTTACTGTCATATTGGATGCGGTACACATTATTTTCATTGTTTACATGCCATTTGATAATTGTCATTTTTCTTTTTTTTTCTAATTATATAAGGTCCTTATGAATGCCTTAGAATCAAGATTGTACAACAATCTAATTATTATAACAATAAATTATACTAAAACAAATAAATAACCACATTCAATCTGCCGTCACAGTACGGTGATGTATAAACCACTGGTGTTTGGACATCAGACAAAAACCCACTGACTGGCCTTCAAACACATTCAATGTTTAGTGTGTTGTACTTTACCAATTTTATGAACTTGCAGATGTCTTTCAATTTCACCACTTGTGGGGCTTGTACCGAGGCAACGCATGACTGTGATCAGATCTTTGGCGTCAATCTTGCCCTTGTGCTTCTTGTCGTACAAAGAGAAACACTCCTTGTACTCTGACACAGCAATGGAAGAGATATGGACATTTTTAGAGCAATTTATCTATTCACACTCGAAGATTAACTTCAACATACTTGTCACGTCACTTAACAGGAACTAAAAAGACTGGACTTTGATCCAAATGTGCTTTCACATGTATTTATTTTCTCCACTATAATTACTAAAACATAATGTGTTGTTTTATAAAAGAAAGACTGAAAAATCGAACATTTCAAATATATACACAGAACAATATAGTACTATATAGTAATAAATGGAAACCATGAGGAATGCTCTTACCATTGATTTGAGTTGGTGGGAAGAATTTAGCCTACAATGTGACAAAAGAGTGTCATCATTTGACAGGTAAGGAATTTATAAACAGCTGTTACACTAGAAAATACATGAATAAAAAAGATTTCTTGGCAGAAAGTTAGCTCTCAAGCTTACCATTTCTGCAGTTTCCTCGTCTCTTTCCAGGAAGGAGTGAGCTGTGTGGTGGCCTGCGTCACCTGTCCTTCCACCTCTGTTTAAAGTCCACCACCTGAAAGCCTCTACGTAATTTAATATGTGTTGCTGTGGAAACACAGATATCAGATCCACAGCTCCACAGCTCCACTTTGTCCTTTCCCTTTCCAACCCCGCCAATAAAACAAAGACGCTAATTATCAAACGCTTGCCATGTGACACCATGGTGTCAAACGGTGTAATGAAGGGAAGTAGCTTATGGCAAGACTTTAAATTAACCTTTTAATTAGATTAGAGGTAGAACAGTCTTTTCCATAACAATACTGTACAAAACATTAACAGTAGTAACTTTACAGTAAGAGCAATAACTCTACACTCAAAGATGGAAGCAACACAGCAAATGAAAAGTTAAAATTAGTTTGAATTTGTACCTTAAAGGCTACCAGCATCTGTACAAGACTTGTTTTTATTGTGAACACTGCTGCAGATAATGCAATAGAGAACAGTGTCAAGCACATATGGAAACAATAGCTCACTGTTCTCATGTCTAAATACCTGAGAGAATGTTTTGTTGTTTTTTGAATTTAGCTTTGAAAACGTCCCCCATATAATACTGTTTTTACACTCTGCTTCAAAATAGTTTTGATAGCCTGTACTTCCTTTCTGACAAACCAACAGACGCTGCTGTTTACATAATACCGCTCAGTCATGTTACCATCAGACTTTGTTACTAGTTTATCATTCTCTTTTATCTTGTTTTTTTTATCTTGCAGCTTTGTATTATTATATATGGATTTTTATCTTTTTTAGAGCTTATTGATTTTTTTTTTTTTTTGTGTGTGTTTTAAATTGCTGTTTTTGCTACTTTCAAGTTGTTGTTCTTCGGATTGTAGCTTATATTTACAGAGCCACTTTATTATAAAGAAAAACGCATACTGGCATTGGTACAAATGTTCAAACTATTTGTTTACACTTTAGATATAGCTCAGTGTCCTCTCATGTCTCATCTTAGAGATTTTTTGCACCTTGTTTTGAGTCCACCTGTGGCAAAAGCAACTGATTAAACATATTTTGGAAAAATTAAAAATCTGACAATGCATATTGGAGGCAAAACAAAGCAATGAGATGGAAGGAACTGCCTGAGGTTCAGATCTCGGAAGGGCTACAAAAACATTAGTAGGGCCACAATGGTTTTCGTGATTCACAATTCAAAGAAGTTTGGAACAAACAAGTATTTTCTTCAGCTGGCTGCTGTAAGGGATTCACTCTGGCTGAGTCCCACAGGTGGAAGTTACTTTGAGTTTACATAAAGTACACCTATAGTTTTTATATAGGAAGATTTAACTATATAGCATCAATTCTCATGATGTTGTGGAGGAAACTGAACACTACTCAACACCTGCCTAGACCCAACCCACCAGTGGTTTTTCAAGGACAGTCAGATATCCTTAATGAAAACCTGGTCCAGAGAGCTTAAGGCCTCCGACTGGGACAAAGCTTCATTTTCCAACAGGACAATGACCTTAAGCACACAGTCAAGACAAAGCATCAAAGGATCAAATTATCTGTGGACGTGTCCAAAAGTCCAGCATGGTCGCCATCCAATCTGAAAGAGCTGGTGAGGATCCTAAGAGTAGAATGCCCGAAAATCCAATAATCCAGGTGAACAATGCCTGTTAAACCAGAAGGATCATTCGAGAAAGACTCCTATGTTTTTAATGAATCTTGAGCTCATGTTGCCATTAGTCCTATTAAGAGCCAATAAAAAAAAACCCAAGCAGGTAATGATTAAAACACTGCTGGCACAACTTATGTGACTCCTGCACAGTATAAAATTGTAAAAAAAAAAAAAAAAAAACTTTCTGCTTACAGCAAAAATAATTCCTTGTCACCACTAGTGCACAGTGTATACATCATGGTATAAATATATACTTTATAATTGAGGGTCAGTGTTTATTCTTGATGTGTAAGGTGTAGAAGGACCAGGGTTCTGGTACATAAATGTATCCAGGGTACTTGTTGCGTAGCACTGGGTCATTCCACAGATACACCACCCACAGTGCCACCAGGAGCACAGTAACACTGAAACTATAGAACAGGAACAGGCCGTTACTGTCTGGGCTGAGGCCTTTGCGCCGTTGAAGGATCACCATGGCAAACATAGCAAGGAAGGTGAGGAGGAAAAGTTCGGTGATTTGTCCTTCAGTAACCAAGTACCTTGTGGAAAGAAACAACAGGAGATGTCAGAGCAAAACAGTTTTAGTTAGTAACATAGTAACAACTGTAACTACAATCAGGATATAAAGCACAAACACATTAAAGATAAGTTTAGAGTATATCAGTATATAATGAAAATGTCATTTTTATGCAATGCAATTGCAAAATTAGAAATATGACTCTGCTTAATTTCTTTCTGAACATAATGAAGATGAAAATATTCTGTTTTTTCCTCCGTACAAAAGACAACATCAGATCCATCAGATCCAATTTTGTGTTTTCAGCACAATTACCACAATATTACAACTGCCACAGCAACAACACAGTGGCTGAAATTGTTTTTTGTCAATCACTTTTGTCATTATATAAGTGACCCCAGGCTGTTTTAATTTTCTTTCTTCTTTTTTTTTATAACAATACACTCATCACATTACTACATTATATTTAATGGATTTTCAGCCATTTTAGAGGATCCATTACAAACACTTGAATCTGCAATGCAGGAATCTTTTATCGTGAATCATTTATCTGTTCCTCTCATGCGCATAATACTTCATTATATTATGATAAATTATCTCTAATATAATTACCCTCTCTATCATTTGATCCATTTCATTGTTATTTGTGCATAATAGGACCATTCAGATTTTTTCACATAGCAAACATAGTACATTTAATTCACTTGTTGATGATTTTCATATGGATTGGATTTCATTGGATTTTATCTTTGGATGTCAGCTTTCAACATCATCATCTCTTACATAATGGACAATGAAGGCATGTCTAAAATGTGACTTTGTTGTATTCCCATTGCATCTCTGCAAAGCTCAATGTTCGATAGTCGGTATGACTATAAACTTTTTTCCCTTCGGCAAAAAACATCATGCATTCAAGGAGAACATGCACACAAGTGTTTTCAAAGATTAGAAAAGGCAACTGACCAATAGTAGAGAGCACTGGGTCCCAGCAACAGCCAACCAGAGACGGGAATCTTTTTCTGTTCTTCTGCCTTAGTGAAGCAGCCGGTGAAGTAGATGAACAAAATGATGAAGAAAGGAATATACCTGGGATAAAACAAGATGTAGATATTATAAGCTATACTATGGATTGTTTTGACATTTATCAAAATACTCATCTCCACTCAGCTCAAGGTCTGTTCCAGCACAATATATAAAAACCAAAACAAACATAGTAAAGCGACAGCTGAGCCCAAAACATTTACCAACCCCTCAGGACCAACTGCCTCCAAGGATTTTGCTTTTGTGATAGTCTCTTTAATAAATTAACTATCTAATCAATGACTGTTGCGACGTAGCACTGAGAAAAAAAAATCACTGGTAGGCTTCAATTCAAATCAACTGCTGTTGTAATAAATGAAAAATAATAAAAAATGTAAAATCAAACAGTTTTGTGGAGAGAACGCAGTTAATGTGATAAGAACAGAACAGACAGGACCACAGAAAATACTGGTTCTTTTTCTTCTTACACTTTGGTGATGAAACACTGCTAAATTACAGATGATTTCACCGTTCAATCCAGGGATTGAATGGTGACTCAGACATGGTCCTTCCTACATCAAAATGTGCCGCCTTAATACCAGTATCCATCTTTAGATCTAGACCAATCTATGTCTGCTATTAGCTCATCATAGATAAGCCAATATCAGCATTCATAATATTGGCAAAAAAAAAAGATAATACCACTGATACGTTTGTTTACTTTAGAAAACCAATGTAATAGGAGGCAAAAAGCAACTAGTGTATCATCATGGATTTTATGTCACTGTTCCGCCAGCTGTGTTCATCAAAAGCACCACAAACAACACAGTAATATCATCCTGTGCAAAATCAAATCTATCACAGTTGGGATGAAACAATGAAACTGTCATGTTATCAACCTGTTGAAGTTTTATCTAAATGCAAATATATAGAAACCAGTTTTTTTCATATATTTGTTTTTTCAACACAAACCCAGTGTTCAGACAAAGTTCCTCTTATATCCTCTTGTATATATATAAATTCTAGATTCTAGAACACTGGGTAATTTTTTTATGGTCTGCGCCATCTTAAAATGATGTGAATCTACACTTCACATGCTCTTTCACACGGGTTCTCGTCTTGACAGTTGTTTATATACACATACCACATCAAGTGTCCCAGCTGTTCGTCATAATAATACAGCAGCTCAAAAGAGTCAATCTGTGGAGAAAAGACAAAAGATTGAATTATTACTAAAAAACTTTATTTAAAAAAACTTTTTGCAGACTTAACAACTACGTCCAAGTGGCACTGTGTTTTATTCTGTATTAGGTAAGCAGTGTAACTCTTTCTGCCTAGTGCAACACTGCCACCTACTGTTCAAATATCATTAACTCTACATTGCTGACAACCAACTGGGTAAAGTTACATTTAATAATAATGGTCAGCGCTGGGCAATTCTAATGTGCATTTTACATCAGTTGAGCCTTGAACTCACAATCTTCAACACCAAGAACCATCACTGAACTAATTGGCCTGTGTGCAAGACCACAGCTATTAGCGTGTAAAGGCAAATTGCAAACAGCTCTCAAAAGTTCAGTTATTAAGACAAAAATACACAAATTGCATCTAGACAGCATTGAGATGTTGGAAATGTGTATAAAAATGATTTATTGGCTCCAAAAGACTGATGTTTAAAAATGCGAGGTGTTTGCTAATCCATTAGTTTCAATATTTTAATTTATAGGAATCATTCCACACATCACTGACTGTTTGTACGTTTGTCTTCAAAGAACTTCAGTGATGGATGGCACCAGAATTAACTGAATGAATAAAGAGGCACTGCAAATAAATATTATTTATTATAATTATTAAAATAATAATTATTATTTAAATTTTATTTATTTATTATCTGTGTGTGTGTGTATGTATGAATTCTGGCCGCATTATGAGAGCAAACTATGAGTTCAAAAGCTTCACGGACAAAACTTTGGCTAAGAACAGGCAAATATTGCCTGTTCTTAGGTGCCAGTTGGATTGAATTTACACAACATAAAGTCATCAAACAGGTACATCTGCACGAAAAGTATTATGCAGTCGTTTCTCCAAATTTTTATTTGATCAGACTAATCTCAAGCTTCTCTAAGTGTCAGCCCTGGAGCTTGCAGAAAAAGTGAAATGATTTATTACAGTTAGTGTTTGCCTTAACTTATAGTTCAGTGAGTGATCTCTGTATCACTAGAGTGCAAGGACATATAACAGACACTATACACTATACTACTGAAAATGCAGAGAAACCATAATGACACATGGTCTGTTAGAGAAACCTGATTTCTTCTGTAGCTGTGTGACCTAACAAAAACAATTTCTAACATTTTAAATCTAACTTAAACAAACCTGAAACAGTCGTGTTTGTGGGGTTTTTTGACTGCCTCAGCTGGCAGTCAAAATGCTCTGAAAAGCTTCAGTATCACGTGTCTAAATATGGTTTCCTATATAAAATCCAGTTTTAATACACTGGGTTCAAAGGTGTAGTAAGGAAGTAATCTTTTTTTTTTTTAAACTGCATCTACAGACATATGCTTTTTTATCATTTCTATTCTCAATCTGATTTATTCCATTAACTGGTTTTAATTTTGTGAATGTTAGCAAGGCCACAAATGTTTCCTTCACTGGTGATGAGGCAGTAGAAACAATAACCATAAAGCTAGGAGTCAAATCAGGCCGGTGTTTAACATTCTAAACATGAAATCAATTCCTCAACCTATATACTGTAATGGCTCCGCGTTCACTGCTGTTATCCCACTCCTGATGCACATAAGCCAATAATATCCTGCTGACAGCCGCATGGCTGTCAAAAGATGTGATAGCACTGAAGGCGCAGAGAGAAAAATAACTTTCCCTCCTACACAGCAGGAAAAATTCCGCTGGATCAAACAAGTATGACACAGTGATGCATTTTTCTTTTTGTGGTGCCTTGTCAGTTTCTGTCATAGGCAGACGAGAATAGTTCATATTTGTTTAATTTCACTGATCTGTCTCTGGAGAGTCATGACAAGCAACACAAAGAAGTTTTTGTTGTGTGACATTTTGACTGTAGAACTGTAGATCTGTAGAACTTCTGCAGATGCCCAAACTGCTATCACCGATTGACCCAAGATGACCAATGGATAAAACACTAACAGACAATGTTGTCAATTTTGTCATTGTACTCCAGTATTCCCAGCGCGTGCACCATGAAGTGAAACTTGAACAAAATTGAACAATCATACCAGTGATGCAGGCTTCAGGTCTTTGATGATGGGGTTCTCCCTGACTGACAGATGCAGCTGGTAGCCACTCAGGATGAGCCGGTGGTTGATGGAGTCTCCCACCAGGTGGATGCTGGCTCCCATGACAAAAGTGGTGATGCAGAGGTAGACCGCTGAGCGAGGCAGCGTGCTGGGACTGCGCTCAATCAGCTGAATGGAGCAATAAATATTTACATTGTACTTGAGAGCAGCCGTGTTTTAAAAGAAACAATGCATTACTACCTTTTATTTATGCCAGTGTCGGCTCAGCTGTAGTGGCTTGTAATCATAAAATAGCTCCCTAGTTCCAAACAAACCACTGCCATAAATTTAAAACACTATACATAATATACAACTCTCCACAAGTATACTTTTGGTGTGACTAATTTGCCAAATTTCAGTTGTTTCTTGCTGCTCTCTACCTTCTTCTCCATGCTAGGCCATTTCTGTCAGTGCTGTCAAACTGCATGATTACATAATGCCATTTCTGGAGATGTAGTGTGCAGACCAGTGGGTGTATTGTCTCAAACTGTTCATAATATTCTTTTCCATTACTCTCTTTCACAATCACCAATGTACTTTTTTGGTTAAAACTTACCGTGAGCATTAGGAATGGTGTTATGACATTGTAGGCCATGTGGAAATAGTCTCCAGCACTGGGCTTGTTCAAGGGAAACCACTCCAAGGGAAGGATGATCTAATACAATCAGTATGACACCAAACAACTCTCAATGTTCACTTTTCCATAAAACTGAAGTGTTTATTAAGTGAAAAGTGCACTGAGCTTCCTTACCATGGCAATTGGCCTTCCAAAGTCCAGTATCCAGTTCTGTAGAGTCAGACAGGCCCAGAGGTCAAAGTGGAAGTTCTGTCTTTTCTTTTGTGACATGTTTTGCCCCATGCCACTGGGAGGGCTGTCAATACACGTTTAGAATGAGCGTAAGTCACTGAAATGAAGCAATATAATGAAAGCAAAGGGTAGCAGAGATATATTTTAGAACTACTGCAGTAAAGTAAGGTTTATCATGGTCTTTCCTACTGCAGTAAACAAAACATGTTTTCACTTGCTGCATAACAGGTGAGAGGATGTCAGAGGAGATTACAGAAACAACTGGAAGCTCCAGAGCAGTTTATTACTAACCTAAATGCTAGGCTCAGTTTTGATACAGTGGATCATAACGTCTTCATCAGGCATCTGAAGAATGTTTTTGGTCTCAAAGATGACCCTCCTATGACCCTGTGCTCCACAGGGATCCATTTTGCATCCACTCCTGTTAACCTTATACATGCTACCAAGTAGATCAAGCAGGTCACATCTATTACTGTTATTAATTACAACTGTGACAGGGATGATATACAACTGTATGCTCCATTACAACACTGGCACCACTGAGGCTGCTCGGACTTTGTCCTGCTTCACTAATATTAAAACCTGGGCGTCAACAAATAATGAGATCATTAAAACAGTTTTAGAATTGCTTTTTAATAATGTATTGCTTGTTTTTCGACCATAAATCTGTGATTTGCTTACACTGTATGAACCTGATTGCTGCCTAAGGTCCTCCAGCAGAGTCCTACAATTAATCCCAAATCCTAACTCATAACTTAAGGTGACCAAGCCTTTGCTGGCAAACTCACTATCCTCTTTAACTCAGGTCTTTATCCTGTGGCTCATTCTTAATTCTTAAAGCAGAAAATTGTAAATACGTAAAAGCAGGAAAGGAAAAAATCCAACAATATAGGCTAAAAATACTATCACACCCTTTGAAGTTAATGGTTAAAGTCCTCTATCTTTGCTTTTTGCCAATTAAAAAACTGCAGGCAACTGTGTCTGCAGTCTTTGAAGTCACTGCACCAGAAGCATGGATTTTCTGACTTATTAGAGTTATTGTGTCTGGTGTGCATCTGTGCCATTTCTTATTGCACACTGAACACAAACATAATGAGGAGGAGTGTGGCTGAATACACCATGGGTACTTCAGACTTCATGGGTACCAGTCAGGTCATGCAAAAGGAACATATAGGCACTGCTTATAAACAGCAGCAGAACACACATGGCTACTAATGGAGATGTCGACCTCCTGCCCGAAAGCCTTCTCGTCATCATCTCATCTTTCAAGAATCCAGACAGTAATTACAGACAGAAACATGGGTCATAAGGGCGAAATTTAATCAAAGCACAAAATTTAGGTGCCAAAACTTTAAGAGCACGACTATTCAGCCCCCAGCAGTCGGTGACAGCGGGACATCACACACACTGTCAAACACACTGTTATCAGCAGCCAGAGAAGCCTGATCAGCAACAGGCTGCTCCTCCCCAAGCCAAGGACCAACAGACTGAGAAACTCTTTTGTCCCCTTTTTAGACTTCATACAACCAGGTGCAATAACCAACACACTTTATATAACCAAGTGCAATAACAAATACATTATATAACCATGTAACCACATGCAATAATCGATATATGTGACATGGGTAACATATTATTATATTATTACACACACACACACACACATATATATATATATATATATATATATATATATATATATATATATATATACACGTCCGTTTACCTATATTAAGTACACACACACACGTCTATCTATCTATCTATCTATCTATATCTATTGTACCAGGAAATCAAGCCATATTCTAGTAAGCTGTCTTTCACTACGTACACAATACAATAATCAAAAGACAAAGACAAAAGACAGTGGGAGGGTCACACTAACCACATACAGCACCGCATCTATTTCCATGCAACGGAGGCTTCGCAGTTATTCCCTGTTTATAAAACTGTCAACAACTACGAGACAGTTACACAGTAATTAACTAAACATTGAGACTAAAAAGCCGACACTACAATTGACAAGTTGGCCCAGAGCTGACGTCTGTTTGTGCCTTCAGGTCCAACCGCTGACTGACAATTTCTGTACGCGAAACAGAGCATATCTTACAATGAACACAGTGTCGTAAACATACTACCACATTCGTGACAATTAAAGCGACGGTTACAATGTGATAATAACGTAAGTTAGCAAACCTGTTTGGTTTTGTCTTGTGTGCAGCGCTGCTTCGACGTTTCCGTACATACTGCATTTTCCACTGTGTGTTAGCTATCACCGGTGTTAGCTAACGGTAACGATCATGTGGTTCAACTATTAGCTGCAAGTTAAGTGCATTCAACTTCCAGTGTTTACACATCTCTCTGCCATGCCCCACATTCACTTCCTGCTTTCCGCCATGTTCCCGCCCACCAGTCCGCCCTCTCCACCAATCAAAATGCAGCATAGAATTCTGACATTTGAATATCTGATTTTGAATATCCACCATTTCGCTCTGATTATTGCTGTGTAGGCACACACTTTAGCGCACATTACGAACTATAAAACTTTAACGAAACAATTTAAACCATAGACTCACAAATGGAGCTTATATTGTGTTCTTTAATTTTAATGGGTCAGGATGAGTTAATATTTTTGACTCAAGGCATTTGCTGATTCTGACTACTGATACATCCCTGCATGGAACTCACTAGAATCACCCATTTGTGGAAAGGTCAAGTCAATGCCATTTCTCACGATCACGTTCATACTGTTTTTGATATCAGCTCAAGGAGGAGGAGTAGTGCATCAAACAATGTTAAAACTTGATTACACTATTCATGTTTTCTTTTGACCACCAAAATCTGGTCCAAGTGAACACAGGTGGTGAAATTCTCTCAGCTTGTGTATGACATCGTGCCATTTTGAAGCATGTTCAGAAGAATATGACGTCACTTGACCTTTGACCCCCAAAATGAATTTCTTGAAAGAGTTAGAGAAATTGTGTCCAAGACAATATGTACATGACACTCACTTAGTAAATGTAACTGTAAATGTAAAGCTCTGTACACTACATATATTTAAGTTGATTTTTTTTATTTCATGTATTTAAATATTGTTTATTTCATATCTATTCATTAGGCAATTTTCTATACTGCTTATCCTGTTGATAGTCAGAGATTAAGCGCCAGGACACAACATCAGGCTCAAGACCGGGAATTGATCAATTGCTTTTTCTAGATGTCATGTCACAATGGCGTCCACTGAGATGGTAAAAAAATGTGGCTGCATCCGAATCCTTAGTACACACTGCGTACTACTGAGTGTCTACTAATTGACCGTTGCAGTAGTAGCTACTACATAGCAAGCTAACCAGTAGTAGGCACAATTCGAACGTACTACAACATAGCCACCTTGTCTGTTCTGTGACCCGGATGTTTACATCAACATCATGGTTTTGCAGCTTGAAGTGGAGGGTTAGCTACCACAGCTAGTTAGCATTGCAGTTATGGTGGCAAGTTTTTACTCACATTGGTGATGTGAATGACTGTGGAAATGTTTTCTTTACTGAAGTACATGTGGCTTTTATTTACTGAACAGTCTGCATTTGCATTTTAATGCAATTGCGTTTTAAGGGTTGCAATTAATAATAAATACTAAGTAATTAATTCATCCAAGTAAGTATTGGATGTCACTTTTAGCGGGCAAAGTTTCTTCTTCTACAGGTCTCAACCTCCCGGTGATATCTGGGATAGCGTAGTTAGCGTACATTGCTTGCATACTGCAAAATCCTAGCGGAAGTAGGAAGCCATCCAGGAACCTTTGGCCTACTACTGAACTCATACTAGGGTATTCGGACGTACTAGATCGTCACTTACTCATTTCTGCCTACTACGTAGTAGGCTAGTAGGGATATTCGGATGCACCCTGTGTATTTTAGTGTGTGTATGTGTGTGTGGTGGTGGGGGGTGTATGTAGGGGAGGGGTGGTGACGTGGGGGGGACTTAAAGCTGAATTATGCTTCTCGGATCGACAGACGGAATTTATGCTTGTCCGTATCCGTCGATATGCAAAGATGCAGAGCCCTCTGCGACGTTGCGGACCCCGTCCGGCCCCCTCTCCATCAGCTTACGTGCAACTCTCCAACTTTTTAACTATAGGCTGAATTATGCTTCTCTGACTATTGTTCTGGTGGTCAATTACATTACGACACCTGCAGCCGACAGAGAACTCCGAACGGATTCACGACTGCATCGATCTGACTGCGTGACTACGCAGTCGGAGAAGCATAATTCAGCCTTAGAGGCACATGGAGATCATGCAGACTTCACGCAGAAAGCTGTGAAGAGACAGTGCTGACCACTGCACCACCATTGTACTGTAAGATTTGATTGTTTGTCTGTTCGTTATGTTTTTTTACTCTACTTCAAGTGGGAGAACCGGAGCACCCGGAGAAAACCAATGCCACCACAGTGAACAGGACACAACATGGGAAAGGCTCAGGACCGGGAATTGATCCTTTGCTTTTTCTAGCTGTCATGTCACAATGATGTCCTCTGAGGTGGCAAAAAATGTTTCTTTTTGTGTATGTGTGTGTGGTGGTGGGGGGTGTATGTGGGGGAGGGGTGGTAGCGTGGGGGGCCACTTAGAGGCACAAGGAAGTCATGCAAACTCCACACAGAAAGCTGTGAAGAGACAGTGCTGACCACTGCACCACCATTGTACTGTAAGATTTGTTTGTTTGTTCATTATGTTTTTTTACTCTACTTCAAGTGGGAGAACCGGAGCACCCGGAGAAAACCAATGCCTCCACAGTGGACTGGACACAACATCGGAAAGCCTCGGGACCGGGAATTGATCCTTTGCTTTTTCCAGCTATCATGTCGCAATGTTGTCCACTGAGGTGGCAAAAAGAAAAAAGAAAAACAAACAAACAAACCCTAAATTCAAGTGACGCAAGTTCTAGTTTTTAAATCCAAAAATTCTGGAAAAGAATTTGCAAAATTTGCTTTGTTTTTTTCGTGTCGTCAGGTGATGTTTGAAAATGGAGGTGATGTACTTTTCAATATCTTCATTCTTTAAATGAAGGCTCATCAACATGTCATTAGCATCACAATACACCCTACGGAGTTCCTTATATATGACTTTGTCCAGGTTTTGAAGACTTTTTGTGCTGATCTCCAGATCTTCATTTTTGACTGTGGCCCATACTTTGTCTAGTAAATCACAAATGAGGATCTCTGGGTCCAAAGGAACAAATCCGACCTTTGCCTTATTGAAAATCCGTGACACAAACTTCTCGATGATCAACCTGACCTGTAGTTTGTCCTTTTCTGAACATAACGTTTCACGTGCCTCTTTTTCCTGGCATATGGAGGCAGACTCTGTGAGCTGCTGTGACAAAACCACTGGTTCAGCATCCTGCAGAGCAAGTGACAGCCTTTCAATGTGCACACCAGCCTGGGTGTTCATCCACCAGTCCATCAGCGCCAAGAAATCCTGCACTTTTTCCTGAATGTCAGCATACATTGCTGTATGCGACATAGGAATGCACACTGTTCTGGGATTTCCAGCAACCTCCTCTGACATCGACCCACCTGTTACATGAATGTAAAGGAGATCACTGAGGTGTTTTGTGAGCTTCTGGCCACGCTCATCACTGGAAATACCACTAAACATCAGTGCACAAGCCTCATCTCTGTTTTGTTCCTTGTCATTCTTTACCTGAAGCAGAGAGGTAACACTGTTCAACAGAGACTGGATTTTCCACCTGCCTTCAACTGCAGAGCTGTTTTGGACCTGTTTCTTAAATTTGGTCCTCAGTTGTGCCAGCATGCAATTTATTTTTGCTCTGGCAATCTGCATCACAAAGAAGATCTTGACCTTGAGCGTGATCTTTTTCAAAGAGATCCTGAGATCCACATCGTTTGAACTGCCTTCTCCAGCGATGACCTGACTGATCTCATTTGCAATCATTGTAATCTCTTGAGAAGATTCAGATTGCAGCGCCGCACACACCTCGTTTGAAAGATCACTCAGAAGAGGTTTTGTGATTTCCTCCACCTCTCGACAAATGATTTCCTGGACATTGTTGGTCTGTTGGTCGATCACAACTCTGTCCTGTGAGCAGGCCACATCCTCTGGGGCGTCATCCTGAAAAGAGTCCACTGAAGACAGACTTTCTTCTTCTTCTTCTTCATCGGACACATCATCGCCCTCGTCATTGACCAGGCTTCTCACTCGGATGAAAGTGACATTTCCTGATGGAATTATTTCACCATCAGGGCCAGTTATTTTGATCACAGCGCTCTCTTGTGAGGAGACGCTGTCTATAGAAGACAAGACAGGTGTCCCAGCCTTGTTTTCTCTTTTTCCACATGGTTGACAAGTCTTTTTCACCTTGTCCTTGAATCTCTTTAACATTCTGCAGGTATGGTCAACCATTAATTGAAGTCTGTGTGGGAGGGTACTGTGTTGACTTTTTCCAGATACTACAGAGATACTTTTTGCAACCTCTGAGCTAATCAACTCTGCCAGCTGTTTAGAGCTGTAACACTCGACTAGTTCCTCAGCGTCCAAGACCTCTGCAAAACATTCAGGGATCGTGTCACCCAGATGGGCTATGACTTGATCCTCACACAGGGTCTTATTTTCGTCAACAAATGTCAAGACTCTTGACATGGCTGTTACAATCTGCAGGAGCAGGTCTGCCAGCAAAATATTTGTGGCACAGTCAGGGGTACCTGCAGCTATCAGTATCCACTGCTCTGCTGTTAACCTCTTTAACGTGGATTCAATAACTGTCAGAAGAGTTTTGATCTCTTCTGTTCTCCTAGTTTCAAGTGATGATTCCATGAGCCTTTCTTGAAGCAAATGTTTGGAAATCTTTTAAAGTTAAAGTAGTAAATTAGTAAGTGTAGTAATAGGTATTAAGAGAAAAATGTTTCTCAAAATGGCCGTTGTACGAAGCTGTTTGATTAATATTAAGAAGTAGTAGGAGAAGTAGGAGTATCGCCCTATTAAAAGATTTGCACATGTAAAAGATTAAAGGACAAGAAATGTCCTTTTAAATGTGCTTACATCATCACATCAAAGGAACCACACCCACTTTCATCTCACAGATACTCTCTCTCTCTCATAACAACTGTTGCTAGGCAACTGTTGCTAGGCAGTCACTTGATGTTCCAAACCAAATGACAGTGTTTGTGTGCTGTTTTTTTTTTTTTATTATTATTATTATTTATTTATTTTTTTATTTATTTTAAGTTTAATACTGAGTAGGTTTATACAAATAACATACCATAAATATACACATAGTTTTATCAAGCAGATATCACAATCTTCACGGCTGAAACTGTCCTAAACAGGCCAGGAGGACACAAATGAGGAATGAGGGGTTTTGGGCAAAATCAGTCGTTTATTCAAGGCCCCCAGGACCCGATCTGGCAGCAGTATGGGAGTCTGTTTTTTTACTCTTTGAGCCAGGTCTGTAAGACAAGACTAAGTTAAATCGGGTAAAGAACATTGCCCACCTGGCCTGACGGGGGTTTAACCTTTTGGCGGGGGGTGTTGAAGGTTTTTGTGGTCGGTCTAGATCAGGATCGGGTGGGCTGACCCTTCCAGCCAGGGTCTCCATTCCACACTTCCACCACTGGAAGGTGGACTTGGAAGAAGTGAGAGTGTGGAGGGGGGAGGCTTCAGAGCTGAAACCCTTAATGAATTTCCTAAAAAAAAAAAAATTGCAAACCCCAGAAAACATTGCAACTCTTTACAAGACGTGGGAGGAGGCCAACTGAGCACATCCCGTAACTTAGCGGGATCCATTTTGATCTGCCCTTCAGAGAAAATGTAACCTAAGAATGTCACCTGGCTCTTGTGGAACTCACATTTCTCAGCCTTCACATATAGTCCATTTTCCAAACGGCGAGCGAGAACCTGTCTGACTGTGATTATATGTTCATTAACACTACGCGCAAAGATCAGGATATCTTCCAAGTAAACAAAAACAGCTTTATTAAGGACTTCTCTTAGGACTTCATTAATCAGGGACTGGGAGACTGCGGGGGCGTCTCCCAGCATGACTAAGTATTTATAGTGACCTATGGGGGTTGAAAGCCGTCTTCCACTCAGCTCTCTCTCGGATCTGGACCAAGTGATAAGCATTCCAGAGGTCTAGTTTGGTGTAAATTTGGGAGACTTGTAGAAGGTCAAAGGCAGAGGAGATGAGTGGGAGAGGGTACCTGTTCTTAACTGTGATATTATTGAGTTTTGTGTAGTCAATACAAGGTCGGAGAGTTTTATCTTTCTTCTCAATGAAGAAGAACCCTGCACCAGCTGGTGACGAGGATGGGCGAATCAGACCCGCTTGTAATCTCTCCCTGGCGGCTGTCTCCATTCCCATTCACTAACAAGCACATAGATGTGGTTGTCGATCGCTGTTTACTATAAGTAATTAATTCATCATCAAGTAAGTATTGGATGTCACTTTTAGCGGGCAAAGTTTCTTCTTCTACAGGTCTCAACCTCCCGGTGATATCTGGGATAGCGTAGTTAGCGTACATTGCTTGCATACTGCAAAATCCTAGCGGAAGTAGGAAGCCATCCAGGAACCTTTGGCCTACTACTGAACTCATACTAGGGTATTCGGACGTACTAGATCGTCACTTACTCATTTCTGCCTACTACGTAGTAGGCTAGTAGGGATATTCGGATGCACCCTGTGTATTTTAGTGTGTGTATGTGTGTGTGGTGGTGGGGGGTGTATGTAGGGGAGGGGTGGTGACGTGGGGGGGACTTAAAGCTGAATTATGCTTCTCGGATCGACAGACGGAATTTATGCTTGTCCGTATCCGTCGATATGCAAAGACGCAGAGCCCTCTGCGACGTTGCGGACCCCGTCCGGCCCCCTCTCCATCAGCTTACGTGCAACTCTCCAACTTTTTAACTATAGGCTGAATTATGCTTCTCTGACTATTGTTCTGGTGGTCAATTACGTTACGACACCTGCAGCCGACAGAGAACTCCGAACGGATTCACGACTGCATCGATCTGGCTGCGTTACTACGCAGTCGGAGAAGCATAATTCAGCCTTAGAGGCACATGGAGATCATGCAGACTTCATGCAGAAAGCTGTGAAGAGACAGCGCTGACCACTGCACCACCATTGTACTGTAAGATTTGATTGTTTGTCTGTTCGTTATGTTTTTTTACTCTACTTCAAGTGGGAGAACCGGAGCACCCGGAGAAAACCAATGCCACCACAGTGAACAGGACAAACATGGGAAAGGCTCAGGACCGGGAATTGATCCTTTGCTTTTTCTAGCTGTCATGTCACAATGATGTCCTCTGAGGTGGCAAAAAATGTGTCTTTTTGTGTGTGTGTGTGTATGTGTGTGTGGTGGTGGGGGGTGTATGTGGGGGAGGGGTGGTAGCGTGGGGGCCATTTAGAGGCACAAGGAAGTCATGCAAACTCCACACAGAAAGCTGTGAAGAGACAGTGCTGACCACTGCACCACCATTGTACTGTAAAATTTGTTTGTTTGTTCATTATGTTTTTTTTACTGTACTTCAAGTGGGAGAACCGGAGCACCCGGAGAAAACCAATGCCTCCACAGTGGACTGGACACAACATCGGAAAGCCTCAGGACCGGGAATTGATCCTTTGCTTTTTCCAGCTGTCATGTCGCAATGTTGTCCACTGAGGTGGCAAAAAGAAAAACAAACAAACAAACCCTAAATTCAAGTGACGCAAGTTCTAGTTTTTAAATCCAAAAATTCTGGAAAAGAATTTGCAAAATTTGCTTTGTTTTTTTCGTGTCGTCAGGTGATGTTTGAAAATGGAGGTGATGTACTTTTCAATATCTTCATTCTTTAAATGAAGGCTCATCAACATGTCATTAGCATCACAATACACCCTACGGAGTTCCTTATATATGACTTTGTCCAGGTTTTGAAGACTTTTTGTGCTGATCTCCAGATCTTCATTTTTGACTGTGGCCCATACTTTGTCTAGTAAATCACAAATGAGGATCTCTGGGTCCAAAGGAACAAATCCGACCTTTGCCTTATTGAAAATCCGTGACACAAACTTCTCGATGATCAACCTGACCTGTAGTTTGTCCTTTTCTGAACATAACGTTTCACGTGCCTCTTTTTCCTGGCATATGGAGGCAGACTCTGTGAGCTGCTGTGACAAAACCACTGGTTCAGCATCCTGCAGAGCAAGTGACAGCCTTTCAATGTGCACACCAGCCTGGGTGTTCATCCACCAGTCCATCAGCGCCAAGAAATCCTGCACTTTTTCCTGAATGTCAGCATACATTGCTGTATGCGACATAGGAATGCACACTGTTCTGGGATTTCCAGCAACCTCCTCTGACATCGACCCACCTATTACATGAATGTAAAGGAGATCACTGAGGTGTTTTGTGAGCTTCTGGCCACGCTCATCACTGGAAATACCACTGAACATCAGTGCACAAGCCTCATCTCTGTTTTGTTCCTTGTCATTCTTTACCTGAAGCAGAGAGGTAACACTGTTCAACAGAGACTGGATTTTCCACCTGCCTTCAACTGCAGAGCTGTTTTGGACCTGTTTCTTAAATTTGGTCCTCAGTTGTGCCAGCATGCAATTTATTTTTGCTCTGGCAATCTGCATCACAAAGAAGATTTTGACCTTGAGCGTGATCTTTTTCAAAGAGATCCTGAGATCCACATCTTTTGAACTGCCTTCTCCAGCGATGACCTGACTGATCTCATTTGCAATCATTGTAATCTCTTGAGAAGATTCAGATTGCAGCGCCGCACACACCTCGTTTGAAAGATCACTCAGAAGAGGTTTTGTGATTTCCTCCACCTCTCGACAAATGATTTCCTGGACATTGTTGGTCTGTTGGTCGATCACAACTCTGTCCTGTGAGCAGGCCACATCCTCTGGGGCGTCATCCTGAAAAGAGTCCACTGAAGACAGACTTTCTTCATCTTCTTCATCGGACACATCATCGCCCTCGTCATTGACCAGGCTTCTCACTCGGATGAAAGTGACATTTCCTGATGGAATTATTTCACCATCAGGGCCAGTTATTTTGATCACAGCGCTCTCTTGTGAGGAGACGCTGTCTATAGAAGACAAGACAGGTGTCCCAGCCTTGTTTTCTCTTTTTCCACATGGTTGACAAGTCTTTTTCACCTTGTCCTTGAATGTCTTTAACATTCTGCAGGTATGGTCAACCATTAATTGAAGTCTGTGTGGGAGGGTACTGTGTTGACTTTTTCCAGATACTACAGAGATACTTTTTGCAACCTCTGAGCTAATCAACTCTGCCAGCTGTTTAGAGCTGTAACACTCGACTAGTTCCTCAGCGTCCAAGACCTCCGCAAAACATTCAGGGATCGTGTCACCCAGATAGGCTATGACTTGATCCTCACACAGGGTCTTATTTTCGTCAACAAATGTCAAGACTCTTGACATGGCTGTTACAATCTGCAGGAGCAGGTCTGCCAGCAAAATATTTGTGGCACAGTCAGGGGTACCTGCAGCTATCAGTATCCACTGCTCTGCTGTTAACCTCTTTAACGTGGATTCAATAACTGTCAGAAGAGTTTTGATCTCTTCTGTTCTCCTAGTTTCAAGTGATGATTCCATGAGCCTTTCTTGAAGCAAATGTTTGGAAATCTTTTAAAGTTAAAGTAGTAAATTAGTAAGTGTAGTAATAGGTATTAAGAGAAAAATGTTTCTCAAAATGGCCGTTGTACGAAGCTGTTTGATTAATATTAAGAAGTAGTAGGAGAAGTAGGAGTATCGCCCTATTAAAAGATTTGCACATGTAAAAGATTAAAGGACAAGAAATGTCCTTTTAAATGTGCTTACATCATCACATCAAAGGAACCACACCCACTTTCATCTCACAGATACTCTCTCTCTCTCATAACAACTGTTGCTAGGCAACTGTTGCTTGGCAGTCACTTGATGTTTCAAACCAAATGACAGTGTTTGTGTGCTGTTTTTTATTATTATTATTTATTTATTTTTTTATTTATTTTAAGTTTAATACTGAGTAGGTTTATACAAATAACATACCATAAATATACACATAGTTTTATCAAGCAGATATCACAATCTTCACGGCTGAAACTGTCCTAAACAGGCCAGGAGGACACAAATGAGGAATGAGGGGTTTTGGGCAAAATCAGTCGTTTATTCAAGGCCCCCAGGACCCGATCTGGCAGCAGTATGGGAGTCTGTTTTTTTTACTCTTTGAGCCAGGTCTGTAAGACAAGACTAAGTTAAATCGGGTAAAGAACATTGCCCACCTGGCCTGACGGGGGTTTAACCTTTTGGTGGATTTGGGGTGTTGAAGGTTTTTGTGGTCGGTCTAGATCAGGATCGGGTGGGCTGACCCTTCCAGCCAGGGTCTCCATTCCACACTTCCACCACTGGAAGGTGGACTTGGAAGAAGTGAGAGTGTGGAGGGGGGAGGCTTCAGAGCTGAAACCCTTAATGAATTTCCTAAAAAAAAAAATTTTCAAACCCCAGAAAATATTGCAACTCTTTACAAGACGTGGGAGGAGGCCAACTGAGCACATCCCGTAACTTAGCGGGATCCATTTTGATCTGCCCTTCTGAGAAAATGTAACCTAAGAATGTCACCTGGCTCTTGTGGAACTCACATTTCTCAGCCTTCACATATAGTCCATTTTCCAAACGGCGAGCGAGAACCTGTCTGACTGTGATTATATGTTCATTAACACTACGCGCAAAGATCAGGATATCTTCCAAGTAAACAAAAACAGCTTTATTAAGGACTTCTCTTAGGACTTCATTAATCAGGGACTGGGAGACTGCGGGGGCGTCTCCCAGCATGACTAAGTATTTATAGTGACCTATGGGGGTTGAAAGCCGTCTTCCACTCATCTCTCTCTCGGATCCAGAGCTATTTCAGCTGTGTGCTTGGGGTCATTGTCATGTTGGAAGGTGACCTTTGTTCCAGTCTGAGGTCCCGAGCACTCTAGAAAGGTTTTCTTCAAGGATATCTCTGTACTCGGTCGCATTTATCTTTCCTTGAATTTCAACCAGTCGCACTGTCCCTGCTGCTGAAAAACACCATCATAGCATGATGCTGCCACCACCATGCTTCACTGTTGTGATTGTATTAGGCAGGTGATGAGCAATGTCTGGTTTTCTCTACAAATATCACTTAGAATAGCCTACATCACGCCCATTTACTGCAGAGAGGCTTCTGTCAGGCAACTCAATTGGTGGAGATGCTGTGATGGTTGACCCCCCCCCACTGCATCTCTGGAGCTCAGCCACGGTAATCTTTGGGTTCTTCTTTACCTGTCTCACCAAGGCTCTTCTTCCCCGCTTGCTCAGATTGGCCAGACAGCCAGCTCTAGGAAGACTTCTGGTTGTCCCAAACTTCTTCTATTTATTCTTCTATTATGGAGGCCATTGTGCTCATAGGAACCTTAAGTGCAGCAGAAATTCTTTTGTAACCTTGTAGCCAGATCTGTGCCTTGCCACAATTCTGTCTCTGAGCTCTTCAGGCAGTTGCTTTGACCTCTTGATTCTCATTTACTCTGACTAGCACTGTGAGATGTAAGGTCTTATATAGACAGATGTGTGTGCATTTCCTAATCAAGTCCAGTTAGTTTAATTAAGCACAGCTGGACTCCAATGAAAGCATCTTTTTCTTCTGATCATCTCAAGGATTGATCAGAAGAAATGGACAGCATCTGGGTTAAAATTATGAGTGTAACAGCAAAGGGTCTGAATACTGATTGAGGTGATATTTAAGTTTTCCTTTTTTTATGAATTTGCAAAAATGTTTACATTTCTGTGTTTTTCTGTCAAAATGAGGTGCTGTGTGTACATGGATAAGAAAAAAAATAATTAATTTTTTTTAGCAAATGGCTGCAATGTAACAAAGAGTAAAAATATTGAGGGGGTCTGAATACTTACCATACCCACTGTAGTTCATGCTTGAGAAAATGTACTTGCACAAGTATGTCGATCCCAAGATGGAGAAGACTCTTAATGCATACTTCTTTGTCCTGACATATTTGTCAGGAATGGAATTTCAAGATATGTATTCTTATTTCGTGCTTTCCCCTGACCTCACATTAAATTTGTACGGTCCAGAGCTATAAGATAACATCACTGGTTAGAATTGGCTTGTATGACTGGGACAAATGAAACTTCTCATTCTCATCAGTCAGGTCTGGTACATTAGATACACGTCCAAAACAACACTCATACACGCTGCTCATCACATTCCAAGAGCAAGACGTGGACAGTGGTTGGCCTGTCCACATCTCTGGTAGCTGGCCAATTATATTTGATCGCATGTAAGTCCAACCTATGTACAGGGCAGGCCCAGCCCAAGAGGATAAACGTGAAACATGTCTAGAGATCGAGAGCTTTGTCACCTCGAGCCCAGCGCCGCTTTTTTTACTTTATTGACCTCAATAAATACTGCATCTGTGAATTGAAGATTGCTCCGGTTTGTTCTTGGGCTTCCAACAAAAGAATTGGGGCTAACAAAGGTAATGGAGGAGTAATGTAGACATTGTTATCACAAAGTATTTATGTTGACCTGAAAACTACATATTTAGGTGTTAACTGTCCAAAGGTTTTCCCTAGTGGATTATCCCCAAGTGATGAAACAGATGAGGATCATATAAAAGACCAACCTGGAGGAAACCCACTCAGACAAGAGGAGAACATGCAAACTCCACACAGAAAGAACCCAGGACCTTCTTGCTGTGAGGCAACAGCGCTAACTGATGGATAGGTTATTACTTACAAAATGTTTCCCCTGTAATAGATTTTTTTTTCAGGTGACCAGAATACCAGATTTTCCTGAAGGTTTTTACAAATCAATGTAAATAAGTCTGGTATTGATGTCTGGTATTATTGTTAATAAATATATAATTACTGCTTTTTGAAGGATATTAGTTGATTTTTTTATCGTAGATTAATTGTCTTGCAATATATTGTTCAATATATTCCACCTGAAAAACATCAACACTACGGCCCTCACTCTCAGACTCAGTTGCAGAGACCCACTCTTTAATTTCATCCCACCTGGACCACTGCAATGCCATTCTCTCAGGACTTCCCAGCAAGGCCCTTGATAAGTTGCAATACATCCAGATTTCAGCTGCCAGGATCTAACTTGCACTAAGCCCTGGCAGCATATCAACACCATCCTGAAGCAGTTGCATTAGCTATCGATTAGGTCCCACAATTTTTTTTATAAAGTTCTCCTCGTTTACATGTCACCATGTATTCGCACCCCAATACCTAACTGATCTGCTCCACCCCTGCAGTACTCTGACAGGGACCAGTTGGCCATCTCCCACACCAGACTCCTTTGGAGACAGAGCCTTCTGCAATTACATTCGTATTCATATCCAGACACATTTACATTATTAATATTTAACACAAATTTTCAGTAAAAGCTTCAATAGAAGCAGCAGAAATGACAAAACAGCCAGAGGAAGTTGAAGCAGTTGAGGCTTCTCAAGATACCCTAGAGAAGGAGCCAGACGCTACTTTACCGTCAACTGGTAAGTGAGATTAGCATAACAAGGGATTGTTGGTATATTTAAATATATTGTAGCGCCCCTTAGCACATAAACCACTACCATCAGCTGTTTTGTTGATGCTTCATTCATGATAATCAGTCATAGTCAACAGCTGACCAACTTTTAGCTAGGCTCACTCACTGGCACACTTTTGCCTCCCCAGTTCCCGCCCACCTCTAAACAATCCATTGTCATGGGAATGTCAATGGATTGTGTGTGTGTGTATGTGTGTGTGGTCATAAACACATTGTTTATATCTCCTCTTTTTCAGATGATGAGACAGATGAGAGTTCTTGGCCAGCCTTGTGGAGTGCTTAGGGTTAAGCATTAATTCATTGAAGTGCATTACTTAATATTTGGACAATTAAATTACTATATGGTAATACTAGTTATGAGTAGTTGTCAGATGTTAGTTAGCTATTCCAAGAGAAGAATATTTTTCCTCCTTTTGTCTATATTTTATGCATGCGTTGGCCAAGATCTGAAAATTTTTAGCCTGCTTCTGCAGATGTTGCTGGTGTAAAAACAAAATTTTTTATGATCTTTCTAATTTGTCATGGTTTTGTTGTGCTGTTTGCAGCTCCACAAAATCAACTGGCATCCTAACAAAGCAAAGAGTTTCTGTATCTGAGGAGTGGGTATTCTTTAGGATCCAGTCCTCAAACCCAAACAGATCGACATCACTAACTTCTTTAAGGAACAAGATTCAAAGACATGAGATGCCCAGGGCACACAAAAGGGTGGGCAGGATTGGGAAATTTGGTGAGAGCTGTGTCAGAGAGTGTTTTGACTGAGACGGATGATGTTTTCAGAACAGGGTATCAATCAAAAAATTTTGATACCAGTACCAATACCAATACCTTCACTTCAATACCGGTTCCTGAACGATACTTTTTTTGATACCAGTTATATAATATCAAATCTAACAAAAAGAAAATTAAATTACACATTAGTTTAATTTACTGTTTGAACTAGCAATCTTGTCTCAGCAACTCCAGGCCCATTCAGTCACAGTGTTACTGATGCAGCTACATCCTGTGTGACTGATGCAGCTAAATCCTTTTTTTCCAGGGCTTTTGGACTAACACAGTGAATCCAGTTTGGATACTTTTTGCCTTTTTGAACCTCCATTTATTGTGAACTTTATTTGTTAATTAATTGTTTTTGTCTTGTTTGAAGCCAATTTTAAGTGTTTTCTTGTTAATTTAAAGGTGACAAAGAAAGGTTGAATGGGGCTTTGATCCTTGTTCTGTGGTACACCACTGTGTCATTTAAGGATAAGAACTAGTGACAGTTGTCCAAATACTATTACCCTAACCCTAACCCACCCCATCCACCCACAAACCTACTGCACATTACACTCACACACACCACACCTCCATTCTCAAGACTCACTGGAGAAGAACTGTGGCCCATTTAAACCTAGATCTTGTTGTTAGAGGGTTTTTCAGACTTTTTCATTCAGAAAATCATTGCCCAGTATTTTGCATCCACCCCACACCCTCAGACTTCATACATAAATCAATACAAACATGAATTATGAATTACAAACATACATTCTACATATTTGAGAACCACCCTTATTTTCTTCAATTTCTTGTTTTAATGCCTGGTATAACTAAAGGTCTCTGTGTTTGGACAAATATAACAATAGCAACAAAAATAGCTCATAAGAGTTTAATTTAAGAGGTGTTATCTAGCCATTTTCTATGGTTTTCTTAATAATAATCACAAAAAACTTAAGTTCTTACATCAGTAGCTATGGCATTGTACTGCCAAAAACAGTGCTTTTAGGCATTCCATGTTTTTTTGTTGTGTTCATTGTATTTTTCAGGTTATTTACCTTGGTATCAGGCATTAAATGGACAAGAAACTGAAGAAAAGAAGAGTGGTCTAGCCTGTGTTGTTTGTGCATGTGATTTGGTTGTCAAATAGTGCCATCATGTTACTTGCATGCCTCACGCCTATCTTGACACAAATTAAAGAGGGACTGCAGCTGTATAGGCAGGGGCTTTGAATTCTACAAGGCCTTGTTTGTCCCTACGACGACATGGCAGTAAGTAAGCCTTAGATAGCTAGAAAATGTATATTTTTTATTTGTATCTTGATGTACAGGGTGGACCAAAAATAACTGGACCACTTTTTAAATTCCTCAATTTGTGAGGCTATCACAATTTTAGACCATGCAAGTTGAAGCTTATTTAGTTCTTTTTCCAGTGATATCATGGTTTGACCATGTGAGCAATGGTATGACCACCATGGCCATTTGAAAAAAAAAACTACCCATGAAAAAAAAGTTGACCTTTCAACTTGACAATTAAATTGCATGTGGCTCATGGAAGATTATTCAACTAGTTAGCTCCCCTTGAGAATGAGGACACTGTCGATGTAGAAAGGGATGGAGGACACATTAAACAACGCAAATGAACCATAAACCCATAAAAAGTTAGTTTAAAACAGTTCCTCAGGGTGCCTGGATGTTCGAGTGGCTAAGGCGCACCACGCTGGTGTATATGCCATGCAGATGTTTGCTGGTTTGAATCCCGACCGAGTCGATCTTTCCTGTGTGTCCTTCCCCTACTCTCCTCCCTCCTCCCAGGCAAAAATTCCCCCAAAAAATATTTTTTTAAAAAGAAAAAGAAAAACAGCATCTGAACTTGTCACTTTCAGAAAACCCGCAGAATTAAAAAATGCAAATGTGAGAAATCACGTGGCAATTTTTTTCAGGGGTAGTTTTATTCAAATGGCCATAATGAACCACCCTGTACAGTTTTTCAAGTTTTGTTTCAAGTTGTGTAAGGTCAGGGTGGTAGGAAATTAAGGCATCTTGTGGATAATGACATACATAGTAAACCAAGACAATCAAAGATGACTTTAATAATCTGTAAACCAAATACACACATTCTATAAGTCACTTTGGATAAAGAATAATGCAATGAAATACGAACATCCATTTATTCTTTTATGACAGGCTGATGCAGACTACATCAACTTCAGTGAGGAGGGGTCGAGTAAAAGGTGAACAGAAACAACTATCATGGAGCATTTCCAGGATTTACTGCAGGAATTGGAACAAGGTACCTCCGGTGCAGACCACAGCACCTGCACATCTGAGGCTCAGGCCCTAATAAAATAGACATTATGAACAACTTCCCTTAACCATTGTAAATTCATCATAAACCATGGTCTCTCCTGGCTTGTTGATCTTTATTTTCTCTGCTTTCAGGTGGAAATAAGTTGTCTCCACTTTGTCCCAAATATATCCTGCAATGGATAACTGGCCAGGGACACATTCCTGTCTTGAAGGAAGAAAAAAAGAACTTCAAGATAGTTGTTAAATTCAATCATGACTGTGAATCAGTCTTTGGTCAACACAAGATATTCCTCCCTGTTGTAGCTGCATGCTCAAATACTATTACTGTCCCTGTCCTACATGTGCACTCATACAAACAATTTAGAGAAATCTTTGTTGAAGCATACCATCAAGGACCGGAAGTCTCTTGTAGCTAGTTATGGACAATGGAGTGAAGGAGAGGGCTATACAGTATACGAGTTATAATGGCTAGTTGGGGCTGCTGTTTGAAATTCATATTTCAGATGTTATAGTATTTAAATGCGGGCACCTGGAGTGGCTCGTTGGCGTATATGCTGTACAGATGCTTGGCAGTTCGAATCCTGACCGAGTTGACCTTTCCTGCGTGTCCTTCCCTCATTCTCCTCCCTGTTAACTGTCTCTGATTAAAGGCAAAAATGCCCCCCCACAAAAAATTATATCTGGTTACATTTAGTGTTCTTTGTTTAATTTTGATTTAAAAGTTTTTCAAATAGTGTACGTCATTTGATGCCAGTGAGACATTTTAAAGAATTGTGACACACTGTATGTGACAAATAAATGAACCTGTTGCATTTTACAACAGGCAACAAGTTGCATTTTGTTTGTTAATTCTAATGGTGGATAAACCCTGATTCAGAAATATGACATGGGTTAACTCTGAATGTACATTGCATTTCTGAACACATTCTGCAACTCTGCATCCATCTCAATTGTGCATGGTGTTAAAGCTCATAAACTCTTTCTCAGTACATGATAAACCATGTGTCCATGAGGATTCAGGTTCAATTAAGTAGCCTAATCAAGCAAGAAACTGCAACAAATGTCTGAGGTTAAGCACCCCATCTTTCAAAGATAATGGCATGCGGTGGTGTTTTAATTATTCTATAGCAGGGGTAGGGAACCTCCAGGCTCCGGGCTGTATAAGGCCCACAAAACCATTTCAACTGGCCTGCATCACAAATTTTTTTTAGATTGTATATATACACATAGTTTGATATGAATAAATAAAAAATCAGGGGAAAAAAATATTGATAGTCATTAGTTTTCTGAGATAAAACAGATGGGCTGAGTCAGTGAATACAGCACGTGATGTACGTTATTACCTGCAATGAAGCTGAAACCTCATGCTGAAGGAGAGTCTGTGTGCACATTCCCTGAAATTTAATAATGTGGTGAAAACCATTGTGTCCACCATAAACTTCATCAAAAGCAGAGGGCTGAGCTGCCTCCAGTTCAAGGAGCTACTCAGCAAGCGTCAGAGAGTCAGAGTATGGCGATCTGGTTTATCATTGTTAAGTGTGATGGCTATCAGAGGCAATAGACAACCTTAGAGCAGGAAAGGCACCGGGCCCAGATGGGATACCAATTGATTTTTACAAACTATTTAAAAGTAAATTAATATATCCTTTATACAATATGCTAACAGAGAGCTTCAAGGTAGGCAAACTACCCCCAACTCTATGTAATGCTCACATAATTGTTCTTCTAAAACCAGAAAAACCACCAACAAAATGTGAGTCTTACAGACCAATCTCATTGATAAACTCTGATGCTAAGATAATGGCAAAAGTGCTAGCAAGAAGGCTGGAAGAGCATTTACCCTTCCTCTCCAATCCTGACCAAAATGGATTTGTGAAGGGACGCCAAGCTTTTCATAGTATCCGTTGAGTCCTAAATATTGTCCATGAAAAATCAGAGCAGCCAGATACAGCATTAATATCTTTGGATGCAGAAAAGGCCTTCGACAGAGTGGAACACTGTTATCTCCATGAAGTTCTCTCTCGTTTTGGTTTTGGCAGCTACTTCTCAACATGGATCAAAGTACTATATAATAAATCAGTAGCGTCAGTCATAACTAACAATATTGTCTCTAAATCTATTACTTTGACCAGGGGCACACGCCAGGGCTGTCCCCTTTCTCCACTTTTGTTTGTGCTTGCAATAGAACCACTGGCTATCACTATTAGAAATAATCAAAATATTATTGGTATTGAAATAAGTGATATTGAGTCTAAAATTGGATTATTTGCAGATGATATTATTGTCATGATATCACAGTTAAAACACTCCCAATCTTTGGGAGTGTTTGGGAGAATCTATTCCCAATCTTCTCAACACTATTAATACATTTGGCAAAATATCAGGTTACAAAATTAATGAATCTAAATCAGCCATCTAACGTCCAAACACCATTCAAAGTGGTCACAGATAGCTTTACATACCTAGGCATAAAAATTACTCCAAAAATTGACAACCTGGTTTCTGTAAACTACAATGTATTGACTGAAAGTGTCACCGAACTAATTAACAGATGGTCACTGCTACTTATCTCTATGATAGGACGCATAAATATCCTAAAGATGAATGTTGTCCCTCTCAGTCCCCCCAAGAATTTATTTGCAAAAATGAAAACTATCTTCTGTAAGTTTATTTGGAATAATAGACGGGCCAGGCTTTGTTTATCTTTGCTATATCTTTTTTATGACAGAGGAGGCCTGAGCTTACCTAACCTCCAATGGTATTATTGGGCCGCCCAACTGTCAGCGGCCTCCAGCTGGTTCTCAACAACACCACTGACCTGGGTGAACATAGAGAAATCTAGTGCATCCCTTTTACCACCTGGTTCATATTTATAGTCAGCTAAACTTTAGGAATTGAATAAACACACATGTAACCCCTTTGTAAAAAATACAATTCAGGTATGGCTTGAGGTATAAAAATATAAAAATGAGACATCCATGCTTTCCCAATTCTCACCCATCTGGGGTAACAGCAACTTCACGCCTGGTAAAAATGATATGGGATTCAAAAACTGGGCGGACAAAAGTATAGGTAAAATTGCAGATTTGTTCAACAAAAATACACTCATGAGCTTTGAGAATTTAAGAAAAAAATATGATATTCCTTCAAAGCACTTCTTTAAATATTTACAGATTAGACACTTTATACTTAAGACACAAAATTCATTAGCCTTACCTGCCCTCACTTCTCTGGAAAAAATAATAATAAAGTGCCATCCTAAAAGGGTCTGATCTCGTGCTTCTACAATATCATAGTAGACAGCTCACAAACTTCCTCAGAAAATAAAAGGTTGGCATGGTGCGAAGACTTGAAAAGTGAAATATTTGTTGGGGACTGGTGGAAGGCCTGCTTGAAGGCTCAAACACAATCTATTAACACTAGCTTTAAACTACTTCAATACTAAGTGGCTAATGAGAACATATGTTACACCAACCTTGCTGAATAAAATTGAACCTAACATCCCAGATATATGTATCAAATGTGGTGCAAAAGGCATGCTAATCCACTGCATGTGGGAGTGTCCATACATCCAGATTTTCTGGACAGAAATTTTAGATGTGCTTTCTCATATTACCGGTGTAAAAATAAAATCATGCCCTAAACTGTGTATTCTAGGTATTTTTCCTGATGAATGTCAGCTAAATAAAATAAGCAGAAAAATGACTACTTACTGTTTATTGCAAGCAAAACACAGCGTAGCTAATTTCTGGAAATCTAGTAACAGACGAAGTTCTCAAGCCTGGTTAACCACACTATCACACTCCCTGGCTCTGGAAAAACTTACCTATATATCTAGAGGTAAATATTCCACCTTTCGGAAGATATGGAACACTTTTCTATTATTTTTAAAAGAAGATAAAGCCACTGAGATTTTACTAATGTAAATGTACACAACAGAGCACCTTTTATGTAATGTGTTGTATTGCTATCATTTGGATATACTGACTAGAGCATAATACTTTGCCTTGTTGTACTAATATATATTTTAAGTTAGGCCCTCATGTGAACTGTGTACATGGCACCCTGTTTGTTCTTTTTTCCAATTTGATGTTATAGTTTCTGTTGTATGTATAAGTTGAAATACTTGAAAATTTAATAAATACAGTTTTAAAAAAAAAAAAAAAAGTGTGATGGCTGAGTCAGAGAAGTCAGACACTTCATGGAGATGAAGGGGAAACCTGTCGTGGAGCTGAGTAATGGCAAGTTCCACAGTGATCTGGCTTTCATGATGGACATCACCAAGCACCAAGTCAGAGATAAACATCAAGCTGGGAGGTTCCAACCAGCTTGTCAGCTCTCTGCTTTCAAATGTGAAATCATTTGAAGTGAAGTTAAGGCTGTGGCAAGGACAACTGGAAAGGGGGAACACTGTACACTTTCCCACCCTGCAAGAACAAAAGCCTGACGTTATGACTGAATATGCCAGTGAGTATGCAAAACTCATGCAAAACTTCACACTTCGTATGAAACATCCCACCATGTCTATGACATCATCTACCGCATCACAAGAGCTTGTCACAGTCTGATCCACTGTGTTTCCTCCTAGTTCATGTTTTTAGTCTATGTCCCTGACAGAGCTGTGGTGGCCATCCTGCCCAGGGTGGTTTACCTGCCACGTGTTGGCAAGATGGAGGTGGTGGGCGCTGGCTTTGCCCAACTGGCAGGGTCTCCAGCCTTTGGTGTGGCATTTGGGGCCATGGATAACTGCCACACGAGAATCAAAGTGCCAAGTAACAATGCAGCTTGCTACTTCAATAGAAAGCTGTGTTACTCAGTGTAGCTGTAGGTCATATGTGACCACCAGGGAAAATTTATTGACATTTTTGTTGGGTACCCTGGTTCGATGCAGGGTCCTGAGAAATAGCCCTATCTATAATCAGGGTCTCTACTCACCTCCCAAGGATGCCTCCTTGGGGATGGTGGATATCCCTGTCTGGAGAGCCTCGCCACGTCATGGGACATAAGGTGGCGACGATGACGGCCTGCCTCAAAATCGATTCAAGGTCTGAGTCCTTGATTCATTTGAATTTCGAGGCTACACTGATATATCCTTGAAATCATCAAATGCCCACAATCCTCCACTGTGTAAGAATGGCGGAAGGAAAGCAGCAGCAATATACAAAGACTTTTAATTTTTCGACTAATTGATGTAAATTTAACCATGAACATGAATAAATGTTGATAATAAATTGCTTATTTGCAGTTGTTTTTTTTTTTTTTTTTTTTTTGTGGTTATGTTCAGGTTGATAGAATTTATGTTTATAATAGTGTGACGATTCATCCAGAATCTCACCCAGTTGTACCAGGACTAATTGTTTATCAACCGTGTGCAACACTACACGTGTATTTTCATGTAATTATCCTGTTTGCTGGATTGCTGTATTAGACCAAATCCAACAGTCTTTTAAACACAGTTTTTAATCTTTTTATTTCCCTCTGCATTAAAACAGAGTTATGATGGAGAAGATGGGGTTGGAGAGTGAACTTACACGCCAACATGCTAAGAAGAATTGAGACAATTTGAGGACAAAATATAAGGGGAGAGAGCTGTAGCGGTTAATTATATGATTATTACTTGTATGCAGAGGTGGAAGTGCCAGAAAGTAAAAGTCCTGCCATGTTTTGGTGCTCCCTTTTCACTTTATACAGGTGTTATCACTAATTAGCTGATGTACCTGGCTGAAGAGTTTTTCTACTTAGAATCAGATGTTTCATGTGAAAGATTGGAGCAGGAATGTGGCAGGATTTTTACTTGCTGAAGCCAGACACTTTACGCGTTTTATGAATGAGTGTTTAATGAACACACGTTAACAGCAGTGAAATTTCATCACAGTTTGAGGGGATCAGAACAGTTTTCCATCTTACTGGGAATGAACCCAGCAACTGCAAGTTGATTAGAGTGGTCCTGCCTTACATACACCCAGCTCAAGTAGTTTCATAAATTGTCTTGTCAGTCGACGCGTCGTCATTTCCATTTGTTTTTAACTATTTTCTTCCTAATTTGATAATTATAATAATTATTTCTTTTAAAAAAAGAAAAACACACACACACACACACACACACATACACAACGTCTCTATTTTTTTTTTTAGAACAAGCAATAAAACAAACAGATCTGATGCTCACAATTGTACACCATCAGCATGCACCTATCCTGTCTCTCTGCCATCTTGGTCACTTTTAGCGGGTAAAGTTTCTTCTACGGTTTTCAAACATCCCAGTGACTTCAGTGATAGCATAGTGTAGTTTGCTTGAACACTGCAAAATCCTACTGGAAGTAATAACTATAATAGAGAGTGAGAAGGCACTTTGTGTTGAAGTGCTTCAGAAGCAACTTTGGGACAAAACACTAAACATCTGTCTGTCTGCTCCTCATTTTTACCACCTGTCTTGCAGGTTAGTGCCAAATAAACTGACCATCCTTGTTCTTGGAAATCACCTTTGTATTGACATTTGTCTGATAATTTATTAATTTATGTATCATATTATTTAATTATGAACTTTGTTGTTGTACTTTTTACGTTTAAAAGTACAAAGCAGACAGCGGAGGTAAACTGGCCATCTCGCAAGCCAGCTGTTGTGCTGTTGAAGTTGCCGACTTCAGACATTAGCTACTGTTTTTTTTTTTTTTTTTTTTTTTGACTTAAAGGCATATTATTAATTCACGTAGTAAACTGTTAGCCTAGCACTGTGAGCTCTCACACTGTTTTTTAAGAGATTCTTATTTCATTAATAGATACCTGGATTAGATGGTTAGGTTATCCTGATGAATACTGCTATGAATATATGGCGAGCGAATATATGAATACTGCTATGAATATATGGCGAGCGTAGGGGAGCGAATATAAAGGATTCGGTGTAAGGGGGATAGATTATATTTAAGAAAACTGTTGCCAACAATGCCACCTGGGGGATTTCGCCCCCAGGAAGTAGTTTTTGATTCCCTTAAGGACACAGGTTCATTTTACTCAAGGCCAGAGACACGGTTTCATTTGTAAGAAAAATGCATATAGTTTATTACAAAATATCCAATATAAACAATAAAACCACCATTTACTCAGGGCGAAACTACTGAAAAAAAGGAAACAACTGCTGAGGCATACCGGTGTGTAGGAGATATGGACTGGTGCCGACACACCCAACCTAAAATGATAATCACCCAGACACTCGTGGCACTCTCACACACACACCCAGACCCAAGGGAGCACAGCACACACACAAAAAAAGGGGGGGATCTCACCACCTGATGACGATGTAGCGTGTGGTTACTGTGACGTAACTCTGTCAGTTAATGCTGATGTCAACTGCGCACTGTCGACAGTGGGGATCTAAGGATCCAACAAATCTATTATTTTAAAAAGTAGCATCTACATACAAAAGTTGGAATTATCAAGCAGCTACATACCAATTAGCAAGGTCAGCAAATCATGGCACACCCAAGGGAGAGGGCAAGAGAGGGTTGCGCAGCCGCTGGCATGTACCTACGATCATGATCATTAGCCGCAGTTAACTATCGGCAATCAACGGTGTAAAGAAGGAGACACTCACCACAGCAGGCCGCCTAGATAAGCCACATACACAGGAGTCTGGGGGCACCAAATCAGCCACTCTGCAGTATAATATAAAATCATTAGCCCCCTGCCACAAGCAGCTGAAGCAGCGGTTCAACCGACAAGCCTCGTTACCTGTCCAAAACAGAAGTCCCAGCCGGGAAGTGACGTCACCAGTCACAGAGCAGAGAGAGAACCGGCGGCAGTGGTTGGTGGCGGTATCAACTACAGCCCACAGGTCTCTATACTGCTACAAATACAATGTGCAGTACATGTTAATTGTCAGTCAGCTACATGTATCTTCTCACAGTTAGTGCCAGTTAGAGAAAATGTTTGATACATTAATGTTTTAGTCTGTTGCGTTTGCTTAAGTGTGTCCAGTATAAATGTTCCAATATACTGGTCTGCCAGACAGCTGAACATACAAGTTGTATTAAAAGTAATGGGGTAACTATTTAATATTGCGCAGTTCAGGCAAAGTAGCCTTTCATTCTTTTGTGTGCACATTATGTAACAGCATTACAATTCAGTAGTAAAATTATTCACTTGTGGTTTACTATCAGTATAAGCAGAATTGTATTTGCATTGTTTGCATCCGAATATCCCTACTAGCCTACTACGTAGTAGGCAAAAATGAGTAAGTGACAATCTAGTACGTCCGAATACCCTAGTATGAGTTCAGTAGTAGGCCAAAGGTTCCTGGATGGCTTCCTACTTCCGCTAGGATTTTGCAGTATGCAAGCAATGTACGCTAACTACGCTATCCCAGATATCACCGGGAGGTTGAAAACCATAGAAGAAGAAACTTCGCCCGCTAAAAGTGACATCCAATACTTACTTGGATGAATTAATTACTTATTGAAAACAGTGATCGACAACCACATCTATGTGCTTGTTAGTGAATGGGAATGGAGACAGCGGCCAGGGAGAGATTACAAGCGGGTCTGATTCGCCCATCCTCGTCACCAGCTGGTGCAGGGTTCTTCTTCATTGAGAAGAAAGATAAAACTCTCCGACCTTGTATTGACTACACAAAACTCAATAATATCACAGTTAAGAACAGGTACCCTCTCCCACTCATCTCCTCTGCCTTTGACCTTCTACAAGTCTCCCAAATTTACACCAAACTAGACCTCCGGAATGCTTATCACTTGGTCCGGATCCGAGAGAGAGCTGAGTGGAAGACGGCTTTCAACCCCCATAGGTCACTATAAATACTTAGTCATGCTGGGAGACGCCCCCGCAGTCTCCCAGTCCCTGATTAATGAAGTCAAAAACCTTCAATACCTCAAATCCGCCAAAAGGTTAAACCCCCGTCAGGCCAGGTGGGCAATGTTCTTTACCCGATTTAACTTAGTCTTGTCTTACAGACCTGGCTCAAAGAGTAAAAAAACAGACTCCCATACTGCTGCCAGATCTTTGTATAAACCTACTCAGTATTAAACTTTGCGCGTAGTGTTAATGAACATATAATCACAGTCAGACAGGTTCTCGCTCGCCGTTTGGAAAATGGACTATATGTGAAGGCTGAGAAATGTGAGTTCCACAAGAGCCAGGTGACATTCTTAGGTTACATTTTCTCAGAAGGGCAGATCAAAATGGATCCCGCTAAGTTACGGGATGTGCTCAGTTGGCCTCCTCCCACGTCTTGTAAAGAGTTGCAATATTTTCTGGGGTTTGAAAATTTTTTTTTTTAGGAAATTCATTAAGGGTTTCAGCTCTGAAGCCTCCCCCCTCCACACTCTCACTTCTTCCAAGTCCACCTTCCAGTGGTGGAAGTGTGGAATGGAGACCCTGGCTGGAAGGGTCAGCCCACCCGATCCTGATCTAGACCGACCACAAAAACCTTCAACACCCCAAATCCACCAAAAGGTTAAACCCCCGTCAGGCCAGGTGGGCAATGTTCTTTACCCGATTTAACTTAGTCTTGTCTTACAGACCTGGCTCAAAGAGTAAAAAAACAGACTCCCATACTGCTGCCAGATCGGGTCCTGGGGGCCTTGAATAAACGACTGATTTTGCCCAAAACCCCTCATTCCTCATTTGTGTCCTCCTGGCCTGTTTAGGACAGTTTCAGCCGTGAAGATTGTGATATCTGCTTGATAAAACTATGTGTATATTTATGGTATGTTATTTGTATAAACCTACTCAGTATTAAACTTAAAATAAATAAATAAATAAATAATAATAATAAAAAACAGCACACAAACACTGTCATTTGGTTTGGAACATCAAGTGACTGCCTAGCAACAGTTGCCTAGCAACAGTTGTTATGGTCTGTGAGATGAAAGTGGGTGTGGTTCCTTTGATGTGATGATGTAAGCACATTTAAAAGGACATTTCTTGTCCTTTAATCTTTTACATGTGCAAATCTTTTAATAGGGCGATACTCCTACTTCTCCTACTACTTCTTAATATTAATCAAACAGCTTCGTACAACGGCCATTTTGAGAAACATTTTTCTCTTAATACCTATTACTACACTTACTAATTTACTACTTTAACTTTAAAAGATTTCCAAACATTTGCTTCAAGAAAGGCTCATGGAATCATCACTTGAAACTAGGAGAACAGAAGAGATCAAAACTCTTCTGACAGTTATTGAATCCACGTTAAAGAGGTTAACAGCAGAGCAGTGGATACTGATAGCTGCAGGTACCCCTGACTGTGCCACAAATATTTTGCTGGCAGACCTGCTCCTGCAGATTGTAACAACCATGTCAAGAGTCTTGACATTTGTTGACGAAAATAAGACCCTGTGGGAGGATCAAGTCATAGCCCATCTGGGTGACACGATCCCTGAATGTTTTGCGGAGGTCTTGGACGCTGAGGAACTAGTCGAGTGTTACAGCTCTAAACAGCTAGCAGAGTTGATTAGCTCAGAGGTTGCAAAAAGTATCTCTGTAGTATCTGGAGAAAGTCAACACAGTACCCTCCCACAAAGACTTCAATTAATGGTTGACCATACCTGCAGAATGTTAAAGACATTCAAGGACAAGGAGAATAAGGCTTGTCAACCATGTGGAAAAAGAGAAAACAAGGCTGGGACACCTGTCTTGTCTTCTATAGACAGCGTCTCTTCACAAGAGAGCGCTGTGATCAAAATAACTGGCCCTGATGGTGAAATAATTCCATCAGGAAATGTCACTTTCATCCGAGTGAGAAGCCTGGTCAATGACGAGGGCGATGATGTGTCCGATGAAGAAGAAGAAGAAGAAAGTCTGTCTTCAGTGGACTCTTTTCAGGATGACGCCCCAGAGGATGTGGCCTGCTCACAGGACAGAGTTGTGATCGACCAACAGACCAACAATGTCCAGGAAATCATTTGTCGAGAGGTGGAGGAAATCACAAAACCTCTTCTGAGTGATCTTTCAAACGAGGTGTGTGCGATGCTGCAATCTGAATCTTCTCAAGAGATTACAATGATTGCAAATGAGATCAGTCAGGTCATCGCTGGAGAAGGCAGTTCAAACGATGTGGATCTCAGGATCTCTTTGAAAAAGATCACGCTCAAGGTCAAGATCTTCTTTGTGATGCAGATTGCCAGAGCAAAAATAAATTGCATGCTGGCACAACTGAGGACCAAATTTAAGAAACAGGTCCAAAACAGCTCTGCAGTTGAAGGCAGGTGGAAAATCCAGTCTCTGTTGAACAGTGTTACCTCTCTGCTTCAGGTAAAGAATGACAAGGAACAAAACAGAGATGAGGCTTGTGCACTGATGTTCAGTGGTATTTCCAGTGATGAGCGTGGCCAGAAGCTCACAAAACACCTCAGTGATCTCCTTTACATTCATGTAATAGGTGGGTCGATGTCAGAGGAGGTTGCTGGAAATCCCAGAACAGTGTGCATTCCTATGTCGCATACAGCAATGTATGCTGACATTCAGGAAAAAGTGCAGGATTTCTTGGCGCTGATGGACTGGTGGATGAACACCCAGGCTGGTGTGCACATTGAAAGGCTGTCACTTGCTCTGCAGGATGCTGAACCAGTGGTTTTGTCACAGCAGCTCACAAAGTCTGCCTCCATATGCCAGGAAACAGAGGCACGTGAAACGTTATGTTCAGAAAAGGACAAACTACAGGTCAGGTTGATCATCGAGAAGTTCGTGTCACGGATTTTCAATAAGGCAAAGGTCGGATTTGTTCCTTTGGACCCAGAGATCCTCATTTGTGATTTACTAGACAAAGTATGGGCCACAGTCAAAAATGAAGATCTGGAGATCAGCACAAAAAGTCTTCAAAACCTGGACAAAGTCATATATAAGGAACTCCGTAGGGTGTATTGTGATGCTAATGACATGTTGATGAGCCTTCATTTAAAGAATGAAGATATTGAAAAGTACATCACCTCCATTTTCAAACATCACCTGACGACACGAAAAAAACAAAGCAAATTTTGCAAATTCTTTTCCAGAATTTTTGGATTTAAAAACTAGAACTTGCGTCACTTGAATTTAGGGTTTGTTTGTTTGTTTTTCTTTTTTCTTTTTGCCACCTCAGTGGACAACATTGCGACATGACAGCTGGAAAAAGCAAAGGATCAATTCCCGGTCCTGAGACTTTCCGATGTTGTGTCCAGTCCACTGTGGAGGCATTGGTTTTCTCCGGGTGCTCCGGTTCTCCCACTTGAAGTAGAGTAAAAAAACATAATGAACAAACAAACAAATCTTACAGTACAATGGTGGTGCAGTGGTCAGCACTGTCTCTTCACAGCTTTCTGTGTGGAGTTTGCATGACCTCCTTGTGCCTCTAAGTGGCCCCCACGCTACCACCCCTCCCCCACATACACCCCCCACCACCACACACACATACACACACAAAAAGACAAATTTTTTTGCCACCTCAGTGGACATCATTGTGACATGACAGCTAGAAAAAGCAAAGGATCAATTCCCGGTCCTGAGCCTTTCCCATGTCGTGTCCTGTTCACTGTGGTGGCATTGGTTTTCTCCGGGTGCTCCGGTTCTCCCACTTGAAGTAGAGTAAAAAAACATAACGAACAGACAAACAATCAAATCTTACAGTACAATGGTGGTGCAGTGGTCAGCACTGTCTCTTCACAGCTTTCTGCGTGAAGTCTGCATGATCTCCATGTGCCTCTAAGGCTGAATTATGCTTCTCCGACTGCGTAGTCACGCAGTCAGATCGATGCAGTTGTGAATCCGTTCGGAGTTCTCCGTCGGCTGCAGGTGTCGTAACGTAATTGACCACCAGAACAATAGTCAGAGAAGCATAATGCAAATGCAGTCTGCAGCAAATGCAGACTGTTCAGTAAATAAAATTGGACAATTTCTCTAACTCTTTCATAAATTCATTTTGGTTCATTTTGGGGGTCAAAGGTCAAGTTCCAGTCACCTCATATTCTTTTGAACATGATTCAAAATGGTACGATTTCACACGCAACCTGAGAGAATTTCACCACCTCTGTGTTCACTTGGACCAGATTTTGGTGGTCAAAAGAAAAACATGAATAGTGTAAGCAAGTTTGTCAAAATTAAACTGACATTGTTTGATGCACTACTCCTCTCCCTTGAGTTGATATCAAAACCAATATAACATGATCACGAGAAACGGCATTTACTTGACCTTTCTACAAACGGGTGATTCTAGTGTGTTCCATGCAGTGATGTATCAGTAGTCAGAATCAGAAAATACCTTGAGTCAAATTATTTATGTCAGTTATTTATTCTACAAAATACCTTTTGCACATTTTTTGCACGTCACATGTTTTAGTTGTTGCAGCAGCTCTAAATCACCTTCATAAAGAAAAAGAGGATGAATATGATCACATACACTCCATCCGCTTTTGTTACCTGTGTTTTACACATAGATTCATCATAGTCTTTATTTGTAGATAAAAAAAATGTTAAATTCCCAAGCAATGAAACCTACAACAGCTCAGTTCAGTACATATAGAAGTTGTGCTGCTACTTCAAGATAGATGAGCATATGCAGTGGCTCCAGACACAGACAGATGTGGACTAGTAAACTGTTAGTGGAAATGTTGCAATAAACATCCACAGGCCTGCTCGACTTAGTCTTTTCATTTATTGAAATATTAAAAACAAAAAGAGGACTTCTTCCCAAACAAAAATGTCGATCTGTGTATTTTTCCTGCTTCATACTAGAATGTCTCTACAGGAAGCTAATGTAACAACAGCAAACAAAAAAGAGAAGCTCCGCTTAAACTATTAAGTTGCAATAGGTATGCGCCCCCTGCTGGTGAAACAGACATAGTGCGCATCCCTTGGCATTTAAGTGTTTTTAACTTTTAAATTATAGAACACATTTTAAACATATTTGAACATTACATGTATGTCTCTGAATCAATCATAACAGGTGAGGTAAAGACATCAACCATTATTCTAATGGAAACACTCACAACTGTTAAACAACCATGTACACCATGAAAAATAGAATAAAATGATAGGGTCTCTCTTAAGTGACTTGGTGGATCTCTCACAGAAACACAAACACAATCCTGTACCTTATCTCTCTTAAGGGTTTACATGCACAGACAGACACAATTTTGTTTTCAAAACTAAGATGGCAACCTATGAAGACCTATGTAGACCCTCATTAGCTCATGGATGCTGAAACCATAGCTTGTCCTGGGCACACTCAGCAGAAGTGCAAACTCGAGGGCTCTCATAAACTCTGCTTGCTGTTTTAATTTTATATATATATATATATATATATATATATATAGCATCCCTGGCTGAATGATGGTCATACTCTTTAACTGATGGTTCATTTTTGATTTATTTTGGGGACCGTATTCAATTATGAACACACCGTAAGAGCTATGAAAAGAACAAAACAAAAACACGGTTATTCCTTATAGCAATAACCTTATCATAACTTTATTTACTCAGATTTACTCAATGAAATAATGTATCTTTCGACTGCTACACTTACAGTTTCAATCATGGAAAATCACGTTTTACCCCTTTTTAACCTAAAGACAACCTCCAATAGAGTGCGGTATATAAAATCCTATTTCACATGAAATGAACACTTTTAACTCCTACTTTTCAATCAGATACACAATTTTAACTTTCAAAGTTCAAATCAAAGTTACATAAAACACACAAATACATCTCGCTGCTTTTAACAGAGTGACGAATAAATTAACTGCCTCTGTCCGCCTTAATCTAGACCAGTGATTCCCAACCACTGTGCCGTGGCACATCAGTGCGCCGTGAGAGATCATCAGGTGTGCCGTGGGAATTGTTCAGTTTTACTTAATTACTAAAAGTGTATTTTATTATATACACTTTTTTATGATTTTTTTTGTTTGGTGGTGTGCCGTGAGATTTTTCTAATATAAAATATGTGCCATGAAGGTTGGGAAACACTGATCTAGTCCGACACGATAATTAAGCTAATATGCTAATTGCCACTCGCGCTAACCAAAACACATCATAAAGTTATGAAACTATCAAAAGCACAAAAATTCCAGCTAAACATTCAACAGGCAACATCACACAAGAAGTAACAGAAACAAACCTTGTGCCTGTATCAACCAGGAGCTAATGAAACATATTACTGTACTGTAAATTAAGCACATCCCTCTTCCATTTTTTTTGCAGATAAAGTCCGGATGTTTTCTTTTTCCTCACCGGGACGCTTTCAAAAGAAAAGCACTCTCAATGTACTAACACTAAAGGTTATTTACAATATATATATATATATATTGTTTTAACAACTCCTTGCAAACATTTAGTCTCTATTGTCTCTTCCTGGTCTCCCTCTTTTCTTCCTCCTCCCTCCCCCATCCTCCTCCCCTCCCTGTCCTCTGTCTCTTCTCTTTCTCTTTTCTCTGTTTTCATTTCACTCCAGCCAGTCGAGGCAGATCAGACTGTCCACTCTGAGTCTGGTTCAGCTGGAGGTTTCTTCCTGTTAAAAGGGAGTTTTTCCTCTCCATTGTCGCCAAGTGCTTGCTCATTGTGGAAATGCTGGGTTTCTATATGTAAAGTGCCTTGAGATAAATGTTTTTATGATCTGGCGCTATATAAATGAAACTGAATTGAATATATTTGCCATTGCAAGTTGTTTGCGTTATTTTTTATTAATAATAAAAATAAAATACACAAATAAAATTAAATATCCTTCATCCAGGTTTTTTCAACCAACAACATAACATAACTGGATGGCCTCATTCTCAGATCAAATTTTAACCAAAAGAAAGACTTCGCACACTATAGTCAATATTTACAAAACTGAAAAGTAGTCTTATTTTTGGAGTCTTATGCTTTATGTAGGCGTCTGTCAGACACAGGTCATTTGTCTCCAGTTTGTCACATGCAAAGGACGTGCTCACTGTGCTTTGCTGCTGCTCCTTCAAGGTCTTACTGGTCTCTGACTTTAGGATGCCTTAAGTGTAAATACTGAAACCTGACACTACTTTGTGAACCTATGACCTGGGTCATTTGCATACTACCACAGTGATTGGATGTTTACTGATTGTTTACTGTCCTCGCACCGAGGTGCTCGGGCCCTAATAAGAATCTGAGCAAAAACAATAGGGTCCTCGCACAGAGGTGCTTGGGCCCTAAATAAACAAATAATACAAATAAAAGAATTAAATCAGTGGTCACCTACTTGTGTGCGCCATAAGCAGGCTGGACAATAGACATCAAAGAGCCACGTGCAATGACCAATGCAATCTATATAACCATGTAATAATATGTTACACACGCACACACACACACACACACACGAAACCAGGCAGAAATCTTTTGCCTTCATGGCATGACACTGAACAAATCTTCACCTAAAGATTTTCTTAGCACTTAGCAGTGGAGTTATTGACAACAAGTGGCACTAAAGACAGAAGGTGCTAGATGTGGCCTGTAGAAACATTTAAGTTGAATGTCCGTTTCTCTGGACGGTTAGAAAATAACTTTACTTCTATAGAACTTTTAGAACTAATTTAAAATGTGTTGTACTTGGTTTTCAACATTAAGACAATTAAATAAATTATATGAAATCAGACTTTTCCCCCCAAATACCCCCAATGTAATATAAGAATAAGAACAGTGATGCATTTTCATAAATAAAATCAAAATAAATGAAAATAAAATCATAAATACTGAATGTAAATAGAATTGGTTGCCACCTTTGATTTATTCTTCAGATAATGAAAATAATTCCCCCTTGTTTTTCAAGTGAAACAAAACCCCTGTTGTCTGTTTGCTTTTTTTTTTTTTTTGGGTGCAGGGTTTTGTATACTGGACTGAACAAGTCACTAGCTCCATCTGCCAAGCAAACAAGCACAGTGGCAGCCAGTACTGCAGACTGCAGAAATCTGACCTCTCCTGGTGGCTTAGTCGTCCTACAGCCTGTTCTTCAGCCACAAGGTGGGTGCGGACCAGTCAGAAGCAGTTTCTGCACATGGGATGCCTCAGATGTCGTGAAAATCTTGCTGATTGGGAAAATTTAGCGTTTGAGGCACATTATTTTAAGAAATAAACAATAAATTTACTTTTTAACTGACTACATTCTGCTGCTCCTCAGAGCCATCTGTGTGTGAACGTCCTGGGACAATATGCCGGCACGAGTGCATTGTCGACCTGTTGTCTAAGATTCCAGAGTTTAGATGCATATTCCCCGAAAAAAGACAAAACACATCTCGAGAAATTCCTACTGTCTCTCGCACAATTCCTGCATCAACCTCAGACCCTACTTTTGCAGGAATCCTCTCTTATCGGTAAGATTCAAATCCTTAACTCAGTGCTATTGTGTGCATCAATGTGCATTAATGTAACATGTGACAATGTGTCATAATTAAATTTTGACTATTGCTCCCCTGAAATTGGATTTCATTACAGTGTCGCAGCTGCTTCTATTTAACTAGTATAATGCTCTGTGTACAAACATCTACTGTGACATGATGTCATGGTCCATTGACATCAACGTGGTTACTCCCTGCTTAGTTATAAACATGCAGCGTTCAGCCTTCATCACTGTGGACTCACACTTGAAGAGCTGCTGAGCAACTGACACCACATTTAAAGATTCACACAGACATTTATATTAACTCTTGAAGGCTTAAAATAATCAATATTCTTTTATTTTTTTAATATTCTTTTTCTTTACATAAAAAAAAGTTATTGTTTACATTTATGAGGAAAACCTCTGTCAAAAGTTAATCCTCTGTTGATTCTGATGGACTGTACCTTGTGGTGGTTCTGTATCACACAGAATGTTGTCATCGTCAGCAGCATCAAGCTCCAGAAACTAATACAAACCTTATTTCACAGTATTTCTCAGTTTGCTTCTGGTGGTATGGCCGTGTGGTGGTGGAGAGAGGATTTCAGGCCGTCCAGGTCTCTCACTGTGCAGAACTTCTCCCTCAAAGAGTCCCAGGACCCGCTCCTCTTCCAGGGGACACCCACGGATCCAAACTTATTTGTTGTTAAGGTGAGACAAGTTTGTACCCCCACATCACTGCAAACAGCTACATGTGTACACTTGAGATATATTTTCATGCTTATTTTTTTGAAGATGTGTTAATGATGTGGCAAACACTTACACAGGAGGACAACTATTTAAAAATGTGTAGGTTGCAGGCACAACAGGGACTTCTATGTACAAACATTCTTAAACACTTGTTATTTTGTTCCAATACTTGTACTTTTGTCTTAGTTCTTCTCTCTGAGTTGAAGTGGACATAAGCCACATTTGAATCACTATCGAATGACAGTTGTAGAATTGTTTGGCTGCACTGTTAATCAACCCAACTGATGTCAATTGTTGAGCAGTAATACATTTCTAATGTTAAATGCTCGACCTTGACAAGAAACACTTAGGATAGTTTCAGGCAGTTTTCTAGCAGCCACAGGTGTTTCCTGCTCAGAAGGTTTCCTCAAAATGTCAGTGTGATGATTTATATCATGATGCAAGCTCTAGTAAAATAGTAACTCGTTCCATATATATTTTCACCACTTTAAAGTTGGAAAAGGAGCTCAGAAAAATCCCTGAATTAACTGCACTTCTAAACACACAGAATTTTGTTTGAAAGTTCAGTTACTTAGTTTCTTTATTATCAAGTTTCCTGCATTTGTCCCTGCCTTTGTCTATAGTTGACAAAGGCAGGAACATGAAAATGGATCAACTTTTGCACAGATTGCACAGAAGATTGAAGATTTTTCTAGAGATAATAATAATTCACAGGCTGCTACGGCAGCTGCTACCATTAGCTGGCTGATTACTTGAGTTGGTAATTTCTCACTGTTTTCTTCTCTGGTCTTTATCATTTCATCAAGAAAACGATCAGCAAATGAATGAATAGTGCATGTTGTTTACAGCTCATCAGAATAATTTTCAAATTCTGTCTTCCTGTGTTCATGTTAAGAAAGCAGTGGTAGTAGTGGAAGACTCAAAAATATAATTATATATTTCAAAGACACTCTGTTAGTTTCCCAGACTGTCTGTCTTCAGGTTAAAGGTTTTATAGTGTGGGTGTTTACTGCTTGTCAGCTAAGCTTTGTTTTCCTCTGCTGCCAGGAAACTCTGCTTAAGCTGGACTTGGACAGTAAATGACAAAGGTCTGACACAGCTGGTCACCTGACTGGGCTTCAACTGGTGCTCAACCCACGCACAGGATGAAAAGACAACAAACCCAGCTGATCACCCAGTCTCATCCTGCAAGATTTTTTTTTTTTTTTTTTTTTAAAAAAAGCTGTGAACTGCAGTGCATAAGCAAACTGTTCATGGTACTGCCTTATTTTAAAAGCCTGTTTTCAACAGATTGGCATGGCTGCTGCAGCCTGATCTGTTAGGATGAAAAAAAAGGATCAGTTGAGAAGTCAATTTGTCATTTCACAGCAAATGAATTAGCATATTTTCCCAGTTGATTTGCCAGTTTCAGTATTCTGCTTTTCTTTTTCATATTTGACAGTAAAATAACAATATCTTTGTGTTATGGACAAATGATTAGATCAGACAAAACAAGCAAGAGAAAAAATCTGGAAAATGGTGATGAATGTATTTGACCGTCATCTAGGATTTTAACAACAAAATTATTCTTCAATTATTTGGACCATCATTGAATTACTCTGGCCATCAGTATTTTCACACTCTTGACTGTAGTCAGTCAATGAAATTATTATATGTTCTTTTCTGCCAAGCGCCAAATTCAAATCCAGGGTTTGATTGTGTCCACACACCTCATTAAAGCTCCCAAAGATGATCAGACTGGAAAAAAGGGGGAAGAGGAATTTTTTCTACCCCTTTTTTCAGACCAGCAGCATTTTGGGAACTTTCCACTGGTATTTTCTATTGCCTAGCCGAAATACAAGAATATACAGAAATACAGAATATACACACAAGTACCTTTGTACAACTTATATTATATATATATATATATATATATATATATATATATATATATATATATATATATATATATATATATATATATATATATATATAAAACAGGTTACATTTTGTTTATTGCAATCTTGATGCATTATTTCATAGTGTCTAAGTTAAAAGTTCATTTGAGGTGGCCTTTTGAAGTTTTATTAATAGATCGAAGCAGTTCTGTGGTATAAGTGAAGTTTTTAATTGTGAACTTTGTGAACCTCTGCTGCGTTTTGGCTGCCAGAATCAAAAAATAAAAATACACATGTTCAATTTCTTCCAGAAAATTAGATTAGAAGGGACTGATACAAACAGGAACCAGTAGCCGATTAGCATAGCTTAGCATGAAGCCTGGAAACAGGTGGAGATGGTTAGTTACCAGCACCTCTTAAGGTGTCTGAAGCAAAAGCTCTACAGCTGTGGCTCCATCTTGCTATGAATCTGCTATGAGTGCTATGAATTTTCTTTTGAAAATGTCAGAAAGTAAATAATTGGATTTACCAAAATTTCAAATCAATATTTTTAAAGAAAGAAAGATCTTTGTGGGTTATGTGGGTAATGCTTGGGGGAGAAAATTGAGAAATAAATAAAGCTTAGCTGGTTCGGTTATTGTTCACAAATCCTTTACATAACACTTAAATATATATTTCCACTTATACCACACAGGTAGAGGTGGCTATAGGTAAAGGGGCAATTAAAATAGTTGCAGGACAAGGTTAAAACGGTTATAAGGAATGAAAGGCCAAGAAAAGAGCACAAGATCAAAGTTAGCCTAAGAGACTAAAAATAAGTCAGTATCACCACAGCTTGAGAGGCTAAAATAACAAGCTCATAGTTTTGAGTCACCAACATTGTCACAAGAGGAGTCCCCTTGTCATGTTTCGTATGTCAAATAAGCAGGTGTTGTACTATTTAAAGTAAGACAGAAGAGAATGAAGATGAGGATTGGTGCGACACATTCACAATCTGGCAGCATGTTGTATTGGCTGAAGTCAGATTTTCTTTTTTAATGAAACCAAAGTATTACCAAACTATTCTGAATTAAAGTGGTGGGCTGATTGACTAATAGAACAGAATGACATAGAGCCACGCTGCTCACATGGCTAAACATATAGCACAGTTATGAAGCATCAATAAACTCCAGCTCCACTGTACTTCCACAAAACTTCTTAGTCACTAAATTCACCGCATCAATGCTACAACTACAATACTCTGTCTTTTTATGTGCTGGGAAGAAAACTCCTATTTTAGGTACAAATTTGAGTTTTTTTTTTTTTTTACGAAGTTAAGCAAAAAACCGTGGGAGACTTTGGCCTCAGGACAGTGTTGTGTACAATGAATATATAAATGTGATCTGGTGGATGTACCTGTGTCCCACCTGTTTTTCATTCTTTATGAGAAATCGTAAAAAAAAGTCTTGTAAAGTGAAGCTACTATAAAAGAATTAGCAGCACTATAAAAGAAGGAGCATCTTAAGATTGCTGGAACATTAATGCCTTTAAGCTTCTGGCAGATGGGGGTACAGTAAACAGCTGTCCAAAGAGGTCAGCTGTTTTTGCTGTTATACATTTAATGTTACATTTAATATAAGAATGCAGATATGAGATATGAAACACAGCCAGCAGTCAATGTGTAAGCTGCCAATTGAATGGTCAATTTAAGCTTTTCTATTCCGTTCATATATGTGTCCATTTTTTAAAAATTATTTTTATTCACTTTCAATCACTGAACTAATATCATCTCATTCTCCACATTTCCTCTTGAGGTCGCACTTTTCCCTTTTTGCGCGTACACATGGGTCAGAACTTGCATAGGAATGTGCACATTGCCCTTTTAAGTTTGCTTTTTACAAACCCCAAAGTTTGCGTACAAAGTAGCATATTCATTTTTTTGTGTGTATGCAACATTTATGAACGAGGCCCCCGGAGTTTTGCCCCTTTGAGGACTACTACTCTAGTGGAGACTTGAATTCTCATTAAATTTCCTAGAAGCTCCAGGGGTAGCGTAAAAGCGTGTTGTAGTCTAAAATGGAAGTCAGAGCCGGTTTGGTCGTACAAAAGGGATCTACACAACTTGATGCAACTGCTTTTAACTTTTAATGGAAACCTCAGCTAACCAAAACAACACTATGTAGCTCCAGAAATGGGTATGTCTCTCATCTCTATTTCCTTATATCGATGTTTCTTTTGAAAGCTGTAGTTGTTTGCATGCATGAAAATAAATCATGCTTTACATTCACAGAACCATTTGGAAAACCAAAACTATTAATGAACACAGATAGATATACTTGAACCAAAAATATAAAGACAACAGTGTCTATGTCATTTTATAATTCTTCCTCCTCATCTCTGGAGACAAAGTTCCAGTTAGTTTTTTTTTTTAACTGAATTTAACCAGTAACTGATTAAATTAAAAGTGGGGAAAGTTCTGAAATTACTTACAAAAGTCTCATTTTTTTACAGCACAAAAATCTGAATTTTAAGCATGTGTGGACCCTATATCTACTCCAGATGCAGAAACTACGTTGCCGCAAGAGTGCAACACATTATCAGCGAGTTCATGGAGATTGGATTCTGTTACTTAAGCGGACAAGTCATCACACACACACACACACACACACAGAGAGAGAGAGAGAGAGAGGGGGGGAGGGAGAGAAACATTATCATCGCGCCATTATCTTCGCGCTCAGATTGAAGTGAGGCATCTTTGCTCTCACTCCTCGTGTGGTTCAGCATGGACTCACTGAAATTTCTGCTTGTCGTTGCAGTCGCCGGCTGCACAGTGAGAGGTAGGATGTCAGTCATCATTTTTTATCTGCTAATTGACGCAAAAAATGTGTTTGTTTGTTTATTTATTTAGTGAAGTGCGGCGGGGCCCAGTTTGTGCGCTTTGTCGGGGTATTTTACTTGATTGGCAATTATTTTAAACTCCTAACTAACGACATTAGCTGTTTTCTTTTTTTTTGATGCAAGATGCAGCCATAAATCACGGATTGATGTTTGCAGTGGGAATGTGATTTAAAGCTGTTTAAAATAATGTGTGTTGCTGGCTGTGTATGTAATGTAATATATGTGCAAATATATGTGCAGGTGGTTCAACTTTTTGCATTGTTCTACAAATCACCTGTGTCTGGTGCCTGATGCCTGTAAATGTAATATAGTCTTCACATTTGTTGCTGTTGCTTGTGTTTATTTTTATTCACACTAGTATGAGATACACTCATATAAGTACAGGTAATAGTGTAAGAAGTGATAAACAATGCTCTGTTTGCACCCCTGAATGATTACAACACACGTTACATCATAGGTTTCATGTCCAGTAGCTGTTTGTCCGTGCTGGATGTCTTGCAGATGTTACTGTGACGTCTCCTGGATGGAGCTACTTGTCTTTCGAAGCTTTATTATAGTCGAAGTAGAGTCAAAGAGTAAGGGTTATATTCTTTGATCTGTGTTTGTATGTGATCTACAGAAATATATGGGGAGGCAGTTTTAGTTCTGAGAACTTAACAAAGGTTTCTTTGGTGATGTAACCAGAGTAAGTACTCTCAGACCATGTTGCAGCATTCAGTGGATTCCCACTGGTGTGTTTGAATTACATTCCCAGCTCTTTCCTGTGTTCTGGTCTGATTCCACGAAACACATGCAACTTTTAAAAAGTTTCATTTGAAGTGGTCTTTTGTGCTTCATCAGTTGTACTTATTTCTGCTCTCATGGTAATAGTAATCACTGACACAGGCTCTTGTGTCTGCATTTTACAGGCACTTGTTAATTGAAGCTTCCACCAGACTGAAGTACATACAGTATCCATAGGCCTCTGTGCACATACATACACACATCTAATGATCTGAGTATGTCTGGGGTACTTAAAGCCCCATCTCTCTGACATTATTGAGGCTGTTTAATTTGATTAGAAAAGTTTTCCTTCCCCCCTTTTATTGATTCCAGCTCAATTTCAGCAACATATTGACCGCATATCACAAATGTTCCTCATGTGGTATGACGGGACAGTAATTTACTGAGATGCACTATAGAGCAGATAATACATTTTGTACAACACACATACTGAGGTCATCGTAATTTGATTCCTCATCAACATTCAAACAAAGTGCAAAATTCCTCTTGTAGTGATGAACTATTGAACGATCACCCAGACTTTCAGATATTAAGTTTGTCTCAGGTTTATGGACCCTATTAGAATCTTACAGTTCATGGGTTTGTTTTTATAGCGCATAAATTAAGTGTTTTCGAGTCAGTGTCACTGCTCTATCGTTGCAGCTCTTTTCTGCAAGAAAAGCTTTACAAATATATTGTACACAACCAGCTGTTGGACAAAATTAGTGACTATTTGGTCAAGTCATGTCAAATTAAATGGTGAACATAGTGGAGCAGCTAAGTAGCCAGATGTGACAGAATTAAATAAACATGAATATTGGACTTCCTATTCCTGAGGTAAACTCTGAAAGAAAAAAAATGCTTGACTCATTTGCTGTCAGTCTTTGTTTTATCATTTATTCACTTTATGTTGTATTTAAATGCTTTGGGCAAAGTCCATTGGAATTTGAAAAGCTGGTGTAAAAGCCGTCATGTTAATGGTTTCCAGGTGTTAGAGAGTACTGCTATTTCTATAGGAGTTGTACATGTGTCACAAGTATCCCACAAACAGCACATGTGAGGTGCACAGCTCATGCTGAGGGCAGGCATGTTTCTTTTGGGTCAATATTATATTCACATCCTGCATTTCAGATTCTTTAGCATCAGTCTTATCTTTGTCTTCTTAATCATGGTCATCTTTGCTCATCTTTATCTGTTCATGCCACACCAACTGACACTTGAAAAGACAGACCCTGAGCTGAAACGCAGTATTAGGCAGCCATTCAATTTGGTTTATATGTTGCTGCTTGATGGCTGTATTAATGACAGTTTGGTTGTGAATTTGAATTAACTGGCATCTCATGTGATTAAAGTATATTTACTGTCTCCCAAAGTTTCTCATCAAGGGCCAAACCAGCAAAGGTTGTACGAAGACCTGATGACAAGCTACAACCCTCTGGTTAGACCAGTCTCCAATGACTCTGACACGCTCACTGTTGAGTTTGGCCTCAGCCTCATGCAGATCATGGATTTGGTATGTATAAATAATGGTTCCATGTAGATGGCATGTTAGGTTGTATTTGGTCTTTCAGAGAATCCTCTCAAACTTTGTTGATCAGTGGTTAGTCTGGCCTCATACATGTTTTTGACCATAACATATACATTGAAGCACTATTTGCAACTAGAAAGGCTGATAGAAAAACAAGCATTACTAAACTATAAAGCAGAAGCGGATTGACATCCACTTTGCACCTTTCAACTCGCAGAGATCCCTCCATTATAGTCCAACTGGCCATCGAGAAAACCATGACAAAAACCAGTAGGCAGCTGCAAAGCTTGGCCAGTGAACCATCAGAACACCCATTGAGTTTTACTGGTCCTGTCAGTTTTTTTTTTCTAGACCTTTTTGTGCCTATTATTTGGGGTGGATTGCTGAATTCCTCTCCCTGTCTCCACTGAGACCCTCACTGATGTAAACACAGCTCTTTGTCTCATCTGTCTGATTAAATCACTTCTTTTTCAGAGTTAATATTTCAGACCTCATCTTTAGATGTTCTGCCTCTTCTTCTTGACAAGATTATTCTGTGAAGAATATACTCCTGTAGATGTTCATTCCATTGTTACTGCCTAACTCAGATGAGAGTCTTTACATTTTTTAATGTAGGTACAATATATGTTTGGATAGGACTTGAGAAGCATGAATAGTCTTTTATAAAACTTAATAATACTACTAAACAGCTTGTCAATATAAATTATATTGGTGAATATATTTTTCTAACAGGATGAGAAGAACCAAGTGTTAAAAACCAACATTTGGCTCCAACTGGTAAGATTATTTTTATATACATTTTATGTCAAGTCACAGAAAAATAAACTACACAACTACATGTTATTATAGCTAGTTGAAGTTGTTCCATGATAATCTAATATACTGCTCATGTCTGTGGTCATGTGATGTTGATTGCTATCTGAGCATGCACTGGGTGAGGAAGCTAAACTATTTTGTAATCATAACTTCCTGAAGATTTAATATTTTCTAACATAAGATAAGCTAACTAAGCAGTTTCTTCTAAATGTCAAACTTTGCCTTTAACTTTAACTTTGAAATTGTTATTTAATATCTTCATCCAATCACAGATCACATTCATTTATAGTAATTGTCTTAAAATTCTCTCTATTACATCACTTGGTACCCAGTCTTTTCTCCTTTCTCTCTTGTGGCAAGATGATGTGTATGAACGTAGATGTTTTATTGCAGCTTATCTGACATATGACACTAGTTCCCTGCTGCTGCAATATCAGCAAGCTGTATCAAGGCTGTTTGGTGCATTTTAAATCACCATGTGGAATCACAGCAGCAGCAGAAGCAGCGTTCTCGCTCGATCTCTCTCTGCCCCCACATGCTGCAAAAATTGACTTTGCCTCTCAGGACAGACAGCGTCCACAAAACATACTGTCTACTGCATTGATGTAGCAGTTGTTGGCTTGATTGACTTTGTGTAAGAAAGTTCAGATGTCCTGAAGATGCACACATTAACAAACTATAAATACACCAACACCTTAAACATTTTGAAAACAATGTGTGTTATTATTATTATTTTGTAATTAAAAAGCACGCTCATGTTAAATAAGGCAAACAGAGCCGCATCCAGGTTTAGAGGATGTGTTAAATATGTAAACAGTGTTGTGTCTGTGTCCTGTAGGGATGGACTGATTCTTACCTGCAGTGGGATGAGTCATCTTATCCAGGTGTGATCAATGTGAGATTTCCTGACAATCTCATTTGGAAGCCAGATATCCTGCTCTATAACAGGTAGGCATTGTGAGTACAGATCCACTGTGTGTGTTGCACTGTAACTAGATATGCATGGTGTCATAGCATGAATGCATTGTCCCCTCCACAATGTAGGGGATAGGGACAGGGGGACCTTTCAGGGATGACGTTATTTTGGATTTGGAGTTAGAAACCAAATTAGTGGACTTAGTGTCTGTAAAATATAAGACACCACCCACCACTAGTCAGTTTATTCAGACGTGTCAAACAGGTAATGTACTGATCACTGAATTTCTTCTTTTTGTTTTGTGAATGAAGGTGGGGTAGGTGCAACAGTACAAAGGGAGTACCAGGTCAAAGTATGAAGAAAAAATGAGTGGATTTTACAATTTTAGAATAAACTTGAACTTTGAGTATAAAGTTTAAATTTCAAGATTAAAGTCAAACTATTGAGAATAAATTAGTAATAGTAAAAGTACAGATGTTGTTGCTAATGGTTTATAACAGAATGTGGTGATAAGTATCAGGACCTGTGTCTATTAAGAAGGAGAAGCCACACAAATGTGGAAGATGCTATTGCATTCATATGACTTGAATAGCTCGTAATGACCACATGTAAGTTTATTGATGGTTATACCTGCATGCAACAAAAACACAATATGTAGTATAATGAGATACTATAAAACAGCTGATCAGGTTGATTGATCCTGAAGGTGTTGAAGACAGGTGGGCAAAGCATCTGAGACACAAATATTACCACATGAAAAGTTCACATTTATTCTTATGATAAGCTGAAGCCATACAGCCATCAGTGGTTGTATTGATGATTTTAGTCAGTGTTTTGTGGATGGAAGTCCATAGACTACGACTTTATTCTCATTACATTAACATTTCCGCTTTATTCTAAATTCAGTAAAACAGAAAACAACAACAAAAAAAATGGCCTCTGATTGCAGCATGGTGCAAAAGAACAGTTTTAGAGCAATCAATAATTTAGACAAATGAACAAAGTTGTATTGTGGAGAATGCTGAAATGATCATCATTCATTATTAATCAATCTTTAAAAGAAAGATCTGAACAAGTCGCATCAGAGGCACTCTACTCCCCCATCAGCTAATTAGGAAAAAGCATTGTGCTGCATCCATCATTGTCCCTGTGAGTAGAGTGTTGATCTGAGGTTGTTGGAGTTTGTTGCTGCTGCACATGAACTTTTTCAAACAACACTTTCAACTTCAACATTGGGTGGTGATGTGTGTGTGTGTGTGTGTGTGTGTGTGTGTGTGTGTGTCAAAAAGGGGGTGAATTGTGTGCATCAGTGGAGAAAAAGAGAAACTACCAAATAACTGTTACTGGGTGTTAGATCTCCAGGTTAAACACCTATACAGGTGGTCTGGACCAGCTCTCCATCCCTTAAGTTAGAGCTCTCAGTAGTGATGGTGCTCACTAGCCACTGTTTCTAAGGTTTGCTTAAGCTGGTGCAAGGAGAATCTCCTAGCTTCTCACTGTACACATCCGAGCGCCTATCCCGCTTACTCTGATCCTGCCCCCGACCAAACGGCCCCTGAGCCATCGGACACCACCAGCCACGCTTGTTAATGACAGCTCTCCCCAAAATAATCTGTGCTCCTGGTATGGTTGCTTGGATAATGTTCTGCAGTTTAAGTTACCACAAGAATATGTATTTCATTAGTATAGTACAGACTTCATGTCGTTACATTATTTCATATTTATGATCTTATCTGTTGCGGTGTTGGTGGGATCTCACCCTGCTTGACATGGGGAAACATGGCGATGACTCTGTGTACCTGCTGCAGCAACGACTTAGACACATATTTGCACTTATCCACTGGTTTCTGACTCAATCAAATTTATTATGGTACATTTTCATGTCGTCCACAGTGCAGATGAAAGATTTGATGCTACTTTTCACACCAACATTTTAGTCACCTCCACAGGCAGCTGTGTCTACATACCTCCAGGTAAGCTATTTCTATGTGTTTTTCATGCCCATGTATACAGAGATTTTTTACACATAAGTATATGTATATCGACATGCAAAATGGTTACAGGTGCCGCAAGACCTGATATGCACAACTGAACTCACCATGTAAATAGTGTTGTCACAATACTAAAATGTAGAGATAAAATTTAGAAATAAAATGGGCAAAGATGTCAATAAAAAAATCTTCCCATTCTTGTGAATGCAATATGTCAAAAATGCTTGAAAAAAAGTGCCTAATTTGAAAGCAGTCTTTTCAAATTTCTCAAACATTCAATTTGACACAAAGTTGAACCATTTAGATGCTGCTGATCAAAGGTCAAAGGTAAGGGTCACCAGTGTGTTTCAACACCACCTGTAAAAACAACTGCCTCATGCTTAAACTCCTGACCCTGGCAATGCAATGCATGTTGTTTGTGTGACTAAATATCTCAGTATGGATGAAACTTTCAAAACAGCAGTATATCATGATTCGTAAGTGCATTACAGTTAAACTAAAAGAAGCGAAAGCAGCAGTCCACAAAGGACAGCAGCCTGGGTTTGGATCATTAAAACATGACAAGGTCTCAGTCTTAAGTGCCATAAGTGAGCATCTATACCAACAAGAGGGTTATTGAACTGGTACTTGTCACTCTCCTTCACTGTGGTACTTATTGTTCACAGGGGGGAAACATAAATGCAGGTCTAGTCTAGCAAATATTAAATCTAGTCCACTAAGATGTATGATGTTATTAGAGGCTTTTTGAAGCATAGTGATCATTATGAGTGATCATCGATACATTTTAACTATAAAGTATATACAGTTAAGCCCAAAATTATCCATATCCTGTTTCAATATTCAATTGCAGTCCCCTTATTTCGTAACAGAGCCTCCAAAGATTTTTATGTAACTGTTTTACAAGTTTCTTGCAAGTATCTGCAGGAATTTTGGACACTCCTCCTTTGCAAAAGTTTGAGGTTTTGTTTCCATGCTGTTTCTTGAGCTTCACCAACTCTGACTTGGACACTGACTTTGCTCTGACCTGGCCACTCCATAAGATTAATATTGTTGTCCTGGAACCACTTCTTCACCACCTTGGCCGTACGCCTTGGATCATAGTCCTGCTGATAGGTCCATAGGTCCCTCAGTTCCAAGTTCTCTGCCAATTGCTTGATGTTGCCAGGCCCATTTGCAGAAAGGCAGCCCCACAGCATGATGCTTCCACCTCTGTATTTCACACTAGGGACAGTGTTCTTTGGCTTGAATGCTTCGCCTTTCTTTCATCGGATGAAAGCTACATCTCTGTGCCCAAAAGCTCTAATTTTGTTTCATCCAACCACAGAACAGATGACCAGAAGTTTTTGTTTTCCTTTGGGTACATCTTTGCAAACGTCAAACAAGTTTTTACATGCTTTGACTTAAGCAGGGTGGTCTTTCTTCGTTGACATCCAGAGAGGCCATTTGGATGCAGTATTTGTTGTAGTGTCTGCCTTGATATAGTTACACCACTTTTACTCACTTTCTTCAGGACAGCCTTGGTAGTAGTCCGTGGATTGCTCTCAACATCTCATTTAATCTTTCTGGCTAGTTGAAGTGACACTGCTGACTTCAGACTGCATCCTTTGAGCGTGAAATGTCTTGAACTTCTTTATGATATTTTTAAATTTTGCACAGTTGCCACTGGCACCTAAAATTGCTTGGCATTACTTTGTGTCTTCTTCCTTCTATTTTGGCATTTACAATGTGTGCTCTTCTATCCTCACTGAGCTCTTGGTCTTTGCTATGGTAACTCTACTCTCAACGCAAGAGTTACCATGGCAAAGGCCTTGGAAGAAAGGTTATAATATCCTATGTCTTGGTATCACCAGAGTATGAATAATTTTCTTCAAATTTAAATAAGGAGTGTTACTTCACTTAAATAAGACTGAGAATTTCCAGACTTTCTTTCTACTTACGTCAAATCTGAGGTGGAATACTAATCTATAAATGAAAAAAAAATGAAATTGAAAATTCCTTGTATTTGACAGGGGAATATGAATATGTGTTGGGCTTAACTGTATGTATAGCTGTATATCCATCATGCTGTTGTTTTTGAAGCTGTGGTGGGAAAGAGGATGACTGCTCATATGTTTGTACATTAAAAACAAACATATAGTTAGCAATAGGTAGGTAGCAGCTTCGCTTAGCATAAACTGAAAACAACTGAAATAGCAAACTGAAATAGCTTGTGTGTGGCTCTGGCAAAGGTGAACAAATCCACCTGATAACACCTGCAAGGGTCACTTATTAACACACAATATTTCCTTTTGTTTAATGTTTTGTTTAATGTGTGATAATTTGGCTTGATTTGGCTAATTGTTTCCCTGTGTTTATAGGAAAGCTAAGCTAACTGGCTACTAGCTGTAACTCTATGTTAAACGTATACATTTTCTCAATTACCTGTTGAAGAGAAAGCAACATGGATATTTCCCCAAAATGTCAAACTGCTGGCAATAATGTTTTTGTATTTTATTTTGGTGTCACCCACACACAGAAAATACAGAATGATACAAGCAAAGAAAAACAGGAAATTGTAATATAGAGTCCAAAGAGAGAACAGGGCAGGGATAGATCATGGTGAATGGTCTCATTTCACTAGGAGTTGTTTAATATCCAAAGCTCCCAACGAATGGATCACACACACTCACTTAGTGGCAGACACTTTGAGCAATGAGGCAGTTTTCCTGATCAGGCCCCTACTGACCTACTACTCTAGGTCAGTAGACACTCTTCCTGTGAAAACTATTAATCCATCTGTACACACACGCACACACACTCACGTGGAACGTTGGTTCCAAACAGGACATATTGAAGATAGCGTCTGTGGAAAACACACACACACATACACTCATGCATATTATCAGAGGGTTCCTGTCAGAGATGGTGATCACTGCTTTCCCTGGCAGGCTCCATTTCTTCCCCTTCTTTTCTCCTTACTTAGCAAAAGCGTTCGCCGACGGCTTTGTCACAGCATCTTAATCAATACCAGCTTTAATAGCTCCATCACTGAATTTCTCCTAGACTGATTGCCTCTGTCACAAGAAAATCACCTCGCAACTTTGTTCCAAATTAACCCTTTTTGAAAGCTATATTGGCGCAAAATGGACTTCTGCATACTTGAGCTTCTGCTGTATTAGATGAGTAAAACTATATGCAGGTATAACCATAGAGATGCATTTGTCTTTGTCATTGGGTTCATTGCAGTAAATAGAAGTCAATGTGTTCATTCCGTGCTGAGGTTTATTATCTTCATGGCACTCAGACAGAATACAATCTTTGTTTACTGCCAATATCTTTGTTCAGTATGGATGGAAATTAGTTTGGTGTCAACCTCTAATGAGGGATTACTCTCGACTTTTATCTCACTGTCACACAGAATTTTTTTTACTCTCATTACTATAGATGGCACTTGAACTCCATATTTTCTCTGAGTAAAGCCTTTTGTTGTCTCTCCAGATGTTTTATTGGCCCTCCTCTCTTCAGTAGCTTTCCATAGGTGAAGTACGGGACAATTCTTTTTATGTTTATCACCACAACAGGTATCTTCAAGAGCACTTGCCACATCGATGTGCGATGGTTCCCTTTTGATGTTCAGAAATGTGAGCTGAAGTTTGGCTCTTGGACTTATGGGGGCTGGTCTCTGGACTTAAAGATGAAGGACGCAGATATCAGCAACTACATTGCTAATGGGGAATGGGATCTTGTCGGTAAGAGGGACCGGTGGCCTGTGACATGCAGAGAAATCTTGATTTTTCTGTGTCTCCAATAATGTTTTTGTGTGTGTTGCTTCACAGAGGTGCCAGGACAGAAGAATGAGCGCAAATATGAATGTTGTGAGGAGCCATATCCTGACATCACCTACACTGTGGTGATGCGGAGACGGACCCTCTACTATGGTCTGAATCTGCTCATCCCTTGTGTTCTGATCTCCACTCTGGCCATGCTCGTCTTCCTCCTGCCTGCTGACTCTGGAGAGAAGATCTCACTGGGTTAGGGGATCACACACACACACACTGGTCTCTTTGTAGTTGTGTTGTAGACATATTCCATAGCCTCAGGGGCCCGTAGGGACCAACCAAGGCCCCCAACACGGGATGCCTGTCAGTCAGCTCTGACTTCCTTGAAATGAAAAACATATGGTCTGTCTGAAGTCACTTAGTCTTAGTCTTAGGCCACTGTTATCTGTAGGAAATAACATAGATAGCTTTAGAATTAATTTAAATGTGCCATCCCCAGAGGTCCTTCAACAGTATTATAGGAATATCATAGAAGAGAATGTGAATTGTATAGACTGGACTACAGTCTGACCGTATCAGTGCCGCCTAGTAGTGACAAACACACAAAACATGTTTTTTTAATTTCAGCCTGTTTTGGTTCTGGAGTACTCTGTAATTCAGATTTCCTGGAACGTTGGTTCCAAACAGGACATATTGACGATAGCATCTGTGGAAAACATGTTTGAACTGAATTTCAGCTTCTCATTCTTAGCATTGTGGAAAATCGAAATTCTTCTTTTAAGATATTAAATCTAACCATCCCAAAGCAATATCCAACTGGTTGGTTACAGTATATATCTTAAATCCAGTCCCCCGCCACGTGTCCATGTGGCTTATATGTGAGATATTTTGGCTTTCTTTTTGTAGTGAGAGAAAGTTGAGATGTCTCTTTCATCTTCATGTACAATCACAGAAGCAGAGCAATACATGTCAATGCCAAAGCACTTAAAATACCACTCTCAAAAACAGCAATATTTTAACAGGTAGCATTCATTGCATATGTTCATTACTTGCATTGTTTACACTGGACATATTTACCCATGGTAGCTGTGTTGCTCTTTGGATGATGGGATGTCAGCCTGTTGATGGGTTCATCATCCTGGTCAAAACTGAAATATCTAGATAGCTAATTGGTGGATTGCTGTGGCCACAGACATTCAATGTCCCTTCAGGGTGAAATGTATTAATATTTTTGGTCCCTTTCATTCAGTGTCATTAAAAATTTGAATTCCCATTTATTTATGTAGTTTGGTTTATGAGTAAACATCTACTAAACTAAGAACAGCCTGATTTGTTTTTTGTTTCAGTACAAGCAAGAAAATATTAGCATTAGCTAACAGTGAGGTGGTGTTATATTGCATAATATAATCACAATAACATTGTCATTATGGGCATGTTATCGCGACAAACTCAAATGCTTCTAAACTCTTATTCTCGTTTTAATTCAGAAACAGCTAAATCTAGAATGTTTTTGACTTGCCCGACTAATTTTTGAAAAATAAGAACACTGAAATGGCTTCATGTTCTGTCCATTACAGAAATCATCCATCAACACAAGTCCAGTCTACTTTTTTTTTTTAGCAAAGCTCAGAAAGGACTGTTTTGTGCCCATGCATCCTTATATGTACAGTATTTTTAAACTGCTTACTCATCTTACATCATGCATTTCAGCTTGCATTAGTTTTCAGTTGTTGTCTCTTTGCTCACCCATATTTATCTCAGCTGCATGAACCTGAAACATACTTCTATCCCTCTATTTTGTAGTTAATCTATAAGGAGCTGGGTTTGGCTGCCTGCCACTGTGCACCTCTGTGGCCTGTAAAGCACTTCTAAGTCGATATTTCTCGCTACTGTTTCATCAGTGGGTAAAATCATGTTCAGTTAATAGAATGTCAAGGTGTTCAGCTCAGATCCTGATAGATCTTAGGGTTGTCGCCACATATCATCTTTGATGCATTAAATCATCATTGGCTGCTGACTCCTCTAACTATTCCTGTGAAGATGACACAGTCGTTGAAACCTTGCATGCTGCTACATTTTCATCATTTGCTATGAAAACATTTACAAGTTTCTTCTGTGTTGCTTTCTGGCCTTCTGACTGGACTGTAATCTACAGTGTCTGTGCTAACCATGTGCTATTAAAAAGTCACTCACATCCGACCTCTCTATTATTCCCTAATTTTTTTATCCATCTAAAATAACTTTAAATCGCAGCCCATTTGTCTCCTTAATCGGTCATTTAATGAAAAACAACACTTTGTGATTAATTCACTTTGTCTGTGGCCTTAGTCACAGAGGACTGAGGAAACGTTACCTTATCTCAGTTGTTGCAGATGATTTGAGTCATGAAAGTTTCACACATATATTATACAGACTTTTTGTAAACTGTGTCTGCAGTTGAGTGTTGAAAGCTTTGATTTATGAGACTTGGGCATTTCTCAAATCATTAGGGTCCTGCAGTGCAGCTGGAGTCCTTCATTAGCTGAGACACTATAGAGCCAGATATGTATGTGCCCCTGTGCTCTGTGTGTTTGAACAGATGTGCATTCCTTTCTGATAACTCATGGACAGAGAGAGGAATTCACAAATGAGAACTGCTCATGTCAAGGTCCTGCCAGGATCTTAATACTCTACAGTTTTATAAGCTGTGGTTCACAGCACTCGTTTTGTTTATGTCCAGTGTTCACTGGTCCACTGTGTATGAAGCCAGTATATCAACCCAGCCACCTGTTGCCATTACTACTTGCAAATGGTGAACCCTCATTGAAAAACATGTTTTCGTAGCATTGTGTATTCCTATTTAATTTCAGTGAAACAGGATTGTCCCAAGGATTGTGGTTTTTAAAATAAGCAAATGGATCAACAGAAATATTATAATTCTGTGTAAATCTTTCAGCCCACAATCTCTCTTTGGGATTTCTTTAAAATTTGGCAGAAGATTTAATCTGGACTCTGAATTTATTTGTTTCGGTGGCCAAATGTAAAGGTCATTGTGACCTGACAAAACATATTTTGATGGACTCACCAGAAATTTGTAATGTCACTGTGACCACACACTGTTTCAGGTCATAACTGATACTGATGCACTAAATGCAGCTTGACTGTTTGGCAGATGCATATAGCCACAAGACAGTCATTCTAATTTATAATTTATTTTAACTAACTTTTTGATACTCTCTTTAAAATACAAAATTATATAAGATATTGGAGATCATGCATGCACCATCCACAGTCTTTTGGAAATTCCCATGTGCTCTTTATCTGACTAAACTAAAGCAGCAGCAGCCTTTTCATTTTTTTTAGTGGTGCCAAACATATATTGGCCTTCTTGTGATTATTAGTCCTGCTGAGAAATCCAGTCTTTTATCACAGCAGCAAGAAACCATGGCATAACTGTGTCAGGTCATTAGTGAAAACTCTTCAGTTGATCTTCCTCTTTATGTATTTTCTCTGCTGATCCAGTGAGCTTTAACAGCTCTGCACCTCTGACTATGGGGAATTTTCCCTCACAGCTGGCTACAGCACAGTGTCCAGTTGTGGGTAAGAGCAGCATAAAATGTGGATTAAGGCAAATTACTATACAAGCATAAAGTGTTGTAAATGCCTGGAATAAATGGCAGGATTGAACTATGTCCAAAGTCCAATGCAACCTGGATTAACACATATCATAATTCATCAAATCTTTTTTTCATATTGTTACAAAATCATTTTTATGCATGAAGAACAGCATATATACAACATATAAGATCCAACTTTACGCAGGCTCAGAGAGTCATGGTACTATGTGATTTTAACTCATTGCTCTTAATAGCTTTGTCGTGATGTGAGCATTAACTGAGATTTGGTTTCCCTCCTTCCCAGGGATCACAGTCCTGCTCTCCCTCACCGTCTTTATGCTGCTAGTGGCAGAGATTATGCCTGCCACATCAGACTCGGTGCCTTTAATAGGTAAGTCAGTGACATATCGCTTAAGTCATTTTAATCATGGCTTCTCTGTATATGAAAGTGTAACTAAGTAGAAAGAGCCATCCAATATTTAGAGTTTTAAAAAAAAATATTTAGAGATCTGAGTCATCATGTTGGAAAAAGTGAAATTAGAATAGCTTCCCTCTTGGATTCTTAAGTTTCCTTATACTAAAACCTTTTAGTTTATCCTCTTTAATTTTACTGTCATTTGTTTTACTTCTTTGTATCAGTTCTCACTGATTCCTCTGCCTCCTCTCTCTTCACCCAGCTCAGTACTTTGCCACAACCATGGTCATAGTTGGCCTCTCAGTAATTGCTACAGTTATTGTGCTACAATATCACCACCATGACCCGGATGGAGGCAAGATGCCAAAGTGGGTGAGTGTTTTTGAGACAATTCACCATCATCTCTGATTTATCCTCTGAGCTCTTTAACGTCATTTTAGCCATTTGTCCTTTTTAGCCACAACTCAGAATTATGGAGTGCATTGTGACTAATGCTTGTTTTCATTATGTTCTGCCTCTTTCATTTTTTGTTTTGATATTCTAATCATTTCTGCTCCATTCACAGCAGTTTATCCATCAACATGCTTCTTAGTCAGGAGAGACGAACAAGAAGAGACATGGAAATAGTTTTTGGTCATTGTATTTTATTGTCCAACATATTTTTAACTATATATATATTATTTATTCTTTAGTCTTTCTTTCTTAATTTTAGCCTAATGTCTTGAACATGAAAGCTATAGATCATCCATAGTCAACTGATCAGAGGATGCTAGCTGATGTTTTTCTCTCAAGACATCACAATAAGCTCTTCTGATACAGTGACATGATGAAAAGTCAAAGCTTGCCAAAACTCAAAGCAAGAATCAAAATTTGAAGGTTTTTGCGGTATAGGAAAAGTGCCGCCCTGCTCTGAAATGTTGATCTGTTTCTGTTCGTTATATCATTTTATCCCACAGAGCCGGGTGATCCTGCTGAACTGGTGCGCCTGGTTCCTGCGCATGAAACGCCCAGGTGAGGAGGAGCGAAAAGCGCCAGCCTGTCCAAACAATGCTCCTGCGAGCAGTCTGACCAGCGTCGAGCTCAACGCTAGCGCCCCAGTTCTCCAATCCACCAACGGCAACACCAAATACCCATGGCCGCCACCTCGCTTTGACTCCAGGGTCCTGTGTGCACGGCTGCCTGGACTAGCAGGCGAGGATGACGCGTGCTCCTCCCTGTCACTCAGAGCTCCTCGGTGGGGGCTGTGGAGCTCACCAAGATCCTGGAAGAGGTGCACTATATTGCCAAACGCTTCCGTGACCAAAAAGGTGAACGACGCGGTGTGCAGTGATTGGAAATTTGCTGCGGCTGTTATCGACAGGCTTTGTCTCGGGCTTTCTGTCTCATCACGATCCTCTGCACCATCGGGATCCTCATGGCAGCACCCAACTTCAGAGAATCCATTTCCAAAGACTTTTTCAATTAAGAACTTTATTGAGAAATAAATGTCTCAGCTCACAGGGCAGTAGTTTGGATACAGTCTGCCAGTCTATAATCATCTTGTATGTCACCAAACATTTAACTGAGCTGGAGACATGTAACTCAATTAAGTAAGACAATTTGTGCTTTTGTTTTTGGCCTTTTATATAGACAAGCTAATAGTGTAGTAATGGTTAACATTTAAATTTTATCCCCTCATATGGTTTTAAAATAACTGATACCACATACTAGTAATTGTTTCAGTGTCTTTTACTCACATGCAGAGAATGCAACTGTGATTTGTCTTGTGATGTTACCTGTGAGTTGTTTATTAAAATGTATCTTCACTAAAATTTATTCCATGTATGACAAATAACAGCTACTTGTTGTATCCCATGAATATTGATATATTTAGAACACTTTTGTGATGTTGTCAATTGCTTTTTAAATTGACCAATTAAAACGATTGACTTTTATTAATCAAACACTTAACCATGTCCAGTTAATCTAAATGTGTTTTGTTTTTGTTGTTGTCAAGTAGTCACGTTTTAAAATAAAGGTATCTTTTGCATTTGGAAATAAGACACACAAACACACACACACACACACACATATATATATATATATATATATATATATATATATATATATATATATATATATATATATGTGTGTGTGTGTGTATGTATGTATGTATCTATGTATATATGTTTTTGACTAACTTACATTTCTGTGGCAGCTTTTAAACCTTAAGGGTTATAGAAATTAACCACTTCCTCTCTCTCCTCTCTTCCCCACACTCCATGCCATAATATTACTATATTGCATTATTATCTCTATCTATCTATCTATCTATCTATCTATCTACCTACCTACCTACCTACCTACCTACATTCCTATCTAATGTTGTTGTTGTTGATGTGTTATTTTTGTTATCATTATTATCATTTTTATTTGGTATGATTTGTTGTCTTTTAAAGTAGTAGTAAATTTAGTAGCTGATTATGCCAGAGTATCAGTTTATGATCCATAAAAATACTCATCCATCCCACACAGTTAATTTATTACACAAATGTGTACATATTTACATTTTTTACTTAACAAAATTCAGTGCCAACTTAATTTTCCACTGTAAATTACATTATATAAATTATGCCTTTTTATAGATTTGTTTAAAAATATTGAAAGTATAAGAGAAAAACTTTGATTTTTTGGCACTTTCAGCACTAATATTTTGGAGAGGAAGAAAGACCTGGTCTTTCTCTCCCTGCTTTTTCTGTAACTGTTTTCTCTTCTTCAACCAAACTGGTAGAGGCATACGACCGCCAACCGCTCTCTGTGGGAAGGTGCTGGATGATTTCTGTAATATCATATAAGTGCCTTAAGACAAATGCATTTTGTGATTGAAATTCTTCCTTTAATTAGTGCCCAAAAGTGGTGCATTTACATGGATCAACTTGAATGAAAAATCTGGAACTTTTATTTATATTTTTAGTAAATCTAATTAAATACTAAAAAAATAGTATTGTACAACCTACAGATGCCATTTGCAGACAAAAGTATAAGGAAAAGAACCAACTCCAAGTGTGAGATAGACAATCAGGACCAGCTTATTGAAGAAGCTGCTGCTGGGCTCATTGTTTTGGAAGCAATTTAGCTTCAACACCTTTTATGAAAACTTCAACAGATTTAGTGTCAAAAAAGTAAACCCAACATCTCTGAAGGCAAAAGATATGACAGAGACAGAATTATTTTAGATGTCTGACATTTTCTTTTTTATTGAATTCAATGAATTCAATATGAAACCAGAGGCTTCATACATGGAGTCTTGTGTGGTGCTGGGTTTTCCTCAAGTGGATGTCGGAAGTGTAATGCTGGTTCTGTGTGGATCCCAGGAAGACATGAATATGGATCCTTTTCTTAGGCAGCTTTCAGTGTCAGTGGCTCTTAATCTTGAAAAAGCAAAAACCTGCAATTAATATAAATCTACAACCTTCAGCCAGTTAGCTTAGCATAGAACAAAGACTTAGAAAAGGAGCAAACACTCCAGTCTTTATGCTAAGTTAAGAAAACCACCTGCTGGCTCCAGATACAGACATTTTGTGTGACAGAGTGTTCACATTTACTCTTTTAGAGACTTAACCAGCATAAAACACAGGAAATGACTTTTGCTCCAACTTGTCCTCATCATCTGGTCAGGATCTTCTTTGTACATCCAGGAAATCCTGCATGTAACAACAACAAAAATAACAATGATAACTGTTAGTTGTTGGATTGTTAGTTAAGTACTACACTGCATTGCTTAATGTACAAGTCGTTTAGTTTACAAATGAAGTCGTTTACAAATGTTCTAACCCTTTCCAACATTGTGTGAACAGTGATAGTTTAGGTGGTGAAATAATAACTAATAATGACTTAATATTCAAGGTTTTTAAGGATATTTTAGGCTGATTAAAGTCACTTTATTTACAAGTAAAGAAACTGATACTCACCTTTTTCCACAGAGTAGAGCAGTGGCAGCAGATCAGAGGAATGACGAGGCAGCAATCAAAGTCCCTGGTCCGCACATGGTTAATCTGTAGTATTCAGTCATAAATGCATAAATAAGTCTAATTATACAAATTAAAGAGTGGAGCAAACATCACGTAACAAATATACTCACTTGGTTTATCCAAAATGGTGAGCAGCAGCTCAGGTGGAGGAGTAAGAGGAAAAAAAGATGTGTAATGGTCATTATTTAAAAAAATATATATATTACGAAATATTATTCATGAATAAATCTAATTATAACAATTGTAAAGTGAAGCTAGGAAGTGAGGAAGAAATAAATGTAATTATTAGTTAAGTTAGTTAATTATTAGTTAGTTAGTTATATAATAGAAATGTAGAAACAGGAATGTACTCACTTTAATTGTCCTCAGGTGGTGGAGAAAGAGGAGAAAAATATATGTATTGGTTATTAAAACAGACATGAAACATTTGTCAGTGATTAAGTATTATTGATAAATAAACATTATTGTGAGACATGAAAGATAAATACATGTACATTTGCATACATTGTATAAGTAATATACTCACTTTCTTTGTCTGTGATGGGGAGTCATGGCTTGGTCAGTGGAGTGAGAGGGGAGAATGATGAATAATGGTTAGTAAAACATTAGACATGTTTTGAATGGATCAATATTATCATAAGTCTAATCTAATTTAATCATACAAATTGAAATGTGGAAAAATGTATGTGAAATAAACATCATGTAATAAATATCCTTACCTTCTTCACAGGAAACAGACACCTCAGGTGGTGGAAAAAGAGGAGAAAAAGACATAATGGTCAGTAAAAATGACATTAAACCCTTTCAAAATTGCAAAATATATTTCATAACTAAGTCTAATCATAAGAATTAACACAAGGAGCACACATTATGTGACTTACTTTCTTCGTCCACAGGAACAGAAGTGGCTCAGATGGTGGCATGAAAGGAGAAAAAGAGAAATAACAGTCGGTAAAACACATTACACCTTTTCAAAATTATTTATAAATGAATGTAACTGTAAAAATTAAAAGGAAAAGCACACATAATGTGACAAATATACTTACTTTCTTCGTCCATAATGGTGACCAGCAGCTCAGGTGGTGGAGTAAGAGGAGAAAAAGACATAATGGTCAGTAAAAATGACATTAAACCTTTTTAAAATTACAAAATATATTTCATAACTAAGTCTAATCATAAGAATTAACACAAGGAGCACACATTATGTGACAAATATACTTACTTTCTTCGTCCATAATGGTGACCAGCAGCTCAGGTGGTGGAGTAAGAGGAGAAAAAGCGTGCTGGTCAGGTGGTAATATATTCTTTGTCTTTAGGGGTCAGAGGACAAAATAAATGGTTAGTAAATCAAGTAATATTTCACTTAATGGCTGGGCAAAAGTATATGAATAAATGTCTACATAATAATAATAATATATTAATCTATTCTGAATATGTAATTTGACATATCAGATACATACCCTTTTTCATCCTCATGAGGTGAAGAGCCATAGAGGACCGGTCCTTTATGGCAGATATCTGATGTTTGTATATGAAAGGAAAAACTTGTGAATTGTGTCTGTTGTGTAAATGATGTTTGTTGTGTAAACAGTGTCTGTTGTGTGCGTTGTCTGTGCTATGTAAATGTTGTCTGTTGTATACATTGTGTTTGCTGTGTAAATGCTGTGTTTTTTGTAATATTATGTGAAATTGTGTCTGGTGTAAATTGTGTCTGTGGTGTAAATTGTGTGTGCTGTGGCTCACACCACAAGCTGTGGTCTTCAGTGTCGACAGCCCTGCTAGATGCGAGGGCTACCTGGGACATTACTCACCCTGCCAGATGCAAAGGTCAGAAGCCAGGAGAAAGAAAAGTCGATCCACTGTGGAAGACTGGACAACTCAACATGTTGTCTAACAACAATTAACATACTGGACAATCCCCAGTGCAAGGCGCTAGCTGGGGTGTCACAGGACTACATCCATGGGGTGTCGACAGCCCTGCGTGGGCTACCTGGGACAGTGTTGACCTCGCCAGATGCAAAGGTCAAATGCCAGGAGAAAGAAAGAAAAGTCGATCCAACCGCCATGGAAAACTTCACTGCTCAACAAATCTCAACAAATAACAATAACAATGAGAACAAGAAAATAATAAACATCCTCCAGAGCAAGACGCTAGCTGCGGTGTCACTGGCCCTGCCAGATGCAAGGGCTCTGTAGGCAATCACTCAGTGAATTCAACACCTACGCTTACGCTTGGGACTAACCTCCTCTCCCTCGTCGTGCTCGTCCCGGCCTCTTCTTCTGGAGCAGCTGGTCCTCTCCAGAAGGTCGGGGAAGGGGAGCACGTCGTCATCCAAGGAAAGGAGGCTGCTGATGATGTCATCTGAGCTGATGGACCAGGAGGTCTGGGTGTTGTCGTCTACAGATCCAAGATCCTCCATGAGCAGCTGCTCAAAAGAACAAGACCCTGTAGGAACAGGAAAGACAGAAGAATCAGCTTCAGATGAGATAATTCTTTCAATTTTATCCATCTCATCTGAGCTGAACAACCAAGAGGTCTCCTCATCCTGGCTAAGAGGTGAGCTGCGTTCCTCTGTGTCCTCCTCCTCAGAAAGAGTCTCCTCCACCGGAGTAGAAGGACACTCCTCTGGACTAGAAGGAATCTCCACCACCTCAGTGGGAAAACTCTCTTCTTGAGGAGGAGGAGACGGAGAACCACAGCACACACAGTCAACACAGGGAGAAGAAACACGATGGCGAGAAGTAAAAGCAGGAGAGGCAGGTCTAGAATGAGGAGCAGCAGAAGGGGCAGGAGAACCAGCAAAAGTTGGACTCCTAACCAGAATTATAGGAGCACCACGAGGAGCGGTGCCAGGAAAAGGGAAAGGTGGAGCATTAGGAACAAAGACAGGAGAACCATTAGGACGGACCAACGGAAATGGGAATGGTGCAGTGCCAGGAACAAACATAGGAGCACCATGGGGACGAACCCCATGGAAGGGATAAGAAGCAGCGTTAGGTAGAAAGACAGGAGCGTGAGGAGCACTGCGAGGATGGAAGAAGTGAAAAGGGGCAGCATTAGCAACTGGAGTGTTACCGCCCTGATGTGTCTGGTTCCCTTCTTGGGTGAAGATCCAGTAGACCCCTGAGGAAAAAAAGGTTTGAAAATGTTACGTTTCCACAAAACAGGCTTAAACACAAGGTGTCATCCAAACAGTCATCCAGTAATCAGAAGGTCTGTGTTACGATTCCTGTTTCCTCCAAGTTTGCATGTTGAAGTGGCCTTGGGTGAGACACTGAACCCCAAGTTGCCCAGAATAATAGTGTGAATGTAATTACCGAAAAAGAAAAAAATACACAATGTATAGAGAGGCAATGTGTGAATGGATGTGAATGGGTCATTTAACAATGTTGTTGTAAACTACAAGTGTCCCCCTGTGTTGTGTAGTAGACTATAGACTGTTGCAATGGCAACAATCCCATCAGTGGCAATTTTGGGAAGGAGGGCATAGCCACCCCATGAATTTTGACTGGCCTCCCTTTGACCTGATGGCCCTTTGACCTGGCTCATCAACACAATAACCAAGAAAAATGTCTTTCAATCAACAATAATACATCAAGTGATCTGTACATTTGAGCCCACCGTGCCTATCTTGTCAGCTAGTTATACATTTGTCAGTAAACTGACAGTAAACTGTCAGTAAAGGTGGCACTTAGGTTTTGAGCTGATTTCTGGTGAGCGGGGATGTATACTTGTTTTCATTAGTGGTGTTTGGATATTATACATTAGCTTCAGAACAGGATTTAAATTCAAAAACTCATATGTTCATATGGTTTTATTGGTTAACAACAACACTAGACTAGTAAAATCTTTGAACATCTTTAAAGTATTTATGTTTAACCCGACAGTTTAAATCTACATATAATATTAAACTACATGCACTTCTGCCATGATGATGATCATTTGCACGGCACTGACATTGATGTAACATTTAAAGCTATACTAAAAATATCACTCTATATACATAACATCATAATAACAACATAATCACGTTTTAAAACAGTATGAAAATGATGAAAACAGAAACATGTCAAATAACAAACTGTAAGAGTGATGAATACAACAGGTCTGTCAATAGCTTCAATAACAACCAAGACTCTTTCACAATTAACTGTCTAATAATAATACAGATCTACAATGTTTTTGAAAATAAGTGAATAAAATCCCCAAACTTTAAACCCAGAACGAGCTCTCAGCACAGAATCACAGCCTTTGCTTTGTTTACACCTGCACGTGCTGACGCGACCTCGTGCCGCCAGCTCCTAAAGTTCCATCATCTCCATAGTAACAGTACTTGTTTTTTTCTAACGTTTTTCTAAAAACGAAAAAAAACAACAAAAAAACTAAAATGCTGTGCTACGTGCTAAAATAACAGAAAAATAACATTTCTTTCAATAATTACACCATCCTTAAGGCATTTTACACGTCCCGCCAGTATCCATGTCTTTTTACAGTCTAATATGACATATAAGTGTAAATCAACATAGAAATAAAAAATGTTTTCACTCACAGTTCATATTTTGAATCCAATATTTTGTACCAGAGAGCGTTTTTTAAGGTTTCCCACAGACAAATAATCTTAGCAGATGTCTATCAAATTAATAACAGACAGTTCATTCAATTAAATATGTAACTGGCAGTTGTCTTACCGTCCTCGTTGAACGCTGAACGATTCATGGTCCAGATGCAGGTCAAGGTGAATTCCTCAGTCAAAGTGTTAATCCGAGAGTTAATCCAGTAGTTGCTTTGCAGCAATTAATCCAGTAGTTTTCGATAGTTTTGCAGGTTGATCGGTCGCCAAAAATAATCCTTCAGTGGTCACTTCGGGAGTTTGGTAAAGATCCAGGTGCAAAAGAAATGTGAAATTGTGCAGCCTCTATATATGTACATCACCTGGGTTACGTCACCTTCTGTTTCCAAGGATGCTCATGACGCTCGTCAAGTACGTCCCACTGGAGCGTCTTTGTCCACAAACTTCTTATTTTCTGTGACAAAAATAGGCACAAAACACAACGAGTGAGAAATATAGCTGCTTGTTTTCATTTTAAACATACTTTGCCAACTTGTTTATTAATTCACGATCCATGCAAACTGCAGGTATACGGGACTAATACATTAGGTTTATTTGTGAATGCACCTGCTCACACGATGATAGGTTCACTGCGTTTTACCTGAGGCGCAAAAAAACTCTGAAACGTGTTGCATCAGCAGCAGGGAAATGGTTGTTTCAGTTGCAGTTTGCGGTTTTGACGCACAGTTTTATACACAAGTAGCAGAGCGCATGCTTTACACATCTACTGTATCCTCCACATCAGCTCCACAGACAACCGGGTTACTGAGGATGTATTGAGTGGCTTCACAAGGGATGTCCTCCTGTATATGATAGAACAGGAAAATGGAGGCAATTGTGGTTAGAAATAATAAATTAGAAGCAGTTAACTCATTTGAAATAATCATTAAATACTGTTTAGATGATGTTGAATTCAAATTTGATCTACAAATATTCAAGCTGGTGATGGTAAAGTATTTGTAGAACATAAGTGTAGACGGCTGTACTCCACAGATTAGGCAGGTTAAATACCTCACTTTCTTGACACACAGTCTTATGAGTTTGTAACACTGGATCACATTTAATATTGTAAATGTATTGAATGTAAAATCACTGAAACATTTTCATTTAGTTCTTATTAATATTATATAGTTCTTATATAATATATTAATATATGGATCATCGCTCCATTCATTTGTTTATTCTTCTTTCTTACATTAAACTTTAACACTGTTTTTTTTAACTGTATCATTAAAACATCTCAACTTAAATGCTTTAGTTTTGGGAACAGATAAATACTGTGTCAATACTTAAACATAATTTGTTATTCATAATGAGCTGTAAGAGTATGCAGGGTGTAACGTGGAGTTGGCGGGAAGCCTAGCTGCAAATGTTAGCTTCAGCATAGGGGATATCTTCGGAGTGGGTAAAACAGTGAGGCAGGAGTTCGACATGAAGGGATTTCACTATACATTTTTCGTCATAGTTAAAGACCATATAAAGCCAGGTCTCATGGCAAACTAAGACAAACATACTCCGCAAAAACAGTTACCACTCGTATCCATCACCAACTACCCACATCCTTTCTTAGAAGAAGAAACCAGGAAGCAACAATAATAAAATACAAGAGTGACCCTTAAGGTACAACAAGGTCAAATAATAAGAAGCGCCACCTGGCGTTAACTGGTAGTGATCTATGTCATACTCTGGCTGTTACATATCCCCCCTGGTAATATCAAGGCTGTCCTCAGCCGTACACAGCTGAAGAAGCAACCAAGCTACACTTAACGCGTTGTCATACATGAACTCAGTAAAAAGTTAGCCTATACGCACAGAGAAAGACATAATGACCAGCATACTGACATACATGTGAATGAGTACACAGAGAAATACCTATTAACACATCAGGTGAATAAGTATAGTGAAAAATCAGCTGTCTTCTCACATTGTGTCATGAAGAGAATCAGAACCACACAACAATGTCGAGGAGATAACGATCTTAACAAACCCCTGTAATGAAATTTGTACCATCGAGGCAGGATACACCACATAAACACAAAACATGTAGAACATTCTATAACTCAGAACTGTAAAAAAAATGCAATGTATTTAAATTTTCAACACATATTCCACATAATGAGTCAACTGTCTATTTCAGGTCAAGTCTGTCGGTATGGTAAGAGTTTGTCCATCTGTTGGCTGACCAACCCGATGTGATCCTGGGGTGATTTCTCGGTCTGAGGTCATATCGGTCAGTGTGATCAGGGTTTCGGTCAGACACACTCATAGCTGAGCGGTCCTCAGTGTCACAGTCCATGACAGGCACTGGGCCAGAGTTAGTGTCATGCTGCGAAACGTTAGCAGTTACCAAGACTGTTGTGGTCTGTGAAAATGGTCACACGACACCCTCTACATAAGGTCTGAAGTGTTCAAGAGCCCAAATCACTGCTAAACACTCCTTTTCTGGGGTGGAGTATGGCTTTTCAGCTTTGTGAAGAGAGCGACTAGCATAAGCCACAACAATCTCTCGTCCGTCTGAGTCTTTCTGCATCAATGCTGCACCCAGCCCAAGGTCACAGGCGTCAGTATGAATGAAGAAAGAGCTTGTGAAGTCAGGAAATCTTAAGATTGGTGCAGATGTGACACTCTCTTTCAAAATGTCCATGGATTCCTGACATTTGTCATTCCAATGGAAGACTGCATCTTTCCTCGTGAGTGCATGGAGGGGCTCTGCATGTTTTGGGATAAAACGCTGGTAATATCCAGTGAGTCCGAGGAACTGTCTGACATGTTTCACGGTGGACGGGGTCTGGAACTCCATCATGGCTTTTATTTTGTCCCCATCAGGTTTTATGCCAGAGGGAGTGATGCGGTAGCCAAGGAAAATGAGCTCACTCAGACAGAACTGACATTTCTTAAGTTTTAATGAGAGGCCAGCAGCTTTGAGTCTGTCAAACACCTCCTCCAGGTCGTTCAGATGCTGCTCAAAGGTGGGGGAAGCAACAACAATGTCATCTAAATAAACAGCATGTGTTTTGTAGATGAGACCAGCCAGCACTGTTGTCTTTGGTCGTGATTCTTCCCCCTTGCCAGGAAGTCAAGTGAGTCATCAATACGTGGTAAGGGATATGAGTCTTTTTGTGTGATCTGGTTGACCCCTCTGTAGTCCACACAGAACCTTGGGTCAGAGCCAGGTCTGTTAACAATAACGACAGGAGCAGCCCATGGGCCGGCCGATGGCTCGATGATGCCATCCTGCAACATCTGTTCAACCTGTTCCTCTATGATTCGCTTTTTTGTTGGGGATGTGCGATAAGGAGGAAGGTTTATGGGCTTTACGTCCCCTGTATTAATGTGGTGTTCAGTCATTGAAGTGTGTCCTAGATGACCATCAAACATGTCGTCGAACCGGGTGAGGAGACTGAGCATGGCTGCTTTTTGTTCATCCTTGAGGCTTGCTTCTGCGACTTTGGACATGAGATTGGATCGTAAGGCATCTAGTGACATGATGTCTAGTGCCAGGGATGTCATCCATTAGGACAGTTCTGGAGGGGATATGGATGGACAGGGAGGCATGAATCATGAAATCCATACCTAGGATGAAAGGGCAGGACAGGTTTGGGATGATGGCGAAACGTTGGTAGAAGCTTTTTCCCATGAACCCAATGGAGAGCCAAGTCACACCGTCAGGGGTGCAGGGGGTGTTATTTGCAAGGTTCACTGTTTGTCCCATCCACTGACGTGTTCTGCTTGGAAAAGAGTCATTAACACGGATGAGATTTGTTCGCACCGCTGAAAGCGAAGCCCCTGTATCCAAGGTTACTTCCACAGGTACGGCATTAAAGTTCACTTTGGTCCTTAGTGGTGTGTTTCAGGGAACCTGGGAGTCAGTGTCCTCAAGTGACATAGGATGTGTTGGTCTTGCTGGGGCAAGCTGAGTGGGTGAGGCTTACTTAGCGTCTGGAGGGAGGGTTGCCTCTGCAGAATGTCCTCCCTCCCCTGAAGTTTCCCGAATGTCTGGTGTGAAGTGGGGTGTCAAAGGACATACTGTCTGTCTCGACACGCGGCTCACCTACATCTGGAGACACAGTTGTTGGGGATGAGCGAATTGTCGTGGTCTGTAACTTAGGGGCTGGTGGTGCCTGAGATGTTGTGTTGCAGGTGGGGCAAGTGTGTAAGGTAAACCAAGGGCGAGAGCATTTATAACAATGGGGTTCACTGTTCTGATTTCTCTGCGGATGTGAAGGAGGAGACTGGTGTCCACTTGGTCCTAGGACTGCGTGGATTTAATGAGCCTGCAGCAACAAATCTATTACTGAGGAGATAGGGGTGCCATACATTGCAACTCTGTATTTTTCCAGGGAATGCTTGCATATCAGTTCAACCTGCTCTTGCGTAGGTGGTGGGCTCTTTAGTTTATTAAACTCCCCCAGCATGTGAGCCACAAATGTTGGGAGAAGCTCCTGTGGTGCTTGGACGCGGTCGAGAATGCCTCTCATGACACGCTCTTGGAGGCCAGATGGCAGAAAAACTGTTTTGAAGAGCTGGCAGAATTGGGCCCATGAGATGACATGTGAACTCAGCGCTTTAAACCATTTACCAGGCTCCTTTGCGAGGAAACGTGGCAGTTCGTGCAGTATCTGTATGTCAGTCAGGTTCAATGAGGATCTGTAGGTGTCGACAGCTTGCAACCAGTCCTCAGGAGGCACCCTACTATCACCAGTAAACACAGGGGGCTCGAGTTTGGCATGATGCAATGCAGCAGCGATCACTCTAGATGTGTTGTTTTGCTCCAGTGAATAGGGTTGCGGAAAAGAGTCTGGGTATCCAGCATAAGCACCGGGATATGATGTGGGGTCTGGTTTGGTCATAGCGGGTGGGAATGGGGTCAAAGTGGCCATGGGGATTGGGTTTGGTTGTTGGGCACTGGGACTATTATAGTGTTTTTATCAGACTGTTCCAAGCGTTTGAGTAAGCTGCGTTGTAGTTCCAGGGAGTCATGCAGACACTCTCATCTCTAGTCTCTAGTCTTCCAACCTCCATCTGCAGGTCCTGAACCTGTTCTTCAAGGCCCGTAGTAGTACGGTGAGGAACAGTGTACCCAGTCAGACATGCAAGGTCCACGTCAGAGTCACAGTCAGAGTTGTCAGTTTGTGCGTTTGAGTAAGTTGCCATTATCTACTAATGCTTAAATACACATGAAATCAGCTCTAATGCCGTCTATGAGCAAAAGTAAACTGACTGTTTACACTGTGGTCACATAACAATAGCTCTTGCAAAATACACCTATCACTGTACATAAATTCCACATGTAGAAAACACAGAGAACCATACAAAAGGTAGGGTAACGTAAGCAAAGACCTTACTGAAAATGTTCCAGTACAATAAGGCACAACACAGGCAAATCAAAACTTCAATTACATTTTCTCCAGTTTCTGTTTTCAATGTTATCATCAACAATATTAAAATTATTTGTTTTTTTTTGTTTGTTTGTTTTTTTGCAACAGTCACAGTCTTCTGAGATACTCACACAGTTCAAGTCCAAGGAAGACAAGTCCGATCAATATATATATATATATATATATATATATATATATATATATCCTTCACTTAGGCTGCTTTCAGTGTCAGTGGTTCTCAAACTATGTGGTTTTAACTCTCTTAGCTCTTAATAGCTTTGTCGTGATGTGAGCATTAACTGAGATTTGGTTTCCCTCCTTCCCAGGGATCACAGTCCTGCTCTCCCTCACCGTCTTTATGCTGCTAGTGGCAGAGATTATGCCTGCCACATCAGACTCGGTGCCTTTAATAGGTAAGTCAGTGACATATCGCTTAAGTCATTTTAATCATGGCTTCTCTGTATATGAAAGTGTAACTAAGTAGAAAGAGCCATCCAATATTTAGAGTTTTAAAAAAAAATATTTAGAGATCTGAGTCATCATGTTGGAAAAAGTGAAATTAGAATAGCTTCCCTCTTGGATTCTTAAGTTTCCTTATACTAAAACCTTTTAGTTTATCCTCTTTAATTTTACTGTCATTTGTTTTACTTCTTTGTATCAGTTCTCACTGATTCCTCTGCCTCCTCTCTCTTCACCCAGCTCAGTACTTTGCCACAACCATGGTCATAGTTGGCCTCTCAGTAATTGCTACAGTTATTGTGCTACAATATCACCACCATGACCCGGATGGAGGCAAGATGCCAAAGTGGGTGAGTGTTTTTGAGACAATTCACCATCATCTCTGATTTATCCTCTGAGCTCTTTAACATCATTTTAGCCATTTGTCCTTTTTAGCCACAACTCAGAACTATGGAGTGCATTGTGACTAATGCTTGTTTTCTAACAAGCATATTCTAACTTTTTTCTGATATTCTAATCATTTCTGCTCCATTCACAGCAGTTTATCCATCAACATGCTTCTTAGTCAGGAGAGACGAACAAGAAGAGACATGGAAATAGTTTTTGGTCATTGTATTTTATTGTCCAACATATTTTTAACTATATATATATTATTTATTCTTTAGTCTTTCTTTCTTAATTTTAGCCTAATGTCTTGAACATGAAAGCTATAGATCATCCATAGTCAACTGATCAGAGGATGCTAGCTGATGTTTTTCTCTCAAGACATCACAATAAGCTCTTCTGATACAGTGACATGATGAAAAGTCAAAGCTTGCCAAAACTCAAAGCAAGAATCAAAATTTGAAGGTTTTGCGGTATAGGAAAAGTGCCGCCCTGCTCTGAAATGTTGATCTGTTTCTGTTCGTTATATCATTTTATCCCACAGAGCCGGGTGATCCTGCTGAACTGGTGCGCCTGGTTCCTGCGCATGAAACGCCCAGGTGAGGAGCGAGTGCGCTCAGCCTGTCCAAACAATGCTCCGCGGAGCAGTCTGACCAGCGTCGAGCTCAACGCTAGCGCCCCAGTTCTCCAATCCACCAACGGCAACACCAAATACCCCGCGGCCGCCACCTCGTTTGACTCCAGGGTCCTGTGTGCACGGCTGCCTGGACTAGCAGGCGAGGATGACGTGCTCCTCCCTGTCACTCAGAGCTCCTCGGTGGGGGCTGTGGAGCTCACCAAGATCCTGGAAGAGGTGCACTATATTGCCAAACGCTTCCGTGACCAAAAGGTGAACGACGCGGTGTGCAGTGATTGGAAATTTGCTGCGGCTGTTATCGACAGGCTTTGTCTCGTGGCTTTCTGTCTCATCACGATCCTCTGCACCATCGGGATCCTCATGGCAGCACCCAACTTCAGAGAATCCATTTCCAAAGACTTTTTCAATTAAGAACTTTATTGAGAAATAAATGTCTCAGCTCACAGGGCAGTAGTTTGGATACAGTCTGCCAGTCTATAATCATCTTGTATGTCACCAAACATTTAACTGAGCTGGAGACATGTAACTCAATTAAGTAAGACAATTTGTGCTTTTGTTTTTGGCCTTTTATATAGACAAGCTAATAGTGTAGTAATGGTTAACATTTAAATTTTATCCCCTCATATGGTTTTAAAATAACTGATACCACATACTAGTAATTGTTTCAGTGTCTTTTACTCACATGCAGAGAATGCAACTGTGATTTGTCTTGTGATGTTACCTGTGAGTTGTTTATTAAAATGTATCTTCACTAAAATTTATTCCATGTATGACAAATAACAGCTACTTGTTGTATCCCATGAATATTGATATATTTAGAACACTTTTGTGATGTTGTCAATTGCTTTTTAAATTGACCAATTAAAATGATTATTACAATTAATTATTACAATTAATACTTTAAATACTTGTCCATGAGTTCATTTATGTCTATGCAGTCAAGTGCAGTGTCACACCCAAGTACTATCAGTCATAGTCATTAACTTTAAAAAAAAAAAAAAAAAAAAAAAACATTTTGCAAAGCCATTTGTGATTGTGAGCCAACGAAATTAAACTAAAATGAAAATAGGCACACTGAAACATCTGCCGTAAATATATTGAGATCTTTTATTTGAGTAAAAGGAGAAAGAAAACTACTCAGTTACAAATGTTGAAAATGATACTTAAGTAATTCAGTATAATGTATAAGAGGGGAACCTGTGAGTCAAAATTTTCTAAAAATTGTACTTATGACCTACATTACTTATACATGTAGTTGAGTCTCAGCCCGATCCTCACTGTGTGTCAGGGTCCACTATAAACACATCAGTTCAGAAGCAGATTCTGTCCAGATTCTTTAGAAACAATTGGTTAAAAATCTTTGGACACCACTAATGAGGCTAAACCAAAATAATGTACTGAAATACTTCAGTGTTTTATGGTTAGAAAATTATTTTTGTCTATTTGATTTTAGTCCTGCCTTATTCATAATTTTTTAAACACAATAAGAGGAATCATCTTTTTATGTGTCAGTTACCAACTAATGGTGTTGGTGTAATGGTTACGACTTCATGCCATCAACTTCCAGTGTATAAAACTCAGCCTCATTTTAAAGGCTGTTCTCCTACATGACTGTAGGGTTTTAAATCTCATGTTCTCCATCTGTGTGTCATTGCGTTACAAAACTGCCACCTACTGGTTGAACAAAACAGTCACATCAGATTACACACGCACCATCCAGTCATCTCACTAGCAGCTAGTTGGTCCAGGAAAATACAGCCTCCATGAAGACACTCTGTTTTTTATTAAAATCATCTGTTTCTCAATTACTTTAATCTAAAGAAGCATGGTGATCAGACCTAGCGAGTCTTGCAGAGGTTCAGAGAAGCAGGAGACACAAAAAGTAGTTTCTGTTGGATTGTAGGGGATTGTATGTCAAGAGATATAAACAAGCAAAATTTTGCCCAACTTTAGTTCGGCCAATCAGCAATGTTTGAGTAAGATTAACTAATAAATCTTCAAAAGCTTCAAGATGATGTTTCTTGGACTAGACTGCTGCAACTTCATTCCACCTTAGTGTTTTATTATCTTTCATATTTTTTGTTATATTATATGCTGTTTATTTTTTGTTTTAAATGTTTTAATTAAAAAAAAAATCTTTGTCGGCATATGTTTTGCTTTCTTCTAAATCTAAAAATCTGTCTGATTATCTAATTATTGTTGATTTGTGAAGCACTTGATTGGTACTGATAATAACGATAATAAATAATAAATGTCTGTAAATACAAAGTCATGTAGGAACCTTTAATTCACAGCGCATGATTGTGCCTTCGTGTGCGTCGCTGTTATTCCGCCGACTGGAAACACGTTCGGGCTGATAAACTGAGTTTTGGTCTGAGCCGGTCTGAGTTTAAAGTCTTTTAGTCGCTACAATGTCTGACGCTTTACTGAAGTGGTGTGTGGACCAGCTACACCACAAGTTTGGGTTGGAGGCGTGTGAAGAAATCGTCACGTAAGAAATGTTAACGCCGGTTAAGGCTGACTCTACCTCTGCTAACATGCTAACGTCAAAACTAGCTAACTTGGGAGTGTTGAGCTGATGATGTGATGACGAGTTTAAATAAGAACAGACGAAATGTCGTCAGTTAACGTTACACGTGTGTATTAAATCCACTGTGATCTGCTGATACAGCCATTTATCCTTCTGGTTTTATTCAGTCTACGGTTACAGTTGTGTGATAAATCTGGGACTACAGCTGTTACAGCAGCAGATTCACAGTCTGACAGGTGTATTATATTTATTTATTCTCTAACCTGTCAGATTCTATTAAACCTCGTCATGACAGATACATCCTGAGTGGTGCAAGCAGTATGATGTCCTTTATTTATGTAGTAATGTGTAAAAATATGTCAGGTTACAGTGTTGACATTATTACGTACTAGCTGATACTAGAGAGTTAAAAGATAAATGATCGATTGACTGATGTTCTTAATGTGACATAAATACATGCATAAATATATAAAACATACATAAATAAGTGTTTTTCAATGATATAATTAATATACGTTTCAAAAATAGAGGTTGAATATGTCACCCTATGACAATAAGTTAATTTTAATGTCCAAAATGACATCAGTGCAGCACTGCAGTAAATTATTGTGAAATGTTAAAAATAGAATAATAAAATAATTATTAAAGTAACTATGTAATGTTAAAAAGTCAAGCCTATGCAGATGGTAGGGTAATTTACGTAATATCTAACAATTATCACGATAAGACAAACATATGCACTTTATCATATTTTCCCTATTTTACATTACTGTAACTGAATATCTTTGGGTGCTGGACTATACATCATGCAAAACAGGACCAACCATGACAGAGGTTTTTTTTCATTATTTATTATTCTTTTTCTGTCAAAGTTAGTTAAAGTTATAAAGATAGTCACTTGTTGCAACGATGTGTAAGAATTTGACTAATGATTATTTTCATTTTGTACAAAGTGGGACCAGGACGATCCTGGTCAGTCGCCAACTTGTTGTGGTGCCACATATACATCTAAGACGCCTATAATGAAACTATATCTATTAAGAAATTAATAAATGCATTGATTTTCTGTCACTTAATCATCAGGACTTGTACGTAACTAGTAACTACTGCTGTTAAATCAGTGTAGCTGTGTAATACGTAGCATTTAAATATTTAGCCTAATAGCTTTTTAATATTTCTAGAAGTTCAAACCCTAGAATGTAAATGCGAATATAAAGTTCTGAGCTATGTGATTTGAGTAAAGGTACTTAGTTTCTTTACATCTCTACTTGTACTTACTTGAATATAAAGGTGTTGCAGGTGCTGGTTAGATGTTATTTTTCTTTGACTTTATTGAAGTTACTTCATCCATGGAAAATGTTCCAGTGGTGGAAGTCTGAGCACACCAGTATTAGCCAATAGCAAATATTTTGTATTAGATAAATATTAAGATCAATATATTCAATTTTCAGTGATGCTCTGCTCAACACATCATAAGCAAACATTTATTTTCATTCATTTATTCAAACTGCAATGTCACGAGTTCATTAGGAAAGATACAAAGTGCATATTAAGTCTATTATAGTATCTCTAAGAGCTTTGAAAAGTCCCCTACAAATCAATTTGTGGATATTAATGAAGTGACACCAAAGGCAAGTCACAGAGATAAAAAAAAAGGAAAATTGAGAGTGAGAAAGCAGCGTTACTTTTTATGACTCTCGACATTCATTTGATAAGAAATGTCATTAAATGACATTGGTGTTGTGTCACTTTGCTGTCTAGATACATTCTATCCATTGAGACGCCAGAAGAGATTGAGGAGTATGTGGGAGACCTCCTACAGGGCACAGATGGCAGAAAAAAGCACTTTATAGATGAGCTCCTCAGCAGATGGAGGAAGACTAGAAGACAGGCCTCAGATACCACAGGACTTTTCCTTCTCACAGACTCTGTTTTGCCAGCAGGTAAGATCTTCTGCTGAATGCATCTTGATTTACAACGAACATAAAAGTCCTCCCACCAACTATAACCCTTAAATTTAACCATGTTAAGGACATTTTCTCCTTGTTTCTAGATTCACAAGATGCGAGCAAAGATACACAGAAAAAGTCTAAACGTAAGGGCCGCAACAAACAGGAGGTGATGACCGTGAGCCAGACAGAACCTGAGCCAGAGGCAGTAAAAACCCCCATTGACTTGATGAGAGTGAGTATACATCAGCCTAAATATGTGGATACAGTAGCAACACATTCATTTTAATTAAGATTCTTTTGTTGTGCTGTTTCATGTGCATTGTCTAATTTATTTCTCCGCCTCATTTTCTCTTTTTTTTTGCTGCCTCAGGCCCAAGAAAACAGCAGTTCTTCAGTGAAGAAGAAAAGCAAGTTTGTCAGTCTCTATGCTAAAGAGGGACAAGACAAGCTGGCTGTCTTACTCCCTGGCCGACATGCCTGTGAGTGCCTTGCTCAAAAGCACAAACTCATCAACAACTGCATCAGCTGTGGACGCATTGTTTGTGAGCAAGAGGGCTCAGGGCTGTGCCTCTTCTGTGGAAGCCTGGTACGTAGGTGTATTGGCTCAGTCTAGTTGTAAAACCGACAATCCTTATTTTCCTGTGCAGTTTTGTTTACTCACTGGTTTTTGTTTTTATTTTTTTCTTTGATTCAGGTCTGCACCAGAGAGGAGCAGGAGATCCTGCAACGAGACTCCAACAAAAGCCAGAAACTGAGAAAGAAACTTATGGGAGGTGAGAGGCAAAACTAGCTCAAATTATTAAAGTGCTAAAATCTATGAAATAATAACGTGGATTGATGCTACTGCTTTTGTACTATTATGGTGACAGACTCTGGAGAAAGAGATTACCTCCCACACCAAGAGGCTAAGATGAAGGCTGGCCTGGAGAAGGCTGTTCAGCACAAAGACAAACTGCTGGAATATGACCGGAATAGGTATCATGAAACACACAAGAATGGACAGTTTTACAACTTGCAATGTGTGCAATGTCAGCTATTAATTTGCACATTTCAGCTACTGTGGAGGGTAATATTGGAAGTTTGTGATAACATGCTGCATTTAACCTAAATTACTATCATCTTCACTTCCAGTGTCAAGAGAACTCAGGTTCTAGATGATGAGTCTGATTACTTTGCCACCGAGTCCAATCAGTGGTTGTCACCCGGTGAGCGAGAAAAGCTGAGGAAGAAGGAAGAGGAGCTCAGAGAACTTCGCCATGCCTCTCGCAAGGACAGGAAAATCACATTGGACTTCGCTGGTAGACAAGTGATTGATGAAGGAAACAACCTCAGCGAGTACTACAGCAAGTAAGATAATCTAACACCACTTGAATCAAGGCCACAAAGACTGATTTATATTCTCTAGTCATCCTTAAACACCTTCCTGCTTTGAAACATTTGCAATAATTTACAGGTTAGATGAGACACTCAAGGCTATGAACAGTGACAATACGTCAAAATCACAGATGTGTTTGGAAAGACAAGGTGGACGGCAGAACTTCAGGGAGCTGGTCAACCCCAATATAATGCAGTCTCCACCAGAGGTAATTTTTGACTCATATACTAGGAGAAGCAATGGTGACACCATGTGTTAGATGGCATTCATAGCATCTTTTGTATTCATAACATCCAACACTATAACATTTACAATGATTGTACTTTGTAGTGGGTGAATGTCGGAGGCAGTGACAACTACAAGAGAAACACTGAGCAGAAAAAGAGTTTGATGGAAGACAAGGGAGGAGAAGAACGGTGCAGGTTACGACTCCAAGACAAAGAGCTGCAGGAGATGTCTGACGGAGGCTGGTGCCTCAGTATGCATCAGCCGTGGGCCTCACTGCTGGTCAAAGGCATCAAGAGGTGAAATCCACAATGAGCTTTGAAAATGTATCAAGTTGGGAAAGAGTCAGAAGTTATTTTGAATTTTTTGTGTGTGTGTTTGTAGGGTTGAGGGACGAACTTGGTACTCATCACATCGAGGTCGTCTTTGGATTGCTGCTGCAGCCAAAAAGCCCACCCCTCAGGAGATTTCAGAGGTGGAAGCCATGTACCGTCATATTTACAAGAAAGGTACAAACAGCGGCGGTGGTTTGTATCCACTAAGGTGCATATTCCACCACAAATGTAATGTGACGGATTTTTGATTGCTCTTGTGTTTTTTTTTTTTTTTGTTCAGAGCCCAGGTTTCCTAAAGACTACCCCACTGGCTGCCTGTTGGGCAGTGTCAATATGACGGACTGCCTGTCTCAGGAGCAGTTCAGAGAACAGGTCAGTGAAATATCATACCTTACTACCCCGACTCACCAAACTAAAATAGATCTGTGGAAACAGGTCTTGGTGCCACAGCAAATGAAAAAAAGGTCCTGGAAATAGTGTGTTTCATTATGTGTGTGTGTTGTCAAGCATGTCCCAGTCCTAGACAGACATGAGGAAAAGTGATCTGAACACACACTGATGCCATACAAAAAAAAAAAAAAAAGATATCTTACAAAGTTAATTGTGTTACCACATGTGACTCTGAGGACTTTATTTTCTGTTGAGTGTCAGTCTCAGGTTGCTTTGTGATCCATGTACAGAAAGTTGCAACACAACATGCAAACATATGTGATTTACATTCAGCTGACTTGGAAGACTGTTTTATGTTCACTATCCCCATCCTACTCCTTTTTTATATCCTTCTGTCCTTGGCAATTATTCTCAACTGTAATTTCAACTTGTAGTACAAACAATGTTAAAAATGACATCAACCAGAACCATATTTTTTTTTATCTCATGCCATTATATTGGAATTTTGGACAACAGTCCAAGGTCCAAACAAAAATATATCAATATGGACATTTCCTCTTACCTCTTGGATGGTGCATTATAATTTTATAGATGTCCAGAGCATTGGTTATTTCATCCACGACCACACAGTATGGAACAAAAACACACACACACACACGTAATCTAACAGTGTATGTAAAACCTTTAATTGTTCTCCAGACAGAAACACTCTTGTTTAAGACATTGTGAATTACCAGTATGTGGTTACTTAGAGTAGACTGAAATCTGGACAACTTCATCTGTTAGGAAAAGGAACTTAATTTCACTGCACTTTTCTTTTTTTTTTTTTAAAGGGTATCAATATTATACTGTTGGTGGGGAAAAAAACCCCCTGAAATTTACTGTCCTACCAGCAGAGGTCAGACTGCAGCTTTTTTTTTCTTCCAACTCCCTGTCAGCTTGTTGCAGTACTTGCCACTAGAGGCAATATTTGCTACAGGAATCACCAAGGAAACATTCCTCAGCCCCTTTATTGTATCAGTCACCTTCCATCAAAATAGCTGGGGATATATACACATTATTTTATATTGATGTTAGTCTTTTACATTGATAGCAAAATAGGCTAATTTAGTTATAGAGCTGCAGAAGACATAAGGAGCAAAAACACTCTGCTGATTATTAATAGAACACTGCAGCTTTCTATGATCCTCAGTTTATGTTTTTCATGAACACTTAAAGTGAAACCCATCCGTAGCCAGAGTGTTACAAGGTTTCTGGTTTGACTCTTTAATATCTGATGTGGCAAACTATGGAGCTGCTTCACTGGCAGAACGGTCAGCACTGCTTTTTTCTACCCATAAACTGTTTACTTGAGCTTTTACACCCAAATTACTTAAATTAATTGCAGTTTCACCAAGTAAAAACTGGAAAATACTCCCAACTCCCCATTAAGTCATCATGCTTATACAGAGTTGCTCTCCTATTTGCTGTCAGTGGAACACATTTAAACTTAATTACATTGCCATCCTCGTCTTGGCAGTTTTGCCTCTGGCTTTGGGAGAGACTCCTCTGTTTGAGGTCCACTGGTCTCACACTGCAGCAGTATGTTTGTTATAATTTTTATAAGGTTTTACGACATGTAGTCATGCTGTTGAGCTGTCAATTGACAGAAAATTAAATCGCCAGTTATTTTGATAATCGTTGCTTCCAGCGTCTCAAATGGGGAACAGAACCTGGGTTTTTATATCTTTGGTTCATAGTAAATTGAATTTTGGACTGAAATGAGAAATTTGAGGATGTCATTTTGGGCTTTTGGAAATTGTTATTAGCCTTCTCAGTGCTCCACAGTTTTATCCAGTTAATCATGAAAATAGCCTGGAGATCAACTGACACTTAGAATAAATGTTAGTTGCAGCCTTAGTTATTAAATAAGTAATGTCAGGCTTTAAGAATGAACATCTCAACTGTGGTCATCTCAACTCATTTACACATTGAAGTGTCTAAGTGCTTATTAAAAATATTGTTCTGCTTTTTTTCCCCCCACATCAGTTAGAAAATCTCTAAATCAATCAAACACCCTCAGTTGATGAGGTGTCAATTAGTTCTCATTATGTTTATGTTGTCATGCCACAAAGCAACGCACGCACACATAAATATGAGGTAATCTGCAGTGGAGAAACATATGAAACACTGCACATCGTACAAACATGTCCTAACCCGGCTAAAGCTACAAGCCCTCATACACATGTACACACACGCTCGTATGCTGCTATCTTTGGTGAGATAGTGAAGCAGATCACATTTGAAAACTGCACAGTGGGTTTAAAAAAAAAAAAAAAAAAAAAACGACAAAGCTATGAAAAATTGCAGTGATTTCCCCTTTAGTACTCGTTTTTCCGTTCATCTCTGTTTTAATGTACTGTATCTTTCCACATAATGACACTCTTATTTCTGAAGAGCTCTGTATTCTTTTTTTTTTTTTTTTTTTTTTTGTTTAAAAAAAAAAAAGAATTCAACTCTAAAAACGTGTGCTGCTACATTCTGACTGCTGGGACTAGTAAATCTAAGGGCTTTCCCCTTTTGTACCCTGTCCTCATTCTCTCCTCCACCACTCATTCCACCTAGGGCTGTAAAAATCATGTTTGCAGGCAGTGTGACTGCCCTTTCATCCTGTGAAAGGGTGTGTGTGCGTGTGTGTGTGTGTGTGCGTGCGTGCGCGCGTGCGCATGTGTGTGTCCACTTGCACAGAGCAGCCATAAATAACACCCCCACCCCACACAAGGCCCCTCAGAAAAAAAGAAAGAAAGGCAGATGTAGAAAATAGTGAAGCCAACCAAGCAAGAACAACAGCACCAAAGGCCCTTAATGAAGGTGCTGAATAGTTGGTTAATGCTTTTTCCTGTCACCATTTCAGAGCAAAGCTAAAACTTTTAGCCATTTAACATGTAGCAGATTAATCTCACTTCCTTTTATCTAAGCAGAGAAGTGCATGATGTGCTTGTGCATAGTAGCACACAGCTGAGCTGCTGGATTGGGTGAGTGGGTGAGGTGTAGGATTTACTGTCCTGTGCTGGCAGCTGTGGGTGGTTAAAAAGGAGGGGGGGCGGGGTGTGTGAAGGACAGACAGCCATTATTCTTCAGGCTTTTCTAAATCTGCCCCCAGTGATGTATGAAATATTTGGAGAAAGTGGAATGTGGGTAGATCAGGAGAGCATGAGAAAATGACTGTAAACACAAAAAATGCAGTAAATACTTGAATATCAGCGATTCGGTGCAATAGCAAATGGTTTCCTGTTGGGGTGCTGTCGTACAAAGTAGCAGCAATAACCGGATACCCCTGCTGACAGACAGCAAAGGAAGACCACCCCAGGCAGAGCAGGATTTCCATCTGCTTGACTTGAACCAATTCTTTCCCTCATTAGAAACTGACTGGTGTATTGATCCGTCCTCCACATCATCTCTCTCTCTCCTCCCAACTCCCCAGTCCCCCCTCACTGCTGATAATTGACCAGCCATTATGATCTGTGCTGTGTCTGGCCACCCCAACCCCCCAGTGCTCACTCAGCAATGGGTGGAGATGTGCGCCTGACCTGCCTATTGCAGAGGGCAGTGGATGGGGGTGTTGGAGGAATAAAAAAATAGGTATATTACAAATAGAAAACTAGAATGTTTTTTTGCTGCAAGAGGCAAAGTGAGATAATTAGAAAGGATGAGCAGAGAGCTGCAGTCAAACTGAGCAGCTTTATGGGTGGTGGATATGCTGCAGATGATTTATTTCACACACGAAAATGACACTCAACTGTGTGCACAGTATTTTAAAATTGTGCATAAAATAGTCAGACACTTATCTACACACGCATAGACCCATTCTCGGTCTTCGAACTGGTTCACAGCACGAGCAAAGGCACATCACACCCCATACAGAGCTTGAATCGCACCATCAGCCTACTCCTGCGGTGAAAAAATTGACTGGATCAATCCACACTCTTAATAAGGGTCTGACTTCTTACTCTGTTGCAAAGACCATATCACCAGCTACAGAGCTACATGTCTCAGTGAATACACTCAGAGGTCTAATCTATTGGACAGGCATGCCAAGAGCAAAACCGGTGACTCTTCAGTGCTGTATTGATTTATATGAAATGACTATGAGGGCACAAAGGCAAAGTGAGCTGTGTGTGTATGTGTGTGATCTGAACATACATTATCTAATCAAAGAACCCTATGAATTTCCTAATGATGAAATGTTGACATAGTAATACTATCTGGAGGTTTCATCATTCTCTGAGGTTTTTGAACAGTCGTATCGTCTGTGGTATCTCATGTTTCACAGATAAGTATATTTTATTAACCTGGAATCTGTTGAAGGCTGCTGTACAGCAGGTCCCTTGGCACGTATGTATATCAGATAGACACATATTTGACACATGGTATGTACTGGATGGTTTATGACAGTGGTTTCCAACTGGTGGAGGCTTATGTTTCACATTTTCTCCTTAGTCATGAAGTCATAGACCACTTAAAGCCTAAATCAACACCAGTTCAGTTTTATTTCAGCAAATGAAAAGAAAAAGAAAGTTGCAGTCGACCAGAACACATTTAGACTTGTCATAATAGAAAAATCGGATTTCTAAATAATGGTTACAGATGACTGAATTCCACTAAGCTTCTTCAGTTTCAGGGTTCTGCTATTGTGTTGTAATACAAATGGCAACAAGATAATAGGTCCCACACATCCACATTTTGTGCTAATGCATTTGTCCTATTATCATGTGGTATGCTGAAAAGAAGAAAATTATTTCTCTCAAAAAATTGACATACAGTATGTCCAAATAATACACAGCATAATACACAATACAACATACAGTGGATTCCTGATGAGTAAATATAAAAGCAGTGGATCTGGGAGTGAACCCTGAGGTGCACCACTGCAAACTAGTGATATTTGTTTAGTTATTTGTGTTTGAAGGAAAGTTGCAGCAAAAGTAAATACATATACATAAAGCATTTTGAAAGTATGCTTTTCAGAGTTTTACACATTTTGGAAGTTTTCAGTGTTCCCTTTTGTTCATTTTAACATTCATTTAATGTGGAAATTTGGAAAACATGGAATTCCATTCCAGCACTGCATACTGTCTACATATATATAGACTGTAGCTCAGTAGATGTATGCACACCAGCATGTCAGATAACTGAAACCATTGGCTTATACCACATCACATAGCTGCAAGCCGAGCCACTTATCTGTTAAAAGAAGTGCTGGTTTCTGTGGAATTCCATTTGTGCGAGCTCTCCCTCTGACCTCCAGAGTGGAGCTCCTGTGCTTGTTAGGCCGGCTGGAAGCTCGGACTGATGCCTGCGTTTCCTTGTGTGGTAATGTGATATTTATATGCTGAAAGCCTTCCTGCCAGCATGCCACACACACACACATACACACACTCTCCCTCTCTCTCTCTCCCTCCCTCTTTCTCTCACAGGATACATTGGATGCATTCCAAAGGAAGGGAAGTCAGGCAATGCTATTTTTTTCTTCCTCTTTCTCTGTAACATTGTGTGAATCCTCAGCAATGGCTGCTCCCTTTTTTCTTCCTGCGCTCCTCCCCCTCCATCGTTCCATCTTCATATTTTCCACACTTTCTGTGTAACAGTATGTTTTACAGGTCAGGGCTATGAAGTTGTATGCGGTTGCGGATAATTCAGTTTATGCCCAGTGAACAGATGTGCACACTTACATGCAATTGTTCATCTCTCCCTTTCTCTCCCTCTCTTGTTTCCTCCCCCTTCATCTCATTCTGCACCACCCCAGCCACACACTAACACACTCACATTCCTCCCCTTCCTCCCTTTTCCTTGCTGGGCAGTTTGCCATGGCAGAGAGGTCAGACATCATGTGATTCTGCAGTGGTGTGTAGAATGCATTCAGCCCAGGGTCCCCAGACACTGGATGACAACCAACCAAACCTCAGTCACAGGTTTTTCAACAGAATGAAAAATACATAGAACCATCTGCCAGACTTCAAATGGCCTGCTGCACTGTTTAGAATTTCACTGCTGTGTGCAGACCACTTCACTGAATGTCACCGTGTTTCTGCTGCTGAGGAAACCTGACAGTCTAAACCCCCTTTATTATCTCTACCTCTCCTCCATTTTGTTCTGCTCATTTAATAGGGGTTGTTACTTTTGTCTGAACGCTGATCACAAGGCAACATGAGAGATGTTTCAGATGGCTCCCTTTGATGGTGATGTGAAAGACAGCAGCATTGATGAAAATAAGCCAGAATCAAAGGGAAGTAACTCAACGCCAAGCTGTATGAAGTGTTAGGCTGAATGCTAAATGATGTGATGTGTTATTGCTTTCTTAAATCAGACATCTCTCAGCTTATGTTTTATTTCTAAGCACTTTTCCAAACTGGAGAAATGTTGCTTAAGTCCCAATCATTATGTAGTCATTACTGCCATACAGTCCTTTAGCACATTATCAGAAAAACCTGCAGGTTCCTCATAATATTAGTGTTGGCTAAGCTTATTGACTTACATAACAGAATAGGAATGGCAAGATATGAAACAAACACATCTTGTTTTGTAACTGGCTTCATTGAATATGAGACGATTGAATGTAAATGTTGTCTTGTGGATTTTTCGCCACTGGCACAAAATCTATGTTCTTTGTATTTTATTAGGTTAAATTAAATTGTATCGAAACATTAGGTTAGCAATCACTAAATATTAACTGTTAAGTGACTGTAACTGCAGTAAATGTGTAACAAGGCCAGAACCGATTCACAAGCGTAATAAATGTACCTGCAAGTTAGACCTCATCCACACATTCCTTTCTAACTGTATAGTGAGTTTCTTTACTGGTATAAAGTCAGTATGACTTTGCAGAAGTGCCAGGATGTAACAGGACCAGCCTTTTTGTTTTCATTTTGTGGAACAGTCTTCTGGCTCTCAGTTTGTGCTGTCTTAAAAATGATGGCCCCAACTGTGTTAAACAATGTTTGCATAAAATGAGACCTCTGTACATTTTTAATGTTGTGATCTGTTAAATGCTTTGCCACAGGCAAATTCTGCCCCCCCCTGTCTCCCACAATAAGCTTTAATGAAGCATAGAATCAATATGTTTGACATTTATCTCCCATCTCCACATCTGGTGTTTGTTGTTGATGCCCCGAAATGGCTCCTCATGAGGCCGGTGTCTGTGCCAGTTTTTCTATTTTGGAATGAGGAAATGAAAGACGGTTGTGGTTGTGCAGTGAGTAAGTCCTTTGCTCGAAACCACTGGATGACCCTGTGTCTCTGATATGATTTTTATCAAGATCAAGAAATGCTCTCCATGTAGCTGTACTATTCTTTATACCCATTCTCATCCAAATGTGAGAGCAGACATTATCTCACTAATTACGCCTAGCTGATTTTGTGTGTTTGCGCCAACATTCCCCAGGCATGCCTATGCAGTTGCTCTATCACACATGCCTGTGTGTGTTCATCTGAGAGTGGATCTTTATCCAGCCAAGCCCTGACCCAGCAGCAGTATAATTACAAGTATCTCTCCTAGAGAAGGAGGGGAACCGGAGAGACAGAGAGCAAGAGACTCTCTGCCACTGCAGGGTCAGAGATTACAAACTCAATTGTACTCTGCTGGGTGACATGTCTGCTCAGCAACTTCCTGCTTAAGGACATCAGAGAGGAGGAAAGTATGGAGGAAGAAGGGGGAGGCTAGGGAGGCATGCTTTCAGTGCCATTAATCTTTCTCTCTTTGTGTGCAGCAAACTAAAAAAAATATTTAGCTTCCACTGCACGTCAAGCCAGTGACTTTTTCTCCAGTTCATGTAATCTCTGAATAAAGAAAAGGCAAATGATTTTTTTTTTTTTTGTATAATTTGTTACATGATCAGGTTTATCAGGATTGATGTTAATCATTGATTATGTTATTCCATTTCGGTAATTCTCTATTATTCACAATTTGCTTCTGTATTTGAATCATTTTTACAAATGCTCCCAGATAACATGTTATTTAGGTTATTGTTCCAAATTTGGACTCACACTCATATTGAAGAAAATTGATTTCACCCTGTGTTGAGTTAAACCACCAGATCTGTCTTTTTTTCTCTTTCATTTCAACGGCACTAGAACAGAAAAACGCAGAAATTCATGTGCCTGCCAACAAGTGTCTCCATTCATCTGTCTTGTGAATACATTAATGGGGATCTGTTTAGAGACTATGTTCACAAGCTGTTTTGCTAAGATACCAGCCAGGTGCTGCCAGCTGTTGTCAAGCACATCAAGTGTTTGTTGTTTTGAAGATTGCCTGTGTCTTTAAAAATGGTTCATTCAATCTGTCTGACTCAATGGTCACTGACAGACACAGGCAGCAAGAACCAGATTAATATCACCATCAGTTTAAGATTTTGAAAATTCAACAACCTTTTAATTTGTGTATTGTCTGTCATTGCTTGCCCTGTTATTTTCATTTTAAAAAATCCTAATGGCTTTTGGCTTAGTTAGTCCTTTAAGTGATGTGGAGTCAGTGCAAGTCAGTTAGTCAGTCAATTGCTGAATTGCTGCTGTTTTTCTTTAGTGTATGAGATCCATAAATCTCACTCAGTAAATGTCTTTATTCATCAACATGGGGAGTTCTGCCTGCATATAAGCAGTCTGTTTAAATGACAGGAGTGTGATCATTATTTGTGATCATTATTGTCAATGAGGCTCCAGTGATATGTGCGGTGGGAGGCGGAGAGTTAACAGTCTGCTCTATATACCACCCAGTACCTGTGTGCGTGCGTGCATGCTTTTTTTCTTGATATGCTTGTATAGTGATGTCTTTTTGAAATGTCTTTGCCTTTGTGCCCAGGTCTTTTGGGCCAGCTTTCAACTTTAGAGCTGAAAACTATCCACAGAGACACCTAAGAGTGGTTGATTTAAGAAGCAGCTCACTCTTCACTTAGTAAAATCCAACATGCTGTTCCCTAAACTGTGAATATGAAGTTCTCAACCTTAATCAAGGATTGTTTGCTGCTTTTAAAACCACACCGACAGTCACAAAACATAAGTACTGATAATGTGGTGTTGTTCCACATGGCAACATTTAATAGGTAGACAAAATCACTGCTGATGAGAATCATGTCTGACATGCCTTAATGTGTGTTATCTTGTTAAAAATTCAGCACCATACACCAAACTACTTTAAGAAGCCAGAAGACTTGTTTGGTAATGGTTACAGATCATTTAAAAGCTAGATATACATCCAGTATATTAGATATCTTTAGATATTATATTAAAATGGATGAAAATCAGTTAAGAATTTGAAATGTTGACATTTATACTTGGTGGCAGCTGGCAATTCAAGTACAACACAATTTACCTCATCACTTTGTTGTTCTCTAGACTTTCATGTTTAAAATTACTATTTTAATACTGTGTTACTTGACTTATTGCCTTTATTTCTTATTTTCCATGTTAAGTAGAGCTGGCTCTTGAGACCAAGAATTTAATTGCCAGTAGTGGTGTTTCCATTTTTATTAAACATTGTTATTTAGTTAAAACCTATTAAATGAAATCTCCCAACTTCTTCCTGCTGCATTTGCCATGTGTGGTGGATTTTCTTAAAGCACATAATGCACAAGATATTCTTTGCCATGGTCCACTGGAGAAAAATGCCATCAAGTGCTTTTGCAGGCTCAGTCTGTGAAGTGGAGTATTGATTTACATGCAGCATAATTTTCTCGCCTCTCAAATGTCTGGTGGTCAGTGTAGCAAGAATGAGATTCAGCATAATTACTTGAATAATGCTGGCACTTCACATATCTTTGAATTGGACTTTGGCCGTGCTGGGTGTTTAAAAAACATAGACATGTTACAGCAGCAGAGTTGTTGCCTTGGTCAGGCTGTGGAAGTGCATGTTTTGAATTAAGAGGTTTTCTGTGAGTGCAGATGCCACTGCAGTGAAGCCCTCCTTTCCTCTGATATTCACCTCAAATGTTCTTTACCATTAAGCAGAAAGTTCAATAATGGACATTACAATGCAATAGCAAGATGACCTTCTACCGCTGTTGCAGCACAACCACAAGCATAGACAAAAGGTATGTATAGAGGTCTAGCTAGAGCATTTTTACTGGTCCTGTTAGAAAAAGAATGATTGTTGATATTTTATGTATAAGGTATAAACAGCAGCACTTTACACCAAAGCGATTATCCAGTTATATCTTATCAGTGGTAACTAGCCTTGGCAGAACTGTCAAGCTTTGGTTTTCTCCACATGTCAAAGCTGATGGAGTGGAGCTGTAGTCAGAAAGATACTTGACATTTGAAGATTTCAGAGGGAGGTTTCTTATTTATGCTTACACGCCAGCAGCAGCCTTGGCTGGCGGCATTATGTTTTTTGGCTGTCCATCCATGCATCATCCCAGTCTTGTGAATATGATATTTCAAGAACCCAATGAAGGAATCCTTTCAGGTTTGCTACAAACATTTACTTGGACTGAAAGATGAGCTGATCAGATTTTGATGGTCACAGGTTAAAGGTCAATGTCATTGTGATCTCATAAAAAAATATGTTCAAAGCATTTCTGTAATGCCCATAAACATACATTTGCACTCAAATATAAACTGATTTGATTCTTGTGAAAATTACTATGACCGCACAAAACATGTTTTTTTAAACTTATTTTCTGTGTTCCACTTTTCTTTTGTGGATTTACATTTTGGATAGTCTTTGAGTCATATATTCAAAGTTTAATTGAAACTGTAAAGAACTGAATCAGCATTGTTTTGATTGGCTGTAATGTAAGCTAACCAACTTACCCTATGAATAGAGTAGTTCTTTCAAGGCTGAGGAGGATATTATCATGAAATACATTAGTTTGTCTGGTGACTATCACATCCACTGTGCAGTGTTTCTGTTCTTTTAATGTTAGCATCTATATCATACTCTTGATTGAAGTTGGGGAAGTTTACATCAATCAACTTACATTTATCTTAGTTATTATTCAAAATTGTTACTTATGTCAAACAGTGGTGAGTCCTCACCTTAAAGACCCTTTCTCTTGTAATGAAAGTGAAAACATGAACTTTGAAACCACTATCAAGTTTCAAACTACACAGACAAACAGGTTTAGGATAAAAAATATTCCGGTCTTCCTCATCATACTGATGAGGACTACATTGCAATACAAAGCAGTGCCTATTTCCGTGTTTTCTGTATGGATCATCAGCTGGTAAGAAGGACGTTTTGCCTACGACATGCAGCTTTGGCCTCAGTCATAAATATTTTATCATATGCAGCCACCAAGAGAATATTTAAGATCCTTTTACAAGATTTTTAAGAGTCAGCTGAAAACATTAAAAAGTAGGTGAGTTTTTTCAACTAACTCACAGACCTATAGTTAGCTCGATTAACTAGCTACAGCTGATAAACAGCCACAGCTGTAGCTAGTTCTTGCCTGTGCCTGATATCAAGGACCTGTTGTTTGAGTAACTGCTAATAATTTGAAGCGGTAAATGGTGCCATGCAAGAGTGCAAAAGTTGAAGGGCGCAACAGCAGTGACTAAGGACTGTTGGATTTTAGCAAATTTGTTGGATTTTGTTTTATTTTGTTTCAATGAAAGCCTTCATTGTTAGCAGTGTTAGCGCAACGAAAAGCCATGTATCCATTAATATTCCAAGTTGTGTCCAACCCAAGAAAAACTGTAAAAGTATAAACTGAAAGTGACTTGTAAAGAGCGCCTATTCAACAGCTTCTGTTTAACAGTTCTCTGTGTTCTCCCTGTGGAACATATCAGTGTGATCACCACATCTATTGTAAGCTGTAGTCCTAACCCTTGGGCTTAGCGAAACCTAAAACTTGCCTTTGATTAGAATCAGTGGACAGCTTTCCTTCTGTGCTGCTTTCTCAAACCATGCTCATTGCCAGTGTCAGGAGAAGGAGGGAAGAGACCGTTATTTCCCACAGAGGCTGAGTGAACACAGATGGGAGGGCTGTACCCCAAGCGTCAGAATATCAAAGCAAATATTCACCTTAAGAGACAGACATGTTCATAAACTGTGCAGTCCTTCTCAATTTCCACATTATGAAATCAAATGCCCACTGTGAAGTGGTTTGTTACCTTGCTTAAAATACGAGCCTTTTTGCTGACAGCACCTGTGTAAAGGAGAGTGGGATTTGTGGCACCGATAAAAGGAGATTGTGGTGGAAAATAAGAAGTTTTAATGCCTTAGATACCCCGGATTGTTCTTTGAAGTCAAGGTTTGAGAGCAGACATGGTAATTGTCTCCAGGGGTTCTTGCTATGTGTTCTAGTGTGTATGTGTGTGTGAGTGTGGTAAAGGAAACTAGTAAGAAGAAGGGTTTTCCTGTGTTATTTTCTGTAAATGCAGTGCAGTTGTCTCATAGTTGATACTTCAGCTCAAATGTCATAATAACATCTGTTTATTTTTTTTTTTCATGTTTGGGATTTGGAACTTCTGAAATGCCTTTTTTTTTATTCAAATCTTTTTGTGATATTTTCTCAGTCAGATTTTCAAAATGCCATTTTCTGCTGCACATTATTTTTTCAGTTTGTCAGAGTCCCGCACCCGTGAAACAGAAGCTTAACTGTGAGCACGAGAGAGAGAGGGGGGGGCTTTTCCTTGGAAAGTTCCAGCAGTTAGCTTGTTGAGTCTAAAAAGCTTACACTGTATTGAGGCAGCCTTGTTTTCCTCCTGCCTGAGGGCCACCGCAGGAGGTGAAGTCATAAACATGGCTGGGAAAGTGGAACTTGGCTAAGTGAGGAAGTCTGTGTGAATCTCCCTGTGAAAACACATGACTTCACTACACCTGTCAACACCAGCGCTAAAATCTAGCTAAAATGGCCGAAGTGAGGTGCACTCTTAACCAATATTCATTTATTATTGTAGAACAGGATTGTTATGCTTATGAGGCAGAGGTGTTGAAAATACATATTAATACCTTCTGCTCCTTCGTCTTCCAGGGGAACTGTAACAGTGGGAGGGTGGGCTAGTGTCAGCTTGAAGTCATTTACATCAAGCCAGTAATGAAGACTCAATTGCTGACACGCAGAGTTTATTCTTGAACCAAACTCAACAGTACAAAAACACTAAAGTATTGTAGCTGATATCAGTAAGTCTCAACTAAATAGTTTCATGTAATTATCACCATGACTAAAAGATTGGATAAAAAAAAATGTTTTCTAGGGGTGTTTATGCTGATTGAATTCATCATCATACAGACTCAACACATGTAGTAACTTTGGATTTTACTTTTCAGTTGTAGCCTTTTTAAAGTGAAGTAAATGTGTTTTTGCAGTTGAGCAGACTGACATGGTGGCAGTTATTGGAAAATCGTAGCCCCGGTGCTGAGCTTCGAATAATGAGACATGTCTCTCATTGTGTCGAGGATATTAATAATGTAAAAATTGAGAAGCCAGTGTTGCACACTCCTAGATAATTAATGTTCACTCTCCAACTTGACACCAGTTGATTCTGTAGGTGAAGGAGTATGTTAAATATTTAATCATCCCTGTGCAACTCAGTGTGCCTGAGCTTCAATGAAAGGGGACAAAGTGAGCTGCGGCAGCTGCCAGTTTAGACAGATGAGTTTAGTACTGGTTTGGTTTGATGTCACATGACACCCGTATGATCCAGTAGCCTGCGTTCATGCTTGCTGAGGTTCAATTTGTTTGCACCCTTTGCTTTATGTTTTTAATGCATTGTTAAAGGTGTCTGAGACTTAGTTAATGACAAATTCATGTGATGGTCTCTGTAGCTCAAAATGGAAACTTTAATTAATTGCAGTTGCATCATTTCAGATTGAAACATTGGTATTAAAGCTAATGATGTGTGTGTGACTTTTTTTCATTATTAATCAATATCATTCAAGACAAAGAACAGCAGCAAAGCCTCATGGTTGAAAACTGAAAACATCTGATATTGGTAGATGTCATTTCTGCGTGTAAGTGATTTATAACAATTAATCGCTCTTCAGAATAGTTCTAATGATCATTTTATGACAATAGACTAATTGATTAATTTTCTAATTGTATCAGCCTAATTTGTGCCCGATGTGGATTGATCAGACTCATTTCTTGCTATCTTTGCTATCTCATTATGATTTCTAAAAGTGTATGAAATGATTAAAAGATAATTGCATACATTATGATTTGGCCTTGTTTTTAGCAGCAGCCTCCCGAGAGACAGAATACAGTGTCCAGCTGATGTCTAAAAGACAACTGAAATCAATTATGCTTCTGATGAGGCCACAGGCTACATTTACTTGTGGTGTAATTTGGCAGTTTGCCATACTCCAGTGGAGATCCTGTTTGTTTTGAGCTGTTTACATGAACAGTTGATACCTGGCAGTTGAATATCCGTGTTACCATGAAGAAACCAGTAAAACCATGATATTCCCGTCCACCTGAGCTACTCTTTGGTCCACTGAAAAAAGCTTTTAAATACAGCATGGCAACAGCTGTTCATCCCTAACACACAGAAAAACAACATTAGTAACAGTTTTACTGAATGTGGTGACAATAAACCTGTGCAGGTCTTACGTTGAAAAGATCCAGTAGCATTTTAGTCATAATAAGATGTGTTGTTTAGATGAAGAGACTAAATTCAAAAAGAAATGAAAACAAAATTCAGCTCTTTTTCATTTTTAGCGACGTGTACTCACCGCACTCACTGATGTTCCTCTTTAGCCAATCTGAACAGATAATGCCGTTCGCACTCAATGTTTCATTCATTATCATCAAACTCTACTTTACCGCCATTTTCGTGGTGCCAAGCTGCTCTTAATGAAACTCAACACTTCCTGCACATGTTTCACAGTAAATGTGACGTGAAAAGATTATTTCTCCTCAACCGCTGGAAGGCTTTTAATGTGAAACAGATGGAGGAGTGAGGTTGTATTAACAGCAAACAGCAGATGGGAGTAAATCAAAAAACAGGGAGGATTCCTATTAAACTATGAGAATAATTAGAAATAAAAGGGTTTGTTTATGGGTAGCCTAGTCTCACATGAAAGCCTCATCCAGTGTTTGAGACTGAAACAATAAATAATAGTTGGATACATTGGCTGCAACGTGAATGCTATAGACCAGAGCTGTCACTTTTTGTTTGATATTCAAACTTTTGTCTGACCTGTATCATTAATTAGGCCGACAGATTGTTGAAAGTAGTTTGCTTTGAGGTCTCAAAAGCAGTTTGAATTATCAACCCATCAGGAAACAAAACAGACAAATTATGGATTTTGTTATTTTGATCACATTTAATTACTTCAAAAGTAGTTACCTGTTAGCTTGAATTACTTAAAATTTGACAGTCTCCAAAGTAACGGCTCCATAAATTTTGAATTATGGTTACACTTGGTTTGTTAACAATCTGACATTCATTTAAATAATTGTTTGCCATTGGGTCCTCTGTTTTGAATTTCAGCATTGCTAAAAACGATACATGTATGCATGGTCATATACGTGTGATACGTGTCTGTGTTGTGTGTTTGTGCTCTGTTCCTGTGTCATGCAGGAATGGAAAAACAAACAACACTTGTAGTGCATACAAAAAAAAGCTGAAAGGCATCTACAGTACAGTTTTCCTGAGGGCAGCTGCGTTTGTTGGACAGTTAATGAATGCCAGAAACAGGCTTGTGCTGTTTGGTGAACACGATAGATTAAAGAACGATTGGCCAACGATTGCTGTTGCATACAGTTCCCAACAACACCCTTTCACCTCCCACATGTAGCCCATAGCTCAGAGACAACCCATCTGTTTCTCCATTCCCAGGGTGAAACCAGCCTTGACAGAGCTGGCTAATATTTCAAAAGTGTCCTTTCTGGGAAGACACAGTTGGCTTTGTGTAGTTCCCTATCCATCAAAATCTCTACCTCTGTGTTTCTCACTCACCTTATACTCTTATTATCCATCTTTCTTACTGAATCGTATTCCTCATTTTTGCCCTGTAGTCCCCCCTCCCCCTCTCTCCCCTCATTCTGTGCTTCCCTCCCCCTTTTTTCCACCCTCCTCATTTTTAAAAGCCACATGCTCCCAGCCCGTCTGGCTCAGTTGCACCCTGCCAATGAAGGGCTTTTTATTGGGCTGAGATTGAGTGCAGCCAAGCAGGGCCTGGCTAGGGCTGAGGCTGGGGCCAGCCTTGCAGTCCTCCCAACCCCCACCTCCACCCCCCCAACTGCACAGCCCACTCCACATGCCTGTTCTGCTCTGGCCCTGTCGCCCAGAAGGAGATTACTTGTCTCTGCTGCCCTTAATTGCCGACAGCAGCTGAAAAGAGCCAGAGAGAGAGAGAGAGACATTGTAGAGAGAGGAGAGGGAACAGTGTTGGCTTGTTGAGCTGTCACTTGACAAGCTTGGCCTCAAAGGTTTGTATTCCTTCTGTCAAATCCTGGCTCTGTATTAGCTGGTTTTATTAAGATGAATGTTGTTTTCATTAAATGCTGGTCATAACTCATGGTATTTTGGGTCCTACTGAGAATGAATACTACAGTAGAGAGTGGATGATCTGTTGAGGAAGGGAAGCCGATGAAAGACTCACGAAGTATAAACCTCAGTGCACATTACTTTATTATAAGGTTGTGTGGTAAGAGCAATAGGGCCACTGTGCCCTCTCCCTGCCCTCCAAGCCACTGTTATTTTTCATAGCCAAAGGCTTCCTTCCAGCAGTCTCTGCTCTGCTGTCCCCTTTTTACTTTTTCCAATGAACTTGTGAATTTCATATTATTACAGTTGGTTATTGTTGAATCCCCTCTGCCTTGATCCCAGCAAATTAAATAGTGGGCAGTTTATTGAATTGGTATGTCTCTGAAGAACCTGTGAAACTCTTATGAATTTTTCATCTCTTCCTTTTTACTTTTTTGTATTTTGTATGTAGTGTTTTATTTGTTAAAATGTTTTAAATCCATATTCACAACTCAATCGCCTCTTGAACTCACACTCATTGTGCCTCAGCATGCATTAGCAAAGCATCGCTGCAGCCTGCAAATAAAACAATAATATTACTGTGTATGAACAGGAAAGTAGCGAAGGAATCATGTGTCATGTAGATTAAACGTTTTAAAGGAATCTATCAGCATTTTGGGAAATAAAGCAGCTAATATTATTGATCTTCGAGATCCCCTGTGTTTCTTGTCATGATGCTAAATTAAGCTCCAGTTAAGCTACACTACAGCTGCAAGTGTATTTCCCAAAATGTCAGACTACTTCAGATGTAGTGCACCAAGGAGCTGACTGAATTATGACCACTTAACCAGCAACAATCAAAATCAGCAGTTAAAAATACAGTGGATGTGTATTCGCGCTTCTGTTAAATTCTGTTTAATCCTGTTCCCATCCAGAGCTGGCACAATTGCAAGGTTGCGGTCTATTTTCTGGTCATGTAGTAGTCATGCTGTTGAGTGTGCTGCCAGTTGTTGGGGGATTTCTGTGAACAAGCAGAAGCTGCAGAGTCCTTGTCTCCCTATTGTCTGACCTCTAACAAGAAAATTAGCCTGAAGCAACCAACTAGTGATACTGGGCTCACACTGAGGCATTTTAATGCACCTGTCACAGTCACTATACATGCATCCTCAGATCTACCCCATGTAAAACACTTTGGTCCCAGTTCCCAGAATGCCCTAGGGCTGTAACCCTGACCTACCATACTAAGAAACTGTCACAGTAACGATTCGCATCGCTCGTAACTGAATTCAGTGTGACAGTCATTGTCACCCTTACAGTGTTTTCATATAAATCCACATAACAATTTCTTAAGTTAATGCCTGTGTTTTTCAACAAGCTTGTTTTTAATTGCATTTGTTAAGAGGTGCACTCTGACTGAATTAGATCCTTCCTGATGAATATGTAGGACTTTAGTAAACCTCTGTGTCACACAACCACAATGTTTCGTGCCCTTTTGATTAACATGGAATGGAAACAATTAGGTGGTGGGGGGTGGGGGTGGGGCTGGGGGGCAGTGAGGCAGAGCAGCACATTCAACAGCTTTAAATGCTAATTAGCTAATGGAGGATGAAAGAGCAGGCAACTGGCGGGGTCTCACATGACCACATTCAAGCTCTGGCTGTAGCTATGCTTGTTTCATCTGATTTTAGCAAGACCACCACCATTTTGTTTCCTTGAATACCTCCAACAATACAGCCAGCCATCTTGTGTGATGAGAGATTTTTATAATAATCTCCAATGAGGCTGGACTCATGTCACTTTCTTCCTGTTGAATAATGTCGTCTTTCACTTGTATGAGCCGTTCTCTCTGTGTCTTTGGTTTTTTAGACCACACAGATACCTTATCTCATGGTATTATTTCCCTGAGCTGCAGATGCATGTTCAACATGTGTTTAACCAACATTTGACCCATTTACACAAAACTGCTGCCACAAATGTATCTCTATTCACTGCTGTTCACACAAGACTCAAGTCAATAACTGTTATAAATATATTACGTCAGATTTTGTATAATCCCGAGACAAAATGACACAGACGTAATGATCTTCAGAAGAAGCTGGTGTGCACAGTGTTAAAAACCACTCTGGATTTAAGTGTCTTCTAAGGGTTTTACATGCACATTAAAAAGAAGACTCAATTAAGCTGCTTACCTTGGTAAGCTGTTTGAAAAGCACCGCATGATCTTAACAATTCACACGATCGATCTTAACATCGTTGTTGGAATTTCATGTCCCCTCTGGCTGGTTTAAAGAAGCTATGCTTTTTTCTAATTGGATGAGTCTTAATTGCTACATTGAGGCACAAGGCTATCTATTAATATAAACTAGAAAGAGAACACATGGGGGTCGACACTGAAGATACAGCGCGTGAAGGCTCATCAGACATTAAACCACTGTGAGAAAATGTTGAGAAAACATTTTACATCTCTGGAAAAATTATTGCGACAGTAATTATCTTATCTTTCATTACGGCAACCACAGTGTAAACAGTTAATCTACCAAGAATGTGCCCTGGCATGAGTTGATAAGTTTTTAAAGCAGCCTTACAGCCTTACTGCTTGACAACCCTGCTACTGCTGGCATGGCTGCAGTGGCACTGAAATAAATGAGGTGTCTGTTTTTCTTGCAGCGCTGTTGTCCGTCTGCACGCAACTCACCCACCTCTTTGCCCCAAATGTGTTGCACTAAGCACTTTTGTAAATAGGTCACAAATATATTTTCATTTACACAAAAGGGCTCAGTCATGTATGGAAACTGCAGGACTCTGTAGTTTCTTTTTACCAAACATTACTCAAAGAGGCTTTAACAGCACATTGGTCGGAGGCTACAGGGGCCAGTGTGGGAACAGTTGGAACAGTTGAAAAGGCTCCCGTACATCTGACACTCACCACCTCTTCACCTCATGGTTTCTCAGTTTTCTTTTTTTTTTTTTTTTTTTTTTTTAAATCGTCACACAGCTATTTGTGACATCTTCTCATGTGTGAGTGCAGCACTGTGGCTATCGCCCTAGAGAGAGACAGAAAACATGCGTCATTATCCCCATATTTAAACAAACATCACCCACCCACCCCCCACCCCCCTCTCTCTCTCTCTCTGTGCCAGGCAACTTCTTACTCCACCTCAAGTGGTGCCATTCACAGCAATAAACACTTTAGAAAAAGCGTAATCCAACCCTAATGCATAATTGTGTGGAGTATGAACAGAAGCAGGATGGGTGTACTTGAGATAGATTCACAATAAACTGCTGTGACTGTGTTTATGACAATGAAGCTTTAGCTACAATAATAATATCGGTAGATAGAGTGGAAGGATGGGGATTTTTCAAGACATTTGATGACAGTAAGAAAAAAAAGCTCCCTAAATGCCAGATTTTTGCACTCATAACCTTCACCTTATTTAAACCCAATAAATCACAGATAATTACGTTAAAGTGCTGCTGGGGTAATTCGCTAACTAGAAGACAGCATACTTCACTAGGAGACCTAATTTAATTGGAATCAGTGTGTCATTTGCCACAGAAAGAAGGAAGTGAGGGGCTCTTTTAAGGTCGCTGTGAATACCTTAGAACGCTACTGTTTATGTATTATATTGCAGGTGAATTACGCACAAGCTGACATGGACTGTAATCTGAAATAAACATCTCTATCATCTTTCCCCAGTTTGTCAGGGCCCATACACATGGATCGCCGACTGATGATTTGCCTTAAAAGCCCAAATTTGTCACAACCTTCAGTGCTCCTTTGAGGCAGATAGGGAGGCTGTGAATAAGAGAAGGGGAAGGAGAGGTGGGGGCGAGGTGTCATGAAAAGAGCTGCTTCCTGGCCGGCTCGATGCAATCATGGGCACTATCTGATAGCGCCGGAGGAAATTGGATGAGCTGAGAGCTGCTGGCTGCCAGTGATGGGAAAGATGACTCCTTTGTCACTGTGTCAGTCAATTCCCTACTCTCACCTGAGAGACCAATCAATAACACAGGGAGAGAGAGGTTTTCTCTTGTCTCTAGGCCTCTGTATGCTGTGGGCTGCTGTCAATTATGGGCTATAAAATACCTTCTCCTTCATAGCAGAGTGGTATGGCATATCTTTTGGTATGCATAAATGTGTCAAGGTGTTTTTATATGTTGTTTGTCTGTGGATTTAGATTTGTTTGAAGTGAACTATTCTATATGCAATTAATAAGTGAAGACATAAATATCATACATAAGGTTTTAATCATTTTCTTTACGATTATGATGGGAAAGTGTTTGGATGTCTTGGATTTTGGTGCTGGTTGTAATAAATGTTCTCTTATCTTTGCCGCTCGCTCACAGTGCAGCTGCTCTCATTAGCGACTGCATCATTAGTTGTGCAATTATAGTGCATAAGACCCAGTGAGACTCATAACTATCGGTTGCTGTCAGGCATGTAGTATTACATCAGGCAAGGAGGACATGTAGCATGATGTAGGCATATAAATAGACACACAATGAATGATTCATAACTGTGATACAGGGCATCAGGAGCTTTTTAACATTTTTTTGCACAATACCACCATGCTAGTTCTGTGTAAGATGAAACTAACCTTTTTCTTCTTCTTCACCAACCCCCCCTTCCCTTTGCCTCCTGAAGTTTCCCAATACCTGTGAGGAGTCCGCCTCCCCATTCGTCTTCATCTGCACCAACCCTCAGGAGCTGCTGGTGAAATTCCCCATGAAAGGGAAGCACAAGATATGTAAGTCCTACTTCTTTCATGTCAGGGAGAAGTGCGGTGGCTCAAATTAGCCAGAGCCGACTAAATGTTTTTATTATTTCTTTATTTTTTTTCAGCTTACTCCGCCATGTTTGTAAGCTCACATGCATGTAAATAGACATGTGAAAGAGTGATAGTGCAAGGCTCAGCTCCTGATTACTATATTTTCATTAATAAAACAGAGTTACACACAGAGAATGCTCCCACATACACATGTACAGATTCTCTCTGAGAGCCATCTGTAAAGACGGGATTTTGCTGTCAGGTTGCCTGGGGGACGAGCCGGGCCTGGATGTGCAATGTTGTTGCTGTATTGTGTGATTTATAATGGGACTCAAACACGTTTTCCCTCTGCTGCCATAGCTGCTGCTGCAAAATGATGTACCTGCAAGCTCTTTTGTTAATATTTCAAAACCCTCTAAAGACTTGAGAGGATTGTTTATGCAGCTGTGCCTCTTTCACATCTTTCCAGATCGATGGAGGAGGCTTTTTTATTTTTTGAGAAGCTCAAGGTAAAGTGTAACAGGAGCCCTTTTTATTTCACTAAAATGGATATGATAGCCTTGTCTATAGTTTTTGAAAATGAGGAACAGTTAAAGTCACTTTAGAGATTTAGCAATGGGATGTCAAAATGTGTTAAATTTGGTTACTTATATTGACCAGTTTCGTTTTGCATTTTAAAAGTTGTCAAATTGTTGCGCCTTCTCTGCTGCACTACATCTGAAGTGAAAACAGTCCCACTATTCATGTACACTTTAGTTTTCATACTCATCCTTAAGTAGTCTTAAAGGTTTATAGTTTTCGCTCTCGAATAAAATGCTGATCTAGATCAGATGTGCTGACACAACATTAAAGGTTTGCTGGCGTAAGCAAAGATTGCTGTAGGCAAATCTGCACCTACATTATTGAAAACAACAATAGCTTGTGGTTTTATGAATCAGCAGTTCAGGTTTAACTGGCTGATTAATAAATATGTTTTTGTTGAACTCACCTGCAGGAAATTATTAACCATTAATTCACTTAATTATTCATTATTACTGAACCCCCAGTTTCATTCTTTCCCATCTCAGTTTATGTTATTTTACTAATTTACATGTAGGAACATTGATATATTAGATGAATGATAATAGTTCAGTACATGCAACATCGTTTGTAGAAAATGATGTGTAGTAATAATGAACCAGAATATCACAAATATTCAAAATAGTCCCATCATGTCATTTATTTTGTGCATAGTGCTATTTCAGGCTCTCAATCACAAATCTCTCCCAGTCTCATACGTTAACCTAGCGTTTGGATTGGTTATCCTGATCCAGCGGACCTACCTAGCCCATTCTGTCTTATTCACCAGCCAGCTTTTCACTACCTCATTTTCTCTCGCCCTCTCTTCCACCTCAATTCCCACTGCATCTCACGGGTCAAGGCATTGCCGCTCATCTTACTCAGGGGGGCTTAGCACAAGTATTTTTTGCTCCCGCAGCAGCTTACAAGGACAAGATCCACTTGTCACTGGCATTGCCAGCCATCTCATGCCTCATCAGAGTGAGCAAGACAAAGAGCTAGTGCTTTTCCCATTCGATTTTCAGCCATGTTTTATGGCATAACAGGCATTTATGTCATGCACAAAGATGAATATAGTAGACAGTGATAGCGATGAGAATATCAAGTTATCATGTCAGGTTTTAAAAAAATCTGAATGGGCCTTCACTCAAATATCAGATAGAGATTTAGTTTAATTTTATATACTTTACTTCTCCATAAGTTGTTACCATAGCAACAACTACTCAGCAAAGGGGCAAAATACACATGTAATTCAAATACTCACACATACATGTGATAATATTACACTTACACCAAACATAGTAGGATTACATCAAAACTGAATATATTATTATTTTTTGAGGCTGTTTTGTTTTGTTTTGTTTTTCCCAACCTTCACCTGACATTTTCCCCCTCTCCTCTGCAGTCTAAGCATGGAAATTTGCAGCTGTCTGTGTTTTTGTCTAAATGGCAAGTGTTTTGATTTGTCTGCCTGACGAGTCCAACAAATCATCTGAAGAGCTGCATGATGCTGCAGTCTAGCGTGCTGTTTCTTACAGGGTCATCAGTGTGTGTTAATATCTCGCTTTACTGGCACCGTAGTAAAATTGTATATTGCAGCTGGAAGCTTGAAAGGGATGGGAAAGCCAACACACGTTTGCCTCTCACTCTCCAGTTTTACAGTTGGCTTTGTAGATAATATGTTAGGCACAGCCACATACAAACTCAGGTTGATCAGTCATTACCCTGTGGAGAAGTCTGTGGCATTTCAAATGGCATTCAGCCAAGGTTCACTCTCTGTAATAAGGGATGTGCATTATGGTTTATGGTCACATCCTGTGAACAGTTGTATCCATGTGTGTGTGCCTCTACATTTGCTGAAGGTCAGTCTGGGTGTTGAAAGCTATTTGGCTGTCTGACGTGAACCTAAATTTCCTTTTTCTCTTCTTCATAGCGAGCCCTCACTTCCCCCATGTTTTTAATAGCCTGACATTCTCTGTGTGATGTGGCTCTGTACACACACAGCTAGACAAGTGAAACACAAACCATACGCCACTAACATTTTCTGTGTTAGCACTAACGCAAAATGTCAAACTAAACTAGCTCCTCACCCTTTTAATAACATGATGTGTGTGTGTGTGTGTGTGTGTGTGTGTGTGTATATATATATATATATATATATATATATATATATATATAGTCAGTGGTTTTACCTTTTCACCTCTGTTTCCAGTAGAAGTGAGTTGTACTCGACTCGACCTTGGCAGAAACAGTTATGTAGCACCAAACTAAATGACATAAAGTTTCATCTTAATCTTAACTGTCATCATCAGTGGAAATTGAATTGTCTTGTAGAGTGCAGGGACTGAAAGTTGGAGACCACCAACCATTACAGTTTGGTGTTAACCATGGCCTGGTTAGCTGACTACTAGCTAGCTAGCTCTCAGTCTGTCCTGTTGTGACAATAGATCGAGTCCAGTCCAATCCAACACATTTGAGTTAAACCAAGGTGCTGTACAGTCAAAAGTACATGTACATACATACATACATACATACATACTTACTTACGTGCAAAGAGTTTTTTTTTGTAATTTCCTGTCAAAAAAAGCCAAAGTGTGCCATCAAAAATAATTTTTCCACAAAGTTTATGGGCTTGGTGGCCAGTGGGGCTAGTGCCTCTTAGATATTATTATCTATGCCAGAATCATATTTGATTTTTATTAATTGAATCTAAGCTAAATCCTGTAATATTTCACTCTTGTTGATCTCACAGTTTGAGATGTGTTTTTATCCATTCTTTTCTACACGCCTACATTTTTTTTATGCTTAACTTGAGGTTTTTAAGTTTAAAGACAGACATCTCAAACATTGTCCATCACAACATAAATTGGTAGACATCATGCCAGGACTGTTGCTGCTGAGCGAGCCTGACGTTATTTTTAACCTTCCCATTACGAATCCTCCAGAGTATTAAAATCCTATTGCTTCAGAGCATGAAGAGTGCATACCCCCGAGTAATATTCCATGAGTGAATCAAATGACTTTAAGCCTTGTTTAAAGAGTGTTTCACTAGCAAGAAAAAAACATACAAGGCTCTTGTACAAGCACTCCCACATTAAACTGACAAAAGCACTGAATTAGTCAATGAAGTGCAACAGCCCAGGATCAGTCTATATTCAGAGCCTTTTGGGATAATTTGACCACATTCAAAATTAATCCCCAGTGATAAGACTGAAAATGTTAACATGATAATGTTGTGTGTACACTGTGTGTATTTACATGAGCCAAGCACATAGAGATTAAAGTCTGTAATCACATACAATACTACACAAAGCACAGACCTGTAAAAAAAACGAAACACTCAATTGTCATCAATTATCATCTTTCAAAGAAGAAACAGCCGTCCCCAGCTCACCACTCCGTTCGCTGCTGAGCATATAACACTTGTGGTATTACATATGAATTGAGTAAGTGCTTTGTGAATATTGGCTCATCTTTTTCTATAAAGATTAGTCACACTAATGGCTTCCCAGCAGATACAAAGGAGCTCTTTTTCCTTCCCCCTTTTTTTTTAGCTGTGGTTTGATTCAACTATAAGGAAAGAAGTCATGGATATAATTGCTAAGATGAGAAATTCAGCTTCAGCAGCAGGTCATGATGAGATCTTTTTATCTCTTCTAGCATAAGTCATTGACATATATAATCTCAAAATCACTGGAGACTGGAGACTTTTCAAAAGACTTCAAGGTCGACAAAGTAGTTCTGTCTTGAGCCTGAGGCGGCAAATTCGTTCTCTCCCATCTCTTCTTGAATAGCCATTCCAACAGTTATCAATGGGGAAACACTTTTTACAATATTTCTACACTTAACTAGATGTTTTATATTGCTTGTAATGATGTTTTATCCTTACACATTATGTTGTTGTAGATTGTGAATGGAAACATGTACTCTTGACATGTTGGATAGGATTAGATATGAACTCTGCTTTGTTTGGTTTTTGCATTGTCCATCCACTTATGTGGAGAAAAAAGAAAAAAAAATGCACTGCTCAATTAAGTTAAGTGCTAAACATGAATTACATTCACACTGTCAGTTCTGTATTTATTGTGGTAACTATACACTGGGTAATTGTGGACTAATTTAACACTGGCAAAGTACAGGACATTGCTATTTCTCTTCTGTTTTATGTTTTTATTTGTTTTCAATGAAAACTTCAAAACATTAATTTCTCAAGTGTTTGCACAGTTGGCACAATCTGGCCTCACCTTCTTGAATGGAAATATTGTAGATTTTGTACCTGCTTTAATGTGATGAAACCTGTGTTTGCTGGTGCTAAGTGCAAGTGCAGTGAAGTTACTTTGCCAGAAACACAATAGTAAAGCTACTGGTGAATGTGTTTACAGCGCACCCAAACAAAGCCATGATATTTTATAAAGTCAGTTTCCCTCCCTGCATGCTGAGATTTGAACAGGGAGTTAGTGGTCTCCACTAACAATGAAAAATAGGTGACATTTCATTTTATGTTTTCCTCCCTAAATTACTGACTTTTTTTTTTAAAGGAAATTATAGTACTACATATTATTCTATATTAGATAGAAAAGGTGCCAATGTGTTAAAATACAAAGAAAATAAACAGCAGATTTGATTGGAGTTTGTTTTATTTGTTGTAATGTATCATTATATCAGTTTTAAACAAAACTGTGAATTTCCATTGTAGTTGAGTTGTATTCATATTGTATTCACATTGAGTGAATATCAAGCCGATCTGTAATGTGTTGTAGATCAAATGTGCTTAAGAATTTTTGTCAGTGTTTCTAGAATGCTCCACTGGATATTGATATCTGATTTTTCACATCATTATTCTCTCATTTTTTTCTCTTCAAAACTTAGCTATAATGATCCAGGTACTTAATAACTGTAGCAATCAATGCTTTCCTCTTATAATTAGCAGCAAATTGCGAGGCTCTTTCTTGGAAATAGCCTAGTACAGCTAAATACCAGCTAATCTTTAGGTAATTATGAGCACATTTTCCAGGAAACTAGACAGACTTGTAAAATGAAGCACGATTGAAATATTCCATCCAGAAACTTGGTTTCAGAATATAAATACACCGCTAATATTGAATTCTCCGATAGGTAGTCAATGACATTGAGATAATATATACAGCAGCAACACATTTAGTAACTTTTCCACTAGTAGCTACACTATACTTGTCTTATCATTTGTCTCAATATGCTGTGTTAAAAAAAAACAGACTGCTGAAATCCAGTACAATGCATATTAAGCACCCTTATGGGACCTGCTTGAGGCAAAGAAATCTATATTTACTTGTTCCCATGTAGCAGCCACGTGCCAAGGGACTAATGAGTGCACACTACATCACAAATAAATGATTCTCTTTATTTGGTTGTTATGCATTCAGCATCATATCCCTTGTACACATTGCACTTCCACCTCTCTTTTCAATGTCATTTGCATTTTTCCACACATACATTATTGCACTGTTGCAATATGTATAGCCTCCATCCCTCAGGTTGCAGCATATGGAGACAGTTCAGTATTCCCTGTGAAAACATTGTTGTTGAATTTTGCTCCACTAACCATCAGCTGCACTGTTACCTTGTTATTACCTCTTTGTTTTATGTGTGAAATCACAGCACCATGGGATTGCAAATAGAGAAAGCCAATTACCTAACAAATGTCCACCTTCTCTCCTGAGGTGGTCGTGATTTTTTTTTATCCCTCCCTCCTTTATTCCTCCACCCCCGCTCTTCCTCTGTCATCCGCTGCTGCGAGACAGAAAGAGGTTAGAGCGGCGGAAGTCCTGTTTTGGTTATTTATTCATGGATTTTCCATTTAATATTCATGCCTTTTTCAGGACTATCTGGTGCAGAGGAGAATTTGCTGCCTCTGAGGCAGCCGAGGCCAAAAAAATCAGGTTTCAGCTCGAATGAGCCCAGCGGATGAGAGAGGGAGTGAGAGATAGATAGAGAGGAACGAGAGAGCAGGGTTTCATGTGTTCTCTAGTAAATGAGAGGCAGGCCTTGAAGGTGACAGGCTGTGTTTATTACTGATCTGTCAGCCGGTTAATGGGGAGAGAAGAGAAGAGAAGAGAGAGGAGAAAGAGGAGAGAGCCGAGCTGCTGAGCAGAGTACACAGGCATGGGAGCGAGAGAGAGCCCCAAGCAATAAACTGTGCCATACTAGATCTGCTTGTCCTTACAGATTCAGTGACAGCACGCCACTGCATGCTGGACTGCTTTCACTGGCAACTAAATTAGGATCTGTAAAAAAAAAGCTGTATTATGATGAAATTATTTATTTTGTTATTGAAGAGACATTAACAGAAAGGATTAAGACTGAGACCCATTGTAAACATACTGTACATTCTACATCCACATGACGGTATGAATTTCATCATCGACCATGTCTGCAAGGATCGGTTTGTGCCACTTATCCCAGCACAGCCTGAAATTTATGACTGCACAGACTGTACACAGGAAAATCACACACCCGGTTTCTTATGTCAAGGCTGAAACCAAGCTGTGAGCTGGAGAATTTGCTCAGGAGACATTCAGATTTGATTCCTCGGCTGTTCTTTGTATACACAACTTGCCGTTTTGAATGTGAGAATTGTGCAAGTTGGCTTCTCTTCCAGCCCGTTCCACCTGCAGTTATCTTTAACACTCTTGTGAACGTGTAAGTTCACAGACACTTTGTAGCCTTTGACAAAGACACGCTTTACCTGAAAGCTTTGTAGTATTTGATTGCACTTGAGCTCCTGAGGTTTTATCAGCTGCCTTTGGTAATGAAACCTCTTGGTTTTCCGTCTCACTAAAAGGTGAAAAGGCTGTGTAAAGAAATTGCTCTTTGTTGTAGCAATAGATTTGTCTTTCCTTATCTTAACCAAGCATTGGTGCCTTTATCGGTCACTATTACAAAACCCATATCAATCAACATTTGACGAGCCACTGCTTTCATTGGTGTCACGTTCACTGCGTGACTGACATGCTTTCTCCATTAAGCCTGCATATTTTATTTGGCCGTTATTTCACATAGTGTGAGTACTACTTAAATATGTCAAAAATTATTAGCATATACAGCATGTTAGAGAGCTATGCTAAGCAGTTTGCGTCTGTCTGTGAGCAATGAGGGCATTGAAATATACTGTAAGTGCGTGAAAACCTTCTCCTTTGTTGAGATATAGATGTTACTGTGTAGTTGCACAACCCAGTTTTTCTGATGATGCCCGAGGGGTTTAAACTCCAGTGGTTTAAATTGATTCTATTCTTAGTAATATGACATGGATGAGAGTGCTGTTAATTTCAAAATGTTTCTTGAGAAAAATAAAGCACAAAACCCTTTCTTTTCTTTTTTATTTTCTTTTACAAGCAGACAGTTTGTTTTCACAGAAAGCAGCTAAGCGACACTCAGCTGCTCGTCTCCTCCCAAAGCAGCAAACACATCACAGTTTCTTGTGTGGTTTCATGTTCTTTATTTATATGTTTATATTTATTTATTTATATTATATCACTGTACACAAATGTAGATAAGTATCACACATAAACTTCATTGTTTTGCTTTTGCAAACAGGAAGTGCTGTGTATTTATATTTACACATATATACATGCCACTGATCTTGTCTCTTTGTTTGGATCAGGTCTTGATTTTTCAATTTTCATCCACACAGTTCTTTTTGTTTTCTCTGCCTTTGTCTTGGTCTCTGGTTTAAGCCTGTCACAGTAATCAATCTGGGTCAGCACCGAGAAGGGGGATGTAGACAGATGTGCTTTGCAATGTGATCGATGTCCTTGATTAGTGAGAGATTACCCACCCCCCCGCCTTGCCTGTGTGTGTGTGTGTGTGTTGCTAGTTAGCATAAATGCAGTTAGCCTGCTGCCTTCATTTTGTTAATTTGTCTGGTTTAGAAATTGGAGATCAATAGGTGGATTATTTGCACAGTAGCTGCACAGTCAAGTAGCTGACGGAGGTGAGGCTGTTAAACTAGACACAGCCAATGAGTCACTTAAAATGGTTCAGAAGAGTCAGTGGATGTTTGTACCCAAGTCTAAAATAATATAACATCTTATCATATCAAAGGATACGTTATTATTTATATTTGAATGTTCCACATTGAGTTGTGTGTCCATACACATATGTATGTATACATCCTACTGTTATGAGCACCATGTCTCCCCGTGGGAATTTCAAATTTGGTACAAATGTTCACTTGGACTCAAAGATGTAGTTGATTTAAATTTTGTGGTCAAAGGTCAAAGGCGAGGGTCACATGTTTTTTTTTTTTTATGTCTCATGAACGTTATATCTCAGAAATGGCTTCAGTGAATCCTTTAAGATTTAGCACAAACAGTCACTTGACCTCATCACACATGTTCTTGGCCTCTTGAATGTAAAATATCTCTAGATCGTCTTAACTGAATCTCTTCAGATTTGTCAGAAACATTCACTTCACAGACTCAACTGAACTGATTGGTTTTTCGCAATCAAAGGCCAAAGATCACATTGGACCTCACTAAACATTTTTTGCCCATAACTCAGGAATTTATGAACTAATTGTACTAAGTACTAAATGCCAAAGTCAGACAAATAAAAGATAGCTGTATTTTGATAATGTATATTTTGTTTGTTTCCATTGTCACCTTGACATTATTTTCCACTGTTTTCTAATATTTTGAGTATGAAACTCATCATTTAATTTTAGAAACTATAATTAATTGCAGTCTTAAACAATATACAATACAATATACAATACAGTACCACTCAATTGATGCTGTCCTGAATTACATCATCCATTAAATCTTCCATTAAATCTTGCATTTGCCTCATCAACATTCTCATGTTCAACTTTTGATGTGTCTGTTCTGGTCAAACCTCATTATTTAAAAAGTGTGGATAAAATAAGTAGTATTAGTATAATGTAATATGATGCAGTTGCTCCTCGAACTTCTTCCTCCAGAATAATCATTGAGTTGAATCAACATTTGACCTGTGAAGAACACCGTTGTAATAGAATAAACATTGACACGCTGCTACCCATAAGGTCATTAACATTTATTTCAAAACAAATCTTAACTAATGTAATCATCTTGCTGAACTTGTGAGAAAGATCAACAGCGGTAATTCCCCTCAGAGGACGCTGTCAGCTTTCCATCACTTGTCAGTGTTTTCACTTTGCCTATTTTCAAAGGAGCATTTGATTCTTGTAGTTTTCCTCTCCCTCTGAAAAGAAGCAGACAGATGTAATAGCCATTAGCCTCGGGGAGAGACAGCACAGATGTGTCAACAAGGCTTGACTTTTACAGTCCAAGTGAAGTCTGAGCAAACAGTGGCTGTGTTGAAGCCTGTGTGGTTGAGCAGTGATCCAGGGACACGGTTGCACGGCATTGCCCTGGGACTCCAAACAGACCGTGACTCTAGTTCTCATTACAAGAGTGGGTCAGACCACCCCAATACGGAAAATAAATAATGCAGGGGAAAACTTGAGTGCTGCCACCTCACTGACAACATCCACACAGCCTTGTCCTTCATGAATAAGTGGTACAACCTTTAATACACTCCTACTCTTAGCTGTTTTTATGCTGTGTTTTCTTGCTATTCTGGTGGTTTTATTTTGCAGTATTTGTCAGCTATAAGCTGCAGCTTTTTATTGTATTTTAGCATTTTATTTTTTCAATCGATCTATCTAGCATTTCTTCTGTATATCACCACCGTATAAAGAAAATAGTCATAATAATATAGAAAAGCTTGTTTTTCTTGACTAAAAGTTAAAATCCCAGAGTATACAATTTAACACACACAATACTTGCAATTTCTGACATTAACAACCTTTGACATTAATCATTTATTCTAATAGTTACAAATTATTTGTCAGTTGACAGTATCAAGCGTATATTATCTAAATCCACTCATTCCCTCCATTTGTAGTTTCTCATGGGCTCCAAAAACCCCTCAAAAACTTCAATTCTTTATCTTAATTTGATCTCAATTTCCTGTAGCAGTTGCAGTTGAAAGTCCAAGATGAAAGAGTTGAAATTCTAATTAAGCTATAATGGCAGCAGCAAGTTGGTATTTTTCCTCCTCGTACATTTCTCCCCAGTCAGCCCTCTGCCTCCCCGTATGTTTAGCTTGATCTCTTCAAATTTATTTCCTACTTTGTAACCAGAGGCAAGAGCCCTTGACTTGCTGCCCTCACAGCCGCAGCCAAGGCAGCCATTTAAGTTGTGATTAAAAATTAATGGTTGAGTGAGAGGCAGCAGAGAGAGACCAGGGGAGGGCAGAGAAAGAAGGAGACAATGCATGAGCAAGAGGATAGGCTTTGGAGGGAGAGGAGCAAGCTCAAGCAGCAGCTGCTCCCTGATAGAGGGGTTGGAAGGTCTTCTCACAACTCTGCTGTGTTTAACTGCTCTGCTCACACCCCACCATGAATATTGCATTACCACACTATAGGGCTCCTTGTGTTACCCCCACTGTGCGTCGAGCAGAGCTGCAGCCACACTGCCAAAGCATCCAAGTCTAGCCTGCCCCCACTGTGAAAGGGGGCGTCCACATTCGAGGCAGAGACAGGCACACAAACCAGACTGGCTTTCACACCACATAATAACCAGACTCATTCAGAGAGGACCTCGTGTCACTGCATGTCACCAGCAATTAGAATAAGAACAGCCACAAAAAAATTAAACCAATTTTTTCTGGCATTTAAAACCATAGTTGTTAGTTTTATTCTGTGGCTTTTTCCAGCTTTATTATTGCACAATGTCAATTTACTGAGTAAAAAGGGACAGAGATGGTTGACGTTAATACACAAATGCACAGCCTTTGTTGTAGTTAATGGATCTATTCTCAACAACTCAACAATGGGTGCATCAGTCTGACTCCCTGAACATTTCTTTAAAAGCTTGACAGAAATACCCCAGAACACCACAAGGTCCTGACCTTGACTTCAGAAGATGATTAGAAGTGGCACTTACATCACAACCTGCCCTTTTCTTCCTTCTGGCCTCATTCTCTTCAGCATTTCATTACAGAATACAGAGTCAATTACCCACTCATTTGTGCACTCATTTCTGCACTGCCAACATTATTCCCCTCTACTAGAGCTTGTTCAGAATGGTGGCTTTAAAAATGCTTTGATTGGAAAAACCACCCATTTAAAAACATGAAATGATGCCACCGCTGTCGACAGATTTGGTAATAAGTTAGTTGCCAGTGTTGTAACTTTAAACTAGATATATAATAACACCAGATATCCACTCAAAATAAGCAGTGCAAATCATGAGATGTCAACAAATTGGCAGTTTAACCTTAACCTCAGTGGAATAGTTTGACATTTTGGGCTTATAGGGCTTTTCTTACCAACAAATAGATGATAAGAGCAATTCTACTTTCATGGTTATATTCTGTGGTATATTTTAGTTGGTAGAAGTCATGTAATTTTAAGATAAAACAAAATAAAATCATAAGAGATCAAAAGATTTAAACACTATGGAGGTAGCACCAGAAGTAGATATCTTATCTTTGCGTAATGACTGGCAGCAGCCTGAAAGAGCAGGAAATGAGCTCTAAAGCTCACTAATTAACATGTTGCATCTTGTTTATTGAATTTGTGTGCAAAAGGAAATGTAAACACACTGGCTGCTTCCAGTCCTGATGCTAAGCTAAGCTAATTGACCCGTGGCTTCTAACCGATACATACCGGTAATTAATGTACAAAAATGAGGCTGTTATCGAAGCTGTCATGTAATTCGTGGTAAAGTAGCTAAGAAAAATTACTATTCTCATAACAACATCTCAGAAGTGAAGCTGAAATTGAACACACACCAAAAATTAGTTGCATTTGTTTGTTTTGCCTAAACACTGTTCACACACAGCCACAGCAGCACCCTAAGGTTGGACAGTTTGGGTAAGAAGCTCACCTTCAGTTTTACTTTTGTTTACTCTATTCTCTGTATCGTGAAGCTGCCTGTGTAACCATGTTTACAGAGATGAACTTGTGTGGACATTATACTGCAGACTGCAGCATTGTCCAGAAATGTTTTTTTTTTTTTACTTGATAACACCATGTCCTTCAACGTGTGTTTCACCACAGAAATTAGGCAGGTTTACATTATCTAAATGTCTTCAGCTATTAAAGAAAATTCTGCTTAAAGTAATGAGGCTGAACAACTCTGTAGAGCAATAAGATCAACTCAAGCACAGCAATGACACGACGGGAAACGCAAATTTAGATGACAACCATTAAGTGAGGCAGCAACACCGCATCCTAAAACATCTGCTCAGAAAAAAAAAAAAAACATATTCTTAAACTTATTTCACTTGTCAAAAATCCATGTCGATATGAATAATGGCACTGCTCTGGTCTGATTGTTGGTTGCAAAATAATTTTGACAGCCTTATTTTACTTATATAGCTTTATATTACTAGAGGTTTTACACAGTCCTGCAATAACATTTGAGCTCCTAGGAGAAGCTACTGATCTACTGTAGGTTGTTAAAACTAACAACAAACATTACTTATGCCTTTTTAGACAAGAAAAAAAGGAAATTTTCATTTGAACATTTGTGCGGTGAAGAGATGTCAGCTTTTATGAACTGTAGTATTACTTATTGCAGCAATGAAGAAAACACATAAATAATATATCGTTGTCATATGAAAGATTGTGGCTTTCCCAATTGCAAGGTCAAATGTTTGACTTGGAAAGGTTTTTTTTTTTTTTTGCTACATTATGCTGAAAATGCTACGCTTCACTCTCTGCTAGATTAAAATCTTTACTTGTCAGAAAGACGGAACAGTACACTGAGTGAGTCAGAGAATAAAAATAAGTAGTCTGAAGAGAGAGGTATGACACCACTAGAAATGGATGTCATCTAAGAATGTGAAGTTTAAGGTATAATCAGATTTGTAATATGCTTTTGCCACCTCCTCCTCATCATCCACCTCCTTGTTGCTACACTGTTCCTTCCACGCTTCTTACATAATTTGTTAATTCTGTCCTATTTCCTCTGCTGCCGCTGCCGTCTCTGTTCTTGCTTTAGGTGTTATTTGCAATGCTAATGAGGCACGGCAGCAAGTAATGGTTTGTAGGGAAAAGAGGCTGCCTGGAAAGATGGTGATATGGTAATATGGCTCACTGTGACACACAGACAATTCTCTTGGAAAGTGGTGATATCACGGCACAGGTAGCGAGAAACATTTTTAATAGAGCTCATGAGCGCTGCTGAATGAGCCCACCAGAACCTCTGATGTAGTCGCAATTTTAAAATGAGGTATGTTTACTCATAGAGAACCAATTACTCAAACACTAGAAATGACTGTTGACAGCAGTATCGCCACACTTTCTCTCCACTCTTGATGTGAAAGTAAAAAGTAAAAATTACTTCTCAAACACATCTGGCTTGAATCTAAATGATAGCTGGTGATTACATCTTATGTAAAATCAGTATTGGCTGACAATTTATTAAGAAGTATATTGTCTATTTCAAATGTGAAGAAACCTGAACTGTCATCTCTGTTCTGAACTGGTGGAGAGAGAAGCTACAATAGTGCAGTATGAGGTTTATTCTATATTTGAGTTTAGGAGCTTTACATTTCCTTCTTAACATTTCTATCAAGTGTGAGCTTTGCTTTCAAGCTTGACCTCATCTTTTCTTTCTCCTGTAGCTGTAGTGCACCAAATGTTTCTTGTCTAAGGCAGCGAGCAATGAGCCATTACTCGATTTTAACCAATGTCACCATCAGGCAGCTTTCAGTGGCCAGATCCCCACTTATCTCTCTACTGTCCATGTGATTGAAATTACAGTCACGCCAATAGCAAAGGCAAGTAAATGGATTATTGAACAACTGTAAGTGGCTCACTCTGCAGAGCTGGCTGTGTGAGCGCCCTGGCTTGACACATGCAGCATAAAAATCTAACAATAGCCATATACTGCATGTCCCAACTCTCAGATGAATACAAGAGGTTTTTTTTGTTTATAGATGTATGTATTTTTTCAGTGGAAATGATATCAAACACTCTGTCTACAGTTGGGTTTGTTCCAGCATCATCTTTTTGAAAGGCAAATGAATCCATACAAATAGGCTTAACCATACTCTCTGAATCATTGCTCTTGCACACTGAGGCACCACACTTACTCTTTGATTATAAAAATTCATCCCTGTTAGAGAGAACCTTATAAATAATATTTAAAATAGGATTTGGACCGATCTCTTTGCTCTAAAAAAAAAATAGAAAAAATTCAATAAGATACAACTCTTCTCCTGTATTGGTTATCTTGACCTCATAAGTCAATTAAATATTCATATGAAAGAATTTACTACAACATGCTATGGATCTACTATGGAACAAAACACCAGTATCCTTTAATATCAATCTTTGTTTCTCTACAAACACATATTGGGTCCCAAACTTATAATCGTGTATCGTCAGCATACTGTGTGAGCTTTTGTGATATTGCTATGTCTTTTTCGCCTGTGTTGTTTAAGTATCAACAACGTATAAAAAGGGTTAATGAGAAACCCTGAATGGTGGTAAAGTAAAATAAAAATCCTATAGTCATAATACAGTCAAATACATTCATAGTGTCAAGACCAAAAAGAGAAAGTTATTATTCCTAATTATGAAGACGAGAAGTGAATATGTTTTGGTAGTTTCAGATAGTCAGTTATGAATTAGCTCTCAGTTGAATGTATTAAATACATAACATGTAACTGTAGCAAATAATTATAATTTCTAATAATTCAGGCAATTATTCGATCTTGATAAGTGATCAGATAAGCAATTTTGTTGTTACTTTTATTTGGCACGATAACATGTGGTATCATGACCATACCCAATGCCTGAACAACAAAAATAGTTGCCATCATCTTTGTGTTTATAACTCTCACAGTATCAACAGCTGTCTCAGCTCTCAGCAGACTCTCCTGTCCCTCCTCACCCACCTCCCAGTCAATTACAGGTAGCTCACATCACTGACAGGCTTAACACTTTCTAAACTGGCGACAAGTTCATTGATACTGGATAATAAAAGCATTTCAACTTAACAGTCTTTTAATTAACTTGAACATTGAACAGAAATAAAGGCCTGCCTTTAAATACAGGAGTTGTCTGAGAATGTAAAGCTTGAATAGAGAAGTGGCCAAAAGTGGAGTGGCAGTCATGATAAAACTCCATATCAGTATGTATAGGAAAATACAACATAGTTACATTTTTGCCATATTATGCCACTCTTATTTCTGTCCATAAAACTAGAGGAGATGGTTTCTTAAGTGTCCAATTATAAGAATTGACCAGTCCTTGAATTGCTGGCCAATCGTCCCTGGTGTTGCCTTTTGTACTTTACTAAGTTTGACTAGTAGTTAAACAATAAAGCAACAAAAAGCAGAGGCTCCTTCTGATCTGACCAAACAGTTTGTTGCATCCAACTTTACTGTTAGGGACAAATGGGAAAAAGTGTAGACAAGTGTATATGTTTGTTTAGCAGACGTTTTGTGTGTGTTTACTGTATGTGCATATATTGGGTGTATGGTGCAAGTTAAGCTTACCCTTTTACTAAAGAATGAAATATAAAAAATGTATATATTAGTCTTCAAGCTTCTTTTGGACTCACTCATCTCAATCTTCATTGGTTTTGCTCCCACTGTGGAAACGTTTTGTCACTTATGTTGTATCTACAGAAAACTTAAGTTTCTCTTTAAACCATCAAAAAAGATTGTTTTTTGTTTTTTTTTTTCTTTTTGGCCACTCTGGGCCAAAGAAAACTACATTGACATATCATAGCCTTCTAAGGTGATAAAGGGAATCTGTCAGCAAACAGTTGCTTATTTACACATCCAGCTGTTATGGAGCAGTGCTGTCATTCATCATTCATGGAGTTGCGTTTCTGTCCACCATGATCCAATATCCACCGCTCTTGCCATTTGGTCTCTGCCAACTTCTGAGAGAAATACAGTAACTGCCTCTTTAGTTTCTAAATGCTCCTCCACGTTCTCCAGCCTGTCACCAAATGTGTCCATTCAGAGTTGAGCAGATACTGTACAGTGATACTTTAAGCTTTTTTTGCTGAAAACAGCTGTCTGCTGTAGCCAAAAACAACACCATTGTATATGTTGATAATGAGCCAAACGACATTATCGTTGTTTTCACATTTGTCATTGGATACAATGTTATTTTTAAAAAAATCAGTTAATTCAGGCCAATTTAATGACATTAAGGCAAACAATTATTTCAAGATCTAGAAGACAAATATTATTGTTTTTTCTTTAGGTAGAAGTTGTAGCTATAGCTGTCACTGTTCTGCACCAGGGACAGCTGGTCAAGGTTGTAAACACTGAACTGCTGAACTGTAGCCTGGTGAAGCTTATGAACTGTCTGACAACAAATCTCAAACCTATATGAAATGACTGTGAAATGTAGTTTCTGAGAATTAGCTGTATTCTCAATGCCTGTGAGACAAACAGCAACAAATGCACAATGCTGTGTGTAGAGAATATTTCTTTTTCATGGCCCAAGATGTAATTCTTGACTTGGCTGATGCTCAAGAACATAATGAGGGATGAAAAAGCTTTGTAGACTTGTAGAGGGAGCACAGTTTAAAGAGCCTCGCAAGAAAATCACTTCAGTAATTTGACTTCCTGGCATACTGAATATTAATTTAAAATGTGGTCCTTTGACACTGCTCCATGAACATTTTTTCCACATTATTTAGAATTACAACAAAGTGACTGGTCATACAATATTCATAGGATCTCTTGCACTAATAAGCAGATTTTTTTTTTTAAATAACTGCAAGTACAAAATAAATTACAAACTGTTTTGATTATTGATTATTCATTTTAGTCAGTTTTTAAAAATGTCAAACATTTGATTCTCTAATACGAACATAAATCATTACAGTTACATAAATCATTACAGTAATTCTAATAACAATAGTAATATGTTTTTGGCGACTACTACAAGACATTGAGTGTCTGGTGTTGTATAAACCAAATGAATTAACAGTTTATCTATTAAGTTTAATAATGGACATTGTTGTCAGGTTTAAGAAGATTCCAGTCATCTTATGTTTTTCTAGTCATGTTTGCTCTGCCTGTTGTTTTTTTTTTAATCATATATATCACATATATCCAAAACGCTGCCAAAAGCATTTTAGTCAATGGGTGGAAAGGTCAAAGGCAGTTTAGCACAGCATGATTCAAGCCATAACCATAGTGGACTAACTGAATTAACTAGCTGTCCAACATATTCTCTCTCTCTCTCTCTCTCTCTCTCTCTCTCTCTTTCTTTCCATCTCTTTCTCTCCTTTTTAACTGTTTTTAAAGTGCCAATGAGAGGGAGAAAAAAAACATTTTACTGCAGTTGCCAAGTGCTTATTAGCAGCCACTGGCAGCTTAATATTAGTCTTTTTTCGGCATAGATTTGATTGTGAAATTGGTGTGTTTTGGTAGCACTCCACTTGAAAAGGTTTTTCACATGAGATTGCCTGCTCCCCATGGGGTTGAGTAGTGAAGCCAGAGCAGACAGGCACATAAATGATAAAATGAAAAGATAAAATACTGTCTCTTCCAGGCTTTAGAGCTGCATGTCCAGTGTGATGAAAGACCTTGCAGGTGTACACAGATAAACAAAATTTTGGATGCAACAAATCCAGCAGTACTAAGCCATCATCTACTCGAACATTTATTAACTGTTAGTCACTCAGTAGTCTGCACACATTAGGGCTGCAAATAACAATACTTTCTGCTGTTCATGAAAACAACTGTATCTCTTAGAAATATTCAGAGACAACACATTTAGTTTCAATCAAAATATAACTACAATACTAATAACTACAACTAATATAACTACAATATCCACTTGTAGTGACTACAACCTTATTCATTATGATGACAGCTGTGACCAGAGGCATTATGTTTCATTCTTGTGAAAACAATGTTTTACAAAGGCAATGAGGGATCTCTTTCAAATTTGTCACAAATGTTCACTTGGATTTGTGTATGAACCGTTTATAGTTTGGTGGCCAGAAGTCACAGGTCATTATGGCCTCGCTAAACATGTTTTTGTCCCTCATCAACTCCCATACCCTTTGTGAAAATGTCTTCAGTTTTTATGGAAACTAATCATTTCTGTCATTAAAGATTTTTTAATTAACTTTAATCACTTTTACATTTTTGGCTAAACATAACATACTGGATGCAAACATTGGTTTCTGGTGTCACACCTCTGTACTTTGTACACTCACCCACAATCCATTTATTACTCATTTAAAATCCTCTCAATATAATTCAACCAAAGATTATGTTAAAAGCAGCTAGCACAATATCCTAAAGCCAAAAGTGACATCATGACAATTTGTTTGTCCAAGAGCCAAATATTCCCTTTACCCTAATGAAAAGATCAATAGCAGCACATTCTGAAACTATAAAATATTTGCTTGAAAATTTCTTTTGGGCATCTAATCATTGTTGCAACTCTGTTACTTACATATGGGTGATTTAAAACATGTGGATGGTTGGTTGGAATTTGGAGTGCGGTGTGAGTAGCAAACCAATAAACTGTGTATTGCCTGAGGATAGTGGAGGCAAATTAGCCTGTCAGAAAGGAAAGATGAAGTATGTGACACTTGAATCGACTCTCAGGAGAAACCAAGGCAGTGCAGTCTTTTAAGATAGTGACCATGAGGGTCTGATTGACGTACATTTTTGCATTTGGAGAGTGTATGTGAGGATCTGTGTGCATGTCTGTGTACCCTCCAGTATCAACACGACAAGGGCACTGATTGCCTATGCGTCCTTCAAGTGGACTAGCAAGTAGTATAATAAGAATGACTACGTGTCCATGGTGTCTGCAGCTGTCCATGTGCACATTTGCAGGGGATTACAAGTGAGGCCTTAAGCTTATATGTTGTGCTCTCTATAGCAAGGATGGAAGTATCAGTGTCTTCTCCCTCTCACTTCAACTCGCTTGGCAGCTACTCACTGTATGAGCTCTTAGTCTTTATCTCACTCCTTTTCTTTCTACCTCACATAACCCTCTTTACACTTCGCCTGAGAGCACCTGAGCTTTCAGGAAAGGACGCAAACACACACAGACACACACATATACACACAAACTGAGACACAAAAGGCACACACATCAACTCCAGCTGAGCCCCCCTGCTTACAGTGGTATTAGGACTGCATCTTTCTCCCTCAGCTGTGGAAATAGGCTGATTACTGATGGCTGGGAACGGATGTAGCCCAACAGCATGAGTTTTTCAACAGGAAAAACATCATGTTTGTAAACTAGACTGCTCTGTCACTGACTCCACAAAGAGAAAGTGTTGCATTTGCTTGCTTGCATTTGATTACCACTAAAAGTCCCTTGATAATAGTCATAATATTGGTGTTTGTTTTCTCATTATCATGCTTTAATTTTGCCACTAGCGCCACACCACCATTGTATGACCTGAAATAAACTCTAATTATAATCATTCATCTTAATTAAAGTCATAGATCTTGAGTGAAAACCCAAAATTATGTCATCTTTGGTTGGTATTCTCAGATCGTAAGCCAAAAAATGAGGGAGAAACCAGCCATTTTAGATGAAGGAATAGACCTCAGTTAAGAGAGTAAAAGAAGAATTAGCATAGCAAACATGAAGAAGATTGCTTCTCAAGCCATTTCCTCCTCTACTCCTCTCACTATGCTCACATCAAACAGCCCCACTACCTCAAAAGGTCAAAATCAGCTACAAACACTTTGCATCACTTTGCCTCTGTGAAATTTTCCACCTTCATTTGATAGTCCAATTATTTCCAAACAAATATAAAACAACAACACCCTCACTACACAGTGCAGCTGTAACAGAGGTAAAATAGTCCAAAGAGAAATTGGAAATTGTTTGAGGTGTATGTTTTTGATAAATGCAAAGCTCACATTAGCACAGTTATAGAGGAAAATACAAGAGAAGCACCAAAGCCGATCTGATTTTAAATACCTCCGGTTGAATCCTGCTGGTCCAGCCTCACACCCCCACACACATTCTCTCATCTGTACTCCACCTCTTCCTGTACCCCCCACCCCCCTTCTCCCTCAAACACACCATCCTCTTCTTGCTAATTATCAAGTGCACTGCCTTATTCCTCTAGCAGCTTGTTAAGCTCTCCAGGAGCATAGTTGACCCAGTTTATATGCAGACCTGTAGGCTAAAATTCTGCTGATGGCTCGTTTGTCTCTTTTCAGTGAGCCCCACCTGTGTATGTATACCACATATTTATATATGTATGCATATAATCGATCTTTGTGTGTTTGTGTGTGTGGGTGGGTGCGTATGTGGAAAAAAATAATTGTCTTGGAATAAAGATAAATTCTAAGGTGAAAACTGTCAATCTGGGTTGAATAGCAATTACAGTATGAGCTGTATTTTATTTTCCTGGAATAAATCTTTTGGGTAATCTAAAGTCTAATTATTATCAAAATGATTGAAGGTCAATGATTGACTTGTACAGTAAAGATAGAGTTTAAACATGTGTTTTTATATTCTAGCTGGCAGAAGGCTTACGGTCGTGAACATTTTAACTGATGTAATTGAAAAAAGGTGAATCATAATTTAACTTTAGCCCATTTCATCAAGCTGGTATTGTTATAGATGATGCCATTTTATATGGTAGTTATTCAGCAAATTAAAAACTGGAGAAAAGTCCCCAATATGTGAAAATCAGTGGATGGAGTAAGTGTCTGAGACAGTTTGTAACTGCAGAGAAATGTGACGCAATCTCACTCTTCAACTCACTGGTTGTAATGGATTTAGACTGTAGTTTATCAGCCCTGCATTCAGCTTTGACTTGTGCTGAATTCGAACAAAGATTGATGGATTAACAGCTAGCACATTAACATGCTAACTCCATCATTCAGCCATGCAGGTTTGCTGTGTTTGCATTAACTAATTTCAACTGAGGCTGACAGGAATATTAGTTTTTGACACATTATGTCGCAAATGAACATATTGAATAACATTTTAATGTGTTGGTCATACCAAAAAAATCATTCCAATTTATCTAGTAGTTAAAAATTCAACTGAAACATGTCTCACCTTTCCTTGGACACTCCATTGTTAGATATTATCAAAGCATTGCAGGCTTAGCAGGGATTATTGTGACAGACATGAACTTGAATCTTATTTACATAGGGAATTCAAATTCTGTGTGTACTCGTTAAAATATGTTAAAAGCCCGTAGACGTTTTAATGTACTTAAATTAATCAAAAACGTACCATTGATATGATGGCAGTGACACCTCTTTCACAAAACCCCTTTGTGGCTGTATTGCACTACACTGATGGATGCTGAAGCTGCTATTTCTATATTTTCTACTATATAAAGTAAGAATGTAAGAAGTAATCCTTTGTATTTTGTATATTTACTGTTAATGACAAACGTGTGTTAAGGTATCTAATTTTTCCATTGTTTCTCTGGGTTTCTATAAGACAAAAATGTGAAATATAGTATTTGCCTGAAAAAAAAAGATTGACATCAGATTACAATAGTACATGCTGCCTCTCTAAAATAGAGCTAATATCTTGTATTCCCTTCTCTTGTCACAGACTATATTAATATTTGCACATTAAAGCAAACAGAGGCAACAGTGCATCTTATTAGCACTGTGAAGTAAATATCAGTGCCCCTGTCACGCTCAGCTTAGACACAGACAAGATGGGAATATGTGGTACCAATTATAAACCTGCTTGTATATCCAGCTCATCACTGCTGATGCTGCCTGAAGCCGTGTCCTGATGCCTCCCCTTCGCTGAAGGTTACACTGTGTCCAGCATAACTATATAATTCATCAGTCTGAAGCCACCATTAACACAGCTCCCTGTAAAAGTGTGAAGCCATTCTGAAAATTTCCATCATTAGCCGTGCCTCCTCAGTGTCTCTGCCCACCCCCACTCTTAAAAAAAAGAGAGAGAGAGAGAGAAAAATCAATAGCATCTGCTGTCGTATAGCTAAGCCTGGTTCACTGCTGAAGGAGACAAAACAGTGGGTGAGCTAAATTGATTAAGTATCAAGCTATTTTTAACGATGATGATTTCTAAGTTTGTCCACATTGATGAAACTGTAAAAAAGGAGCAAATCATTGAAGGGATTCACAAAATCCTGACAGAGTAACTCTGTCATCAATCACAATAACTTTCAGCTCAAATAAACATGACCATGTAACCCATGGCTGCCACAGCCTCTGAAATCATGATGAAAGTGCTTTGGCACCGTCAGTGTCTGCGCAGCCGGCATTTGTCACATGCCCATGGTGCTTGTGGGTAATTAGCGCGCAACACCGAATGCTGCTAAGCTAACAAATGATGCATATACGAGAACTAATTGCATGTTGTGGCATATTTGCCATAATTATCAACCCCACCCACCTCCACAGTCAATCAGTGGCGACTGCTGGTCTTTCAAAGAGGGGAAGCTCATTGTCGGCTAACTTAATTCTAAGTTTTCTTCTCGTAAGGAAGACTATCAGATGCACCTTGCTAGCCAGCTAGTTTATTCCGACCAACAATATGACTGATTGAAAGATTAAACTTAAACAAAGAAATACTATGAGTGTGTTTTATTTACAGTGTAAGAAATGAACCGGTAGTTTCGCCAAGCAAATACCAACAAATGAGCTGCAGTTTGTCTTTCGACTTCGCTTGCAAAATCCATGATGGGACAGACCTGAGCTGTCAAGTGATGGTGTATATCTTAAAATACCTGTCAATCAAAACGGGATTCAGCCTTTCGACTGATCCTCCAATCATCATGCGGAAGCTCAGCGTCCAGTCCAGCTGAGGTCCGCCCACAGCTCCATTCACCCCCAGAGTGTTCGGGGCGGGACAAAATCGTGGGATTTATCCAGTGACCATCGAGTTTTGAGGCAATGAAAAAAATTGTTCTGTGCAGTCCCACTGAAGTGCATGTATGCTCAGCTTCTACGGGTAAATGCATTGAACACAGACCGTATAAGAAAACGGTGCTATGGGAGTGTATGAGAAGTTAACAACATAGACTCAGTGTGATAAGTAACTGATTCTGAACAAACTCATCTTCAAGATGAACGTGTTCTAATGCATTTGTAGTGTTCTAACCATTTAATTTTTTACGTTAGGGGAAGCTGAGCTTCCCTTGCAGTCTTAGAGAAATCGCCTCTGATTGAAATGTTGGCCTCTTTAAGTATTATCATAACACACGTGACAGCAAACTCTTAATCAGGAAGGGGCTTTACTTCCTTCACCCTGTGTCCCCTTCCCCCCAGCTGCCTCTGTTTATTTGCTCTGCATCTGTTTGAAGTGTTTCTTTGCCTGAATAACAGAGGGACACATTGGTGGAGGAAATGTTTGTATATGTGCATTAATGTTCAACTAACACTATAGATTTCCCTGTATTGTTAGAGTCGTCATGGTCATAATATTAATGAATCATATATATGCATGAGCTTCTTTGTCAAGCTGCACATCTTATTTGTGCACATCCATGTGCAGGTACGTTTATTTTTGGATGAATTCATCTTTGTGCTGAGTGTCTCGCCTGCACGCACGAGAATAACATGGCTCAATTTCCATTTTTATGAACAATCCAGTTACCTCTGTCAGGGAGACTGATGGAGAGAGGTCTGCTGGATCAATGTCATCGTGCCTCCGGCATGCCAAGGAGCTTGTCCTCTGTGTTACTGCTTCCTTTGCTCCCATTCAGCCCCTCCCCAACATATTCTCACAAACACATTCACAGTAACAAGCACAAGAACATACACTTACAGTTTGTCATACATACACCATTTCTCACCAATTCACATTCTTCCCTCACTAGCTCTCTCCCATCGCTAGACAGGATACGTTCTGACATTTGACAGACCCATCAGCATTTTTCTCCTCTCTCTCTCACTCTCCAGACAGCTAGCCTGAGACCCAAACATAACCTTGAGCTAACTTAACCTTGAGCTAAATGAGCTACTTAACCAGACCCAAGGGATTCCTCTGATATTTGCTGGTCATAATATTAGTCATGGGTGATCAACCCCCCCCTTAGAAGTAAGAAAAAAGACATGACAAACAAGGTTGGTTACTTCTAAAGCCCCAGCTGTTATTATTTTTCGTCAGAGCTACTACTTTCGTCCACTTAATAACACACACACGCTCACACACAAACACCATTTGGTGTAGGCTTTTATCCAAAGTAGTAAGAATTATGTGCAGTGGAAGCACTAACCCTGGCAGTGTTTGTGCTCTTCTCTCCCTATTGAGCTGTATAGCACCACATGGAGCACACAGATAGATAAATCCTCAAGCAGCACAAGATTAATCAGAAATGATGGTGGCTATTAGACAATGTCAAGCAAATAAAAATGTGATCCCCTGATTCTTGTTAATGGCAGTGCAAGAACAAACCTTGCCAAATTAAATCCCTCTCTGGGCTTTTATGATAAACACCATGAGGATAGTCTGGCTAAATGTAACGCCTTTGGATTTGACTATTAAAAAGAGGAAGTCATCCACACCACATGTCTTATCTAAGACTTGTAAGGGAGAGGTTTAGTTCTACTCACCCACTGTGGATCTTAAATATTTGAAAGATGTGAAGCATAATGCAAAGGACTTCATGCTTGATTTGTGTAGATGTCATATAATCCTGTGAAAGGAGAAAGAAAGAAACAGTTATATTGGAAACGGAAAAAATATCACGTAAACATCTCACTAGATGTACAGACTTGGTGCTTATGCATGTTCCGAAAACCATTCTAGTATAAACATCAGCTAAATTATTTAGTAAAGTGCATTAAAATGTCTGCTGGTTGTCTGGGAGTGCCGCACAATCAATATGAGGATCCACTAATGTTCTTCCTCCTTGTCTGTTGGCTTTTTACCTCTACCAAGGACGTTTGGATGTTTTTGCCTGAGTCTGTTGGTTGGTCGGTTAGTTTGTTTATCAGTTGGTTGGTTGGTTAGTTTGTTTGTCAGTAGGATTATGTACCAAGTACCAAGTCTATTTATACTAAACTTGATGGTGTAATGGAACATGATCCAGTGAAAAACCCATTAAATTCTGATCCTGATTTGATTCAACAGGTTGATTCTAAAATTCTCTATCACTTACTTTAACAAGGGCAGAGAGGATGTATTTTGACACCTCTCACAAAATAATATATGGATGGTATCTGTGGGTTTGTACAGTTTGGTATCTTCAGATCCATTCTTTTTGCTGTAGCTACAGTTGGTCAGATAAATCACAATCAGTCACAAAAGAAATTGGAGAGCTATGAATGAAGCTATATTTTTTGATGGATTCATAGTCACTGGGATTGTACACTTACTGCCAAGTTTCCACTGGTGACTTGATGATGATGTATTGTTTCCATGGAGTGCAGAGCCCAAAAACGCAGCTTTTTGTAAAAGCATATTTTATTTCAGAAAACAATTCTTATTCATATTGTTGCCAGAGATGATCACAACCAGTCTTGTGTCATAGAACGGTTTAGAACATGTCAATAAAACCATTGTTTAATTAATAATTTATTTTTTTATGTACATAATATACAAGATATAACATGTTAATTAGATACTGTTTCCCCCTCACTCACAGATTTGATTCTAAGCTAAGCTAACTGACTGCTGGTTTTAATGAAAATGTTACCTTAGGGATATGAGCTTGATATGCCTTCTTAGCGTATTTCCCCAAATGTCTAGAAATTATCTACCAAGCCCATGTGAAAATGTAGCTTCATTTCACATTCGTTCATTTTAAAATCCCCAGTACATGTGGTTTTATATGAATCTCTGGATTTAATTTAACATTACATATTTACAGAACAGATTTAGAAGCTAGAGTTTACAACACATTTCTCTGAAAATGATAGGAAAATAAAGAACTAAATGGGTTTTAGTAGTTTTTGCCTTTTACCAGTAGAACAGAGTCAGATTTTCAGATGGCTCATTGCCAAGTATTTGAAGTGTAAATGTGAATGTAGCTGTTGAGACCACAAGTAATATTATGCAGTATTTATGAGTCAAACTGCCACATGAAGTGAAGTACAAATTTGGTTGATGTGTGCATATTTATGTAGTTTGCAATTGCAATACTCTACACCTCAGTGCACATATACCCATATAAAGTATATATGGTCGTATGAATCGTTGTGTCTCTGAGCAGTAGTTGCAGAGAATGGCCTCACTGGGTCCTTTCCCCAGAGATGAGTCTTGTACTTGAGTTGACTGTTAAACAACAAGCACTACAGTACATCACTGTGCAGGAACAAAGCAATGCACAAAGCTTCCCATCTCCTGACCTTAAGTCTAGTGTGTGAGTGTGCGTGCATGTATTTGTGTGTGTAATTTTTTGTGCGAGTGTGTTCCTTCCACCTTGTATCAGTGTGTGTGAGGAAAGAGTGCCTGCAGGGGTGTCAGCGGAGGTTTAAGATATTCAGCTTGCTGTCAGCACCAACACATTTCTCCCTCTGCACCGCTGCACAGATATGGAAATCCAGCCTCCTCAGAATGCAGAGCACCAGATCAGCTTCAATTTATTCCATTCTGCTCTCCCCCCTCTCCCTCTCTCTGCGCCCTCCCCCCCTCCCTTTCTGTTCTCTTTCTGTTTCTCTTCACCCCCTTCCTCCTCTCTCCACTGTCTCCATTCTGTCTTTGGTTTTCAGTTTGGTCTTAGCTGCTCTGTTCATGGCATATGCCCTCACTGAGGGATGGTAGGGAGGTGAGAGGATTTCTACTGAGTCCTGGCTTAGTGCAAAGAATGCACTTCATTCTTTGAATCTTGTACATGGCACAAGAGGTGAAAGATTGCCTAAGTGTGTACATTTGAGCATGTAATACTCTTAGTCTTAGTGTTGCTGAGGAATGTTTGGATTGTGCACACGCAACAGCATACCTCTCTCCTCTCTCTCGTTAATTACTGGTGATAGAACAGCAGCGTCCTACATTGTTAGTGGTGAAACACAATTAGTCGGTGGCCAAGCCGCTCTCAAAAAGGCTATCTCACCAACACACAGTGTCATCAGTAATCTAGTCTCAGCATAATCTAAATGCCAATGTCTATCCTCTGTGATCCATCCCCAGCCCACACTACATTTACATTCTAATTAGATATGGCCAAGGCTGCTTCATAAGGACCCTTTTTAATAACACGGCTGTATTCACCTTTTCAGTGTCCCATCGTGGCTGTAAAAAAAGTAGGCTACACTTTATATTTTGTCCCTTTGACATTGTGGCTACTGAGGATTTAAGTAGCTTTTAAAGCTCTCAGCACCCGAGTGTATGTAGCCTGACAAGAGGTTTTCTTGTCTCTAGAGGATGAATCATAAATGGAAGTGTAAGGAATGAAGATGTGGTGTCAGAGCAGAAATAAAATACTTACACGCGCCGTACACATCCCACCTAATTTGTTCATAATTAGGCATGAAGGACATTAAATTGTAGTCTCTGTAGGACTGTGTTACGTTTGTTTGAATAGAGACTTAATTTTATTTGTTGTTACTGTGGTCATGGGTAATAATATTAATAATAACACATTTGTATCGCAAGTAGATATGCTCAGATGTCTCCTTTTTGTTTGACAAAGATCAAAGTATTTTCAGTTATTTATCAAGAAATAACAACTATTTTTTTTATAAAAACGCAGGAAATTATATATCTGTATTTTAAGTTATTCTACATTAATTCTTCTTTTAAAAACAGTGTGTAATAAGTATATACTTAATATTGAAAAGAACAACATCCAAAAGCAGATTTCAGTGGTGGTTTCACTCTGTTATACTAACATTGTTATCTTGGTGTAAGTGACATCTCTTTTTATGATTCTGTGAAATGGAAACTCTGCTTTTATAATTTGCTTAGATTTGACAGCTGTTTAAACAACATGCAGTTACAGTGCTGTTGCCTGTATTAGGGTTTCAGTGACAACACGTTCTAACAAGAAGATGTGACAGAGGCTAATGTGAAAAGAATAAAACATCTTCTGGATGACTGACCTCATTTTCACTCTTGCGAATGCTCCCTCAAGGGTAGTGAAAAGTCTGATTGGGATGCTAGTTTTTTTTTCTCCTCACTAGCATTTTCATTTTAAACTGACAATAGGCTGAACACAGTTTTTTTTAATACATCCTCCAAATTAAACAACAAAATACATTATTTGTAACTGCCCCCCAGAAAGGATAACTGTTTTCCAATCTCATTCCCGTACCAGCAGGATGTCATTTTTAAGTGGCTCCCCAAACTGTTACAAATCACAGCTGCAAAAATAAAATCAATTTTCTGCTGTGACATAATATGGTTCAGGTTTCTTTAGGTTTAACACTTAAACATTAGGGAGCAGTGGCTGGTGACAATTGACCAACATCGACTATTCCTGGCTGGAGCATTTGAAGTAAATAGCAGGTTCCCACGTCAGAGTCTGCTGCATAACAACATCACACTAATTCCCCTTTAATTCCCAACAGACAAGAGTTGTAAATCCTACAGGCACTTAAATGTTTTGCCTCTTGGATATACATTGTATTTGGGCATTTGCTGAATGATCAATGAGGATGGCCTTTTTTTTATGCCTCCATGCCGACGACAGCTGTGGCCAGAGGGATTATGTTTTCAAGTCCGTCCCGTTCTTATGAACGCAAAATTTCAAGAATGTCTCAAAGGAATCCTGGTAATTTTGGCAGAAACATTTACTTGAACTCAAGTATGAACTGGATAGATTGTGGTGGCTTAAGATCAAAAGTCAAGTTCACAGTGACTTTACAAAACACCTTTTTTTTTTTGCCTCTTGAACACGATGTGTCAAGACCACCTGGAGGGAATTTCTACAGATTTGGCAGAAAATTTGATTTGATTTCAGACAAGGTCATTGTGACCCCACACATTCTTTTACTCCCACACATTTCTTTTAATTTTGCCCCCCCCCCAACAGTATTTGGAGATCACAGGGCAGCGTTCCCTTGCTATTTGTGATCTGTTCAAATACACAATCCAAGAGATTCACTGATAAATTGCAGATGCCTAAAAGATCTCGAGCTAGATAAATAAATAGACCTGACTGTCAGTGACTGGCAGTGGCTGACCCTGTTGTGACTGACATTAAAAGCTGTAGTCCAAGAGAAGGCTATGGTCTAATGGACTGTGAGCTTTCGTGGGTAATATATGATGGGAGTGTAGTGATGTATGGGAAATGGAAATGCATAACAGATTGCTGTTATCTTCAGAGTCAATTTTTTGAGGCATCTAGGTTAATTATTACACATGACCACTTATGAAGATTACCTCTTATAGCCAGTTGTTTAGTATCAGTTCAACTCACTTAACTGAGCCATTGTTTCAATTATATTTACAGTCTAATGAGGAACTTAACCACAGATTGATGGAGAAATATGGGGAAAAAACGTAGAATTCTTGGAAGTCATGTTTATTACACCGAGTGTCAAGTATCAGTTTAGATAAAATCATAATTGTGTCTGTCTACGGTGGAATACAAAGCCAGAACAGTGGATTGTGAGAATAATCTGATGTTGGATCTTCTAAATGAATTAGAATTTCAATTTGTTTAAGCAGCATCCCAATGTCTTTAGATTCACTGGGATCAGCGAGGACAAAGAAAAACATTCATGCTCAGACACAGTTCTGCGGGGGAATATTAAATAGATCCGTAAAACACACATTCACATGATCTTACCATATATTCATATTTTACAAGAGGTGACACCGTGCACAGAATTAATGTTATTTTCATCTGTAGCGTCATGTTGTCTCCAGCTGACTTCACTCTGTTTCCCAGCTGGGTTGAGAATAGAAATCAGAACTCGGTGGCCCTGACAATACAATCTACTTAAAAGGAATAAATAATAAAAACATGTGCTTCATTTCACAGCACATACAACTTCAATAAAATTTTCTCCAAAAGCCAACATGAAGTGATGACAAATTTGAATCACATTGTTCTGAAATTTTCCAAAACATTTCTTATTAAATTCAGAGCTGTGCCTGCAAAATATCTGTTGAAGAAATGTAATATGTGAGGGTTTTTTTCTCCCGTGATGTTTTATTAAAACTGTCAAGTCCCAGTCCTCACTGTAAGGCGCTGCTCTGCAGCCACATAAGAGAAGTGATTGATAAGCTGTGAGGCTCTGGCCAAGAATCATTTGTGGCTGCAGGGGAAACCTGCTCTGTCAGTTACAGCACATTAGCACAGGCAACCCCCAGTACCTGATAAACCCTCAGTCCTTACAGTTTTCCTAGTGGAGCCAGTGTTTCTCTATAGCTGGTGAAGCAAAGGAAAAAGTCAAGTGTCAATGCAGCTATGACAGAAATGCTTATTCACTTCTATTTAAAAGGAAGTGGCATGTGAGGGCATTTCCGGCCATATTGTATAACTGTTTGTAACAATTTGTCAGTTGGGGTGTGTGTTGCTTACCGCCAAAAGTTTGGTTAAATGGAAAATAAATAAAACGACTTCCAATGCGATCCTTCTTGTAATCACTCTCAGTTGTACCATTTTGTGCCGGCAATTAAAGTAAACTGTGTTCATTGGAAGTTGAAGCCAAACCCGACTTCAACTTCAGTTTATTCATCACCCAAGGAGTCTTTGAAAAAGTGAAAATATAAACACTTATGTATGCAGCTGATGAACAACAGTCATACGTGGCAATTATGGGATGAGCAAACCGGTCAGTTACACAACAACATCTGTTTTATTATTACTTTTTGAACATTAGTCACCCGTAACTACTGGTCCCAGCAGATGAGATTGTTAGTAGGCTGTGGCAGCAAAATCATCAGTGAGCTGAACTGAACAAGGTTTCATTTTATTGCTTGTTCAACTTCTCATTTGCGAGAGAATGAAAGTGCCATTTCATCTTTCAGACGTGACTTAATCTCGACAGCTACCTAAATTCACTCAGTGAGTAACTTTGTTCATTATGACTAAAGGGTGAAGCTTCATTTTGTCTCAAGTCTCAAGCAGCTGCAAAACCTTTCACATTTAGATAATGTATTTCTACTTTTTTTAGACCTGTCTTTAGGTAGAGGTGCTAGTGAAATATTATCAAGAGCCCATGATTGTAAAAGTGAATTTCTTAAACTGACAGACCCGAGGTCAAAGCACTTCTTGGAATATTTATATTACGTGTTTCCAGAGGACTGGACAGATGCAGCACACTTTCATTTTGTACTGGCCAGGATATCTGATTGGCTGTTGACAGTCAATGACTCTGAAAGGTTCAGTCGTGTCCAGCATTTTTTGGCTGACAGGCTTTAAACTGTTCACACGTCAGCTGAGCCTTCCCGGTTGCCCAGCTCGACAGGAAATTAAGTGACTTGTGGGAAGTTGTTTATCATGTACGCTCGTAGTGCGAACGTGGAGTAAGAGGTTGGGGAAAAGACATCTGTTAGATCCAAGTGGCTACAGATGGGGAGCCGTGACATTAGGTTTGAGAGGAGAATCATTTTGATGTCCATTACAGTCAGCACTGAGTTTGTATTGTGGCCTGTGAATATAACGTGAACATAATTTACCAGCATGTGGAAGCCAGGGATGTTTAACTGCAGCTGCAGTGTCAGCAGGAGCCCAAGAAATGATCATTGACCGAGTCCTCAAAAATTCTGGAAACTGAACCGCGATCCAGTTCAATGTCGGCTGATGTATTTATTTTTACACGCAGCATACCCTCCAGCATGTAATCAGTATGTATGCTGTGTCACACCATTGTCTAACTCAGCTGAAGCTCACACACAATTAAACCGAACACTGCCAGCAGGGTTGTTATCCTCAAAATAATCACTATCTGACTATTGTTTATCTCTGTGGTGGAGGAACTCACAGTTATTAAACTGTAGGTGTCAGTTACATACAAAACATTTATACACTGATTATTTCACAGAGGTTTCACTGCTCTCTGTGTCAGTTGGCATTTGAGTTTGGCTTTAAATTTGACTTGGAGTTTATTTAGATAAAAACTCTGCTTGTCTACCAAACATTTATGAAGCTCCACATTTGGGAGATGACCAGAGCAACTTCAGTCTTGGCTCATACTAGAACTGCCAACAAGCAGCTGAAGTACAAACCCTCAAACACTGAAAGTCTTTAAGATAAACTCATACAGATTTTCCATGTTTGCCCAAATGTCTGAGCCATAACCCTTCAAATATAAGTTGGGTTAGTCTGAAGGTTTGAAAACTGCTCGTCAGTTCGACAGCTGGAGGTGAGCTTCAGCTGACTCTGCAGCAGTTAGTCTTGAATGAAAATGGACTGAACAATAATAAACTAAGTATTTTTCAGGATCAGAATCAGTTTTATTGCCAACTAGGTTTTCACATACAAGGAATTTGTTCTGGTGCTTGTTGGAAAATAGTAACATATAAGAAAAAAACAAATTAAACTAAATAAAGGTAAAAAATTAAGTGAAGTGAAAATACATGTGTTATTATAGCATCACTTAAGCATAATACCCTGACTACTGTGTTTGTCAAGGCCATAGACTGTATATAAAGACATGACATATTTATCTATAACGGATGTCAATACAATATATTAACAACAGTTTATATTTCAAATCATGCACAGCCACCTCCTTTAGCTTACAGTCACTGCAGAGAATGATTCACTTGGATCTCCCACTGTGACCTAATTGGCCTTTAATTAATTGCCCGTAATTGCCCATGCATAATATAGTCTGCCACCTAGCTGCAGTTAGCCAAACATAAATAGAAATTAGTAAACTGCTTATGCTTTGAGGGTCACAGTGCGTTGGAACCAATCCCAGCTGACATTGGGCAAGAGGCCATGAACAGTCTATCACAGGGTCTAAATCTCTTTATATATAGTCTATATTGTCACCATTATCAAGACTAATTTCTCTCTACATCACCTTACTATAGAAAATCCTTAGATTGGTATTAATCCATCAGAAAACCATAAAAGGTAATGGTCAGATTCATTTGTATTTGGGGAAGAAATCAGAATTTTCAATTCAAATTGTTGTTATTATTATTTCAAACTGTTGGTTTATTCTTTAAAATATCGTGTATGAAACAGAGCCAGAAAAAAACATTTAAAAGGAGGTGAACAAATGGCTTACATGTCTTATACAAAATTTTTCAAAATATTGATATAAGCCAGCGATCATCATATCCTCACTGCTCCACATTTGCCTACCAAGCAGCACCACCTTTGCTGTCCCGACTTGTCAGACACTGATTCTCTAGCGAGTTGTGATGAACTGTCATGTGCGTGACTAAACCGGCTCAGCAGCACGCTGCTGGTTAGAGAAATCACTCAGCCATTACAGCCCCTCAGTGTCTGTGAAAACAGCTTCAGGCAGGGAGGTTTGGACAGACCAAAAGATGGAGAGAGACTGTTTTCTCTGCAGTGGGAAGCAGGGTTGATGCTTCTCCCTAACCCCTTGTAAACAGCATGCCAACACAAGTCTCAAACAGCACCTTCTCTATCCACTTGTAAATTCACCAGCTCGGCAGCGCAGGAAGGGAATGTAAATTAGGTGTGACTAACAGCAAGATGGGAATCCAGGCAGTTCCCCCCCTCCTCTCTCGCTACTCTCCCCTGGCTACTGAGGGTTTTGTACACATCCATTTTCCTGCAATGCTCAAGGCTGTTGGCTCAGTTTTCTGTGCAGAATGACTTCAGCTGGAGGTATACTAAGCTGAGGACAGATAAGGAAAAGAAGATCGAAGAGCAGTGTTGCTAAGCTGAAGTCAGAATAAAACCTTAAAAAAAACTATTAGATTTATCGTGGAATGGAAGTCCTGTCACTCCATCTTCTAAACTGCTGGACCAGTACTGCTGACTGAAATATGGGAAATACAGCTGTCGCACCTGATTTTTTGAAATATTTTAGCCATATTGACTGGTGTGAGCTTCACCAAGTACACTCTAATTCTTTTTACATGTTTGAAGACGAGGCTGGTAATTTTTTTTTTCTTATCACAAATCTTATGAATACCAAGATGAACTATAAATTGATCCTACAAATAAGCACTGCCTGTGCAGCTGAAGCCTGATGTAGCTTATTCCTCTGGGCTTTAGAGCTCCATTGTTGTCCAAACCACATCAGTGAGTCACGCTATGGTGCTGTTGAGTGACATGTTCCTTCCCATGAACAATTATTTTCAGTCAGTACCACACATGCCAGCCTCATGCTGTGAATACTCACTTGTGAACCGAATGTGTGTTGATCCACAGATGTTTGAGCAACTCTGCTGAAAAACTACATTGTCCAGCTGGTGCAGCAAAATCATTTGACCTTTTTAGCTATGCTGGTGTCATGACTCAGTGGAGGGCAATGTCAGTGACTTGCTCAGTCCACCGACTACTGAGTTAAATTTCACCACAATCAGTGGATTGATTGGCTCAAATTTTTCCAACCATTCATGATGCCCAGTGAATGACTGCTAATTTCAACATTTCAATAATTCACTGAAATAATGTCTACAAAAAAAAAACCAAAAAACATAAAAGTACAAAGAACAAAAACGTACAAACCATGGTAGACATTCATGATGCTTTGGTAATGTACCCTACTGTCTTTGATTAGACTATCTAGATCTAATACAAATCAGCCTCCATTGTACCTCATGTTCAATGCTAATTAGCAATTGTTAGCAATTGTCAATTGTTATAAGCTAAACTAATGAGCTACAAATGTTTTAGGTTGTCCATCTCATTCTTGAGATTGAGACGGACAATCTCAAGCATTCTTTGAGGGAATCTTTTCAAATCTGACACAAATGTTCAAGAACAAATGTTTTGTGACATGTTTTTGGCTCTTTGAATGTAATATATCAGACCCACTTGAGCAAATGTCTTGAGATTTTTCATAAACATTGGAATCAGCAATGATGTGATTCATCTTAGTGACATTCTCACATTCTTTTGAACCTGTTGTATCAGGAATGCCCAGAAGGTATCTCATGACATCTGGCATGTTTCTCCGCCATAACTCATGAATTGAAGCACTAATTATCTACAACTGGACTGGTTGGCGGAGGGCAGCAACCTCAAAGCAATAATTCTAGTTTTAAAAAAGTATTTGATCAGTGTCATTGACAGTGTTGGGAAGGCAGAAAGTGTCGTTCCTGACACCATGTTTGAATTCAAACCATTAAGTCCTGCCATGTAGTCTGATGTCGTTAAGCTTTCCACTCTTCAGGCGGTATACTTGTGATAGACTCTGAATCGGTTATTGTGGGAGCCCAGGGGGAATCAGTGTAACAGATACTGTTGAAGGTGTTGCATTCAGTCACAGAGCTGGTGGTGCTCCACTTTTAACTTTACTTTTCTGTGTCATCTTTTGCAAGCCACGAAGTAATTTCCTCCTGTCAAAGTGTGCCATCATATGGTTTATCAACATGTGGTTAAAGAGCACATGCATCGTTGTTCTAGGTTTATTATTCAGGTGCATTGGGACCGGTGGTGTGTAATGAAAAGATAGCATACAAAATTCAGCCCTTTTATTCTTCCATGCGTAGGCAGTTACTCTCTCAGAAAGAGAAGCAGCAACCAGCCAATTATTCTTGTGATTATTATTGCAAGGAAGCCGATGGGCCTGCATGTTATTGATGTCGAGGAGGATGTCAGCGGACCTCTATTTCAGTCTCATAAATACTCTTTGCACTACTGCCCCTGGATTTTCAGGGGATTATGCAAGTTCACTTTCCATCAGCAATGAGCTGTATTCTCCCATTATGTGTAATGGGAATAGTATGCATGCAGTCATATTTGTAGTTATGTAAGAACAGTATCAAATTGTAGCGTATGTATGAGAGTCTGTGTGGCTGAGTGTATGTATGTGTGTGTGTGTTTGTGTGTGTGTGTGTTTTATGGCTGTGATGATGGAGAGCCAGCCCTCTGCAGACAACCTGTGCTTATTTTATGGCCTCCTCCCCAGCTGCAGCATGTGGGCAATAAACCTTTCTCCAGCAATCTCCAAACAGTGCAGCAATCAATGGGAAATTATCTCAGCCAATCGATGGGCCAGCCTTTCTATTTCTCCCTCTCTCTACCTCTCTCCCACTGTCCTCCTATCTGTATCCCTTTTCTCCTCATGTACCCCCCCCTCCCCCCCCCGCCCTCCCTGGCTCTGTCCCTCTCCTCATCCCTTCTGTCTCATTTTTGCTGTCTCTCTGTTTTTTCCACCCACTCCTTCACTCACCCCCCGTCCCCTCCCCCTCCTCTCTTTTTGCTTGCATTCCCTCCAGCTCTCTCTTCGGTTTCGCAGCACCCACTCTGAAATGCGACAGCTCAGCAGCTCCAGAGCCATTAACACAAGTCGCCTTCACACATGGAATATGTAACACAGCTGGACTGACTTTTCTGGCCATTTTAATGAGTTTGACTTGTTCATACAACCAGAGAAGGTGGTGACAATAAGGCCCACTCAATTTACATAATGATTGTTGTTGCTGTTGTCCTTGGTAGTCCGCAGCTAGTTGCACACAAACCTTCTTGTTTTTCTGTTTCACTTAAGGATGTACTTAAATGAGTTCAGAAGATTGCCTTGAAGGACTCTTTATCAAATTGTTACTCTACTATAGAAAAAGATCTCTAAGGGTAAATACCCTGAGATTACTATGGAGACAAGAGCTGACGTGAGAGCCACTTATTAAAGTTACAGTAGGTCTCATTTGGTTTTACTGAGGAAGTGACTTGAAGCAAAACACAAACAAAAGTAAACACAAGTAAATCTCATCCCCACATAACTTTAAATATGATGTGTTTGGTGATAAATTGTGGTTTCATTATCTCGCTGTAGGAGATTTTTAGGAGGTAAAAGAAACAAACAAACAGCTGCTGCAATTCTCTTATATGAACAATACATCACATAACCACTTGCAGGTGAACGAGGTCACTCATAGTTACAAACCCACAGAGAATTATCACCCAGCCTTGCAGTTGGCCGCAGCTTTATAGCATTTTCAATCTTTTTTTTGGTTTTTCAGCCCCAGTTGTTTTCGTTCCCCCTCACGCTGCAGTTTCGGTCACAGCACTGCGGCTGTTTTCAGTGAAATGGCTCTACAGACCAACTATAAGCTACCTGCGCCACATTTTAATGGCAGTCAGACAGTTAGCGACTAAAGTCAAAATACTGGAGCACATAGCAGCTCAGGAGATAGATATTTCCCTCAGGAGTTGGAGACAAAAAAAAACCTGAGTTAATATTGAGCTTGCATTTGCCAGGTGGTGATGACTTTTAATAAATGCTAATGTCGCTCTGTGTCTGTCGGAAGTGTAAATAGACAACCGTTTGCTAACACATTTGCTTTAACAACATGAGAGGGTGATATGTCAGTGTTGTGTTTACAGCTTGTTGCGCTGCGCCTGTGGCTGAAAAAAATTAATTCTTGGATTCTCGAGAACTCGAGGTAACGTCTGCAACTTAAGAGTCATGTGAGGATATCTGTATTTTTAAAACGTATTTACACATTGTACAAATTGCTCATCACTACTAATATTTGTGTCTGACAGGTGATAAGAGGGTCGGGTCAAACACTACATATGAAAGAATTTGATCTTGTATTTATTCTGGCTTAAAATATGGTTATTCCTGTTCATTCTTCTGGCTTAGAGTTCGCTCATTACAAATATGTGTTTCACTATGTTTCACACGCCCTAAAAATGCCTCAGGGTGTCCTTGAAAGTAAGGACTCTAATTCTGTCAGGAAACATGTGGGTCCAACTGCACTGACATGGGACAAATGAATAACTATGCGCTTATGATTCTGCGAGTGCTTGTTTTGACTTATATAATCATTTTGTTTCTATATGTGCTGATATACAACATTTTCACAGAAAAACCACTTTGTCATGACAAGGAAAATTGCCAAAGCCAATTTTCCACAAACCTGACTCCAGGTCTCATTTATGCAACACCCATAAGGAAGCAAGAAAGAAGTTGTTCGCACACTTCCCAGAGAAAAAATAGAAAAGAAAAAAAAAATCAACTTATGCTGGCACTATTCTGACTCTAGCACTCTGGAGTTCAGCTGCCATCTCAGTATTTTATGATATAGTTATTGGGCTCTTAACATCTAATATTTATTTTCTCCTAAAATACACACAAGAGTAGAGCTACCCTTAGACCTTGTCTGTTGAATGTTTCAAAAAGCCTTTTTTTGCTGCATCTTTGTTGTGATGGATTTATCATTAAAGCTATAGCTTGGATAACCTTTTGGCAGCATTCACCCAAAAATTCCAGAGGTGTTCCCACGCCTAAGCAGCAGTCGCTCTTGGCAGAACAGACACACACACACTGACAGCAATTCAGACAGGCTTGGAAATGGTGAGCAAACAGCACTTCTCCCTAAACAAGTTGTTTATGCCGCTACTACCCACAGAGTTCAGCCATAACGTGACAACATGAAACGAAAGCACAAGTGACAACCACCACCCCTGTCAGTGCCTGTCACACTTGTATCAGTTTTTTCTCCGCTTCAACCACGGGGGAGAACAGCAAGCTAATGATGTGGTTTGACAAGCAGGAGGCGTGCGTTTGGCACACAGACACAGGGCTATTATTTGTCTCGCAGTTAAAGATGGTGGTCAATGTAGGTTATCAAAAACTCAGCAGAAGTTGTTCTGCGCAGACAAAAGGAGAAAACAGCGGTAAATAGTTTGTAACAATGAGCCGCGTTTGAAATGTGATTGATACCGAGAACGCTGTGCTGAAAGTGAAAAGGTGGCAGTTACAGTTGATTAAGGGGTCAGGGCCGGTCAATGGCTGCCAGACTTTTATTTATACACCACAGCCACATACATTTATATAAATAGCAACTTGATAAAAAAACCCCTCATTGAGATCCACAGCTGTTTTTATCTTTGTAAACACTCTCAGCTGACGTTCACATGAAATAATGAGCAAGAAATTATATAACCATGTAAATTCTCACAACAATAACGGTTACTGTTTTACAGCTTGGAAATGGCAGCATGCTAATCAGCAAGTTCGTGCAGGTGGTGTTCACTGGCTCAGCTACAAAATCCAAAAGGATTAATGAAAGAATCGTTGACTGTTACATTCTTGGCAGACTGAAAAACATGCACAGACATTAACATTCCTTGGATACTTTCACAGCATGCACTCACGAATAATTATACAGTTTGATGTTTATTAGTTACTACTGATGGCACCCTAGCTCTCCCTGCTTTCTATCAGTTTTGATGAGTATGTTTACACCTGGTACAAATAATAACTTTCTGTTTCAGTGCAGACTGGTGTTGTTGTTGCAGATGATTTCGAAACAACATGGTTGTTGAAGGTGTCCCACAAGAAACAATACTAGCCCCGCTGCTCTTTACCATGTTACATAAATGATCATTATTTTCACAGTAGCATCCACTTTTCACTTTTGCATTTGAACTTGATCGTGTGTACTCTGACTGAGTTATGGGACTACATTTTGAGAAAATAGTGAGGAACATATAGCAATAGACTGTGATGACCTCACTTAGAACTTTAAAATTCAAAGACCTGATAGCCAATACCACTCAGACCATCACTTGATAACCAGTTGTCAACACCTTTTGTACTGCTGACAAGCTATATAAATATATCATTATGAATTAGTTGACTTGGGTATTACAGAAATAATCATAATGCCAACCAATCATAATAGCAATTGCCCCAAATAGTATAAAATGCTATTTTTGCTCGGGTGTAATAGAAGTACAATGCTTGAGTTAATGTATTTATTTACTTTACACCACTGGAACTGTCTCATCCTCTGGATTACGCTTCCTAAGTTATGTTGCAACTGAATTAAAATACACCTTATTGTGCTGCCAACAAAGGCTGTGGTCTAATCTCTGTCCTGTGGATTAAAGTGTCTCATTGGCCTTTTACCTCATCAACTCTTTCTCTCTCTCATCCTGTCTCTCTTACCATCCCCGGTCTACCCGAGGCCGCTTCTAATCAGGAGGCCTTGAGCTCTCAGAAAGGTCACTCTGTCCCTTTGATGGTGTTTTGATTCATCCCTTCATCTCTCTCTCTCTCCCCCCACGTTCCACCCACCCTCCCCTTTCACCCCCTTTTCTCTCACAGGGAAGTTGGAGAGCCACTACCACCAGGGTGCCAAAAGGGGCTGGTCCCATCAGCTGCAGACTGACGTCAGAACTGAGGCTGAGCAGGAACAATAGTCTGATTTCTACAGGAACGTGGCAAATCATGTTTTCTCCACCGGGTCAATGCTGACATAATCAGTATCCGCTTACTGCTAACTGCTTGTTAATCACCGATCTCTGAATTTCACAACTGGGAAAAAAAAAATTACTAAAGCATTACACTTTACTTTAAACATATAATTTGACAGATTTCTGTATTCTGATTTGTCAAATTTGTTTTGGATAAATAAAAAAATGTTCAAGTTTCTCTTTGTGCTTCTTGAATAAAATATCCATTATATTATATATATTATGTGGTCATTACAGTATCTGAAACTAAAATTCACAACAAGTATGACCGCCAGCCCTTTTTGGAACATTTCTTAATCTATGAAAATTCAACCTTAACATCCAGTGTGAGTATCAATCATCATCCAGTAACCTGGCTGTGCCGCTTTAACTTTCTCCACTTCTTGATTCTCTGTGATGTCCCCAGAAGCTCAACACTGATAGACTTTTGTAACACAGAGTGAAGTGAATGTGTCATCACTTCTGTTTGCGTCACTTGATGCTATTCACGTTTTCACATTGAATTTGTGCGTAAATGTATCACATGACAAAATTGCTTCATGTTTAGTTTGAACACACTTTAAGAATGAGCCCTTTAAAGAGTTCACCGTGTTTGCAACCACCTATGCAGAGACCCCTTCAACAGTTACCTTAAGGTCACTGCTGGTTCTCCTGCTCTGTTTTTGGAAGATGCAATCTGCAACCTTGCTGGTTGATTCCACTTAATCCTACACAAGGGTTATATGTTGTCACATAAGAATGCCGTATTTTAGAAAATGTTCAAAAATGATCATATTCTATAAGATTCTCAAGCTGCAAAAGGTAAACTGAATGATGTACTCAGACACAGTGAGGTTGTGAAATGCTTAAACCATATTCAAGGGTTGTCTGAGTATTTTAGCAGTTTGTATGATAATGGACTAAACTGATGTCCTCAGCTTAAACAGACATTCATGGTGAATCATATTCATTCAGTTGGTTAAAAAATTGAGTATCCTGACTGTCCACTACATCTGAAAATGTAAAAAGCTCAGAGATATATTACAAGTGCTTCAAGCACCTTGGACAGTTAAGTTTGTCTGGAGACCAAGTCTGTATTGTTTTGTTTTTTTCTTTTCATTTTAGGTAAACCAGACACTGAGAGTGCATCACTGTCTATCGCCTCTTAAAAACAGCAACACATATGGCAAATGGAAACCACGTAGGCGCTTTTTTGCATATGGGGAAGTGAGATCTGATCACAAATGGTTACTCGACATGCATGTGGAGAAACGTCTGAACACAAAGTGAGCTACTAACTGGCTGTTAATGCCAGTTACAAACTGAAAACATGTACTTAAAACTGTTATTTTATGTTATTTCACTACATTGATAATAGTTTGGACAAGAAGAAACTAAACACAAGGAAAACTACAAATTCCTATTCAAGAAGCTAAAAACCACCTGGGAAATGGTGCCTCTTCCTCTGTCTTCCTCATTAGAGGAAGACCTGTCGTTACCACCTTCATCCCTAAGGCCACATTTAGAACAACAATAGTGCTGTGTTAAAAAACACAGCCTTCTCATTCATTACAATGAGACCATTGCTGTGGCACAGCAGGGGAAGGCTCCTGTAAAAAAGTTGATCCTGGCTCAACAATTTAATCCAACAGGGACCAGCATGGGCACATTCGGTACCTTCTGGCGTGTTAACTCTATTGAGAAAGGGAATTTTTTTTAAAGAGCTGGAAACTCTTGCCTTGAATTTGTAGAAAGCACAATCCTCTAACTTGTAGACGTAAAGCACGGTCGAAGGGACACATCTTAGTCTGGGTTATCTCATCTGTGCTTGTAAAAGTCTCTGTTGAAAGTTGAATTGAAGTGTTAATTTTGTTCATGGTCTATTAGAACTATTTTGTTATTGGTTTTCCATATTCACACCCAGTTCATACACATTTTTTCCACTGCATGATAAATTCAACACAGGAATGGCTGCAAATAGATGGAATAAAATAGAATTGTGGACCAGAAATAGCATAAAATCTTGTTTTTTCCTATGATGAATATCTCTAACAACTCAACATTAACAACTCCTTGAAGGTCTTATATCCAGGTATGGAGAAGGTGCCTGACATCTTTATTATTTGTAGTTCTGCTGTACCAGCCTCTGATGGATATTCTGTCAGGGTAATGCAATTTTGTGTTTCAACATTTTACCTGTCCTTGCACTGCCGGTGTTTATTTCCTTCCAAATGTGTTGAGTGGCTCTTAGCTAAGCTGTTTCTTGCCTGAGGGCGGATTTCACCATGGTTTGAAAAGCATAGCATGAATCACCAACACACACACCCATCCAGAGTTGTGTTATGTTTTTGCCTTTGCCTAGCATTGATATGCACTGTTGATTAGCTTAGGTTTACTCTTGTTTGAGTTGTAGATTAGCTTGCAACTCTCTGCTCCCCTCCATTCAGCATGCAAACGCATAATTGCACCAACCCTCCCAGTAATCTCCCACCCGGAGAATGTAAGAGGTTTCTTTTGTAGAGTTTCTCCATAGAAGGTGGGGTTTTTTCCAGAGAGGCTGCTTAAGAATTTACTAAATTCAGCCCCCAGTGAATCAACGATGACAGCTACTTGCCCTGTGGGTGGCCTCTTCTTCTTTCTTCCCAATCTGGGGCATTTCCCCGAATGAGAAGAGACATCCAAGTTCACATAAACAAGTACTCTGTTCTGTTACGCTGAACAATTAAGCACATGCAGTTTTTACTAAGCCTCTTTAGATAAACACCATGAGATCATGCGCTGTTGGTTTTTCATGTACAAAAGATGATGTGATGCACTTGTGAGTAGAAAATGCCCTAGGTGATTCATTTGGATGAGAAAACAGCCATGCTGTCTGAGCTACAGCGACATGCAGCAGATTAAACGCTAGAAGCAAATGATCATGTTTATGAAGCAATCTTTCAACAGCTACAACTGGGAGCTAGATAGCATAGCACTATAGACTGTAACCGCTTTTCTAGTTCGGTTTGAGAATCCACATACCAAACAAGTCTGGTTTCCAGCACCAAGAAACCAAGACCATATTTAGTGCCCGAGTCTAGATTACAGTTCTATTCAATCTAAATGGGTCAGGTAGTGTTTTGTTTCTGGAATTGGATTCACTGACATGAATTCAGAACATTATTGCAGTGTAAATTACTCCTTCATGCATAAATAGAAGTGATTTTAATTTGTATAACTTTAACTTCTTTTCCAGGACTGTATTGATATTATATTGCTGCTTGGCCTATTCTTGTGAAGATGATGTCTTTAGAATGACTCAAGAGAATCCTTTCAAATTTGCCTCAAACATTCACTTGCACAAAACAAATTGATCACACTTTTGAAGGTAAAGCTTCTTGTGACTTTACAAAAATGTTTTTGGCCTCTTGAAGACAGTATCTCTTGCCTTTAAGAAATCATCCATTATTTGGCACAAACCTTCACTTAGGCTATGTCTACATAGCCACTGTTTCAGCCTTTCATCTACATGACACCAACATTGTCGATGCTCTGAAATGATCTTTTTGAAAAGAATTCAAGAATTAACTAATTAATCTTTGGTCATTAAAGATTAAACATGGCTGTAACCACAGGAAGCAGATTTTTTTTTGGCCATAGCTTCACAGGCTAATTAACAGTATCTGGACTGGTCGGCATAGGCTTATACTCTAGTTTGAGTATAAATTAATACACATTCAGTTGAGGTAGTTTTTCTATTTGTCTGTAACGTCTTCTACCAGCACCTCTAAAGCTCACTGATAAAGATGTTATAGCTCATTTATTCAGTCCGTCAAAACTGCAAATGTAAAAATGACAGTTCTGTCTTTTATAGGTAATTATGGAGCCACGAAAAACAAGATAAAACATGTTGATTAGTGAAGTTTTGCTGCTGGTTGTTGGATTTTGTTCCCCCATTTCCAGTCTCTAAACTAAATGCCTGCTGGCTGTAGCTTTAACTGACAGGAGAGTGGTATATAATAAGTGTTTTTCCTAAAATGTCAAACCTCTGCTTTAAATCACACTAACTTGCTATCAGTGTTGTTTTTATTGCAGATCAGTGTGTCTGAGGCTTCTGCTGCTGCATCACAAACCAACCACCCTGCTGTTAATGATGCTGGCAGATAGGGGAGAGGAACTAATCAGAGTAGATGAAGCAATATAACAAGCGGGGGTGTCATCCAATTTTGAGCTCCACCTGTTCCGCAAGTGAGAACTTTGAATTTCTGTCACCATCCAACTTTGGCTCAGTTAGAAAAGGTATTAAATTAAAGCAGACCTGAAAAGGTAACACATTTATTCATGAATTGAGCTGAAAAAGATGCCCAGTTGAATTTCCTGAGTGAAATGAAATGCAATTGACTCCAGTCCAACAGTATGTCCTCTCACCATCAAGCCAAGTTTCCAGTTGTAGAAGCAGCAGGACCTTTGTGTGCTTGCTGAGAGACTGATTGGACTGAGGGCATAGGGTCCCATCCCCCCTCCTCCCTTCCCTCCCCATCCCCACAGGCCTGGAAGATGAATTAGGCTTTGGAGCACTTTAGGAAGAGGTGGCGGCAGGCGGGGGAACAATACAACCTGGGAACAGCTTGTGGCTCATCCATCTCATAATCTGTCACAGAACGCTGCCTGTCGAACTAGGGTGGATGTACAAAGGAAATATTTAGAAAAGGATATTGGCTCATTGAAGACAATTTGACAGCAGAGTTGAGGCTCTGGAAATTGTCGCAATTGTCCCTATTTAACCTCGACTCAGACAGTGATGTGTTCACTGTGCCAACAAGAACTAATCTCTGCACTTCCCTGATCTCATCTGTGTGTGATTGCTGTATGAACGAGACTTTATTTGCTGTCTGCTTCCGGTGTGTGTCATTGTTTATCAGCCGTGGTTGCTCCTGAGGTGCGAGGTGGGCCCCATCTGAGGGGTCCCTCAAGGCGAGGGAGTTTAAGAGAGAGATCTAAGACGTGGAGGTCTGCATGTGCTTGCAAAGAGAACTACGACGTGTTTGCCTTTGAGGTGTAGGCAACAGTAAATGTTAACTTTTATAATATAGCACCAAGATTTACAGTGTAATTTCATTGTATGAATCAGGTACCGATAAAATACTTCTTCCCCAAGCTGCTACTTAAATGTACAGTATGTGCAGAGGAGGAGATCTAGACTATGGAGAACAAAGGAGTAGACAACAGCATTTTTGTGCATGAGCCACAAAATAAAAGTTCTTCAACCCTTTTGACTACATCATAACCTCAGTTCTTTGAGAGGTAACCATTAAACTTTTACAACCACAGCATTAGAATGAGTGTAAGAGACACTAAACCAGAAGTTACCAAGGCAAAAACATGGTTGAAATGTTTTGCCTCGCCTATTTTTTTGGCACAATAAAAGAAATATTAGGCCTGTAGTAGCACTTTTTATGTGGAAAACACATTCGAGCCATGACCACAAGTCTGAATCAATTCTGTGTCAACAGCTGCTGCGCAAATATAACGATCGTAAAATGCTTTACATAGATATAACTGGGAGACTTGGAGCTTTCAGACAATGTACAATGAGTCAACACAACTAAAGTAGCACATTCACAGATGGAACACTGTATTGTTCAATATATAACCTATATATACAATGTATAGCTTCATAACTGTGTACGACAACCAGATCCCTGCGTCTGTTTTTGCCATATCAGCAGTGGTTATTTAATAACCACTATTGTTTTTATTGTGCTTCATTCTTTGTTTTAAGGAACAGCGACTATGCCACGCTCAATACAAAGAACATACGCTGATAGGCTGAATCATCTGTGCATTGGGCCCCCTATAGTTATGTTGCTATATTCCATTAATGATTGACAAGTCCCTCATTATTCTAAAATTAACCCCTTTTCTCCAAGTTTCTTACCCCCTAAGTACCTCAACGTTTGTGAGCCCCCCACCCCCACCCCTCCCTCATTTTGGAAGCATAGCACATATTCAGTAAACCGCCGCCCCCTCCCTCCACCATCTGAGTTTTAAGAGATCTACCCAGAGCCCCTTTTGTACTGTTACCCTACAATTAGGGTGGCATAATGGTGAAATACATTAAACCATAATAACTTTCTAGGCTCCCTTGAATATCAGTGTTGTTAACACCGTTTTCTCAGATTTCACATTCGTTTCCTGGTACTATACCACATGGCTGCCCAGTATTTACAAAAAACTGTGTTTAATTTATTCCTCTTTTCCTCTAAAATATCAAGTTGTTGTTCCCATAGCGTCGTTTTCTTCACTCTACTTATATTTAAGCAGGGGTAAAAACCGCTAAGTATGTTTTCTCTCTCTTTTTTTTTTTTCTTGCCCGATTCATTGTTGCTACCATGGTATTTCCACAAAACCAAAGGAAATCTCTTTCGTTCAATATATAAGACCAAACTGTTTTTTACCAATGAATTCTACCTCGTCTGGAAAATGATTCAGAGTCCTGAAAAGGAGAGCAGATGCATAAATTCAATTAAAAATGGATTTTCCATCACGAATGGCTCTTGCTCTCTGCCATTTCTAAAGATCCACTGATAAGCGATCAATTTAGCCCATGACCTTTTGACCTTGCTGAATGAGATGGTACCTGTAACAACACAAATGTAGTGGTTGGTATTTTCAATGACAACTGCATCAATTTCTCCCAAAGTGAATAATAGACACATAGAAACACCACATGGAAGAGACTCCTGTGTGATCATATTAGGGGGTGTAATTCCTTTCCACAGAAAGCCCCCCCACCAGGATGTGTTCACAGTTTCTCAGAGCTTGTTAACGCGTATGACGCCACGCTGACGACAGTGGAGATGATAGCTGTCTTCAAGGCCTTTTCTGTCAGGAGGGGTAAATCTCTGAACATAGTGATTTTCAAGCTTTAGTCTGAATATGTAAAACAGTCCCTTCCAGGCTTCTGTTTTCTTAGGAGCAGGGACTGTAACTGATACATAACATGATTACTCTGGATTAATGATTAGCATATTTGCTATATGATAGACAATAAACACAAGATCCTTTCTGCTGCAGGCTCACAAAACGTGTTCCCCTGCTCACGACCATCGGAATGTAATGATACGACAAATCTGTAGATATTTGACAAAATGGTTTAAGTCTGGGGAGAAAACTAAATATACCTCACAGACAATACATCTTCCTTTCTACATCTGCAACAGATTGCGGATATTTATTCATTTTATATATTTTTTTTTTTTTGCAAAAGCCTCATGACTGTGGTATGATTTCTGTTTGACTAATTGGGTCAAAATCTAAGTTTGTCCCAAATAAAATGTTTTATACAAATTTAGAACATGCAGTAAAAAAAAGTCATGGCTTTCATACTTGATCTCATTTTGCCAGAGGAGGAACATGGGACATGTGTTAAAGAGGTGAAGGAATGCATCTTTAACAATCAGTAAATTCCAAGTTATTTCTGTTTTTGATGTACTGTGACATTCAAGCCATGTCCTCACCTGGCCTTGGAGTATTCTATAAACCAGATCTGTCTTAACAAGATGGCTTTAAAATAATCTGCAATGTTGCATGTTGATTAAGACCTGGCTCATGGCTGAGCTCATGTTTTAAGAAAACAGATTCCTCCTGAAGCTTAATGTGTGTATGTTGTCTAATGATGCCAATCCATTAAGCACTAATAGTGTAATAGTGGATGACCTTCACCAGTGTTTGCTTTGCTGTAATGAGACAATCGAACCACACAGTGTAAAAAAAAAACCATACAACTCATACAAACATACAACAACAACAAGGTTCCCTACATGGCAGCCATGGTAACAGTTGGTTGCATTCTCAAATGCTAAGAAAACTAGCCTTGATGCTTCCTTTTGTTAATAACATCATAAAGGAAGAAAATAATGCCACCACACAATTCCATGTAGCTGCAAAGTTACATAGTCTGTCATAAATGTAACAGGATTCCCCAAACTGTCTTCACGTCTTTTCCTGACTTTGTGATGTTTTTCATAAAGAAAGTACATATGATATAGCTTTTGTAATTAGCATCTCTGATTTTAGCAGCTCTGTGAGGCTGTGCTTTGAGCTAAATGCTAACATGATCATTGTGACAATGCTAACATGCTGATGTTGCTCGGTTGTAATGGTCACCCTCTTAATTTAGCACTTTAGCATGCTAACATCTGCTAATGAACGCTAAATGTTGTATAACTGAGGGTAATGAGATGTTTTATGATAAAGCAAGGTTCTAGTGTCACTAAATGAAAAGTTAAGGGATCACTAAATATATTATAGTTCTTTAGTAGAGCATGAATGCCTTTATAAAGTTTCATGGCAGTCCATGGCAGTAGATGTTGAACCAGAGATCAACGGAGTCACTAAAGTTTATCCACTGGAGACAGCGAATGATGAATGACTATGCCACATTTCATGACAACTGATTCAATAATTGTTGATATATTATACTTGAAATAAAGTAATGTCAGTGGTAGTAGAAGACAAGTGATCATCCCAAGTGACAAACTTTCATGGAAATCTATCTAGTGGTGGTGAATCAATCAATAGATCCACATTACCATCCCCAAAGATGTGTTGCTTAGCGTGGCTGAAAATGGTAACAGTATATAACTGTAACAAATGGATTTAATACAACAGCAAACCTCTAACTCCTACGTCCACAGTCATAGAGCTCTATGTCACATCAGTCTTGAAAATGGAACTTAATTAGGTCATGTAAAATCAATTTGTCATATCCAATTGTGTTATCTGTCCTTGCGTTAGTAATTAAGTTATTTAGTATTGCTTTATTCTTCTGTATTTATGATGAATATGCAACTTTGCTGTCAGTTTACTCAGATCTTTAAATTCAACATGGTAAAGAACAAGTCTCCATCAGATGGGTTTCAAGCCTTTACAGCTTCTTTTATAGAGTAATGGAAAGATGATCACACACATCGAGCCAGCTCCTCTGTGATTCCACATGGCTGGCTGATTAGCCCTTTTCTCACTGATGGAAAACACATGGCGTCCACACAGCTTGTTCATTTCAGGTTTTAGTTGGTGTTGATGCTCAGCAGCAGCAGTGAGAGAGCACTTTGGTTTGGAGCCTCAGCCTTGAAGGGCAGTCATCATCAGAGATCTGTCCCCTCTGGTCCCCACCGGCCACTGACTGTTATTTAGCTTTCCAACTGAGGCTGGCTGCTCTCTTGGGAAGGCATGAGTGTGCCTGCCAGCAGGAATGCATCGGAGGCAATAGAGGAAGATGGAGGATGGATGGAGGATGGTGAGTAACTGCTGCTGCTGCTTTTCCCCCTGTGTGAAAATGAGTCCATTAATTCAACCACCCCCCTCTCCCCCTCCCCTGACTCCTCCCCCGCTTCTCCCCCCAAGCCCTCCCAGTGCCTGTTGTCTCTGTTTGTTAGCGAGATGATTTCTTCTGTCATGTCAAAGGCAACATTATCATATTCTTGTTGCCTGGGAAACCAGCGCTGAGAGAGACAACGACGACTTAAAGCCTTCGTGGTGTTTGATGCTAGAAAACATGAAAGGTTATCCATGGCGCTCGGAGAGTTGGAGTTGTGACACAATCTGGAAAGGCCTCATTGTTGTATTTTTTTTTTTTTTACTGCTGAGTGTTTTGATGAGAATTTCCCCTTTAGTTTTTAGTAATAGATTAATTTCAGTTAAAATAGATCATTGTACAGGTAATCATAGTGTTTTAGTTCTGACAGCACCATTGTTTTCTTTTTCTTTCTTCTTTCTTTTGCTTAATTGTGACTACAGACAAACTTACAAGTGTTGATGCTCAACAAGATGGACATTTGAGATGAAAAAAGTAAGGTTATCAATAACTATAAATACAGTATGTAACATATTTTACATGGATATTGCACCATCTATATTATATATGGTTTAAGTTGCAACCATCTTTATTACTCTAATATAAATCATCCACTATGGCATTTTTGATCAATTAAATTCAAGCCATTACTGTGATCAGTGTTTGGGGTTGCCAGGTTGTGACATATCCCTTTAGGCTGATGTTTATCCTCCTCTTCCCCCTCTCCCTCCTTCAGAGTGACACTAGCTTTATCTTTTCAGATGCACTCTTGACTGTTAAATTACATTTTTATTACTGCCACCTTTAAAGAACATCTTATCTTATCTTATCTGAACACAGCAACTTAAAATGGATCTAAATCAGCTTCATTACTGATCTATAAAGTGAATAAAACATCATGCTTTGAGTATGCTTGTACAGACACTATAATTAAAGAAATAACATATATAATGTAAACATTTTTATTAGATAATAATATCACTGGTCGATCTTTAATACTATGGGGTTATAGCCTGATAAGAAGCGTATGGTTTCATTGACCATAGAATATTCATCATGACGTTTTACTCAAAGGATGTTAATATGTAAACGAAAGCCAATGTGTAGCCGGCTTAATAGTATTTGTTTACTTTCCAAGGAAACATGCTGATAGCTCTTTAACTGGAAAAGTTAACTGAACTAAGGACATTATATGATTATGTATGGCATCACACTTAGTGCAAAGCATTTAAAGATATATGAAAGAGCCTCTTTAACTGGAAGCTTTGGGATTTTACACTAGCGGAAGAGTAATTCATATATGTATAGAAACAATAAAATCTTATCTAGCTACTGTTTACTATTTGTTACCAGGTCAAGTATCATTGAATTGTTTAATTAAAAAAAAAATTGAAATCCTAGCTATGATCCAATCAGCGATCAGTGTGTTATTTAACTCGTTTTATGACATCTCTCTGGATATTGAATATTCGAACAAATTAAATCACATTCCACGCGGAGCGGTGGATCCAGTTCCAGGTCTTTTAGCGCCGGGATCTGTGGAGTGTGACAGTCCAATCCGACTGGAATCACGTGTCCTGGATTTCCTTCCCGCTCCCGCTGCTGCTGGTTGGCTACATTGTATCAGTTCCCACACGAAGAACCACCACGGAGCTCATCCAGAAACGGTGAATACCGGAGGAATTAACCTGGATGGGAAGCTATTCACCGTGGGATTAAATTGCCAACAGGGTCGGTTCGGAGAGGACCGGGACTCTGTGTGATTGCACCGATGAAAAATGCGCTCGGGACTCGGTTGTTTTCGATGTGGACGGTATCTCGAAGTGTGATGGCAGAAGTCCAGTGAATCGCTGGCCTCCCCTCCTCTCTTGTGTTGGATGTCTTGGGGAGTGCGCTGCCACTGTTTTTTCTTTTAGAGCTTTTATTGTGAATCAAACCCAATTACTCTGATTTGTGCTCTTTTTTACGGGAGTGCACACCAACATGGACAGACCAGGGTTTGGAATAGGAGTGGCTAGCTAAAGTCGGTAAGTTACTACATTTTCCATCTCCTTTCTCTTTTTCTTCTCTTATTGTTGATAATGCAACGGCTCGCTAGCCATTTAACGTCAACCGTTGCGTGCAAAGACAAACGGGGCTAGCTAGAGCACAGCATGCAGCAGCAGCAGCAGCAGCAGCAGCTAGCCAAAGCCTGACTGCACTCTGAGCTCATTGTTTCACTCTGCCAGCTAGCCTACAAGTCACATTAGCTTATTACAATCATGCTAACTTAGCCGTGTTAGCTTCTTGAAGTTCACCTTAATTAAACGTGTAAACATGTTAAATGCTAACTTGGCTAGCTCTCATTCTGAGTAAAGTTAACGCAGCCTGGTGAAATTAGTTGAAGTCACACGGGTAGAAATGACCAGCTATCACTTCAGGCACTAACTGGAGAAAACCACTTGCCTAATAGCAGTGATAATTTCCCTGTAAAGTTATATTGTAAGACACTAAATGTTATTGTGAAATATGTAATAGTTTAAGCTGCACATCACATTCCTTCAGTGTACTGTTTCCTAAATTGGGATCCCAGTGGGTTTGTGAAAGGTTTTGTTATTATTATTATTATTATTATTCTCTAAAGTAGAAAACTGAAAATGAAACATTTTTCACTCACTAACGTGTCTCTTGAGGTTTCAACTGAATGTGTGACCCCATGTTTCACTTCCAATACAGTAGACTAAAGTCCTCTCTATTGGATCTTGTGAAATGGTGGCTTGTCTTTTCATTGGCCAGTGCTGTCGTTGTTGGGGCTATCCAAAAAATCTCAGTGAAGTGAGTCATTCAATTAAAGCATTTTTTTTTTTAAGACCACTATGGGACTAACCCTGTGCTCTACCCCTGTGACAGCACCACATTAAAGACCAGCCATGTGGTCTGCAGCCTTAATACTCGGCTGCAAGTTAACATGCTTCTCAATTAGTGTGGATCTGAGATTATAATTTAGCATTTTATAAAACAGGCTTACAAGTTAAACTTGTGCATTCTAGTTGGTTAAATTTGCCGTATTTATATCAGATTTGAGTGAGATTTTATTGCACCACTGCCAACGTTTAATCAACCATTGTCATTAATCCAGTTTTCTTTTTTTTTTTTATTGTTCAGCTCCTTAGGGCTTACATTGCAATTCCTAAGTCGTCCATCTGGCGTGACTAAACAAAGGTATTGGTTTAAGTTGAGTCTTAAGCATTGCTGTGTCAGTGAAAATGATAAATTCAGTTTTACTTAGTGTACAAGAACTAAATCAATAAATCAGCCAGGTCTCTACACTTGTCAATATGAGCTTAATGTAGCCATAACAACTGAGGTTTATGTCCATTTCTAAATGACAGGAAATTGCAGTACATAAATGCCAAACTAGGTTTGAGTTAATTTGGAAACAGCCTCGCCTTTACATAGTTTATCCACCACAGAGCTTTGGCGAGTTTATATTTATGCTTAAAAATACTTTTTCAGTATAAATAGTGGTTAGATTTCCTTCAACAAAACAAAGTGTAAGAGATCATACATGTTTACTGTTTTAGTGCTGGAAATAACAATCATATCACCGTTGATTTTTTTGACAAGTAACATTTTACAAAATTTCAAAAAAAGGTCAATCTCTATTTCCTGGAACCCAAGGTGACGCCTTCAGATGTCTTGTTTTTCCGATAAATTGTCCATAACTCAAAACATATCAAACTGAACACTATGAAAACCAGAAGATGTTGACATTTGAGAAGCTGAAACCAGAGAATTTTGTTACTTTATTTGATCGTAAATCCGTTTTGTTCCAGTGTGTAATGCGATGAATATGACAGATTTGCACCATGTATTTATCTAGTGTTTGGTGATGTGGAACATGTTGGTAGTTCTTTGTACGCAATCAGTCAGCAGCATACATGTGGTTGTTTTGTCACAGACGTCAGCAGATATTAGCAAATGGGATTGCTCAGAGTGAAGGCTTGGTATGCAGCCGTTTCAGCCTGACTAGGTGGTTGGTAAAGATTTCAAGTGACTTACAGGAAGTCACATTTATACACAAGACAAAACAATCACACATGCAGCCATTGAAATAAGTAATAATAATAGTAGATAGATAGATATATAGATTATTATAGATAATAGTTAGAACAATCAGGATTGTTCTCCAATAAAATGTCATACACACTGGGTCTAGACAGAAAAAAGATATCTTAGTGTGGGGAGAAGATCAACTTCACTGGAGCTATTGTAGTTTGTCAGCAGTACCTATAAATGATTCAAGCATTTCACTTAGGCTGTAAGAGTGTTACTCAGTATTGATTCATTACTGACTTTTTCTGTATTGATTTTATACTTTTCAAGGCTGTTTCATCCTGACACGCATTACTTATTATCATCTGTATCTTTTCACACTGAAACCAGCGCAAAATACAGAAATATGACGATGTCAAGCCCAGAGGATTTCACATCTCCAAGGACATTTGTAAAATTGAAATGGGTTATCTGGCAACAAAGAGGTTTCCATTCAAGCCGAACATTTTCAAAAGCAGTTCTTCACCCTCTGATTTAACTTATAGTAATTTGTTGTAATGATAGTAAGAATTCTAATCTTGGTAAAGAGCCTTATTGTAGCACGCCAGGCACCTTTAATACATCTGACAGAGCCATCAGTTGCCCAATGGAAATGAAATTTAAGACTTTGTACAATAACATGAAATTTTATAGTTGTCAGAGTAGTGTAAATTTGCCCACTTCTTGGATGAAGGCCTAAACTGAACATGAGAGTATTGCCATTGGAATAAATGCACATTTCCTTTTTCACAAGGTGTGATTTTTTTTTTTTTTTTTTTTGACATGGCTTTTGTGCTTGGATGTGATGTCTGTAAATGGGGCAGCAACCATGTTTTTATAGCTCATTTCTCATATATGTATGTCTCCCTACATGATTTGAAGGAAATATTATGATTCAAGGACCTGGAAGTTTACCCACAACCAAGTTTGGTATTACAATTTCAACAGACCAAACTGGTTTCATGGTTGGAGGGAGCTCCTCAGATAACAACAGAAGGCTGTTCAACATAATCAGCTCCCCCGGCCCTGACACCTCTGAGGTAATACTATCCACAGACACTGAAAAAGCATTTGACAAGGTTGAGTGGAAATACCTTTACTTTACCCCAGAAAAATGTGGCTTTAGTTCTGCCTTTTATTGTTTGAATTAGGTTGCACTATGACTCTCTTGTCGCTCGTGTTGCGTCCCACCCCTTTGCACTTCACAGTGGCTCCAGACAGAAATGTCTTTTCTCTCATCTTGTTTTTGCCATGGTTATTGCACTCTTGGCTGTTTGGCTTTGAGAGGTGTGGATATTTGAGGGCATCACTCACAAACTGTCTTTCTATGTGGATGATCTGCTACTATACCCTGAAGACCGATACTCATAAAAAGAAAAAAAAAGGAAAACTCGTGAAGGTTTTAGATATTTCTGTTTTTGTTCTACGGCTTCAATCATTGATCTTTCTGAGAACAACCCTTCCCCTGTTGTTGATAAATGTTGTTCCTAATTGGTTGTTTTAACTTAATAAACATGGTGATCTGATGGTCGTTTTTGTGTGCTAGTCATGCAGGCGGTGAACACTTCTCTTCAGACTACATAATACAAATGCCCAAAAATTTACTCATTTAGAATGGCACCTAATTTCCCATTGATAAAAAAAGATTGAGTGTTCTGGCCTTTACAAATCTACAAGCTAACCACACACAATAGTAGACTCAAGGATATTCTAAATCACATCAAATTTGAAAAGAATTTATTTTCATTTGCAGACCTCATTAAATCCATTGACACGGTCTGAAAGCCCTTTCATTGAGTACTTGAATAAGGTTACAATCCACCCGGATGATAAGTAGAGTATGTTTTTCACTAACGTCTGAAGAATGTACTTATTTTCCTCTTATTTACTGCATGTTGTTGCACAGCCAAGAGGAACTGGGAAGGATTTGGGAATGTGTGTGTGTGAGGGAGAGAGAGAGAAAGGTTAATAAGCATGTAAAGGTTGAGTATGAGTCGATAAAAGTGAGGGTCAACTCGTGTTCTTCTTCTTGTTTACCTGTCCTGTCTGTCAAATCAGAGACCAATTGATTCTGTCATATTAGATATGTCATTGTTCATCATCTACAATAGTGGTGTATAACTGGTTAAAAATTGGTTAATTTGTGGAAGTTTCCTTTTATGTTTAGTGTTTCTTGTGCTCAGCCTTTCACCTTTTAAAACCTGTTCCACATCAAGCCTGACATCCCAGAGACAGTGTAGAGGTAGAAGTGAACAGTGTTTGTTTAAAGGCCCAGGGCATCAGATTAGTCCAGGACAGGGGATTATTTTGGCTTTGTAAGGCTCCCATCACCTCGTGGGTGCACGCCAGCTGAGGGCAAACTAAGAAAAGATTTGGCCTATATCCTTCAAAGTACCTTAAAACCACTCAAATAAAACCATTTATGATTCTTTAGACTGATGTGCAGTTGCATTCTTGGTTTTGAGAGAAACAGAAATAGTAGTAGACAAGCCAAATGAGAAGTGTGTGTGTTCCTTGAATCCCTTTGGGCAGTGGTGACTCCATGTTAAGCCTCATAATGTAGTTAGTGTCGTTTGACAGACTGGCATGAAATGGAGCATCTTTGTAGTTTAACACATCACACAGCGTTTCCCCAAGGTTGAGATTTATTTGAAGTGGTCCACCTCATGTGATGGGGGTTGGGCTTGTTAAAGCACTGGTGGGAAGCGCTAACATCCAGCAGTTGAGAGCAGGCAGAAAAACAGCGTTGTGTTCATGATCTGGCTTCCAGATACCAGCTGGTAACTGTAAAACTGTAAATGTAAGTAAAAATACTTTTGTGTGTAGAGTCTCTTAATCCCACTGGTTAGAGCTTTAGATATTTATCAGCAGAGTGAATCATCGTTACTCAATCACAAGATGATTGACTGCTTTGATTACCTTTTATTGACGTAAAATAACGTCCAAACATTCTCTTATTTAAATTTCTGAATGTGAATCATCCTTTAGGTTTACTGCAGTTGGTTACTTGATGGCTCTATCCCCGAGAAATATTTAAAATGGTGCTGAGCAGTGATATTAGTAGTAGTGGAAACAGATGTTTTTTTTAATGTTGCCACAAACATCTTATTTGACTACCAGACCTACACAGTGACTGTAAATATCATTAATTAAAATGGCTTGTTAACTGTTTTATTTGTTTGTTCAAGCGTCTAAATACACAGAGGTGTTTTTTTGACAGCTTGTGGTTTACTTGAAATGCGTAGAGTAAACAAAGGATTTAAAATTGATCTGCACCTGTATAGTCGCCATTGATCCATCCATCTATCCTGTGGACGGCTGAGGACACCTTTTGTGTTTGGGTCGGCCACTGAAAATACATTTTTTTATATGTAAACTGTTGTGCTATGTGACAACATTGCCTCCTTTATTTCCCCGCGCTGCTATTTTGCTGAAATAGTCGACTAGATGTGACAGTTGTCATTTGAACCGTAAAGCTGTATCATGGGTCAAAGAATATGCAATCCTGCTTCAGTTTTTATAGCGTTGATTGGATTTCTCTGTAGCAAATTGACAATTATAGCAGAAAAGAGTACACTTTTAATGCTTGTTGCACAGTTACTGCATTTGCCAGAGACTGGTGATCCATCTTTTCCTGGGATGCAAGCCCAGGTTACACTCAACTCTCTCTCACCACACAGGCTATAAAGATATTGTCAGCTTTTGTGGTGCTGCACAGTCTTGAGTGCTGCAGAAATGCCGTCTCATTTGCCTTTGGTTTGAAGTATCTTCCTCAGTGTTCTTGAAAAGAAAAGCCACAAACATTATGAGTCAATTCAGGCTTGATATTGATGAGATTTTGTTGTTGCTGCAATAATGAAGCCCTGTCAAATTGCATCAGTGTGTTTAACACACAGTTGCTTTCAGTACTGTCTTTATTCACCCACTCATGAGCGACATGACCTTGTTTGTCACACTCGCTTCACTTGTTGCTGACACTGGTGATCTTTTCATCACAAGGACGGCACAAATGGTTGGATAATACAGCAGTGTATGAAATTGTTGCTGCTCTACAGTAGATACAGTCCATCAATTTGTTGACAGAAAGCAGTTAAGCCTAGTGTCCTCCCAGATGCTGCAGGCTTGATTTATCTGCAGAACTGTCACAAGTCTTTTATAAATATACATTTTTGAGTTGAGGTTAGTATAGAGCAGTGCTTCTCAATTATTTTCTGTTATGCCCCCCTTCGAAAGAAGAAAACATTTCGTGTTCCCCCTTCTCCCCGCGACTATAAATAGTATCATTTGTCTATCATTGTCATTTATCAATGAAAACTTGTATCTATGGCCGGATCCACACCACACAGCATGCAAGCGGTGCGGGGAGGAAGTTGTCTGTGAGCGTTACTGGAGCACGTGTGTAATTCACACTAGGTATGTGTGCGTGCGCGGCGCATCAGCTGTCAGCCCTGTCTTTAAATGCACGTGACTCAATGTAGTCCCGTCTTTTCAAAAGTGCGATAGACCAGTGATGTCCTAGACTTGCAGTATCAGAGCGGAACCAGAGCGCGACGGAGCAATTGCTCCGGCCTTTGGATAAAAACCTGCGCTGCACCCTGACTATATTTTACACGCTCCGCTCACATGCTCTGGTCTGGGTGTGGGGGAGTTAGAATGAGCTAAATTCAACGACGAGGAGAAAATCGGCCTTTATTTGAGACTGAAGTTTATTACCCAAATGCGTTGCTGCCCGGGGCTGATAAAATAGACAGGCGTCTATTCACCACTCAGCTGTTATTTGCAGCTTTACAGTATAAAACACTTTAACCTACAAAACAAAAATTAATAAGACAATTTGTGCTGATTTTTTTTTTCATATTTCCTTTTCCTTGCTCGGTGCAAAAAACCCTGCCACCTACTGTAGTGGATGGGCAATTACACTTTATTCTGGTACGGCAAAAAAAAAAGCATGTTCCCGGGGTCACACGCGACCCCCCGGCATCTCACCACTATTTGAGAAGGACTGGTATAGAGAAAAAGAATTTAAAAACTAGAAGACCGAGATGCCTGTGAAGATGTGATGTGTGGGTTTCCCTCAGAGCACATCAATACTGTAACATGGTGGCAGCGAGTGGGCGGTTCTGTCCCCATTGTCATGATCGTGCTGCAGAATCCACTGTCATCTGTAGAATCAAAGAGAAACATTGTCTGCCTCGGATGATACACGCCTCACTTGGGATATTGATGAGTAAATGAGAGAACATCCACAAACGACAAAATTGCTGCAGTCCAAAGTGGAAACACATGATCAAGTGAAACTTCAGTACAAACGTCAATACTTTTTTTCCATCTTTTTTTTTTTTTTTTTGAACAAGTAGTAACTCTATTTCAGGCCAGAATGTGTGTTAATGTTAAAAGCTCCTCTATCCTGTTTATTTTCGCTGCCCGTGCACACATGGAAATAAGATTTATATGTCAGCTTTGGTTTGCAACATGCTCACATCAAAGCAGCTTCAGTTTATAGACCTCTGAAGTGTTGTCATTTCAGGCTCACAGTGATCATGTCCAGTTCCTTTCACTGTGCATGGGTAAAGAATTAACTGGGATTATAGGCTCTATTTGTTTGATTCTTCAGGACATACACTGTAAATATGATGGGGATAGTTTATTAAGCAATATGTGTTTTCAGCTTTTTGATGAAAACATGAACCACGAAACCAAATCTAGATTTTGTGTCATCTCTTGCATCCTTTTTTCTGCTTTACATTGTTATTGTCACTGCAGAACTGGTTTACACCTGTGTTACTGGCCACAATAAAACCGTGCAATATCCACTGATCTCGAATGAAATAGTCAGTGTTTGGCATGTTGTTACAGGAAGTCATATCGGGCCCTCAAGGTTTGACAGTAATGATTGGCCAGTTGCCCTTGGCAACCACATTTGGACCACAGTCAACCATTTTGTGGAGCCTGGTTGCTCTTTTTGGTAACAAGCACACTGATTAGTCTGTGCTTCAAATAAAATCTTGCACATAGGCAAACAAGCTGCTGCTGTTTCTTTAATATATGTAAATAAGGTCATGTTAAATAATAAACCACATCACTGACAAACCCAGAAGACATTTGCTGACACTGTTATTAAGCGAATTAAGTAAGCGAACTCTACATTATAGGTCAAATAAAACAAGCAATTTGATAACAGGCATAGTTGGATGAACAATCAAAACAAGTGTGAGAAGCAGTCTTTGAGAAACCCTGCACTCTTTAATAAAGGTTTTGCGTAGCATGAATAATTGTGATCTGATTAATGGAAAACTATAAAGAGCACATAAAAACAGCCACATTAGAGAATCCACAGAATGGGCGACACCGTGTGCAGCAGCCTGTCCTGTTACACTGTTTACTACAAATTCTTAAACAGCAAAAGCATCTTAAGACTTAACTCATTTGTTGGTTCTTCTGATCAAATTAAACACAAGTGACAAGCCACTGATGTGATTATACTGCAGGAAGTCATTATCTGTCCCTGCTCATTTTCTCATCAGTTGGACAAGGTGGTGGAACCAGATTCACCTATTTTGGACATAAAATGTATTCCCTGCTCAGGGTGAATGTGTGCTGTGTAATTTTCTCACCAATCTAGGAAAGTCAATCTCAAGAGTAGAGCTTCTACACAAACGTTAATCAAAAACAAGCAAATTAAGCAACACTCGAAGTAATCATACACTTCTCAATCACCCATTACAGAAAACCCACAGTATTGAAGCTGGACAGATCACACTGTGTAGCTGCAGGCAGTGTGTATTGATTTCTTCTGGCATCCATGCCATTGCTGTAATGTTTACTGCACATTATAAAAACATCTGCAGCATGGACATTTGTCTAAACAGTCAGAGAAGCAATCTTGTGGCTTTAACACAAGTGGATTGGACTGTCCTGACTGCTTTGGGAAAAGATGGGTGGGTAACGTTTCACTCAACAGCTTTAGGCAGATTTATGTCTTTGTGTTGAGATGTTGTGGTATGTACATGCAGGGCAGCGGAGGATATATGGACTGCATGGAGACGACGAACTTTGCTTTCCGGATTTTTCTGTGTTTGTGTTTTCCAAAAAATTTCCACTGGCAGTTGTATTTGTTGATAGAGAACACAACCAGGAGCAGGTTGAAGAAAACGCTCGGTAATGCTCCCGTTCACTAATCTTAGACAAATGTGTACTTTCGGATGCTGCTAAGTCATTCCCCCTGGAAGCTTTCTTTTAACCACCGTCAGCTCTGTTTATAACAAAGGGAACAAATGAAGGTAAACCCAATTACTTTGGGTGTATAATAAATGCAGAACACGTCCTGATAATGTACTACACATCCATCTTGAGAGGTAGCAGTGCCACAACAATCTACCAGTTAAATCCTCCGCTGAACTATAAATCAGTCCTCATGCCGTGGGCATCTACACCAGGAGCAGAGAGACAACTCGACAGCAAAGCATAAATTCAGCTTTACTGTTATTACTAGTAAAGTGAAATATTGAGATCCTCCAAGCTGTGAATATATCAGACTAAATATGTAATACAGCATTGCTGAAAACGAACACTTGTGCTATTTTCTCTGTATAGGGTGCCTAAGATTTCGATTGTACTGCAGCTGTAATCTGCTAAAGAAAATAGATTGGATTCTGACATTAAAGGGGGATATCATATTTGACAGTAAATCTGTTTGCTTTGCATTTTAATCTGGCAGCCTCTATAAAAGAAGATTGACAATGTTGGAGAAGATGAAAGCAGACAGGCATGTAGAATAGAAGAGGTAGATTACTGGAGGAAAAGAGAAGGCGTGAGTGACAGTCTGAGGAAGAAGCAAGAAAACCTGAGCTGTTTGAATTTTTATGAAGGCAGAGCATCAGAGCTCTGACCCAGCTCACTAACATTTTTGGAAATGGAAGCACCTGCAGCCTTATCGTTTCCTTTAGCGAATGACCAAGTGATCGGTCACGGTGGAGGCAGATATAAAACAAACAAACAACAAAACAAAGCCGTCAGATATCTGGATAAGGCACATGTACTTCAGTTAGAATTGGGTGGTGGTTGTTTTTTTTTTTTAATGTTTCATGATTACTTTCTAAAATTGCAATGTGTTTTTGCAATGTGGAAACTATGGCTGTTTACAGCTGCGGTTCCAGGAGTTTAAGAAACAGAAAACAAAACTGAGTTTGAGCCTTTTTGAAAAAAATAAAATAAAATTAAAAGATGGATGAGGGTCAAAGCAAGTTAAAATATGGGAGTAAATATTGGAGAAAAGTATTTATGCGAAAGCATCAAATTAAACCAATGTAGTTTTATCATCATACTGTCTGTAGGTGAGGGTGGCTATTTTTCCTTCACTGGAATGCAGCAGTTATCTCTCCACTCCCTTACATTCATTTTCTGGGATTTCAGCTGTCAGCAGGGAGTGAGTGTCAGCACTCTGTCTGATGTTTCTGCCTATTAATTGTGTTTTTTTTTTTTGGTTGTTGTTGTTTTTTACTTAGATGCAAGTCCCAGCTTTCAGATATAAGTATTTACCATGGAAACAGCAGCTATAGCAGAATTAATTAATCACTAATTGATACAAGCTCTGTCAAAAACTTTCAGCATTTAATCAATCACGAGTTGGGTCTGAATTAATGCTTTACTCCTGATACTCATCAATTTTCCAATGTGACACTCGAGCCTCTCAGGAACAGATCAGCGCCACATTGATTCTGGAAAACGACCATGCCACAGTGACAATGGCATTCGAGACTTGTTTTGTTGACTTGACTCATGTTGAGCAGCTGCTGGGAGGAGGGGGCTGGCAGTTATTTGAGGTTAATGGTCGTCCATGCCCTCTCTCCAGTTAGACACTTTCATGGCAACACCTCAACTGCTCATGTTAGCAACAGTAGCACAGCGTATTAGTCATTCAGCAGGTGTCTGTTGTCTCATAGTTATACCACTGTGCCGCATGATGTTTCTGTTGCTCTAGTGCAGGTTTTTGCGAGTCAGCCATCTTCCATATGGCAGTTTAACAGAACTTTCCTTACAGATTATACTCATGTAACAGCTGTAAACATCCAGAGAAGGTAAGCTATATCTAGATATCTTTAGCTTGAGTGAATGTATTTTGTGCAGATGGATATTTCAGTTTATAGTAAGAACTGGACTCCTGGCAGTCAGACAGTTCAGGAATGTGTGTAATAAACATTACACAAAAGACTGAAGTAAAGAAAAAAGAAATGCCTTTATCTTATTCTATTCCACACACACACCCACCCATAAAGACACATACAGACGCACACACCCAGCAGTGTTAGACAAGGGACTTGTCTGCTCTGTGGCCTCTAGGCCTCATCCTTTCACTTCTCCTCTTCCCCTGTCATTTGTCTGTTGGTACTTAAGTTACCCAACACATTTATTCATCTCATTTTGTTTTCATCCTGAAAACAAAATTAAGTGGATGGGTGAAAAAAATGTAATATGGACATTCAGGTTTTACACCAAATACCAGATCAAACTTGGCACAGACAGTTGTTACTCTACCTGAGTTTATCTCGGGCTTTTTGAGTTTATTTTGAGATTTGCATCCTTGCTATCACACACTCGCTCTTGTGTGCCGTATCTCTCTCTTTAAACAAAACTCACACTCCCACTTTTAGCGAAAAGGGCAAGTGGTTGTTTTATGTGTGCAAGAGAGACATTGTGTACTCCCAAACAAACAATGTTTTGTAATATGCTAATCAGTGTTTCTATCTGCCTTTTAATATGCCTACTGTGCTGGCATTAAAGTGTAGAAAGTGCATACAGTGGGCATCCAAGTACTGCACAGTACTCTGAAGTACTGCACTTGCTGGTAGTGGCAGTGGGTCATATATCTAAAAGCTGGCCTCCGTCCTGGTTTCAGGAAGAAAATCCATCTCAAAAATCCATCTCAAACCTTAATAGAATCTTTAGACTTCACACCAAGTGTTTTCTTTATTTATTTTTTTAGTTGTACTGTTTCTTATTTTACATGTGTAGAAGTTTCCCTATACTTTGTCATCTTCATTTTTGACACACTCCAAGTGTAAAAATGAACCCAGTACAGATGTGTTTGTGACTCTCTGCTGAATCACGGTGAAGAGGAAACCCATACATCACCAGTTTAGCTCAGTGGCATCCTCACATTAGTTAAGAATGAAAAATGATTTGGAGCCCGACTTCAGTCACACTAACTAGAGGCAGTCAGGTGCGATGGTCACCCTGATTATTCTTTAACGAGAAAGACCTTGAGTCTGCAGAGTCTACCGGCCACTCCAGCCTCCCTTCTGCTGATTCCAGAGTCTGATAAAAATCAAACGTCCTTTACTAAAGGGAGGGTTGTTTATTCTGAACAGCTCAGAAAGAATCAGGAAGAAAAACCCAAGAGGAGCCGAGGAGGAAATGCCTATTAAAACTGAAGCAGTCATTTTCTATTATATTAGAGGATTACATGGGAAACTGAGAGAGCTAGAGCCCAGTGTCTGTGTGTTTAACGGAAAATGTTATGAAATTATATGGACTTGACTATTAAATATTATTGGCTTTTCAAGTAGTGCTGTAGGTGATTTTTATCATTTGGCCTCACAGCCCTGTTGATGAATCACTGTAATATTTTCTCACTAGTGTTTTCTACATGATTCATACATACCAGTACTGAATTCCTGGAGTGGTTAAGTGTGAAACCATTTCTAATGATACTCGCCACTGCTGTTCTCATTTGACAATACTAAACCTTGTTTTTAAATGGTTGATAAATACCAGATGCATCAGCCAACACGGCGACAAGCACACATCAACATGACCTGTCTAACCACCCCCGCAGCATATCATCTTTTTAAACACTCGTGTTTCTCCTGCAGCTGCAAAATAGCTGTTCTACATTATTTTATGACAAGCTGTCAAGATTCTCGCCAGTCGGTGCTATTTTGTGAACCAGGTGTCCTCATCTTGACGGTAAATTAAGTCCAATGGTCAAGACTAGTTAACATTTCCTGGTGAGAGGACACCCTGAAGTTTTATTTTTGCTAACTCTAATATCTTGCCACAGAGGAGGGTTAGTTGTTGACCCTGAAGTCAACACAAAGCACTTCAGAGCTCCCTGATCTCCACCGGTACTTTTCTGAACTATGAATTATTCAGTTTCATGCTTATTGGTGTGGTTCTCTTGCTTTGTTTTCTAGTTTTACACTTGATTTTTTTCCCCGCAAGGCCATAAACACTAAAAAAAACTTTTACTCCAACAGTCCATTGGCCCTTTTGGATGAAATTATGTCCAGACTGTGATTTAATTTTGATACTTGCAACACATTTTGCACAGCTTGTGTGAGTGAGAAAACCACTCCGTTCTACAGGACATTAATTTGATGTAGTGTTTCATTCTGTCCTTCCTTGATAATGTCACAAAGCAGGTCTTTTTTTTTTTAATGTACTATCTGATTTTCCTGTCGCAAAGTCTTGCTGAACTGCTGGCACTTGCTTGCTTAATTAACTGACTGTACCAAATTAGTTTAATCTTGACAACTTGACTTGAGCTGTGGACGGGAATTTCATACTAATTGCTGGATTATTTGAAACTCCACAGGCAAGCGGGCAAGGTGACAATCTGTCAATAATAGTAGGTGCCTCTTTATCAACCATAATATCTGACATTACAATAGAAGTCATTACTCGGTGCCTTCTGTTCTCAGTATCTCCACAATTGGGATCATAAATCTGTCGCTGTATTGTTATGCAGATGACACAATCCTATACTTTAAGGCATTCAGTAAAAAGAAGTCTAAAACCATCTGCTGTTGAATGAAAGCAAATCCAAAATCATTTAATTCAATCATGCCGACTGAAGGATTGTTACTTAATTTATTTCTGTTGGCATTTAACTAATAGTGCCATCATTATCGTCACAAATGTCTTAGTTTTCACGTCAGTCTTTGAAAGATATACCACAACAAAAGCCAAAGCAGACATTAGTTGTGGAAAGATTTCATTGTGTAGTACTGATTTTAATTGACAGTTTAATCATTTGACAGCTTTATAAAAAGAGAGTACTGATACTGAACCAGCTCAGTGTATTGACAGAAACAGTTTAGGTCTTCAAGTTTTCAGTCTTGGGGGAAATGGTTGCAATAATTGAAGGGAATAATGAGTAACTAGAGACTTGATTAGCAACTGTTTGATAACGTTTTGAACTAACAAATATTTTCAGTGAATTTTTAAAGAACAAAATGTCATTTTTCTAACTTTACAATGTAAAGATTTAGTGTTTTCTATGTCATGATATTTGTATTTCACAATATAAGTCATAAAAACAAGATTATAGATGCCACCTTGGTTTATGGGAAATTATAACTGTGTTTTTTTTTTCCATTTTAGTGTATTTTTATGGATAAAATGACTGAATAATTCAACAAGATGTGCTGCAGTTCTCTACACCGTGTTTTGTGCAAGTGGCTGCAAACTATAAGTACACAGACACTGAAATTATGATTTTTCCTCTGAACATTCAAAATTTAGACGTAGAATGAAAGTGACCAGATGAAAATCTATTATTTATTGAACTGATAATAAGAAGGCGCTGAAAGGACGCCGGTGTAGAGTATGGAAAGATCCACATTAATACCCCTTATTAATATTTAACAACTTCCCACCATATAGGTGGCTATAGTAATGACATATTAATCAAAATTCTTTACAAGTTTCAATCTAAAGCCTGTTCTCTGAGCTCTGATCCATCAGTGAACAGACAAGCACTCATTGAGCTCTCTTCACAGTTGACCACAAACACAATCAAGGGTGTCACAATAGACGCCGCTGCTGTTCCTATATCGACTTTGCATTGAGATGGAGCATCTCAATTATAGGATGAAGAGACCAAAGATAATTAGAAGTGTTTTGATAATCAAAGTGACTGGCTTGTGTAATTCACAAATCATGGCAGAGCACGTTAATGGAACTGCTCTTGTTTCTGCTGGAGTCCTCTTTGAGCACAGGGAAAAATCAATCTGGCACCTTGTCAGTGTTTTAAGATCAGGGCTTCCTTCCACCCTGGCCAACATGCAAGTGTTCTTTCCAACCTCTACATCAGCTGTTGCCACAGACAAGCCACAATTTGATAATTTAATTGTACTCACGGGTGAATCAAATTTCCAGTTTAGACTGGCCACCACTGTTTAGGTTTGACAAAATTATGATGGTCCCAGTGTCATTTTTCCATATTTTCCTCTCTACAAATATCGGGGAATAGTGTTGACACTGTGTGTGTGGAAATCAAGTTAGTTCTCATAATATTTCACAGTGAACAAGTGCTCTGTGACAGACACTTGCAGGAATAAGAGTAAGATAATTTACTAGCATCTCCACTTTCAAATGACAGTAAATGTACTTGATGTCACTTTGATTCATGCAAGGCAAATGTTTGTTTACTTCCAATATTTCAAGTGTGATATTTAGCTCAATTTGATTATAGTTCACACAGAATCTGCTTCATCTGTCATCTGCATAAACCTTGAGAGCAAGTCTTTATTCTTTCGTTTTAATCTACTGATAGCACCATCAAAGCCAGCACCAGTTGTCTCCCCTGATAATTTTCCACGTTATTCTAGATTAATGTTGGTTTGAGAAGAGCTTGTTTGGACCATTTTCAAAATATAAGGTTGGTGTTTTTTCTGGTTTTGGGATCGTCTCAGAAAATGTAGAGAATTTTTGACAATCTCTAGCTGAGCAGGTCTTAATTTATGAGCATGATGTTCAGGTGAATTTGTTGGCAGTCGTCTACCGTTTATCCACTTTTAGACATGCCACTTCAAGATATCGTCATGCTCCACAGTTTCCTCTTTAATGCAGGATCTGTCTGCTTTTAAGAAATACATTTTACATTTTACATTTCATACATATGAAGGTTAATTTATTTGAGAGTAAACATGTGAATGAAGTGTAATCTCTATTGTTTTTATTGCTGTTGATCTTTTGCTTTGTGCCAGTGAATAGTGTATTATTTTAACATATTGTCATAGAATTGAGCCAAACAACAAAATTATTGAAAATCAACCATGTGTTGGCTGTTGTGCCAGATGTTGATGTTTTTTTTTTTTTTTTGGATGATCTGACACGAAGCCTTAAAAAAGACACAGTCAACATAAAATTTTAATAGTTATTTAGTTTGTTGTCGACTGCTGGTGCCATGGGGTTTTTAAACTAGCAGAACAATTTATATGATTTGCTGATTTTTAGACATTGATGACTAAGTGGGTGATGTCATATTTTCTGTTTGTGAATGATGTCACTTTATTCTTTGGGGGAAATTATAATTGATCATAAATAGAATGAACAGTAATTTGGCAGATAGAGTGATAATGAAAACAGTTTTAGATCTGAAGTTTACAACTAGCAGCACTGTTTTTTTTTTTTTTCCTTAATAAAACATCACATTGTCAACAAATCCATGAACTCACAACACACACTCCAATGCAGTGCTACATGTTAATGCCTCTGACTGAAGATTAGCTGCTGAAAGAAACATTGGTGTTAGTGAGTGTATGAATATAGTGCTGTATTTATGTTCCTGGTTATTTAATAAGTACTGAAATATTTAACCAGTGTAGCTACACTATAGTTTTCTGCATTAGTTTCAGGTGTTAATGCACTGGTTGTTTGAATAGGATGGACGTTAGGTTATTTTAGACATGTTCACACCTATTATGTTGCTAAATATGAAAATGTTTTTTTCCACCCTTGGTTTTGCACTTAAGACCATAATGAGCTGTTATTTTTCACACCAGAAACAGAGCTTTTCTAACACGCTGGTGTGTCCTGGTCTTTGATTTTTTTTTTTTTTTTTTAGAGGTTAGCCTAGCTGTTGTGAGGTCGGCCTGTAATGTCAGGCAGGGCTTTTTCTGATGCCTCTAACTTTTTTTCTGTAATTGCTCAAATTGAGTGTCAGTGGAGCCGATCAATTTTGATTTATTGTCACACAACATGGCAATTGCTGCTTAAGTGTTAGCGTTTATGAACCGTGATCAAATCAAATGACCTGAAAACTGGAGTGCAGGTGTTTTGCTCAACACTTGTAAAGATTACAAGACCCTGACAATAGCTAGTGATCAAATATTATTTTATCAAAAAGAAAAAGACACGCATTGTTTTTTTTTTTTTTTATCTGCTGAAACCAGCGTTGGAGTATGATACAGGTTGAGGCAGTGTGAGTTTTGTTTAATGCTGCATCGCACTGTAGTCTGGACACTGGCCAGAGAGCATTCTGCATATTTCACACTTGTTTGATTACTGTCAGTTTGAGTCGTGCAGCTGCCAGTCCAGGAGAAACAGATGGAAATAAAAGACCTTTGAGCAATAATATTCACGTTATGAATTAAACCGACTGTGGGTTCAGGGAGTATCGACTTAAAGTGACCTATTTTCTCTTCTAATTTAGGTTGAATAAGCTTTTAATTTAATCTTGAGATTAAAAAAAAAATAGCAAACATGTTTTTAAGAAATGTAGGGAACACCAACAAAATCATCATTGCAACGCATGCATACTGAATATGAGCTACAGTGAGGTCAGCCTTCTTGTTGTTGACATATTTACTGATAAAGATGCTGGCTGACCGACAGACTCCTGATTCCCATCACCTGGATTGGCGCAGTGCATTTCTATTTTGGTAATCAGCCCAAGCACACAATCCAATTACATAGAGGTTACTGCTGCTGGTTACTGCTGGTTGCTCCGGACGGGGACCTGCTTTTAAATGACCTGCAGAGAAGAAAAGGAAAGCACATTTCCAGTAGTTCACACCTACAATTCAAGTTTGTTTTTCCTGCTTTTGTCAATGCCAGAATTGCTTTTCAGTCTGCTCACAGCTCGTATAGTAGTTTCCTGACTATGAATCTGAACACGGTGTAGAAACGAAAAAAATCATGTATGTGCCTCAGATGACAAAGATCCTGTGTGTTCATTCAGGTTTGTGTTGTCTAAAGAAGCTGAGCCTGGCTGTGTGGGACTAATGTTATTATATCTTATATTTACCCTTGTTAATGGACATGGAAGCAGTAATGCTCGTGTGTAGTGTGTCAAATACACGGCATTCCAGGAATTTAAACCCATGTTGCGTAAAACACCAACTAGAAATTACAATTTTCCAGATCTTACAGCTTGCACTTTCGGCTTTGGGTGGTGTCCTACTCCACTACTCCTTTGTGGTGCAGGTTTCCAACAGTGTAGATGTGAGCTTGACATTTATGTCATTACAATGTTCAACTGTCATAAAAAAAAGCCCTGATAAAAGGAATTGGTAAAAGCTTGGAGGTATATGATTCATGTGATCCGGTCAACTCGGAACAGGTTCTCAACTGGAACTGCTTTTCAGTTCCCAGCACTAACCTTCATTTGGAAATGCCAATCCTCAGAGAGTCACAATAGATTTGCACACTATATAGGTTTGTTTGGGTGAGGTTTGAATTGCAAGTACAATAGTGGTTTTCTTTTTATCATCAATAATCAATCATTTTATCTAGAAGATAGTCAACAAATACAAACACCCTCAATTTAAAGGGAGATTAAATTAAACAGAAACTAAACAAAGGATCTTGTTTCCTTGCCTTTGGTTTAATATTTTAATTACTATATAGGGTTGGGTGTTGGCCCAGCTCAACTGTTCCTGGATATCCATCACTGTTCAGCCAGTCAGTGCTTGTTTGATACAGCGAGCCACAGCTATGCTGAACATGTAGATGAGACTTTGTAGGCGTAAAAATTTCCTCTGCGACCTATTGTAAACCAGACTCTTTCCTGAATCTCTGCAAGACAATTTAAAGTATCTTTTGAGAAGCATTTTTCAGTCCTTAATGAGATTTGGAGCAGTGGGAGCAAAGATGAAGCAGTAATCATAATGACTATACACGTATTTTAAGCAAAAAAAAATTAAAAACATTGTAGCATAGTGCAGGTTTTTATGAGTTTAATTATTGCACTAGCGACTATGAATGAAGGCTTGGGTCTAGTGGTGTGCCAGTAAATATGAATTTATGAGAACTAATTCAGTTCATATGATATTTATTGTTCTAAATGAAGGTATTAACCTAAAAATGTGTTTAAAAATGAGGATTTCATACCATATACTGTGATAGATTTGCCCCAAAGAATTGTACTAAGACGCAAGTCTAATTTAGGAGCTTATGTCATTTATTCCTGAGCTGAGGAGTGGATTTTTAGGCACACAGTTCAAACTTTAATTACCTGTTCTCCATTCTGACATGCAGGACTTGAATTTTCCCTTGCACATGTTGTTATTTTCCACCTTTTCCTTTCCACTGCCTCTGGATCTTCACCTCTGCCTGTCAAATACAAACAACGAGCAAAGAATGGCTGAATGAGTCATGTGTTGTGGTTTGTGCCTGGAGAGTCGGTTCAGATCCTTGTTTATGGATGAACCTCATAATGTAATTTCTGCTTTCTGCACAGATGGTGTTCTTAACAGTCACATGCAGAAAACAACACAACACCAGCTCCAATTTTAGTCGTGTTCCAGGGCAAATGGACCAGAAATCTCTTTCCCTTGTCTCTTCTTTGCACTTTCATGGCAGATTCACCCTTATGTGGCCTCTGTGATAGATAGCTGAATGAAACTGGATCTGCGAATAAAAGGACAAGCACTCAGGGAGTTGCACAGCCTGCATGCCTTTCGCTCAACGGGGCACTCACTGGGACATTTCTTCAGCGGGGCTTTTTCAAAAGGGGCTTGCACTGCAGTTCCAGCTAAGGGCAGTACAGTAGGTCAACTGCCGATAGAGTTACAACCTCTCTTTTGTGAAGGTGTTGGACAAATTAGACCTCACAACTGTTTACCCAGTCAAACAGGGACAGCTGCATCTCTCCACCCTCCAAAACCTGCCACTGACTGTTGTCCCTTTGGGCGACCATCTGTGAGGAAGGAACACGCTTGGCGATCAAATGATTGTTCCACACTTTTACCTCTGTCAATGCTGGGGATGATATGAACAGCCCCTTAACTGAATCAACTCCAGCTCTGTGCTGTATATGATCCAGCTGCCATTTTAAACTCTTGTTCAAATGCGAGAGAGAGAGAGAGAATAATGGATAGATGGTGCAAAATGACTCCTTCACTGTCAGTCAGAGGGAAAGATTTATTTGTTGTATTTTACGTCTCAAGATAAAGCTGTGTTTATGAACGGAGTCTTGTGTGTCATAATCGGACAAATGGGTAGATACATATAATATTTCTTTGAGCTCTCCCATTATAGAGAGATTAATTTAATTGTACGGCTAACGGTAATGAAGCAGAAAATATGCTGATATCCGATACAATCTCTTTGGATTCTGTCATAGTTATTCCAGAAGCTTCAGGGTTTGACTCGATAAGCCCACCAGGATGAGCTGTATTTACACACGACTAATGGTCTGAGGATGTGAAGCGAATTTTCAAATTATAATGCCAGAGTTTTGTGGTTTAAAAATGCTGCCCGTGTCTGCTGTGTTTGTTATTTCACAAGTCTAATAAATAAAGTTAAATATTCAACACTATTTAGCAAGTGGAGCTTAACAGCTTGACTAAAAAATATTCACGCTCCTCATGTTTTATCCATGTTTGTGGGAAATTCTGCAGTTATCTTTGAGAAAATAATTAAATTGTCTTCGTTGCTCTAGATTGAATTAAAGCGTTTTTTATTATAGCTTTTTATAAAGACAGTAGCGTGTCCTGGAAAAGTCTGTAAGGCTAGCAAAAACAATGTCAGATATCTAGGATTTATCATCTGTAAAATAAACACACTTTGGCTCCTAATCAGAGGCAGGGCTACACTGTGTTTGTCTGAATTTGTCAGTCGAGGTGCTGCAGCACAAAGAGAATCATCAGAATTCATGTCTGTTTGTGGTGGTATTGATCTCTCACCCTCGCTGCCACCCCTCAAGGGTCTTTTGTGCTCAGGCTTCCTTCACGTTCTTCCTGGCAGTGGGAGATGAGAACTACAGATGTTAGTTTTAATTATTTACCTTCATGCAGGGAGCTTCTCAGGGAAGTATAAGTGCAAGATTTTTCCAGAGAAATCTCTCTTCTGCAACCCATTCATCTTTGTGTTTTACACCATCAACATCGGGTCGTTTACAGCATCTTAATTTGTGCTTCAAGTTCCAAATGTAAAAATTGGAGCACGTTGTAAATTGGCTGACTTGTAACTTTGAGTTATTTGTGTGACGTGAGTATTCAATCATACTGTTAGCAGTGTTGCACAATGAAATAAGGTGGTGACATGAATATGCGGGTCTATAATGTTTATTTATAACATTAAATCACCGATAACACTTGTTTTCATCATTCACAGACATTTTTCTATTCCAAATACAATCAGTTGTGGTGTTTAAACTTGATAAACTAATTGGTGGATTGGCTGCGCTGAGGGAACTGAGGCAGCTGCCAAGGCAAACTGCTCTTATGTGTTATTCACAGTGTACTTGTAATATTTCTCATTAAAACATTTCCCAGCATAATTTCAGTGTAGTGTAAAACTACGAAGATGAAGATGTTAAAGAATCATTTTTTTCCACAACCACTTACTCACGCTGAATGATCAAAAAGGGCAATCTGACTTCTAAACTCAAGGTTTTCTATATTCTTAATCTGCATCATGTCCAGAATTAGCCTTGGATACGATCTGTCCAGGAATGTTGTATTTGTTTGTTTAAAGTTATGAAACATGATGACCTTTTGGGCTGTATTGTGTAAGCAAATAGAAGAAACTGGTGTTCTCTGGAGGCGTACACTGGTTCATTCATGCTTTTAAGCTCCTCTGTTAATGCAAGATTACTATTGTGCTCTTGAGTTGAAAAGGCACGGCTCCATAAACCATGTGGGGGTGTGTGAGGCCAGCTACTCCTTATTTATCAGCAGTGACACTATCGGCAGTGCCTTGTGAAAAGAGAGCCAGTCATTCAGAACAGTGGGGCCACCTTGGCTGTCAAAGCAGGATTTAGGCTACATTTCCCATGGTTGCCATGACGACTGTGGGAAGTGATTATGAAGAGAGGGTTTCGGAGCAGTGCTGTCACACCAGCGGGTATTACCATAGTGGTTTGTGCAGTGATGATCAGAGAATTACTGGCTCATGATCAAACGATTTTTTTTTTTTTGTGTGTGTGTGCATCTTGTACCCAATGAAATGTTCAGTTCTGCGATGGCAGAGCTGCAGCTCTCCTATTTCCATGTCAAAATGATAAGACTAATGTGATTCTCTTCTCTTCTCTCTCTAGGGACTATGTGGTTAAATGGGACAGGAACGAGTAGACCGTGAGTATTCTCGAACCCTTGCCCCGCAGTCCCAACCGTCTGAGAGGGTGTCGGACCTCACTGAGGCAATCCTGGGCCGTTGGCACTAAAATGTCCCTAAGTGGTGGCACTGCAGGCGGGAAAGGTGTGGACTCTAATGCGGTGGACACTTACGACAGCGGGGATGAGTGGGATATCGGTGTTGGAAATCTGATTATTGACCTTGACGCTGACTTAGAGAAAGACAAACTTGAGATGTCTGGTACCAAGGACGGCATGGCGGCACCACCCAGTGCAGTGGCAGCGTTGCCCGACAACATCAGGTTTGTTAGTCCAGTGTCTGGCTCTCAAGGCAAGGAAAGCAAATCCAAATACAAGCGCAGTAAGAACTCTAAAGACAATAGTAGCAAAGCTTCAGCTGGAGATGGGGGCAAAAAAGAAACTACAGGACGGACTCAGGGGGAGCCGACAGGCACAGCAGCGAGTGCAGGAGCTGCTGGCGGTAATTCCACCTCTGGGAGGAACATGGAAAAAGGGGGCAAAGCCTCTCGAGGTGTTCTGAGTGGTAAAAAAGAGAAGGAAGGGGCTAGTGGGAAAAGTAAGAAGGACAAAACAGATGGAGCCCCTGTTGTGGCAATAGCTGCTGTGGAGAAGGATGTTGTGTCTCAAGCCCAAGTTGCTTTGGGGAATAGTCGTAATACGTCCTTTGAGAACACACAATCAACAGACTTGGCAGAAGCCAATCAAATGGGGAGTATTGCACTTGAACCTGTTGGGATAGTACCAGCATTGACCACAAAAACTGAACCAGAGGATGTGGAAAATGGTAATGGTGAATGCAAGACGTTAAAGAAGGTGAAAAATGAGAAGGTAAGCTTTTTCTTTTTGCTTTCTTGAGATGCTGCATGGATATTTTGTGTGTGTGTGTGTGTTTTATTACATATTATCATTTTGTTGTTGGTTATATTTGTCTCCAGCTAAATGATTAGTTTCAATAGTAGCTGTACACCAACACATTGTGTTTCCAAAGTTGGATTCTGAACAAGGGTCATGAGTTTTTCGCGTGAGTACCCTCAAAGTTCAGTAACTCATTTGTCTGTTAAACAATACTCTTTAATTATAATGGTGTGAAATGATAATACAGTTTATACAGCTGGACACAATGGCCATGAACACACTGGGGTTCTTCAACATGTCCTTTGTGATAGCCTGTCTCTTACAGCAGACTTAAAGACGCTCTACTGTTTCTGACACCATTTGACACGTGATGCATTAAAAGATCTGCCACTTTTTTATCTTCTATTACCACACAGTGAAAAAAATAGCACCCTTAACCAATATGATACTGAGAGCAGCTACAGGAAATGACCAGCACAGTGGTGTTCTTTTTCCTGTCTTATCAGCAGAGGCTTGATTCATTTTCAAACTGATACTTAAGGGGACTGATATAGAAAATATAGAAATAGACTGATAAAGAAAAAGATCCTTCATGAACATTAGCCAGCAAAACAAGTGATAATGTCAGACAAGAATTTAATGGAGAACATTAGCCATGTACATCACATTACGCCTGTGAAGTTAAGTAAATGTCACGTCGTGTTCAGAGTTTTTTTTTTTTTTGCGCAATTTCAACACTGACATTGTCATACAAGAACAATATAAAGATCCATGTAGCTGTTCACCCACACTTATCTTGTTCACTCAGAGTTGATCTATCACTGTGTCTATTGTACGCCTCATAGCAGCCTTTTCATGCTCTCACAGTATAAAAGACAGCAGAGCAGGGAGGTGCTGAGGACTGTTTTTGTCTGTCATCGTGTTCCATTCTTAATCCCACAAGCCCCAGTAATGCCTGGTGGAGCAGTATGTGGGGGAGGGAGCTGGTGCAAAGCACGCCTTCGCCGTTTTTCCTGCTGCTCTGAAAGTGGCATGGGGGGATGGGCTGCAAGGAAGCCTGTTTGATTCCTTAAATCCAGGACACCCAGGCATGAGCACAAGCTGCAGTGTCTCCTCGGAGCGACGGCTATGAAAGGGAATTTCAGGAAAGTCTTTGTAATCATAATGTATTTAAAATGAAAAGGCTTTTGAAGGAGAACCACATGAACTGGTTGACAGCACTGAATAAAGGAGAGAGGTCACAACTGCTTTCAAATAGCTAAGTGGAGAAATGTATTCTTGAGAATGTAATGGAAAAAAAGATGTGATTATGTTGCTGCACACAACAATTTTGGCTGGGAGAGCAATTTTTAGTTTGGCAGCCCCAGTTAATGGATGTGTTAAAACTGTATTAAAGGAGAGAATGTCATAAAAAAGTACATAATCTCTATCTGCACGTATATATAGACATATAAACATGGAGAGACTGAAATGTTTCATCAGATATGGAAGTGGAGCAGAACTGGGCAGTAGTGATGATGCTCCCAGGTCTGGTGTTGACAGCAGTGAGATTGATAACACCAACACATACACATTTGAATGTCCACAGCCTTATAATTTCTGGAACTGGTAAAAGGCGAGCTTAAGGAAAATTAGACACTAAGAAAATGAGCTGTGATGACTGGAGAACGTCTTGGTTGTAGGATGACATGTCTTAGAGGACGCCCATTCACCAGACACATACACTAACACATGCCCTGAAGCTGATGTACTAGTATGGCTGTATAGACCATGTTAGCAAAAAACTGTGGAAATATTTCTGCATTTCAGCCTTAAAAGACAGGGTGTGCTACTTTTTGTGTCAAACAACACACATGAATAATTAAGATATTTGGATTTTTGGTCCAACAAAACCTGAACAACTCTCCCCTAGCTGAAAACTGTCACGGCAGCACCATTGATGGTGAAAATAATCATCGGCCATTTTCTCTGTTTAGCCAAATGCCTCAAATTATGATTATACCAAATAGTAATTTCAGAGTTTTTGTCACAGGACGCACTTCCAACTGTGACCACTCTGCCAAAACCATGTTGCTAGGGGCTTTGGAGACCTTTAAGTGGCACAGTATGAGTGACAAGTGTTACCTAACACTTCTTAAAAATAACTTAAGTTGAAAATTGTAGTAGCCAGCTACAAACAGTATTTCACATGCCCATTGAAGTGAACCCACGCCGGCTCTGTAACAGATATTCCCTCTGGACACAGTAAAAGCGAAGCCAGCTGCAAACGTTGGAGCTACGGTTCGCGTCTCGTCTCAGCCCAAACTTTAAGGGCAAAGCGTCAGTTAGAAACACAATCTTCATGTCTATGTGGGCATTTTACATGACTTCACTCCATCACAGATAGCCACACCCACACACAGTGCTCAGCGTAGGGGTGCAGGTAATTATTATTTTCAAACCCGATGGATTATTTTTTTGACAACTGTCAAGTACCAAAAACCCATGAAGTCCTTATCATTGAGGAGGCAGAAAAAGCAAATATGTGGCATACATAAAAAAAAAAAAAGTTTTTATTTTTTTTATTGTTATTTTTAAATTAACTGCTAATACATTTATTTTGTTTTTTATTTTAGCACAAAGTGGCAGCCTATATGAAAAGAGCCACTGACTTGATTCATATCTACTGACCCGACTCACAATTTTACAACAGTGAAAAGCTTCGTACTCACTTATGAGCTACTACTGTTTTAATGGATTGTGGTTCAAAATTCTCTGAATTCATTTGAATATTTCTTGATAATTTCTTACAGAATAACATCCAGTAATATGGAACTTGCATGAAATGATCTCGTACCACCTCTAAATAGTGGTGTAATACGTGCATTAGGAGTAGTTATGTTAATAGTCATAAAAAACAGTTACTGTTGGGAAGTAGATTTGGAAATCTGTCAGACTCATTAGGGCTTGTCTGTTAAATTAAAAGAACTAGCTGTCCCATGTCCACGTATAATGCAAGCATTAATCAGTATGTGTCTCAGTAGCACTCTCATTCTCCTTGGTAGAGGTATAATAGCATGGCTACATTGTCAGTGTCCTAAGTTAAAGCTCCCCGAAGCATTGGCTCTCGGATGCTGAATAAATCATCTCTGCTTCCTTCGTACAAGTGCTAACCACCTCTGAGTGTGTCTCACTCTCCCACCTCTCATTATACAAATCTAGAGGAGTAAGGCATTCATCTGCTGCCTCAATGTGCCACTGGCCTTGATAAATGGAGCAGCTCTCATGGAAAATTACATTGGCAATGTTACTTTGAGAAAGGTTGGGGAGGGGGCGAGAGAAGGAAGGGCTGCATTTGAATGAAAGAGCACAGCCACCGCTCTGCATTGCTGTTGCTGATGTCCAGCTCGGAGAGTGGAGGGATCTCATGAGAGCGAGCTTGAGTTCTTTTCTCTCTGCCTGTGCCTGACTGACTGTTGCTATTGTGTTACAGCTCATTCCTTTTAAGTAGTGCCAGGGCTTTTAAAGGCTCTGGAAGAGAAGAGAGACTTTGACTTATTTTAAGAAGAGAAACCAAATAACTCAGAAAAGCGTCTTAAAAAGCCAAGCAGCTAGGGTACCTGTCTGCGTTCTAGTACAGTTAATACTGTAGAGATAAGCAGTAACAATTTATGCATCAGATTAAAAAAAAAAACACAATATTGAATTTCTCTGCACTGCTCTCAAAGCTTTTATGATTGTTTGAATATGTCGTATCTTTTTTATGTCTTACAGTTTATACTCTCAGCAGAGACTGAATTAAGTTGCCAGTACACTCTGTCAGAACTGTCAAACGGATCAGAAATAGCTTCCTCTCACATGTTCGTGAAGTCAGATTAGGGGGCGCTGTGTCTGACCATTTCTGTAACTTTCCAAAACCTACAATCGGACATTCACACCCGCTTCACGCTGTGAATGGTCAGCTGTGCAACGCTGCGGCAGGAGCCAGGGCTCGTGCCTTTCTCTCTGTCTCTATCTTTAGCTCTCTCCTTTTTTTTTTCTCCATTTCATACACAGTATTCTCACACGTTAAACCAACTGTAACGCTGCGCTCGCCTTCCAGGAGCTATAAACACGGATGATTTCCTATGTAGCCGCACGATGCATCTTATGAAGTCCCTCTGTTTGACCCTTACACACATCGAGGGAGCAATATTATCTGTTTTTCATTGTGGGACTTTCCAAACCAAAAAATATAATCTTCACTCTGGTTATGGGGGAATGTGTGTAAGATCATGTCAAATAACCAAATGTATGCTCTATGTAATGATCATTTAATATCTCGGTTTGTTAGTTTGTAATCACAGCCTGCTTATAATCATCAGTTTTAAACAAATAGCACAACATCTCCACAGGAAGTTGATAAATGATGGTATGAACAATGTTCAAGCTGTGGTTCAGATTCTGCATCGCTGCCTCTGCCCAGTTGAAGCTGGCGCCCTCCGGGAGTCCCTTACTACAATACAGGAAGAAAACATTTGACACTAATTGTTTTGCACGTCTGCCATCAGCCACTGCCTTCACAACAATGTGAAATGTTATGAGCTTGTAGGCAAAACAAAGACTAGACTACACATAGATTAAAAAAATCAAGGAAGTTATTAGCGGACATGTTGTTCTTTTTAAACAGAGAACAGCTGTTAGAATGGATGTCAGAATGTAGTTTTAATAATATCAGTAGTATAGTGGTTGTTTTTACATTTTTATTGAATGTGAACGTTCATGTCTTGGGAATACGGCTATTTTCAACATGCATACCAAGCATACCAAACATTGTCAAGGTTTACAGTGTCCTCTTCCTCTCTCTGACTGCTAGCGCAAATCAAAACAGTCATAGGCAGCACAGCAGTAGTCTGTTATCTCTGCACCTACACTGGCTATAATACAGACCAGTGATCAACTTTAACCCAACAATCCATATTAGAGAATCATTGCAGCATAAGCCTCCATTGCAGTGGATTCGTCAGCCCACACAGCAGACCACAGATCCAGAAACTGAATTAGAAGAATGCCTCAGCCCACTAAGTTTATGGTCTTGTCAGTTGTGCAGGAAATCATTGTCGAGAGGCACCACTCTGTGTGTGTGTGTGTTTTTGTTTTTTGTTTTTTTTAAAGAAATTCTTCATGCTGGAACCAGGTCTTTCCACCACCCGCAGTCACCAGGGCCTTAGTGAATGTTTAGGTTGTTTTGTGCGTCATCTCTCAGCTCCATGAAGGCTTTGGGGATTGGTTGTAATTTCTCATGTTGATTAGAAAGGAAACTCAATTTTACTCACACGCACCATGTGGTATAATGATAACTGTGACAGAGATGATAAGAGTGAGTGGGAGTAAGACATGTTTCGAACCCAAAGATATTTACTTCACCATGCCATGACAAAAAAGAATCACCATATCTTCATATTAGAGAAACTGAGGCTGTTTTCATTATATTTGCTTGAAAAGCTCGATTCAATTATGAAAACAGTTGCTCATTATTTTTCTTTATTAATAGATTAATCAACTCATGGTTTCAGCTCCACAGAATTGTGTTTTTAAATCATGCCTGACAATTTTCCTGGAGCTAATCAAGACACATAGCTTGGTGATTGGGTGAGTAATAGCACTCTGTGACTCCCCTCGTCAATTACTTGAATTTCATTGGATTTACATAAATAATATGAAAATAAGCTACTTTTTGTAACATGCAGTGTTGGATTTCTATCATAAACATAGATGTTTCATGACAGGTTGTATAATTGTGAATAGTAAACAGGCCAAATTAGCCCTTTGAGCTAAAGTGTGCTAATGATGCCTACGATGGATCCGAAATGTGCATAATTTTGACACTAGATAGCACACAAAAGCCAGAGACAACATTGTATTACATTGTCCAAGCTGTTAATTCACACCTAAGTTGAAGATGGAAGAAAGCATTATGTGGAAGCTTGACAGGGCAAGGCCTCTGCATCACTCGGGCTCACCTTGGGTTCAGGTCCACAGCTGCCTATACCTGTGACAGACATCTTCACCGAGCTGTCACGATGACTTGACGTTGTGGAATCATTTTTTCCCTCTGGAGAGCAGCTTGAAAGCGTGGAATGCTCACTCTGCAACTACTTCTGGGAACATAAATGTCCCCAGAAGTACACTGCACTGCACTGACTGATAAAATAAGGGGGGGGGGATTCTTCCACTTGAAAAATTTCGGTCAACTGAAGAATCTCCAACTGATGATTCAAGTCTTAGATCGTTACCTGCACCGGAGATCAAAGGCCTTTGTCTTGAAATGTACTGCAACACTAAAAGGAGCCCCAGATACCCTATTGGAATCACTGCTAATCTAAAATATGTGAGATTCAGAATATTTCAGCCATATCTGCAGTGTGTAAAAGCCCCATTCATCCTATTAAACTTGGTAATGGTTTATTTTAGAGGCAGCTTTTTAAAAAAAAAAACACAAAACATTATAGCATAAAATTTCAGGAACACAAAACATGGACCACTTTCACAAAAAGCAATCACAGATCTGTCAAACAAAGCCTCAGTCATGCTTTGTCCTTGCCTCTCTCCCTCTCTCCTAAGCTTTCCACAAGGTGTGTTGTGCCGTGTCTGGATCAGCTCCCTATGAGGGAGGCATGTGTGTGGGGGGAAGGGAGCAAAGGCTTGTACAACTAATTCAGCTCATGAAAGACTTATGCAGCAAGAGCAGCTGTCTTCCATTGTCAGCCTGCAAATTTCCAGCGTGCCTCATTTCGCCTCTCAATGCGTGAGTAGCAAGAGAGCCAGGGAGGGGAGAACAGAGAGGAAACAAACCAAAATAGGAAGGAAAAAACATGCGGGGACAGAGAGAGAGAGAAGTAAATATCATGACTTTCATTTCACTAACTCAATGTGGGCCTAGTTCTGTTTTTTTCTATTTTAAACGGTGGTGGGTGTGTGGTTGGACCGTGGTCTAATAATAAACCATGAGCCTATTCAGATCCAGTGTGCAGTATGCAGACAGATAAAAAAGGCTCTGCTGTGGTGAGAGAGAGGGCATATGAGGGGTAAGAGGAGGAGATGGGGATGGGGGGCGCTGCCTGAGATTAGGAAAGGAGGGAGGGGAGCGTTGAACAGTGTTATGAATGGATAGAGTCTTTAACCCCCCAACACACTGAATAGTTTGTCACAGGCTGCTGCGGCTGTATGTGGAATGAGAGGAGCTGGCTGAGAGCTCTTGGATTCCTGAATCCTTGAGGCATGTGGTCTGATTAGCAGAACAAAACCCACACAGTGGGGAGGAGCAGACGTGCCCCCCTCCCTCCGCCTCCTCCCCTCAACTGGAATTTTCTACCAGCGAGGGGAGAGGTGGCTCAAAGTTTGTACTGCCTTGCTACGGTTGTAAAAGAGTTTGCAGACTGTGTTTGGGGATTTCTCACTTGTTTCTCAAGGCTTTGTCTCCTCACAATCTCTATTGTTTTGTCCATGTGAAAAGAATTTCCTCCTCTTGATTCTCAGCTCGTGGTAGTTCGACCCTTAAATTTGGATGTTATCTTGGCGAGCATGTTAAAATAATCATCGATATTGAAATATCGTTTGACCATGAAAACACTTGATGAGAAACATTTGTAGTCAGAGAGCTTAACTGCCTGTGAAAGGTTTTCTACTTTAACAAAGAGGAAGTTAACAGCAAGGCAGTGTTTGAGCAAGAGTGATTATAGAGAGGATTACGTTCCTTGCCCTCCCCCCTAATACTTTTCTAAGGGGATTGTTTGCTGCCAGTTTGTTAAATGGAACAAGTTCAGGGAATCACTAATGTCTCTGCTGTGAAATTATTTCTCATTGAACCACTGGTTGTTTTTTTATTTTCCTCTGTCTGTTTTGTTCAGTCTTTGCATGACTGCATCAATATGCTGAGTAAACACTATTGATATTTTCAGATGAGGTTGAGGATTTTACATCCGTAGGGTCTCTGGTTCCCTAAACGTGATACCATCTCGAACTAGTCCCATGGTTTTTACGACTTATCGGTTCATGCGTTGGTTTAAAGGAAATCATCAGGAAATCATATTAAATGTTTGACAAACTGTCCAAAACCACAAATTATTTAATTCATTATCATGTAAGAACATGGAATCATCAAATATTTGTAAATATTTTCACTCCAAAAAAAAAAAAAAGGATTTACGACTTCCTCTGGTCAACCAGTCAATCAAGATCTAGGTAAAGATACAAACAGTGCAGCACTGAACCGCTGAATGGACAGAAACTTGTTCTGTACAAGGAGAAAAATAAATAAATAACATTGGGAAAGAAAAGAAGCTTTGAACAATACAGTGAGCTCTGGCTCGCTGTATAGACTTGTCAGATTCGTAACTCTGTTCAGTGCACCAGCTCCCACTGTGTGATTATCTATAATTGGCCTAAAATACTGCTTGGTTGTATAGCCTTTTGGGAAAACAAGTATTCACATTTGTGTGTGGCTTGGTTGACTGCTTCAGTTTTTGGATGCTTGTGATGTAGTTTCACTGGAGATATTTTGTGTGAAAATCTGGACGGTTTGTACTCTAAAGCCATTCGTTAGTGACACAACAGGCTGTTTCAGTGTTTAACTTCATTAAAATGTGCAAAAAAATTTTGACCGAATTTTGTGTAATAAAACCACACAAGACCGTAAAAATGGTATTTATGTTTGTTTTTAACTGTCACACACACACAGCCAGGCTTCTTGTCATTTTACACACAGTTAAACCCTCACAAAGGTAGACAACTAAGCAAACACACATAATGGCTAATCCATTTTCTTATCTGTCAGATGGTGTTGTTTGGGTGGGGGTGTTAGTCTGTTGTTTTCTGGCTGAGAGGTTCTCTGGGCTTATCCCTCTCATTACATTTTTTTTCTCCCTTTTTTTTCCTGCTGGATGTCAAAAGACTGTCTGCCAAAAATGGAGCAGCGGTCCACATTTCAGCACAAGAAATAGGAGAAGCTAAGTTAGATCGTGTGCGAGCCTTCCTCCGCGCTCTGTCTTGCCTAAGAGCCAAACGTAGAGGTCAGCCTCGAGAGCACGAGCTTGTCTACAAGCTTTGCTCTAATCCAGTGACTATCGAGACCATTTGGGGCAATAATTGAATATAGTCTATTTATATAACTGCTTCTTGTATATAAAAAAGAATTTAACAACACAGGGGTTCCTCAGCTTTCTTTTATGGCGAGTATGCATTTGAGATTTTCTTTGCCGTGTGTGTGTGTGTGTGTGTGTGTGTGTGTGTGTGTGTGTGTGTGTGTGTGTGTGTGTGTGTACTGGTGTGTGTGTGTGTACTGGTGTGTGTCTTTGAGTGTGCACACTTGCTTCCAAGCTTGGAAGTACAGATCTGAGATGAAAGGATTTTCTTTCCCATTCTAATCCACACAGACAGCGAGGCCCTTGTGATTATTCCTGCCCCCTTCTCTCCACTCATCTCTTTGAATGCTGGGCCTTTCTAATTCACCCTAAAAAGGCTTTCAAAAGGGGATTATACTGCTGATAGAAATTAAAGGGAGAACACGTCCGTCCTTTGGGACCAATGTCAAACATTCATGATTCGATGGATGCTAGGGCCATGCATGTGATCGGGCTGAATTGGGAACAGTCACAATTCACACACAAGTCTTTATTTTAAATACAAAAATACTGATATGATGGTTTATTAACGATGTTTATTAAAGGCTATAAAATGTAAATGTGGAGCAGCTGTTAGTGAAAAGTTACTCCTACATACAATATGTTGGTTTACAAGGCTCCCTTACATTGGAGAAAATAAGAGGGTCTTACTGAAAATTTTATATTTATGTCCTTCAAGAGAATGATTAATGTTGACAATTTATATTCCAATTAATGTAAAAAAGAAGAATGTAAAAAAAAAAAAAAAATAAATTAGAATGTCTGTAGGTTATAGAAGCAAAATATTTCTCATACTTGATTAATAAATATTTTATAGCATAGTGCGTCGCTCATTTTGTTCAGTTATTCATTCAGTGCTGCACTGATACCCTTCATGTTAAACATGTTGGGGGGAAAGAGACTGTTAGAGTGTGAGGTAAGGCGTCGTGTGGCTGACCTGGGCTTCAGTCCAACAAGTTAATGCTTCATTACCACTGAATCCCTTTAAATCCTCAACCCAATCTACTGCTCTTCAAGAGGAATAAATGATTAAATAAATGAACTATATGTGCATTCAGTTTACAAACGCTGCCCGGTTGTTGGGTTTCCTCCACCTAAACTTAAGTTTCATTCCTGCCTTCTGCCAAGTCCTTTCAGACCCGATGACATGGAACTACAGTATTTGACTTTGGCGTCAAGGAGCTGGTCACTGTTTACATGGCACTTTTAAATTTATGCAGCTGGCAGTGGCTCTTTAATCCTGGCCAGACTTGGCCCGTGAGGAGGGTTGGGGTGGTGAGAGTATTAAAATAACAATATATAAAGAGTTATGATGAAGTTATTATCAGCAGAATGACCATATAAACTAGCTCTAGACTGCAGATGACTCAGACAAACATTAACTTCAAAGAGCACATTCAGAGCTTAATAGTGGCTCCCCTATTGAGCGCACACTGCATGGAAACATTTCTGAGTTATTGTTGCTGAATGTTCAGAAATATTGGAAGCAACAGCCTGTAGTTGATAGATTGTTCTGTGACAAAAATTCCTGCTCCTGCTTTTTATTTTTCCTTTTTGTCCAGAAAATCCAGTTTTCTTATTTTCTTAATAGTATAAATACCTTTGATCCTTGTGTCGTATTATTTTTGTGCATTTGCTTGATTTACAACATTAAAAGCCTTAAATGCCATTAAAGATAAATGTAGCTCGTCCTCTGCTTATACCTCTTCTCAAAAAAAAAAAAAAAAAAAATGGTTGTATGCCAGTGAGCTTTATAGTCTCAAGTGTATGGAGGTTTGATTTTCTCATGCTGTTTCTTTTCCTCAAACAAGAGTAGCACATGCATCAAAGTCACCCCTGCCACGGCACAGTCCTCTTATGAATGCTGATATGCTCAATGGAGACTGCATCAGTGTCCTTGAATATTGAAGCATTACATTATCTGTTGTAGGCAGAGAAGAGTCCCCTGACAAAATACTGCTCATCCTATTTTGCTGTGTTGTTCTCCCATCACTGTTCCAGACCCATTTGGTCAGCAGTCTTTTCAGTTGGGTTTTATTTATTGCAGTTATGGCTGCAGGGCTGTGATGTGGGCAGCACTGCTAGACATGATTAAATAACTATAGAGTTGAGCAAAAAGAAAAAGAAACAACATTTAGGAATCTAGGTGGACATTTCTCTTTATCATACTCCTCACTGATACAAATTCTGTTTCAGCTATTATTCTTCCTTGGGCCAATGCTCACATTTGTAACAAAGGGTATTTCATTTCCCCAGTACATGCAAAATGAATGCCTCTGGACTGGGAGGAAACCAGAAACACCTGGAGGAAATCCATGCAAACACAGCAACAACACGCAAAGTCTATAATGAAAGTATTGGGCAAAAATCCTGGGTGTTTTAAAACAAGAGAGGCTGACATGGCAGGGGATGCCATTATAGCAGAAATAAAGACTCAACATGCAACATTAATTTCTTCCCAAAAGATAAATCATTTTCATCATTAAAGTGTGGAAATTGCTCATAATATTAGCAGAGGTTGTTTCAAACAAGATGAAACAACAACAGTTTCACTGTTGGAAATCCTACTCATGGCATGTGATGGTAATGTCTTGGATGTGTGACAAGCTGGCTTTTGGTGTTTTCCAGCAAAATGTGCATGTATAGTGTTTCTACAATGTTATCAGTTATGTTAGAGTCTTTAGCTCTGTGTTTGGTCTCCACCATCTGCAGAGAGAAATATCTGGTTCTTTTAGCTGCTCTTTTAACTGCTTCACTGTGTTTGCCAGCTGCTCTCTAACTATGTCTGTCTGCAGTTTAGTGTGAGTAGGTTGTGTACAGTGAGGGTTTTTTTTCCCTTTTAGATCTGTTCAGATGAAAACAGCTGCTTCCAATGACTAAGAATGGCACTTTGAGTGCAATGAGAGTCGACCAGTACTGTGAAGTTCGGGGGGTGAACAGCTACACAATGAGCTGAAACTCACTACAAAGCCTCTTCAAGCTTCAGAGTCAGGTTGATAATTCCCAGGAGTTTTGGCTTTTAAGTGTTAATACTCTTGGACATCTGCACCTTTGGATTGCCTTTTTGTCACTGTGAAATCATACTGGCATTCAAATTAATCATGTAGAAAAGCTCACACTCAGTTAGGAAATGAGGAGTTGAATAGCAGTGGCTGTTGTTTTGCAGATTGTGATTTTTTTTTTTCACCTTTCACCCAAAGCAATGACAATATACCAAGCATCAACATTTCCAAATATCTGTGAAAAAAAGTGTTAAGGGTATTGGTGTTGTGACAAGATGGGAGGACGTGTCTGAGGATCAATAAAGGTGAAGTCAATATGGAAATGAGCTCTTCTTTGTAGTAGAGGCAGGGGAGTTGTTTAGTCCTTGGCGATGAGCTGAGCTTGCACATTCAATTATGTTTTGAGAGCGGGACCCTCTCTGTCCATCTGGAAAACTAAATTATGTTTAATCTTATCCATTAGGATTATGTATCCCTTGAACAGTGAGACATTTTGCTGTTGAATCCATTCACTCTAGTCGTATGTCACAATTATTATGTGGTTTTTATTGTTAATAATATAGGTGTGGATATGACTCTTGAGGACCTGGCAATGTGGTTGCTGCTGAATAATGGACTTAAAAAATAAATCTGATGCAACAATTTATAGACTTTGTTTCTGTGCTGCAGTGACCTCCAGACTATACTTCTCATTTGTTATGATCTCGGCTTTTGTATCCTCTTCATTTATATATATGTTTTTATATAGTCCACACATTGTATTAGATACTCACCCGTTAACTGCAGGGCTCAGTTGTTCTTCATGGAGGTCAAGAGTAAGAACAGAAAAAAAACCATAGTGACTTGTCAAATGAGGTTATTGAAGAATTTCTAAAATATACTGTGAGTTTAATTATTCATCCCAGTGTCTTCTCAAATATGTTATTGGTTATGAATTATTAAGCTCCAAAGAGGCAAAGTGTTGGGAATAAATGTACATGAAAAACCATCAAATGAAAGGCAAATATAGCATGAAAAATGTCCTTAAGCTCGCATTTCTGTGACTAACTAATATTGAAAGTAGGTTGTTGATAGTTTGGAAACACTCAGGTCACCGTATGCTAAAAGGTATTTAGCTTTTACCAACAAGACATAATGCTGACCTCACTGACTCTGACGACTGTCAGTTTGACACTAAGTCCCCAGGATGAATAAAGATGGAGGTATCATCTGTGTTTATGGATAGCAGCTGCAGACAGGGACGAGGGAGGCGGTGGGGTGGGGGGGTGACTACAATGACTGCTCTGACTGTTTATTTTTATCAGGGCATTAGCAGATTAGGCACTCAAACTAACAAGGTCATCAAACTCTGATGGCTGAGAGCAGCAGACCTCTGCTAAGCAGCTGGCAGAGATGGGAGATTTGGTTTGTTATAGTGGGTTTCACTTTAGTTCTGTTCCCCTGACATGCCAGCTGCCTGACCTATTAGTGCTTTTAATGATCTGAAGGGCACAGAGATATAAATTCTTTAGAGATTTCCCCCACCAGCGGCTGCAGCGTGACTGTACCGTACTGCGTTGACAAGTCACCACATGTCCTTTGATTAAGCAAGTGTCTTAGGAACATTTGCGCTCTCGGTCTGCTTTTGTTGTCATGCCAAAGTGCATCCACTGAGTAGTTTTAAACCTTTTCAAAACAGCTTTTAGATTGATTTGATACTTGTTAAAGTAGATTTATTTCCAGGTCAGCTTGTTTTGGCATGATTTTCACTCCAGAAGAGGCTTCTCACGTAACTCCTAGGATTATACCGAAGTCACTTCCATACTATAATTATCAAAACAAGTCAGCGCCATGCTACTTGGATCAGAAAATAAACTGTGGTGTAACTTACCCTCTTCTAGTGACATGCCTTTTCAACTATTTTTCCCTGTAACCCGAAAGAGTGTTGAAATGTCATGTGGTGCGCCGCCACAGCATTTCGCCACCCCAAGGTGTATTAAGGTGTAAAAGTCTATGGGGCTTTGAGGCTCTAGTGCAAGAACTACCAGCACTCAGTGATAGTGCACATCACCGTCCATTAAGATAGACACGGTTCAATAAGAGCTGTGTGAGACAGCCAGAGGTCAATCAGAGTAGCAAGCTCCAGTAAAAGTATCAGCGGGAGGGACGGTGCACTATCAGCATCTATAGACATATTTCTACTCTTATAGCGCTCCTCACCTCCATCACCTGCTGTTCTGTCTGAAGAGCTAAAACTTATAGCTAAAACCATATTAAAGATACTGTAGAGTTTTAAAACTAATCAAGGCTAGGTATATTTAGCATGCTTAATTATTTATGCTATTCAAGTTAATATATCAGCTCAGACGGTAATTTTGATGTCGCTCAAGTTCCCGCAGTCTGGCACCTACATTGAAAGTGGCGAATCTAAATTATTACACACATTGGTTTCTGCTTGTTTGTGTCTGTCAGTCCAAGTAACACAAAAACAATAGAAAGTAATTTGGAATTATGCTGATTTCATTTATTTATTTATGCTTTTTTTCCAGAAAGCATGTTCATTTGTGTGTTGTTTGGATTGTCCTTCTAATGTTTAGAGAAGACACCACCCACAGAGGAGCAGGAGGGAAACAGACTAACAGAGAACGCCTATAAATAGTTTGAGGTTAGGATCTCTGGGGAAATCTCACAGCCTGAATAACAAGTTGTTTTCCTTGTATAATATGTGGGACTAGTAAAAATGTTTGCGTGTTACTTAGCTGATAAGGTTTCCAGATAGCATGTCTAGGAGGGTTTATTTTTGCTCGACTGCTCTGGGCTTTCAGGAAGGCAGGTACCTGGATGTGGAGTCTTGGAGTCAATAATATGGTGAATCATAAATATTGAGTGCACCTCAAGGAGATAAGTTTCTTTTCCGGTTTGATGCCAAAGCCTTGGTCAAAACCCCAGACTTGTAAGAAGTCAAAGAGTGAATCATGGGTATTTGGGTGGGAATCTAGGTGGTTTAGCCACTGATGACAGCCTCTGTGTGTGTTGTCAGGTTTTCCTTTGCTGTGAGATAAGATTTATGAGTATGGAGAGGGCTGGCGAGAGAGAAATCCTTGTAGGCTCAGCTTAGCTTATCTGGATTTCTGCTCCCAGCACAGCTTCTCTGCCTGTCGGACGCAAGTGGGTGACCTTGACAAGAATGTGGCTTATTGTTGTAATAGATACTGTTGTTGTCAACTGACCTGTGGTCAGAGTGGGAGGATGAGAAATGGGAGACAGGGAAAAAAGGAAGAGATTCGCCAACAGAAGCGAGCCGAATCAGCATTGAGATGGATTAAGTTCAAATCTGTACAATGTACCCTTCTGACATATTCACACTGTTGTAATAAATCATCAGTGTGGGGTTCAGTGCTGCAGTTAACAGAACAGAACATCCAGGCACGAACAGAACGGCAACAATATTTCTGATCCATTATTCAAACAGTAATAAAAATCTGCAATTGTTGACAATCATTTCAAGCGTTTCCACCATCTCGCTCAGATTTTGCTTTACTGCTTTTGACCCAGACTGAAAGTTGTCACTGCATAATGTCTAATTAATTATATTGTCAAAACAATCAACCAGGGATAAAAAAGGCAGTTGATCCAAATAGAGTGTATATATATATATATATATATATATATATATATATATATATATATATATATATATATATATATATATATATATATATATATATATATATATATATATATATATATATATATATATATATATATATATACACACACTGTAGATAGATAAATAGATAGATATAGATATGTGTCATATATGTTGCTTACAACATTTAGTCGTGTTGCCACTAAAGTAAAGTAAAGTAGAGTAAAGATAGCATAGTAGTGTATTTTATCAGCACTAAACGTTAAGGGATGTTCATGTTTCCCTGCTTCTATGTGCAGAGCTTTTAGTCCTCATGATTCCCAACAGCCCACCCCAGTGCTGCTACTGCCCATCCCCCACCCTGTCATCTAACAAACAATACCAGGCGCTGGCTGGAGGCAGCCGACCTGTCCAGAGAGGAAAGGAAGGAATCAGGTTGACAAGGTCAAGCTGACCTAAGACAAGAGAAAGTGTACCAAACCACCTGCTGTGTGTAAGCCCAGTCAGCCAACCAGCCACTCGGCCAAAGCGCGCCTGCCAAACCTCTGAGCTAAGCAGCTTCAAATGAACTTTTCTTAGAAAGAAATGTAAGTCATTTTTCCAATGCACATCTGCTTGTTAGCCTGAGCAGCCTCTGAGTCCTGTTTGCAAGCTCAAGCTGAAATGAGGTGTTAAGTTGTTCTTTAATACTCTAAGAATTTTTATAATTTACCCAAACGACGTTAAAAAGCAAGTTCAGAATTTTTTTTATTATTATTGCTTCTCGCTATACTTCTTCACATTTTCTCACCATTGTAATTGCTAAAATCTGGGGACATGATGACTTTGCCAGCAGCACAAGATACACTGAGAGAAGTCGTAAACCAACTGACGATTTTACCAAAACACTGGCCTAGTTTTACTTTTGCTGTTTGATGATCGTAGTAAAGGGAAAGGAGAGAGTTTTTCCCTTTGTGTGACTTTGCTTTAACAGGAAAATTAGGACACTGCTTCATAAGTGAGCAAATTGGTAAGCTCTACTTATCTTGGCTCAGTCCCGTACCCTGCGGTCCCTTGTGCCTTCTGTCTTTTTATATCACGTTTATTTCCCATCATGTTGCTGCTAGGCTGCAGGAGTCGCCTCTCCACTAATGTTTGTTGTCCTTTCATCAGGGAGTACAGATGTCTCCACAGGTAAAGCCTCTCATGCTTTCTCTTTGAAAAGGCTTTGTATACCTTTTTTTTTTTTTTTTTTTTTACCTCAGCACAGTCAAAGGCCTTGGTAGAATATTACCTCTGATTTGCAGCACACAGCTATAATGTGTCACACTAAAAAGATATTACATTTGATTACTACTGAAATTTACAGCAAATGTGAAAGCACTGCTTGTCTTTGTAACAGTTGGGTTGTAACTCACAGCTGTTGCTGGGGGCTGTGAAATCAAAGTTTACCCTGTGCTGCATACGAAGGTGCTGCTTTTTACAGAAGTTATTCATGTTTATGTCTCGTCTGTCACTGTTCTATTTCCGAACTTGGAGGTCGTGTAGTAGCATATAAAATCAGCTGTAAAGTTTAAGTGTCAGAATGCGGGGCGTTCACTAATCAGTATTTCCTGGCGACATTTGAAAACGACATGTTGAGTAAAGGTCGAGTTTTTTTTTTTCTTCAGGCTTTCAAGATGAAATGCACATGTTTTACGTTAATGCTGACTTCATATGAACTGTGTCATTTATATGCAGCGTGTAGGCCCGCAGTGTTGACGAGTCATATGGCAAACAACTTCTATTTCAGGGAATAACTGTCGACAGAGATCCTGTCTTACTCATTAAAAGATTGTAGGTCATGGGTGAGCGGCTTCATCACAGCTGAGTTTCTTCTCAGTATCATTAATGTGGGGTTATGCTTTTCCTGAAAGCACAATTAGCAACTAAAACCGAGAAGAGTTGCCTAGAAACTGAGTGCCTTTTTCCAGCTGGTGGTCTACAATAGATGTCAGGTGTTCCTGTTTGTGTTTTCTCTTTCAGTTGCTGTGATTATTCTGAGCTTCAAAGAGACTGACAGTGTGGTTTCAGTAAAGAAATTAGGACATTGTGCAGTGGTTGAAAACAATAGAGTGGTGCTTTCAGGACTTGAAAGGGAATCCAGTCATTTTATGCCTTTTTCCCTTGGCAGATTTGAACATTTTTGTAATCAAATTAGCTGAAGTTTGTGCATTTGGTTTCAAATGTAGCTTAATGCTAATCACCATGTTACTTCAGTGCCCTCAATGACATAGTGGACTTTAAAAAGCCACCCTATTGATGTGATTGTACGCTGATAACGAGTGTCTGTGTTGCAGTTGTCTCATCTGCTTAGAATTCAAACACTGCTCTTGTGAAATTCATTATGTGGATTGAACGTCGCAGTGCAGATTACCAGTTCCCATATTGTTTATATGACAGCCAAATAAAAGCCCTTGGCTGTTTTTTTTTTCCTTTAATGTTTCATGATTGGGTGTCAGTGGTGCTGAAAGAGGCACTGACCTGAGCCAGCAAGAAGTGTAATCTCCACTGGCCTCCGACCTCAGTAACTCACCAAAGATGTTCACAAGCTCCCTCCCCCCAAGTCAAAACGAATTACATTGAAGTAGGAAGACTGAACTCAGCCGACTAATAGCACTTCTAGAAGGATTCCTTTTTACTTAATAATGGACCTTTGTGTCAGGTAGAATTACATTTTCTCTTTTCAAGACAGATGTTTTCTTTCTTTTGATGTTGAAATGGTGTGGGAAGCTGCAAATCTAGTCTGTTCAATGGTTAAACAATAAACTGGTGCCAGTTCAGACCTCTTACAACCTTTTTATACAAACTGTACATAACGCACTTCACCCGTTGATTATAGTTTGATTCGGGTTCAGGACCACTTGTCAGTGCATCTTCTGGCTTTTTGTGTTTTTCTTTGACTCAATTAATTGTTAATATGTTCAGTTGATAAAATGTCTGATCAGTTTACCAGACTACAAAGTTTCCAGATTTCTGTTTTGACTTTGTAATTGTATAAAACAGAAAATCTAAACATCTAGTTTAAAAATTAGATATATTTTATTTATTAGTTTACTTACTGTTTCATCGTCAAATCACAGAGGCTTAATAATTCATATGAATCACTATGATAACAACACTATTAAACAGCTGTATGAGAATATGTGTTTAGAGTAATGACAATTATTACTTAACACTTCAGAAGGTCCTAGGTTCAACATTATTATCACTTCCTAACACAACATCAATGTGCTAAAAGACAGACTGAGTTAACCAAAGGCTTTATTATCTTCATGGTGTCTTCATACATGTGCTTAACATTACATATGTGCTGTTTGTTGTTGTAAATTATTTACACTTCACTGTCAGACAGCAAGGCGATAATCCCACATCTGACCTCACGGCTCAAGTCGTCTGACCTGAACTTAAGGACCCGATGTAATTTCTAGCCGGGGATAAATGCAGGTGTCAAACAACATTGTAAGCACTTACCAAGCTGATCTTAGAACATAAAATAAACAAAACATGGCACGAGAAGGTGCACACAATCAGGTAAGCATGTAAAGGAACTGCCCATGGGTTTGTTTTATTACAAGCACCAGTGCAGAAAACATATGTGCATTGAACTACGGTTGCTGACGTGATTCTCTGTGACCTGAAACAACAGGATGACCAACCAGAACATGTGTCAATAGGTCATAGGTTTGTGTGTAAAAGTTAGCATTGAATGTTGTCTTTCTGGAAGTGTATTAGAAACAATGATATCAGTATGTGACATCAGCCTCAGTGTTTGTGATGCGTAACTAACAGGCTTGTTTTCAGATGTCGGAGGGAATACAGTGAACAAATTCTACCGGACCGAATGAAATTTCAAAACAAATCAGTAACGCCTTATTTTATGGCTCTGTGTTTTTTCCTGATAATTTTGTGAAAGTCTCCTGGAAATAAGCATGTAGTTTGGTACTAATCACGGAAAAAATAGACAGAGCTCAGAGACTTGTGTGGAGTTTATTATTGATTACCAGATGAATTTCCATGAAAGAACTGGCTTCATTTGAAACCCCCGGTGAATATTTATTGCTCAGTAATTCATTATTTTTAAGCTTTTTTGTGTCCAATTTTAAACAGTCAGTGCACTTTTGAATAAATATCCTGAGGTTGAGCTAGCTTAGCATTTTGTAAGAATTGGACATGTGCCAACTAATCACTCTGTTTTGTCCATAATTAGTACCAAATTATTTGGTTCTTTCCAGGAAACCTCTTAGGAGATTATTTGGAAATAAATTGGAATTTATGGAGCCGTAAAATTAAGTGATGCCAACAAATCTTCCAGATTATTGTTTGGGACATTAATGGTCATTTCTTTGTTTTAGCAAATTTAGAACGAAGTAGCGTGGTAGAGGTTTGGCTGTTCGCACATTTCAGTGGTTCGGGATAAAGCTGCAGATTTAAATGTGGGCTACAATGGAAGACTCAAAGCTTAATTTGGTCCACTATATCCCATCCCCACCCCACTCACACATGTTTAGCAAAGACAGGTGTCTCAGTATGACAGTGCAGCGTAATCCTTGCTTAATCCTCGCCCGAGCTCAGTGCTCAGTTTCTTAATCCCAACTCTAATAAACAAGTTAAAGCTGAAGTTAATGTGTCCAGTAAAAAGTGCAGCACGTGTCCATCTGCCACAGGCCAGTTATTGTGTGATCACTGGAAATCCAGGCAGAGTTCCCCCCTCTGACAGCACTGAGCCCTGCTCAACGCCAGTCCAAGATTCAGTTAGTTAAACATTATTCTTGCCAGTGTGGCTTTTCTCGAGCAGTTGGCATGGGGTTCCAGTTAAGAAAAGGTTTGCGTGACACTCGAGCATTGTGGTTTCGGGGAAGATTTCAAAATCCGTCTGTAAAAGTCTTGCGAAGAGGGAAGAAATCTTGGAATTTGGCCTCGCCTAAGCGTCGAGTAGAACCTTGTGTAATATGACAAGTTGTGTAGCTCAGTTGCTTTTTTAAAAAAAAAAAAAAAAAGCCCTGGACAAGACGTCAGGCGTTTCACTGTGTGGGTTTACATTCTGCAGCCCCAGAGTGAAAGTCATTTTGTTCACTCGTCCATTGACAGGACTTGGAAATGGAGCTGTGGCGCTCAAACACATTGTAAACAGCTCCCCTTTTATATTTTGATTCTCCTCTAATTAGTTTAGACTACTACATTGTAAAGGGTTCCTGTATCATCAAATGATACTGGACTGGTGCGTCTTCCTAGCTTGTTTGGTGACTAGCGTGCTTGTCATTTAAAATTTTAGCTGTGCGCCTCATCGCTACTTTATCACGTATACATTTAATATTTGAGGTTTCATGTCATGTTGGTTGCAGTTCATAATAAAAGGAGGCAACGTGGTGCCTCTTTGTCCAGCAGTAGCTCAACAAAGGCAACGATCCATAACAACAACATCTGAGTTTATCGACAAGCGTTGTCCACCAGGAGCTAGCCAAAAATAAAGAAGGAAATCAATAATACGAGTCCACTACTCAGCCTTAATGATTTCACTGAGTAAAGGATGTTATTTCCAGTCACCTAACCTTGGACACAAAATTACCCAAAATGTCAACACAAACAGTTTGAGTGGTTGAGTCAATTTCGAGGAGGGTGTGTATGGACTGGATTGCACCTTTCACCGTTTGCTGTCACTGTGAGCGAGGTGCTGTGTGGTCTTGTCTGTGGCCCTCTGTGTCTCCATAAGGCCCAGGAACAGTGTGTGGTGACAGCTCGGGTGATTACCTGTCCTGTCTCATTCACTCAGCCCGCCTGCAGCTCCACCACATCATGCATCAGAAACTGACAGACAGTGATTACAATGTCGTTAGGCCCCGACTCTCTGTTGCTCTCTCCGCACACATTAAAGTTGCCCCCCCCCACCCTCCGAGCGCTGGGAGAAAGAGGCTATCCACGCTCATTTTCAGTAAGCCATGAAATATGAAGCTCCTGCGATGACAAGTCTTGAGTTAATATTAAATTTCATCACGGACTAATGTTTTGTTTTCAAAGCACATGGAGCAGATTTCTCAGTCTGTGACTAATCTGAAATGTATCTGGCAAAATAATTCATGATGATAATAACTTTCAAATGATCCATGTTTTTCATAAATAATTAGCAATTAGAACGTTTTTAATTAAAGTCAAATTAATCAAATTAATTAACATTAAAGAATAATGTTCACTTTGAGCAGAACTGGATCAGAATCAGAATATGGAGTCAAATAAATAGTCTTTTTTTTTAGGTAAATTATTATAAGGAATCTAGTCTTGCATGTGCTACACATAGTATGTACTGCGAAGTGCGACTTGTCTTAAATTTAACATCATAGAGATATGTTTGTTTTACACCCCCCAGCTCTTCCCTTGAATACACATCACATCAAATAACAAGTGTGTACAGGCCTCCTTTGCTTTGCAAAGCTCCACTTAAGCAAAGTGGAGCTTTGAGCTTTAAAAAAGCAGTGGACAAATACTAAATCTGTGGGACTGTAAATTTTGATGGCGTAGAAGCAGGGTTGGATTTTTTTATTTTTATTTTTCCAGTTTTGGATTCATCCTCAAGGGAGCATAAAGTTCAGCGGCTCCAGTAGTTGAGATATTTCAGTCTGGACCAACGTGATTGATCACGGTGACGTTTCCATCCACACATGGATCAAAATTAAGCAGTAACTTTGACATATGCAGTGATAAGCAGTTTCTCTGGAATATACTTTACCACAGTAAGTAGATTAGAACAATAATTGAAAGGGTGTATGGGTTTATAATCCAGTGTGTCAGTTGTTATTTTGTCTTCTGAGTCTAATTGGATCCAGCATTGGCAGCATATTCCCAGGCACTGAGTGGTTTATGCCCAATTAATAAATGCGTGGTGCTGGCTACAGCGTGGCATCCCTCCCGCAGTTCACTGCTAATGACTTGGAGCGCTTTAATGTCGACTGCCTTGAATAAAGAGCACTAAGCCTGGTGTCACTGTGGCCCTTAAATCACCATCAGTCTTCCTCTCTTTCTGTCTCTTTTTCCGCCTACACACTTTTCTACCTCCTGCTCTCTCTCTCTCTCTTCCTCTCTTCTGCATCTTTCACTTATTTGCTCTCATGGTCTCCCTCCCTCCCTTTCTTCCTTCCTGTCCTTTTCGTTTTCGTTTTCCACGTAGGCCGCGCTGTCTCTTCATTGCTGTCACAGTGTGTCAGAACAGGTGGAATCAATTACTGACCCTCAGCAGCCCGCTCCCTGCCACAACCAGCTCCTTAATTGAGGGAATTAATGAGTGATCAGTCTGTGAGATAATTCGGTGTCATGGATCTCACTCGGGCTGTGCGCGAGTGAAGAAAGCTCCTCGAGTTGGAGGGGGAGTTGTTTGACCAACCCTGCATAACTAATTTTGTCCTTCCCCAGAGGCAGTCAGAACAGTTCACATGTCCCTCCCTGCCTCCCCGGCCTCCTAATCACCTCTAAGGTCGAGGAAAGACAAAGTAGCACATTATAACACTTAACTGCTGCATCACCCTCTCTCCCTGTTGAGGATTGCTTTTAAGGACTGCTGAAATACCAGGATGTCTTTCATGCGCTCAGCATTTTTTCTTCACTTCCTCTCATTGTGGCATCCGTTGGCTGTATCTCAACATCTGCTCTGTACATGTTTATTCAGTGGTTCTGAAGTGTCTTATGTGTTTCTTTCTTGCTCTCACTCAACCCCCCACTTCTTTTCTTCACAGATGGAATCTCCTGTCTCCACACCAGCCCCTCCCCCCCTCCATCTCCTGGCTACAGTGGGCAACAGTGAGATTGCCTCGCCGTGCGAGCAGATAATGGTGCGTACGCGCTCGGTGGCGGTGAACACGTCTGATGTGGCCCTGGCGACTGAACCTGAGTGCTTGGGTCCCTGCGAGCCCGGCACCAGTGTCAATCTCGAAGGCATTGTGTGGCAGGAAACCGAGGATGGTAAGTTACGTGGGTTTAATGTGCTTTTTAATGAATCTCCTGGATTTTGGTGGGAGAGAAAACAAGCTGCAAACATATGGAATAGTTTGGGTTTTTTTGCATTTATTTACATCGCCAGTGCGGTTACACTAAAACATCAAAGAGGCACTGGTTTTTCAAGGCTTTAGTGGAGTCTGTCGTTTAAAAAAAATCGTCATCTTGCTGTCATTAGCATCCATACTTAGCCTCCTAAAATGTAATTGGATATGCCCCCAACTGCCTCTGGAACTGGTGATGGTACTAATGTTTGCTGCATAATGTTGCCAACTAGAATAGTAGCTGGCAGGGATTTCTTAGGTGGCCTTGATTCGTTTTGGGTTTTTTTTTGCTCAGGAGCTAGCAGACAAGAGTTTGTTGCACAGAGATATCTGCTCTCACCGACAACATGCCTCATAACACAAAGCACTTTTTTTGTTTTGTTTTTTTTCTCTTTTTTTTGCAAGCCTGTCATTTGGGAATAGAGTTGGCTCCTCTCCTGTAGCATAGTCCAAGTGAAATCTCAGACCCTGTCAAGTTTTCCTGCCTTTGATCGAAACTGCGTTCAGCTTACTTCATTTTAAAATGTATCAGTAGCGCTATCAGGTTCTGCTGGGTCTGGAAAAAAAAAAAACTAACTACCCCTCCTTTTCTGTTGCGCATGTGAAATAATGCAAACACCTAATCTTCAAAGCAACTCACGCTCCGTGGCTCTGTGGGCACGCTGAGTACAAATCGCCCACACATCCACAGTGCCGCTTGTTGGTTCACTTGGAGGAACTGAACAGAAAAGGTCCCTTCCTCATCAACATTCCCAAAGCACAGTCCCTGCTATTGAGTGGCCCTCCCACCTCCCACCCAAACCCTTTTTTTGATTTTTGCTCAGCCCAGGGCTGCGTCTGATTCACCCCTGTTCTCCTCTCTATTGCGGCTCTTTTCTGTTACCAAGCATCCAGCCAGTCACCCCTTGACTCTGTTTCCAAGCAAACTGGGAGAGAGCGAGTGCAAGGCAAAGGGTTGGGGAAGAGGGGGGGTAGACAAGGCTACTTCTGTTAGTGACACAAACATGGCTCCGAGCCAACACCAGTACTATGTTTGTGCTCCTTCATTCTCTGCCTCCCACAGAGTGATTGACCCTCCCCCTCACCCTTCCTCCCCCCCTTCCCTTTCACCATCCCAGCCTGTCCTTTGCCTGCACTCTCTCCCTCTAAGCTGCTATTTTGGCTGAAAGAGGTGGTTTGGCCTGATGTAGCTGTGTTTTCTTGTGATTCTACTCTATCTGGCTCAGTGGGGTGGAGGATAGTGGGAGCTTTTGAGTGTTTTTTTTTAAGTGGTATAGTGGAGAAGGAAGGTAGAGGTGTGTGTGGGGGGGGAAGAGGAGTGGGTACACTGCAGGTGTACCACACAGGTTGTTATGGCCATCAGAGCTGTAGAAGGCAGAAGGGTTTCCACAATCCAACCCTCTTTGCTCTCTTTGAAGCCTGTTTTTATCATAGATGAAACCTGCATCAGGTAATAGCAGTCAGGGTAGAAAATCATGCCATAAAGAAATACATTTGATAACTACAAGCATGAAGTGGCCCTCTGTTGTCTCTTATATGTCTCTCTGTCATCACATGAGCCTTTATTCTTATATGGCTTTCTGTCTTTTATGAATTTATTATGTTGTTTACAATCATCACATAAAGAGCCGTCAGTGTAGCATGAGTGGCAGAGTGAATCTGGGGCTGGGTTTCTAAGGAGGCGTTTCTCAATAGCTTCTATTGTATTGGATTTTGCACACAACATTAAACAACACAAAGATGTGTATTCCTTCTACATCATTTTAATGGTACAAGCCCCTAACAACCCACTGGCTAGTGTTAAAATGAAAGAGACCCAGATGCTGCTCACATCAAACTGCTCTGCCATTCTGCTGTTTTTCCCTGAGAGACCTATGAGAGCAGACTTCTCTATTGTGGGGGCAACTGAACAAATGAGAACCAAATGAGGAAATCAAGCAAATCCAGGCAGAGTACCAGGGAAGAGCAACAAACAGGGGCCCCAAAGACAGAGCAGAGGCATCCTGATTAGCAGTGAAGTTGAGCAGTTCCCCACTTCTCTGCATGACAAGTCTCATATAGAGCTGTTTAGGCATGCACTGCGTGTGTGCACGTTTCATTTAGCATGCCAACCAACAGCTGCTTCATCACCTCCGCCTTTCGGCCCTCGTGGGAGTAAATGAACAACAGGCTCCCAGTAATTGTCTGTGCCTCACCCGACTTGCTGAGTGCCAGAGAAAGAAACAGATGAGGAGGAAGCAGGCGACACCTAACAAAAATACGATCACAGGCGCTGCACCTTTGGTCAGGGCTGACAAGAATCTTGGCTGATGAGGCTACATAAATTTTTCATCCTGTGTAATGTGAGCGCAGATGTAGCAGCGGACGTTTCAGCCGAATCCTCACGGTGGTGAGATTTAATGAACAGTCTAAACCTATATGTACATTGCTATATGAACACAATAAGCCATAAAACTTACAAAGTCATTAATTTTGATGAGTTTAGTCCTGTGTAGGAGAGAAAATGGATAATAAGAGGTAAGGGAAAGTGAGTGTGTGTCACTCAGTCAGTCTGGGGGCGAGTGGAGCGTAGCAGAGAGAAGGTGGAGGGGGTTGTGGGGAGTGGAGGGGGAGCCGTGGTATTTTAAGGCCCGGCACTGACACAAATCCCCTCGGCGCAGACAAGGCAGTGGCAGCTCCCAGGGTCGTGTCGGCAGAGCGATGGGGCCAACCCCTCCCAGGCTTTAGCATGCTGATACCTCCAAATGTCATCTCTAAAATGCTGGGGAAGTTTATTGCTCTTGAAACGCGGCCCAGAACGCCTTGGCTCCTGCTCCAGGGTAGAGGCAACACAGAGGGGGCCCCTTTAGCCAAACACTGCAGCTCCATGCCAGTGTACCTCCCACCCCCACCACCACCACCAGTCACACACACACACACCCTGACCCTCCTGTACACAGCAGGCTGTTACCCAAGCAGGTCCCACAGCTTCTTAAGCTCCCTAATAGACAAATAATACAGGCTGTTTGTAATGAATGTTTGTCTCATGGATTATTTATGCAACACGCATTGCATCATTGTAGCTTTGCAAGAAGAGTTAAAAGCTGTTAGGTGTCTGAATAGAAGAGAGGTCAGTGTGAAACGGATATTCCTGTATAAACATTTGAGAGATTTTTTTTCTTTATTTCTCCAAGCCTGTCAGGGAGTTGAGAAGGGGAATATTGTATGAAAGGAGTACTTGGCTCTGTAGCTCACTTGCCCGCTATGCTTCCTTGTTCTTTTGAAAACCACCTGTCAGTGGCCTCATTGAAATGTTTTTACAAAGGCGAGCGGTGACTGCTTTCTGTGAACTTGCTATAGAAACTGTCCTTGAAATAAGAGTGAGTATTGTCAGGAGGCCTGTAGCTCTCTGCCAGACCAATGAACACGGAGAATATGGAGTGAAAAATCAATCACAAAGAACCAAATTCTGTTAACAATTTAGGACATATTGAAAAGAAAAGAACAAAAGTAGTGCACGCATTCCTCTTCTTTTTTCAGCTCCACTCTGTAGATTTTCATTTGCAAGTCCCACCCGCACCAAGTCAATCTTTTACCCTCATCAGTGTTGACTGTGCACTGTGAGAGTGGAAGTGGCCAATTTCCAAGGGAGGAAAGAAAATAACCCTCCCATAGTGTAAGAAGTCGCCCATTTTCCTAAATATGTGGTTGAAATAATACTCTGCAAGGAGCAGAAGATCTAGATGACTCATCTTTGAGGGAGGAGGCTTGTTAGTTTCAAATTCAGTCTCGGGGTGGTGTTACCAAGATGGCACCTGAATGAATCAAATCTCTTAAGACTTGGAGCTTATTCTCACTGGCTGAAAACTGCACTTTTTTTTTCAAGCACTTAAATTGTCTGGAAACATAAATCATATGCCTGGAGGAACTGTAAGCTTTGCCAGTGGTTGTCATAAGATATCATGTTTGCTATATACATGTCAACGAGGGCTTGAATAATGCACCAATGGCAGAATTATCTCATAATCTTAGCATCATCTCCTTTAAGGAAAAAAAACACTAGAGGGGTTGTTTAAGCAGAGATGCTCCAGATTAACCCACATGTCATTTAAGGCAACCGCTCTTCACCTCTCTAAAATTATTTACCATAACAAATGCAAAGTTGGTGGAGATGTCAGTATTTTAAGAGGTTACATGCACGGCTGGTGCCTTGCGATCTACTCCCACTGTAAGAATAAACATGTAGTGATTTTGTGGAGTGAGAAACTGCTGCATGCGGCTGATAATGCTGCGTTGATGTGGAGAGCATACTAATGCTCCCTTCCTTTGCCTCTCAGTGGTATGAGAGAATTGACCTTCTCACAGGCCGTTATTCTTGTCAGCAAGAGTGACTTTGCACTTTTACCTCCTCTGAACCGGAATGCAGTCTGAGCCCGAACTGCTCTTAAAAAAATTAAGCATAAAATCGTTGGTAAACCTTAACTACATTAACAAGATGTGGAATTTTTATGGCGTGTTTATCAGGGTTTTATTCCTTGGCTTAATCTCGGTACTACTCTTTACAACGTCTCTTAATTTGAAAAGTGCTTTACAGTGCTGTGTGGCTGTAACTAATTGAGTGTTTCTGTGAATCGTTGTCACTGATTAATCTGCCAATTATTTTTCAAGGTTAATGTATTCATCATTTGTGTTAATATGCAAGAAAATAGCTGAAAACGGCAATTATGATTTACTATTTCTGTCTTCTTAGTGTGCTCAGGTAAATGCACTAAAAGACGGGAGACTCTTTACAAGAAGCAACTGTGGAAGTAATTCATCACAGGGATTAGAAAACAGAAAAGGAATAGATACCATAAACAAACACATTGTATCTTTTGCTGTTAAGACACGGTCATGTCTGCTGCTGTCTTGATGATGTTATTAAGAATTATTGAAGAAAAAAAGTCGCCACACGATAATTAATCTACAAAGTATAGAGTTCAGTGTAGTAGGAGATAAAAAGAGTAAGATCCAAAATTAAAGATTCAGTTTACTTAGTGTTGTATTAACTAAATATCAGCCTGGGACAGCTAGTGATGGCCATGTCTTTTTTTTTTCAGCAAACTAACATTAAATATCAACAATAATCTTAATAATCGTTGTTCTACTAAAGTTCAGTTGATGGCATTTGGGGAGTAAATACTGTTTCTTTCAGCATTTGTTTGGTCACAAAATGGCGGATGTAGCACTGCTGTCTAATTATCTGCTACAGGACTGTTGCCACAGCAACAGAATGTTTTTACTGACAGTAACATCGACATTGTCAAATTGTTTGCTTTTGCTCCAAACAACAGGCGACAGATATTCAGTTTACTATCAAATGTGACATTGCAGCAAATCCTGTCAGAAGAATAGGATTTTCTGTTTGTGTGCTGTACACATAATCAGAGTTGGGTTTTTTTTCTCTTTTTTTTTCCCTTTAAAGATTATTCTCTCAGCGTTTTGGCGTTTCTGACAGTGACAGAGGGGACGATATTTAGCCCACGAAACAGACAAGTCCTGTCGAGCAGTTTTCTCAAATGAGGATGATGTTTGAGTCCAGTATCCTGATTTTACAACACATCAGTGATCCGTTTTATAGGCTGGTAGTTAATGTCTCTCACACATAGCAGCTGGTATCAGTAGCATCAGTGAACAATGTTAACATATTTAGATCCACAATTTAATCCTTCAGAGGCAGTAAACACAGCCCACAGTCCTCCAGTAACTGAGCTATATTAAGAGCTTTAAAAGATATTTAGGGCTGATGAACAGTAACATTAACCGCGATAAACCACTGTGTTATTGGTGTGCACTGACACTCCCTCACACACCACAGTGTTTCTATCCAAGACCATAAATATACTTCTGGTGATTGTCACTGCTCTACCAGACTCGTTGTGTTTCACATGGCTGCCTCCAACTACCAGCGCCTCATTGCCGTCCATGCTACATTCTCCTCCTCCTCTGTTGCATTTTAAAAATATTGTAGCTCGGCTTTTGAAACAGTTTCTGCCTGCTCAGGATTTAAGATAAGGTCAGTGAAAACACTGATATAAGCGGACAAGCTCGGCTACATTTCATGCACCATGAGTGCAGAAACTCTTAAAGTGGACTGCCGGAAAAAATGCTCAGACACTCCAACGCTCAAACGCTTCATTTATCAGTGTTACAGTTATTGCTCATGGCAGCACCCGGCTATCTTTCATCTTCTCTTCATAATGAACACTGACACGATTTTTCTCATTGTTCTCACTTTCTTGTCTGCATGCAACCTTGATGAGCGGTGCTTTTAGTGCAGAGTGAGAGGAGCTGTCTTCCAGCAGGATACAAAGAGGGTTGTAAAATCTGTCAGCAGTAACATTTAGTATCTGACAGCGTGCAAAGAATGATAATTGCGAGTGCTGGTTAATTGTTGCCTTTTGTTTTAGACAAATAGAAACTTTTAATTTAATATTTGTGGGAACAGTTATATAATAAGTGAGAGCCCATTTTCAAAGAAAACAAAAGGTATTTTGACAAGGTCACTTGGTGAAAATGCAGTTTAACCCCAGTGAATTCCTGTTGAGTTGCAGCAGAGCAGAGGTCATCCACTGAACCCTTGGCCCTGATATGTTGGCCCCACTGCAACCTAATGAAATGTGTTAAGGAGGGAGGAGGGGAAGTTTTAGGGCCGAAGGGGGCAGTCACCCATGCAGCAGACAGCCTACTCCTGACTTAATTTCCTCCCTTACATTACCCTCTTGTTCAAGTAATCCCACACAAGTATGCGGTGGAGTTTGGCGCCTAAGGAGGACTGCCATTTGTTGTTCAACAGCACTGAAAGGAAATGAGTGGTAAAATTACAGGCCAATTCCTCTCATTAATGTGGGCTTCACTCAGCTGTCCTGAGTGACCCTAATAAGGCTGTCACATAAGGGGGAGGGTGGAAAAAGAGGGTGGGGGTGCACAGTTCAGGGAACTGGGTTTGCTCCAAATCACTGCGACCTCTTTCCTTCACCTCACGGCAACCCTCCCCTCGCGAACAAATCCCAAATGAACTGCACTTCCACAGAGCAAGTATTATTTTCTGATCTTTGAACTCGTGTGTGTGTGTGTGTCTTCTCCTGAAGCGTGTTCAGTAAGTTGAGCGATCAAAACAGAAAACGAATCTGTATCTCCCCATATGTAAAGATGCATCATGCACGGAAACTAATCTCATTTTTTTGCTTCTGTAATGGAGAGATATTTGGATTGCTTAGATTGTCAAGGATTCTCCAAGTTTGGGGTAACTTGACATTGACATCTTATATATATATGTGTGTGTGTGTGTGTGTGTGTGTATGTGAATACAGACTCAGCTATAAAGAGAAGAGCACAGTAAAAACACGATCAGACTGGATTTGAATAAGATCTGAGATGATGCATGCAAATGGCCGAGATGTGATATGAAGAAATCTTTGTTTACAGTTACTTGAAAAAAACAAATCTGATTTTAACAACCAGGTCGTCAGAAAACTGGATTTGAGCCACTTCACATCACATCATTCAGTGGCTGTGTAGTAAACATATTTCATTGTTTAAAGTCAGCATCATTACAGTAACGATGGCTTAATGAAGAGCAACTGCCATCTGCACGAGGTACATTCTTGACAAGAAAATATGTTTACTTGTATACACAGCAGGAACTTACACTGTGCTTGGAAACAAATAATGTCCAGAAAATAACCTGGACAACCATGTAGCTCTGAGCTTTTTATATTTTTACAGCTTGTTCAGAGTAATCCAGGCTGCATTTACCTCTGACATTTCAGAGTTAAACTATGTGGCCTGGAAATTGAATTTCAGAGCTATGATGCAACTTCTTAAGTGTCAGCAGTAAAAAATCGTTTTCACTTGCACCCGAGATGAGGAGTGTGATAAAATAAACCTGACCTGTCATTTTCTGTTTCTGTGAACCATACAGCACAAAAGCACTGAAAGACTCAAATGTTTAATTTGTTAATTAAACATGAAGTGCAGCAATATTTACTTAGCAACATTCCCATTTGAGTTGAGAAGCATCCAAATGTATTTAAATGTCCTTGAGATGTCCCACATAACCTCAAGGACTTACTTTATTAACAGTCACAGAAAGTATTGCAGAGACAGAGATCTGAAGTGACCCAGAAGCCAAAGGGCCACTCTGACAGGATTACACACTTCCCTGGCTTCAACTTGGGAGGTGGGGGCGTCCCAGAAGTAAGCCAAGATATTCTGAGTTTGAAGTAAAGAGACTGATGAGGTGAAAATTGAGCTTTTGGCCCATAATGTCAAGTATTACAGGCTCCTCTGAAGGATATTTGTTAGTGATGGTGGATGTGCATGTCCATTAGGAGGATGTCTTAGTGCTTTTTAATTTGCCAGTAAAGGTTTTAAATAGACTCATGGAAAACTAGCTGATCCAGCATGCATAATTTAACTTCCAGAAAAGAGAGACCTCATCCAGGAGGGACCAGAGCACAGCCAAGTCCAACCAGAGCAGACCCAGCGCCAGTTAGACCCCAACTAACCTCTAGTCGAGAGAGAACGACAACAAATGGCCGCAGCCTGATGTTTTATCAGATGCTTAACAAGCAGCACAGTTGATAAGAGCAGCAGTGTAAATTAACAGATGTAAAACTATAGAAATGATTTATTAGTAATATAAATAGTTTTCATCATCTGTATCAGTAATAGAAAGTCAGTTCGCCTGTAGATGGACGGTGTCATCACCATTTTAAAATCTGTGGATAAATTTTGATTTCACATGGCATCAATCTTTTAGGCTCCTCATTTTCCCAAAATAATCTGTGAGTCAGTTTCAGCTCCGCTTTCAGACACACTGACACTCTCCAGACTCCAGACCCAGCCCAGTTAGACTGAGTGGAATTTGGACTCAGTCCCACTCGCGTCTTGGGTTGGGTCACGGTTCCACAAAATCAACAGGACCAGTAGAGACCCCGGTTTTTAGTATGTTTTATCCAAATAAAGTAGTTATGTTTTAGAGGGTTTTACCTCAGTTAATTGATGTACATCTTCTCATCAGCGTTTGGTGTTAGGAAGCAAAGTGTCTGCAGCTGTACACTGTAAACTGTTTTTCACTGGCAGTCACCTGAGAGCTGCAGTTGAGGGAAATACAGGGGAATTCCTGAGGAGCTCCCAATACAAAGCACAACACGATATCAGATTGTGGCAAAGACTTATGTTCCAACAGGACAGAGATCTTCATCACGCCAACAAATACTCTGTGGAATTTCTGCAGAATAAGATTGTGAATGAACTGAGTCATGCTGAAAAATGTCTGCAGAGTCTTGAAGATCGTTGTTGAGATATTCTTCACTCAGCTTGACAGAGCTTGAGTAAATCTGAGGGTAGAATTACAGGAAATCCCAAACTCTCACTTGCTAAGCTCACACCTACAGATTAAAGGTGACCCAAGGCTGCATGTGCGTAAAACACCAACTTGCATTTCCAAAATGTTACACATTGTTATAAAAGATTTTTATTTTGACAAAGCTCTCATTATCAAAATCAGTATTTATCAGAACTAATCTTTTTAAAGTTTTTAAAAGGTGAAACTAAATCTGAGTGGTAGCAATTTTCACATCAAAATCCAGACAGTTTCTTTGAGCACATTTTGATTAGTCCTGGCAGCAGCAATACTAAAATCCCATTCATGTTCATCTGTTGTCACAGCTACTGAAGTAAAGAGACGGTCTAACATTAAGACTTGATGCTAATTTAAAATCATTAAAGACTTTTAGCAACTCATGGTATAATTTCTAAACCCCTCACCAGAGAAGGCACATCATGAAAGGCTAGTCATTCATTTGCCCAGCCTTGATTTACATCCTGCCACGACCAGCTGCCAGAGCCATTTTGTGTTGGAGTGTTTGGAGAGCTTGGGGGGGCGGGGGCTGTTGAAGGCGTTTTAGAAAAGGTCTGGGTTCTTTTAATGTGACAGAAAATCTGAACTCGAGGACCTCTCCACTAACCCACACACACACACACACACACACAAACGACCAGCCTTGACCAAGAGCCTCATGGCTTTTAAGCCGTAGAGTGAAGGAAGAGACTTGTGTCCAAGTGTCAGCAGGTTCCTGTAAACATATATAAATACCTTATACACTCGCTGCTTTATGCCAGAGGCAGCAAGAGAAAAATGAGGTCTGAACTGTGACTTGTATGTGGGAGGGGAAAAAAGATTGTATGTCGAAGATGGTTGTTCCATTGAAAAGAGGAAATGAGGGTGAAGGAGAGAGGGAAAATGGGGTGAGCAAGAGAGAGGTTTCCTAAGCTAATAAAATGCTTGGAAGGATGGAAGCTGCCAGCCAGCATTCCTGTGCCATTAGATAAGTTAGCTCTCTGCAGCCTCCAGTTTCTCTGCAGTGCTGAAGTGGCAAGCTGAGGTCACCACCGGGGAGTGAGGGGGGGTTGGGGGAAGGGGAGGTGGGGGCAATAAATTCAGTGTTTTTCTGCATGGTCTCTTGCTCTTAATCCTCTGAAGCTGTTTGGTTGATGATTTACTTTTCTATTTATGAGCAAAATCTGCAGAAAACCTGCTGTCTGCTGTGTGTGTATTTTTTTTTTGCATGAACATGAATTGTATGTGTTGCTGTTGAATGTACAAAGCACAGGGACTTAGTTCAGTAATGCTGCAGAAATTTGCATCTACATACTTGTGACATTCTGATGACGTGCAAGCTGTTGCCGAGTAGAAGAGTATTTAATTTCTTAGGGGAAACATACATAGAGAGTCCAGTGATCTTCTGGAACTAATTTTAGATTTTAAATGCAAGGTCAGGTATCGCGCTCAGCACAGGTCGGATTGTGTAGCTCGCACCGAACGCTACCAAATTCACACTTGCCAAATGGCAACACAGACGCTGCTAAGTGTGACAGATTGCAGCAATTCCAGAGAAGTCATGGAGCTTTTCTTGTACACTCAGTTACAGTCTGACAAACTGAACCATTCACATTGAAATGATTTAACCCAGGCACTCGTTGCTTGTTTTTAAGAAGCAGGAGTAGTCGATCTATATTATCCCCCAAGGTAGAAAATTTTGGAGCTGCACTCAGAGAAAGGGCTGCAAAATATTTGCCTCCAAATAATTCTCCTTTGGGGAGATCTGCAGTACATTGTAATGGCTTATTTAAATGTAAAGGGTGTTCAGTGAGAGAGTATTCCCTGGTAACATCAGTATGATCATTCTTAGGGGGCCCCTCTGCCAGTATTTTATACAAGCTTTACAATAACTGACTGCAGTTGAGTCCGTTCCAAGTCATTTAGAAGATATCAGTCAGTCTCGCCCCTGCGGCTTTGCTGTGTGAAGAAGATTAAAAAAGGATCTTTGACTTGCATATGAAACCCTTCAGCAAAGATCAACACACTGGTGCAGCAGACATGTATATATATTTCATTGTAAAACTGTTCTTTTGTTTTAATATGCATTATTGTCAAAATTAACACATTGTTTTTGTCTCAGGTATGCTGGTGGTCAACGTCACATGGAGAAACAAGACATATGTGGGAACCCTATTGGACTGTACACGGCATGACTGGGCGCCCCCCAGGTAAGATGCATTTTTATTGTCACTATCATCCTCCCTTGATTTGTCAGTAATATATCACTTGTATGGTGCTGTTAAAGCTAGGGCTACATGCAGAGTTTAAAGTCACACTCTGGTAGAATTGAGTCACAATTGCTACAAATCCTGGAAACATTCTCTGTCCAAGCTGCAGTCGGTCTCGTAACCTTCTCATGTTATGTGCAATATGAATCTGCTGCAGCATCAAGGATATATAAGTGAACGCACCGACGTGCCTCTGTACAGCTGGACATTCCAAGTCCATGTTAGTCTTTATCTCGAGCCTGGGGGAAACAGGATTCACTGGCAAACAGCTGACGTCCCAGGAGGTAGCAATGGAAATAGAAAGCTACTCTAAAAAGCCAGATTGCAGAATCCAATTATTGGTCTAATAGCTTTTCCTTAACGCTCAACATTCTCTATCACAAAGGCTGCAGTGTCTTAGATCACTGTTATTTTGGCTGTAGCTTAAGGTGTTTATCATTTCTGGATATTTGCTTTTGTTATGAAAAATACATAGGTTGTGTAAAATATATTTCTGAGAACTTCCTTTGATTTAGAACACATGCACTGTATCTAAATGTAAATATATAAATCTATGTTTGAAATGCATGGGTAAGTGCAATAGGAAAAAAAGATCAAGATTAAAGCAGCTCTAATGGAAAACAAGGAGAGGCTGTATCACACTAATGTATCAAAGTGTATCACAATAATGTTCCGTAAGTGAGGTTTGCACAGTAAGTGAGGTTTGCTTGGCTGTATTTGCACCAACCTAGTCTTACAGTTTGCAGCATGACTACATTAGGGACACACCATGAATAATTCAGAAAGCTTTCAATGGACTGAATATAAACTTGGGCTTGTAATGAGTCTAAATTCCTCCACCACTGTCAGACTACGGATGTATTCATATCCCCTGCTGGGGCTGAAATTGTTTGGAGAGACTTGTAGAGGAAGCAGTGAGTCATACCGGCCCAATGTTTCTTTGTCACAGATTGCTAACCTTCACTGCTGTGCAGAAAGGTAATTACATTACTGTTATGGAGAGATAAGGCCAAACTGCTATATTAAGGATTCGAATGTCTATGTTTTGATTACATTGCAGCTGGAATGTTCATTGCTGTCTTTTCAAATGATGTTTACATTTTCATGTGGAAAGTCGTGACTTTTTTTTAAAGTGCTTACTCACTTACAGTGCAAAAAATATCAGATGGGGATATAGTGAAAGGACAGAGACAGAAGAATGGTGTAAATAGTCTTGATAACATTATCCTTGATGGGGGTATTTTGTATCTGGGCATGTCGAACTCCCTAGTATGTCATCACTTATATTATCATTCTGATGTAGTTTTTGAATTTTGTGTGAAATAAAGTGAGGTGTAGTTGGCATAAAAATAAAAATAAGCCTCCTGCAGAACAAACAAACGTGGAATGGGTATGACCAACAGAAGCATCTAAGCAAATGAAATCATGCACATACACTTTTAATAGAGATAAACAATAATTTAAAAAAAAAGCGTATTTCCTTTTTTTAATTGTTACATGATTATCAGGTCATTATTTTTGTGTCATCTTTGTTCTCATTACTATCACTTATTGAAATTTGTTGTTATTCTTAATAAAAAAAACCTGTTAATTATATGCAAAATGATTTAATGATGAAATAAAACTATGCAGTCAACTAACCAGGTTTAGAGTACTGTTTAGTCTTCACAACAATGGAAATTTCAAAATCAATGTGTTTTGGAGTTTCCAATTTATCATTTCAGAATAAGAATTGAACTAAAACAGAGTTGAATTAAAATCATCAGTCAGTGCTATGAGATAATTAATTTCATATGTAATTTTCAACATTACTGCAGGTTTTGTGAATCCCCTACCAGTGATCTTGAAATGAGGAATGGCCGCGGTCGAGGTAAGCGGATGAGACCGAACAGCAACACCCCGATCAACGAGAACAGCAACTCGTCGGACAACAAGGGTGCTACCAACAACAAGACACGCGCTGCCTCTAACAGCAAGGGCCGGAGAGGCAGCCAGACGCCGTCAGAGCGCCGCACCCCACCCAACAGCAACACAGAGGACATCAAGGCAAGTCCCTCCTCAGCTGGAAAACGCAAGACCAAACCAGCCTCAGACATGGAACCGAATTCCAGCTCAGAGGACACCAAAGGCAACAAACGCATGCGGACGAACTCCAACAGTGGTGGGGTGGGACCAACAGGTCTATCTATCCCTTCTATTAAGACTGAGCCACTTCCGCCTCCCCTCGATCGCAGCTGCCCTTCTCCAGTTCTTATTGACTGCCCGCACCCGAACTGCAATAAGAAGTACAAGCACATCAATGGTCTCAAATACCACCAAGCCCGTGCCCACAATGATGATGATATAAAGTTGGACTTAGATGGAGACAGTGAATATGGAGAGGATTCAACTCTCCACCCTGAACCAGGGAACTGTAATGGAGCGTCTATCTCTCAGAAGGGATCCTTGTCTCCAGCACGTTCAGTTACTCCAAAAGGTAGGAACTTTGATGCTCAGAGTCCTTCTCCATCTCCTGGCAAGTTTGGTTCAAAGCAGAATAAAAAGAAGATGGTTGAGACGGATCCAGAAACAGCAGGCACACCGATGGACGGGTGTGAGGATGGGCCATGCCTCACTGATGAGGCCAGTAATGATGGTATAGATGATAAGAGAGGATCGGACAAATCTAAAAAGGGGAACACTGGTACAAAGGCTGATAAGTTGGCTCAGAAAAATATGAAGTCACCACGGCCCATTGGCCCTGGTTCTACAGCTTCCCAACAGATGTACTCTTTCCCTCCTGGAAACCCAAATTCCTCCCCAGGGCTTACCCCAATAATTCAAGGTATCCCCAAGAGTCCCCAAATGAAAGGCACACAGCCTAAACCCCCTGCCATCGGAGATCCTGTCTCAAGTAGCTCCAAAGACAAAAAGAAGAAAGATAAGAAGAAAAAAGATGGTGGGAAAGAGGCTGACAGTCCCAAGCCTCCTGGAAAGGGAGGAAAACTAGAGGAAGGAAAGCTTCCTTATCCTGAACCTTGTGATCAAGGTAACAAGGGGGAAGGACTCCTCAACGGTTCCTCAGATCCTCATCAGAGTCGCTTGGCCAGTATGAAGGCTGAGGCTGACAAGATTTACAGCTTTTCTGACAACGCCCCTAGCCCATCCATTGGTGTAGCCAGTCGGATAGATGGCAGTGGGATGCCACAGCCTCTAACGCCACTTCATGTAGTGAACCAGAATGGTGCTGACAATTCTTCAGTCAAAACTAATAGCCCAGCATATTCAGACATTTCAGATGCTGGTGAGGATGGTGAAGGGAAACTAGAAGGTGTCAAAGTCAGGACAGAGGACCAAGCCATCAGGGAAGGTGTCAAGAAAACACTCTTTCCAAACCAGACCCCCAACAAAGATTCCCCGTACTATGCTGGATACGAGACATATTACTCACCCAATTACGTCAACCCTAGTCCCAGTGGGCCCACTCCGGGCACACCAGCATCTGAAGGTCAGGTTAAGATCAAAAGGGATGAGGACCAGGACCAGGGTGAGGAGAAAGTAAAGGTTGAGGTTCATGAAGATCGCAAACCTGACAGCACTGCTCCTGGCCAGCAACAACAACAACAGCAGCAGCAGCAGCAACAGCAGCAGCAGCAACAGCAACAACAGCAGCAGCAGCAGCAGCAGCAGCAGCAGCAGCAGCAGCAGCAGCAACAGCAACCCTCAGTTATTCAGCAGCGATCCAACATGTACATGCAGCCTCTTTACTACAACCAGTATGCTTATGTACCCCCTTATGCATACCATCCTGATCAAGCCTACCATAACCACTTGATGAGCACCAATCCAGCCTACCGGCAACAATACGAGGAGCGGCAGCGGCAGATGGCTGAACAGCACCGTGCTGCTGAGAAGAAGTCAGATGTGGCCATAAAAGAACGAGAAGCCTCCATGAAGGAGGAGTGGAAACAGAAGAGCCCAATGCCACCAAGCCTCTCCAAAGCGCCAAGTCAGTCAGATCTCGGAAAGACGCCGCAGGCTCCAGGAAAATCCAGGGATTCGCCTTCTGAGCCCTGCTCGAAATCTATTGGAAGCATAAAGGGGGAGGACCTGAAGTCCCAGCAAGCTGAGGGGCTGAAGATGAAGCTGACTGAAGGGGGGCACCATGGAAAGGAAGACTCCAAACAAACACTGGAGTCCAGAGGTCAGGCAGGGATGGAGCAGGCCATATGGTACAGACAGGTAAATACAAATGTAGTGTGACAGTGTGAGAATACATATGTGATGGATCTGTTGTCCATCGGTGTGATTTGTTCTGACTAGCACATTCTTTTCCACTCTCAGCAGTACTCCGAGAGCCAGAAGCCCCAAGTGGAGGAAGAACACCAGCAACAACAACCTCGATGGAAAGACGAAAGGGACAGAGAACGGGAACGCGATCGTAAATTAAAGGATGATAGGCCGAGGCCCAAGGACAGTCAAAGCGGGCCTAAGGAAGATGGCAAAGAGGGTAGCGATCCCAGAATCACTTCTGAGGACCATCGGCCCATGAGCAAAGACTCTCGTTCGAATCCCCACATGCAGTTTTCATCACCACTAACACAGCACCAAGGCTACATGCCCTACATGCATGGTTACCCCTATGGACAAAGCTATGACCCCAACCACCCTGGATACAGGGGCATGTCCTCAGTCATGATGCAGAATTACCCAGGTATGACATAAGACATGTAAATGTCAGAGGTTTTTAATGTACTCCAGGTGAAAAATCATTAGTTTGAATTAGTGTCGTTGGGAAAGCTTAAAGCAGCCAGTTACAGTGGCTGTTAAAATAGATGACAAGGAAACAGTCAACATGGATTAAAGAATTAAATTCTCTTGCTTTTTGAAAACACAATGGCTGTAGGGATTTGTCAGGGCAGCTTTGAATTTTCTACCACAACTGTATTTCTCAGCAGTGTTTTTGTGTTCATTTCATTCAGACTGAATAGGTTTTCTCTATAAAGAGGTCTGATGTAATGTGTAGCAATTTTTGTGCAGTAATGTTCAAAGCAGCATGAAATGATTGCAATCACAGTATGACAAGTTAGATAAGTCAACTCAATCAAGGATTGATTTTGTTTGACCCATGTTCTGTTGGTTCAGAATGGAATCGTTAGAAGCAAGAGTTTTTTTTCCAGAAATGTTTGACAGGGTTGGAAAAATTGCATGCTCTTAAATGCTACTCAGAATGGCATCCGTGTTCGCTCAGTGCTGAAGGCATTTTCCTTTGTTAATGAAATGAACACAGTACAATAGGCAGTTGGATACAGTTGTATGTTTGTATCCAGTGTGTAAAAGTGTATGTTTTTATTTTCAAAATTAAAAATGATCACATGTAGAGAAAATGTTCTGGCTTTACAAGTCCAAGTGGTTGAATGGCGACCTAAAACCAATTGTGTTGACTAATAAGAATAGTTTTTTGTATTCCGAGCCAAATTTGAACCATCTATTTTTTTTTTTCATCACTCTTAGGGTCCTATCTATCTGGAGGTTATCCGTTTTCACCATATGGCAGTAAAATAGCTGGAGGCGAGGAAGGCACCGACAAATCTCGCGCTAGCCCCACAGTCACCAAAACGGCAACAGACTCCAAAGCCTTGGATATTCTGCATCAGCACGCCAGCCAATACAAGAGCAAATCCCCAACAGTAGGTGACAAGCCACCCCACGACAGGGAGAGGGAGCAGGACAGAGGAGCAGCCGGGGACAGGGATCGGGAACGGGAGCGTGAGAGGGAAAGGGAAAGAGACGTGGACCGGCCGCGCTCCTCCCCCTCCCAGCGCATCATGCCCTCTCACCACCACCTGGGATACCCCCTGCTCTCAGGGCAATATGACCTGTCCTACGCCACAGGTCAGTCAGTCACTCTCATTTCTCCTCTAATAAACGTTACTTTCAATGCTCCTACTTAGTCATATACTCAACTTAGTCCAGAACATAATCAGATCCATGTTGTTACATTGTGGCAGATGATCTACATTTAAATCTAAAAGAGCAAGTATCACTGCAAGCCACGCACTATAGGTTTCTCTTCATTATATAGTTATTGTGGCCAGCCCTTCAAGCACCTACCCACCACCACAGAGGTGAGAACAGTAACAAACCCCCCAGCAGCAGAGACAGGCACTGGACTGACAGTAAAAGAAAACACAATAAACCAAGAGCAGCGTTTGCAAATCTCCACAAATGCAGGTGGTGGTTCACAAAGCTCCAGTTAAAAATATTTAGGTAATGAGTTATGCATACCAGCACAGATGAGGAACATCCTGTAAAAATAAAACCTTATGTGTCTGGGGGGTTGATTTGATTTGCAGTGAAAAAGTACACCTTGCTCTCCTCTCTCCTACAACGCTAATGTTGCAGACTCAGAGGCAGCAACCTGTAAAAGAAAAAAACAAATCCTGGCCAAACAAAACCCTGATTATTCTACTGCTGCAGTCTAGTGTAATATGCAGTGCAGCATTTAGCCCCTCAGCTCATCTATTCTAAGTGGGTCCTCTGAGGACAAGTGGATCAGGGTGGTGATAATAGAGACATGCAATGAGCCCGCCAAGACACACAGCCACTGCAGCCTGTGCTGACATCTAGTGGCGGCTCTTTAATATTACAACAGATAAGTACATATAATAATAGCAGTTGAAAATAAATCCTTGTTTCTCCTATTTTGACTGCCACGTTTATATTCAGGATGGTAAGTTAAATACAACTACCCAGTATAAACTGCATTATCTATAAAGTGGAAACAAAGCTAAAACAGTCTCGATAAAAACTGAGTGGTATAACCTTCATGAGGGGAGGTTTTACTGCATTAGAAGCTGCATTAGTTTCAGCTAAGAAACTACAAGTGGTGCACGTTACATTTAAAAACATGACTTCAGTAGTGCAGAGAGTAATTCACTTTAAATATCACAAAGCTAAATCAGCAGGAAACTGACAAACAATTGTGCACATAGAATGATTTTATAGACTTTGTAGGTATGATTTTAATCCTCACAGTAGGTTATTCCCCCTGCATGTGAAATATTATATATAAAACCTAAAATAGTAAAGTATTTATTATTTATATATATTTCATATAATTTTGTCTCTGATCTGGTGTTCTCTGTATCTTCCCACAGGGAAACCTGACCGTCACACCTCAACCCTGCAAAGATTCATGTGACTGGCTCACATGAGAAGATCTCCTGGGTGTTACTTTTTAGACATCAGTTGAATGGTGTTTCTAATCTATATTTTTATTTCTTCTTCTGCCAAAAGGCTAGGCAGATTGTCGTTTTGTTTTGTTTTTTGTTTTTTTCCCCCCTCCCCTCGTAAATGACCCCAAAATTCTCCAAACCTTGGACTAACAGGACTGATTATTACCCAGGTTCAAAGCCATCGCTCTGCCCCGTCACGCAGAGGAATCACCAACCCGCTGATTATCTAGTCTTTGCACTGTCAACAAATACAATGCAAAAAGAGACTATTGGACTGCCAGAACAGCTTTTTTTGTTCGTTTTTGTTTCCTTTGACTGCATTGTTGTTTGTCGCACGCAGAAAGAAATTGGCAGTGATTTTTGGGGAGATGGGTGGCTAATGGGAAAAGGGGAGTCAAACTAAATTAAAGACTGAATCATACTCAAATGATTTCAACTCTATGTCTTTGGCTTCTTGTTATGCCATGAAACAACAGTATATCCTTAACTTGACAAATGTTTGGCTATATTTTGTGGGGAGAGGGAATATGGCAACAGCTGCTTTCTTCAGAGACTTAAAAAAAAAAAAAAAGAGCCTGAGACTGAAGTTTTCCATTTTCCATCGTCATTATTGTTGATTCCCACATCCTCTTTGAACCCTCAGTTCTTGTTTCAGGGATGATGTTGTAATTTTTTTTTTTTTTTTTTTTTGCGAAGGGACCGCGTACACCTCAATGGAGAATAAACACTATTCGTATTTTCTTTTCTCGGTAATATTTTAGTTGTACTCCATATCATTGTGTCCATCTTTGAATGTGTCTGATGCTGGTATTAGTCCTATTCTTTTTGTCCTCTCCATGAAAGGGTCACATCTGTCTTTTTTTTTTTTTTTTTTTTTCCTTTTCTTTTCCACGCTCACGCAAAATGGTGAAGCCACATTAGCAAGCGATGAACTCATGGGGCATTTGTCATCACTGCATTAGGCCACTTCTGTTTATTTGTTTGTTTTTGTTTTTTGATGTTTTTACTGTAAAATTCATTCAGCTCACCAAGTTTTGATTATTTTTTCTGTAAACAATGTGAAATTTCAGTCGACTCATGTATTTTTCTGCTGTAATATAGACTTTTAGCCAACTTTTGTGTGCATAAATGTTTATATTTACCCCCCAGCACGCTGTTAAAAAGCTTCTGGTTGTCATGGCGTTTAACATTTTGTGCCCAGTTCACGTCTCGTGTGCTTTTTTCCCCCCCGGCTTTGGTTGTCTCGCTACAGATTTTTTATATTATTTTTTATTACTTTGTTAACTTCCGCAACACATCACAAGCTTTCCACTTCCCTACATGACTATTTTCAGTGAGATTAAATCATATACTGACAGATCAAAACAAAACTCATCAGTTCAACTTTCACTTGGTGCTTTCGCTTGCTTGTGTGACTTCACCTTAACACAAACACACACTCACCTCAGGCAGGTGTTAGCATGTTTTTTTTTTTTTTCTGTTTTTGTTTTTTGTTTTTCTTTTTGTTTTTTCCCTTGCCAGCGGCTGGCTTTGGATCAGTCCAAAAGTGGGCCAGTGAGTCCTCAGACACCACTTTTCGTTGTTGTTTCTGCTACCTGTGCTGTAAGGTCAGCTACTGGCACATTAAACTAAAGTGCATGAAATAACCCAAAAAACAACATTAAACAACTGTTTCTGCTGTCACTGTTACAGAACAAACACAAGCCAATCAGATGCAGACAATGAACTTAATTAAAAAGGAAAGGTGAAAAACAAGTGAAATCTCTGCAGAGTGACTGTCAAGGTGGCCTGTTCGACCAGAGCCGCCTCTCGACTTAAAATCACACTTCTTTCATACCTCAGGGGTTGTAAGTGAAACTCTATCTGCATTGATTTGAGAGGGCTTCTGTTTTCCGCTCTGAGCTGTATGTGCTGTAGTGGTTCATTCAGAAATGATACATAAAATCGGCCCAGGACAGAATTGTTGAGGGTTTAATGCCAAACCATGCTGTTATAGGTTGTGGACAGTCTTTATGTTCCTCTAAAGCATTAAAATGAGAGTAGAATATTGACCGTGTTGTCATTAAATCCAATTTTATTGATTTCTTTTTGAGTTTTTTTTTTGTTTTGTTTTTTTCCAATCACTTCTAATGTCCCCATCGGTAATCTCATGTCTAACGCCCTCTAAAGTTGGATGTTGGCTGTTTTGTCGAGACACGACCTGCAGCTCTTCATTTTGAGGTTCTTGGACATTCCAAGTAAATAAGTTGCCGGTTTCTTGTCCCACATTTTTTTTTTTTTTTTTTGACTTTGACTTTGACTTTGCTGCATTTTAAAGAAGAATGGCTGACATGATTACAATGAATGTGGTGGTGTTTGACTTGTACTTAATCTGTAAGGGTAAATCTAGGCAGCTGTGATGTTGTCATATTAAAGTCAGTGGGTTTTAGTACCAGCAGACTGCATACATATAGTTTTTATCAGACAATGGTTGTGACAAGTGCATTTGTTCTCTCTCTGAGAGTAGTAATGTTATCTCAGTAGTAAAGCAAAGCCCAGTGAAAATCATATATACTAAAGTGTATGAAAAGCCAGAAAAGTAATGTTTGCTATCAACATATTGGAAAGTGCTTGGCTCTTGTATTTGTTTCATGGTGAAGAGTATATTTATTGGCCAGCAGTTGTCTCTCAATTGGTGCCTAGTTTAACATTCTTCTGTGAAAACACAGAGACACTTGCTCGTTTGTCCTTTCCTAAACCCCCCTCCTCTGCCCTCCCCATCCCCATCCCTACCCCCGCCCCAGAGTACCAGTGATGGTGCTTGCAAGGATGTTTACAATGTCTTCATTTTCTTTCTGTGTGAGAAATTCAGACCCCCCCTACCCTCCCGTCCCCTCTTCTCCTCCTCTTTCTCCCTCCCTTCAGGAGTTTGTGTAAAGTGTACATTACCATGGTTCTTTTTTATACAATACTCTGTAACTTGCCTTTGTAAATTTGGGCTGGAATAAAAAAATAAATCTTTTTATGAGACTCTCTGTCCTGGGAACTGATCAATGGCTTCTGCTCTGTCACTGAGTAATCTGTCAATACCTTCACCAAGGCGAAAAAATCCTACATCTTAATGTCAAACTGTACATCATAGACCTCAGGACTATAAATGCTTCTGATATTAAACATCCAGATCCAAACATTATTTCCTGACAAACTGAAAAAATATTTAGGAAAGCAGGAAGGAAAGGATAAATCCCAGTACGAGCTTCTTCAACTGGATCCTCACCAAAATGTCATCTATTCTTCCTCCATCCTTCTTCTTCCCACTGCCATACTATGTCTGGTGCAAGTACTTTCATAATTACTTTACCAAATCTAGTGCAAGTAGTTTTGGTATGATCCGCATCACAAATAAACAAACAGGAAGTGAAAAAGGCTAGTTTTATCGTTTTAAAAAATATATATAAAGGGCTATCTTCATCCAACTACTATTCAGTTTTCAAGCATGTTTGTGCAGGTGTTAAATATTTGTCAAGTCTAAATCATCCATGTTAGAGTTTTCCCTGAGTATGAAAGGGTTGTCTCTATGGAACTGCAGGTCATTAAGAGGACTGCTCTAATTGTTGTTAATGTCTGGGAGAAAAGTCCAGCTTCATCTGAAACCATGTGGTGTTTTACTTTGATACAAGAATACCTGAGATCAAAGCTCAATAATCATCTTTGTGGTTGGAGTAGAGGAGCTGAGCTGTCAACTGATCATCACCTGGTGGTGAGTTAGATCAGGTGGCCGGGGAGGCAGACAAACATACTAGGTAGACCCAAGTGGGTAGTGGGGGTGAAGAGCTTCTCAGACATGCCTTGGGAGGTTGTGGACATGGAAAGTGAGTGGACCTTGTTCTAATCCTCCATTGCAAACACAGCAGTTTCGAGGCAATCCAAGAACCCATTGGTGGAGACTGGCGGTGAATCAGGGTGAACAGGGAGGCCTTTCATGCCTGGTTGGATCTTCCAAGGCAACAGATGGAAGATGGGTATTGGCAGGCTAGGAGGGCTGCAGAGGCAAGATCCTAGGAGTGGGATGAGTTTGCCATGGAGAGGAACATTCATATGGCCTCATAGAGGTTCTGGCAATTTCTTACGCACCACAGGGAAGGCCTAGCAAGGCAGCCCAGGCTGTTTTTCAGCAGAGCAAGGGTACCTGAAATACCAAAGTAAGATTTGAAGCAAGGCTTGTCCTTGGCAGGGGTCACTGAGGTAGTTAAGAAGTTGCCCACTGACAAGGTGCCGGGAGTGGATAATATTCACTCTGAGATACAGAAGTCTCTGGACATTGTGGGGCTGTCTCAGTTGACATGCCTCTTCAATGCTCTATGGAAATCAGTAACAGTGCCCGAGGAGTGGCTGTTAGAGGTGATGGTTCCTATCCTTAAAAAAGGGGGACTGGGAAAGGCCCGAATAGCCGATTGGTTAGGGCGCACCACTTTGGCACATAAGCCGTGCAGTGATTGTGAGTGCAACCTCCCACCCCCAACATCAACAACCAATATCAAATCCAAATGTGTCTGGGGGACTAGATTCCTTAGGGAATGTCTTGGGAGGTAATGTGGGAATATGGGTTTCCATGGCCACTGCTGTAAGCCATCTAGTTTCTGTAGAGTGAAGATTGTGAAATTTATTTCCATATACTTTGCATAAAGTCAAGCAGGTTTCCAGTGGGTGTTGGCCCCCGCCCTTTGTAAACAATCCTGTTTATGATTTTCATGAACAGGACTTCAAGGTGTACCTTTGGGGAGGAGGGTATTCCATTCAGAGATTCCACAATTGTCTTTGTGTTATTTGCAGATGATGTGGTTTAGTTGGCTTCATTACACAGTGACCTCCACCATGCACTGTGATAGTTTGCAACTAGGATAAGACTTGGAAGAAAGGGGTGGATTGCTCCCTCTAAATTGGCAATGAGTTGCTTCCCAAAGTGAAAGAGTTTAAGTTTCTTGGGATCTTGTTCACAAGTGAAGGTCAGGCGGAACGGGAGATTGACAGATGGACTGGGGCAGCGTCAGTAGTAAGGCCTGCACTGCAGCAACAATATCACAAGACACTAACACTATGTAACACTAAGCTAACTTAAAGTGCTGCAGGTGAGAAAAAATGAGGAGGATGAGAGTGCAAGCAAGACAAAGCAACAGAAATTATGTTTTTCTCAATCGGCCATACTGCTTGATCCCCAAGAAACAAAGAGACGTGTAGTATGTTGTGGAAGGACGTTGTCATCGTCAGCAGGAGAATTGCTGGCCTTTAGAGAGCTTGTCAGTAAAATCCCCATGGACACCAGCAATGGCAAGATGAAGAGACTGCATCATATACAGCAGAAGCTATCTATTGCCTTATTGTTGAAAACTGCAACTTAAACTTAAATTAAGTGACATAATATTTAGGTATGTACTGGAATCCAAACATAATTTGTCCTAATTAAACATAGCACAAGTTTAATATCCAGTTATCTTAATTTTTCAGCATGTACTGCCAGACTTTTCCAGACTGTCTGCTTTTATGATTCATACAGTAATTGTTACTTATTTTACTGCCACGAGCCTTCACTGTGCCTATCATGTGAGGGTCTAAGGAGCCTTAAGAATCTACAATACACAGTCATTATGCTATGCCACATTACACACCACTGGATGTAAAGTCAACTGCAAGAAACAGCATTTTTAGAATGCCTTGTTATATTTCTGTGGTTATTTTGGTGAAAGTCAATCAAAAGTAATGCAAAACTACTTGATTCAGTGACAGTAATACTGTAATGTAACCATTTACTTTCAAATGACAGTGCCTAGTAATATATAGTGTATTACATTTTGTAAGTAACGTGCCCAACACTGTGTATGGTCATGAGATTTACATAGTGACCAAATATCTACTGAACGCCTCCTGGTTGAGGTTTTCTGGGGATGTCCAACTGGGAGGAGATGTCAGTTTAGAGCCAGAGCACACTAGAGAGATTATGTATCTCATCTTGCCTGGGAACGTGTCAGAATCCCCCAGGAGGAGCTGGAAAGTGTTGCCGGGGAAAGGGACACCTGGGCTAGCTTGGTCTTCTGCCACCACAACCTGAAAAAGTGGTTGAAAATGAATCGATGAATGCACGTTGTCGTGGAAAAAAAGATTATTGTCAATAGCCACAAGTTTGCCTTCTGTAATGTTTGACAAGTGGATTTCTGAGTAGGTTGAGGATCAATCTCTTTTTCAGACTTTAGTGCTATATATTCATACAGAGAAATTATAATAAGCCACCACAATGCAGCAAGTGTGAGCACAAGCTTGTGCCTTTTTAATTGATACTGTGGCAACTGCACTGAGGGTTTTGGCCACAGGAGAGCAGCGTCTCTACAGAGGCCTTAGTCCTGACTGCACGAAATATCTGAGGGACTTTAACTGCAAGTAACTTAACGCACCTGAGGAGTTAAACACAATTTAAATGTGTTTTTGCCCGTCTGTGTTTGAAGTTGGAGCAGGAGGAATTTTAAGAATTTTGCAAGCTGTCTCATTTATTTTTGGAAAAATTGTAACAGATAAATCTCATGTATCATCTAATGCCATAATCCTGACAACACTTGCTGACACAAGCTTCTTAAATGTGAGTGTTCTATATAATTTGACTGAATACTATGTTTGAGGTCTGGACTCTGATTGCTACATCTGTGGTGGTATTTTGCTTCTATCAGGCATTTTAGGTATTTTTAACTGCCCATGATGCTCTGTGCATCAGCATAATGCAACATCAGTGACAGGGGCGATTACGCTGGGGATGATTTTATTGAGTGTAAATGTGAAATCTGATTATCCTTCCTGCTCTCAGCCCTGCAGAGGGAGGAGGCCCAGGGAGGGAGGGCGAGAGAGAGAGAGGATGAGGTTGGCTGGAGGATAGATTCAGGAGGAAGGAGGGGTTAAGGCAGCGATGTGCTGAGCTGGTGGCTTTTCCACAGAGCAGCTGGCATCAGGACAGAACAGGACGGCTACGTCTCCTCCGCTTGCTGCAGGACACTGGAGGTCGACATCAAGGAAGGAGGTGTTCATGGGATGCACTATCTACGCAGCCAGCCCTAAGGCCCTGCCTGCCGACGAGGCCCCCGGCCAGGACAGATACTATCAGCCCCACCACCACCACCACTACCGCCACCCTCATGGTAACTGCAGTCAGAGGATCGCAGCCAGCAGAGCCAGGTCAGTCACCAGCGCTGAAGCTGTGCTATTATGAAGCCAGGTAGAAGCAACTGATGCTTAGCTTAGTATGAACCAATCACAGAGGAGGAGACTGAGCTTGACAGGATGTGGGCTGTGAAAACTTTAATATCAAGAAGTTCCTCATCTTTTTTTCCCCCCACATTCAGAGTTTTAATTAAAAACAAGAAATATAAGCAAAGGAATATGTGCATTAAAGAGCTATCTACCGATATGCACCAGCACATAGCACAACCAGTTTTAATGTATTGAGTGTTTTTGCTTCTGTGTTTAAAAAAAAGTGAACATGTCAGTGCGGAGATTAAATTAGTGTTGTAAAGGTGGGTCACGCTGCAGCTGCACCATCTGTTTGTGCCACTTTGGGACATTTTTATCATGATTTCACAGATAGTTTGTTCCACCTGGAGTTTGGTGATTCAGCTGCAAAGTTTATGTTCAGTTTGCAGCAGCATTTGTTTTGAGTCTTTTTGAGAATTAATACTAATGATGGATTATTTTATATTTTTCTGGCACCACATACAAACTGAAACTTGTCCTGACTGTGACTGGGTTGGAACTTTTGGAAATTTTTACCTGTGTCCTAGGATGATATTTTATATTATTTTTCTGTCATTATTTGACCTTTGTTTGGTGCAATGTGTCTTCCACACACCCTTCTTTAATCTATATGTAAACTGATAATAATTCACATATCGTATATTGTATATGATTATTCACATGTACAATACAATTCATATATGATATAATGAATGTAAAAAATTTGAAATATATATATAGAAATAAGAAAAAATGTCTTTTATCAACCAATGATGAAAGAAAACAAAGTTCTGATTCATCAAGTTTAAGACTTTTCTAATATTTAATGTTATTGCAAATTCAATTTTGAAACATTAGTTGAACAAAATCAATGCTTGAAACATGATGTGGGGACACACTTTGACTCTTTATTTTCTATACGCATCAAACAGTGGAACAGGGAAACGCTGGTTTAATCTTTAACAATGTTCTGTGTTTTATGAGCCTAATGGCTGTTTTTAATGTAAAACCTTAAAGCTGCACAGTAATCAGTAACAGCAGCTTTTTGGTCAAGAACCACTGGTTTAATTATTAACAGTGCATCATTGATATCACGTTTTAAAAGTAAAATTTAAATCTGCACAGGAAACAGTAAGTAGAAAACTTCACTTAAACACAGTGTTTAATTAAATGTTTTAAGTTACTACACTACTGAAAACGCTGTGCCCAAAAATCAAGTAGTTAACCTTTTATTACATTAATGACAATAACGGCATGGTGTTATCACCACAGTCAATGTTTTTCATGCGTTGCATACACAAGGAACTGAGAAGCTGGATGTAGTCAAATATCAGTACTTTTACAAGCTAGATGAGCTACGTTAGGTAAATTAGCTAAATTAGCAATGTTAGCTAAAATAGCTAAGTTAGCTAAGATAGCAAATTAAATTACCCCTTAACAACAACCCCTGAACGATTTGTTTCTCTTCTTTGTCTTGAGTCTGTTTACATCCAGTTTTCCAGTTTAAGTTACAGACCAAGTAAAGATCAAGCTGAAGCTAGCTCATAACATCCTGAAACATCCCTGGTACTTGCTACAACTTTAATTTGTTAACATTTCTATCAGTTTAGATAGCTCTCTTTTTTCAGTTTTTAATCAGTTATTTGGTGTCAATGCAAGATAGAAGATGCTTCTCTCAGGGATGTTTTGGCATATTTTTTGTATCTTCAGTCTTTAAACACAATCACTATCAGTGTCTCATTTTGACGAGTCCATATCGGCCATGGACAAACCGCCCAGAGTAACGTGTTATTGTGCCCAGTAAAGGTAACAATGAAACCAGGTAATGTCTCTGTGCTAACTGGGCCATGGATGTTACATTATACTTAACACACTGCACATGCTGGCTACCTAATCCTGGTGTCGGCAGTATTCTCTATTTAATGTCCAGCCTTTATTTGTAAATACTAACCCAACTCTCGGCCATTATGTATAAGGCCTGGTTTTTAACTGAACCCCAATTTTTATTAGAGGAAATATGTCAGGTTAGGCTCACAAAAGGAAATGGCAAAAAGAATGGCAGATTGTGATTGGTAGTTATCTTTGCAAATTTCTACCATGTGTTATCGGGGTAAATATGCACACAGCTTATCATTGGGATCAACCTGAAATTGATCACAATCAAAGTCATATTATCACCTAATCCTAAGGAAAAGTACGTTGTGCAGCAGCTGCCACATCACAGGGCAACACAACAATTCAGTACCACCACTAGCAGCACCACAGGCGACTATACGAGGGGTGAATGTCTAATAAGTGTCAGGACAGAACTTGTTCGATGTTCCTGATAATTAAGAGAAGTACACACTTGTAGTCAGTAGCACTCTGTGAGCATAAATATTAGTGGGGCAGACTCTGGCTCTGATGCTAATCGCTAACCACACTCCTCATTTGATTCATTGAATTTTGTAGGCTAGCTATATTCAAAAGCCTCACTACTACAGTAATTAGACAACGTAGCTCTAAAGGTGTCTGTAAAGAGCAACATAAAGCATAGGCTACATTTCAGAGATTTATTTTGAATCTAAGGTCTAATGTTAGTAGCAGAACAATCAGTGAGCTAGCAGCAGCAGAAAGTGGACATGGGGCAGACTTATTTCTGTCCCTGTCTACTCTGTTAGCACTGCTTGCAGCTCTGATGGGATGAACAGGGCGATACAATAAATCTACTGAAATGCAGCTGTTGACATGTCCTGCCTCGACAATAACACCTTAAACTGAGAATGAATCACCAAAAATAAAGTTTGAGTTGAAAAAAAAAACAGTGAACTAAACAATACACTGCAAGCTAAGTAACTAACATTATTTATTAGGAGGAACTATTTTTTGAGGGCAAATGATAAATTCTTATGAACCGGCCGCGCCTGCTTGTAGCAGTTAATTCACATCTATGTTTTCATCCTTGCACAACAGTATAGTCATTTAGATGGTGTTTCATGTGGTGATGCTTCATGTTACCCCATATGTTTTACAACATGAATATCTAACTTAAGATCAAGATGATAAAATCAAAAACAGAATTGTAATCGCAACATCTGACAGGAGGAAAATTGCCCTTTTTTTCCCAAAAATCCTTAAGCCCTTCTCTGACATACAGTACCTCACAAACGTGAGTACACTCTTTACGTTTCAGCAGCCATTTTATTATATTTTATAATGAAATCTGGATATAACTTAGAGTAGTTAGTGTACAGCTTGTATAGCAGTATAATTTAGCCTACTATTCACTGAAAATAACTCAACACACAGCCATGTTTGTCTAAATAGCTGCCAACACCAGTGCATACACCCTTAGTGATATGTCATTTAAACATGCAAAGCTGTCAAATTTGGTGTTTGGGAACAATTCTTTCATACTGGTCACTGGATGTTCAACATGGCATCTTGTGGCAAAGAACTGTCTGAGGTTCTGAGAAATAGAAACTGTTTCACTCCACAAAGCTGGTCAAGGTTATAAGGACACTGGTAACACCCTGAAACTGGGCTACAGCACGGTGGCCACAGTCATACAACGGTTTTCTAAGATGGGTTCTACTCAGAACAGGCCTTGTTAGGGTTGACCAAAGAAGTTGAGCCCTCGTGCTCTGTGTTATATCCAGAAGTTGGCTTCAAAAAACAGACCAGACACGAGTGCTGTCAGCATTGCTGCAGAGGCTGGAGAAGTGGGAGGTCAGCCTGTCAGTGCTCAGACTGTACACCACACACTAAATCAGGTGGGTCTGCATTGCTCTTGTACCAGCAATATATATTACCACCTTGGAGGAAGCCTCTTCTGAAGCTGGCTCACAAGAAAGCCCACAAACAGTTTGGTGAGGACAAACAGTCCAAAACCATGAATTACTGGAACCATGTCCAGTGGGCTGATGAGACTAAGTTAAACTTGTTTGGCTCAGGTGGTGTCCAGTGAGTGTGGCCACGCCCTGGTCTGGGGTACCAAGATAATTGTCTTGGTACACCAGTCAAACATTGTGTTGGTAGCTTCATGGTGAGTGGTGCCAGCACTGGGGACCTGCAGTTCATTGAGGGAAAAATGTTCTACTTACTTCAGAACTGCTGCATCAAGTCAAGTCAACTTTATTGTCAATTTCTCCATATATACTAGACATATAGAGGAATCGAAAGTATGTTTCGTCCTGTCCTACAGTGAAAGGAGAGACACATATAAGGCTATGTAGAAGGGTGCGTGTCCTAGCATATGGGAAGAAGACACACGCCGCACCAAGAGTTAAGAAATTTTTCCACTCTTTATTTTCAGGCTGCCAGGGATTGAACCCTGAATCCGTCTTACTGATATTCTGTGCACCGATAAATTTGCGCTACTCTACACAATGATTAAAATATGCTCATGATTTCAAACATTAAATATTAACTCAAATATTTCATTTGTCATGACTATCATGACCACATACCCACCTACCACAGAAAAATATTATTCTTATTGTTCATAATTAATGAAAAAGACACATTTCCTCAACCAAAATCCCCTTGCAATGTCCACATTAGACCCCCTCTTGTTCTCTATGAGTGGGAAACCCGCTGGGAACATGTGGCGAACGTCGGCTGTTATGTCACACGACAACGTTGGAAGTATTTTTTTTTTGCGGATTCAAAAAGTTCTGTATCCACACGTGTATCGTTTCAGGATATTTCTGCATCCACTTAGAAACAGGAAATGGGGTTAAAATGGTTTAATACTTATGCCACACCTAGAGGTGGCACTGTAAACAAATACAGGCAGAGCCGCAGGATGCATTAGTCTTTCTTCACCTAGCACAGTCAGAAACACAAGAAGTAGTTTACTGTAAACCTACATATAATAGCCAAGTGGCGAATAAACACCTTGTCTCTTTTACAAGCAACAACACATTTTGGCAGCAAACTCCGGTCTCAAATAAAGGCCGGGTCAGATTTTCTCCTTGTCATTGAATTTAGCTCATTCTAACTCCCTCACACCCAGACCAGAGTACGTGAGCATGTGAAATACAGTCGGAGCGCGACGCAGGTTTTTATCTAGAGACTGGAGAGATCGCTCTGTTGCAGCGCACACATGCTCCCGCACCACTCACGCGCTGTGCGGTGTGAATTTGGCCATAAACTACAAGTTTCCATTGATTAATGACAATGAAAGACTTAACAACGTCTGTCTCATATAGGCGCTGTCCCAAATAAACGCAGGGTCTGTTGAGTTATTTGGGAAAATAAACACCTGGGCTGTTGTTTGCAGCTTTACGGTATTTTTGTTTATTAACTGTTTATGCACCTTTTGCTGGTCGTCTTAAATTTAGCAGCGCCTGCAGCACAAACAGCTCTGAAATCCAGGATTGTTGTTGTTACCTGTGGGTTCTTGATGCTACTTCTCCTGGTCATGTGGGGTTGTGATGTTATTGTTCTCAGAAAGTGCCGTTTTACCCGTCTACACGGGTAACATACACCAGCTTTGTGATGTTATCATGGAGGAGTGAAAGAGAGTTCCAGTAACAACCTGTGCAACTCTGGTGAATTCAATGCCCAAGAGGATTGAGACAGTGCTAGACAATAACGATGCACACACAAAATATTAACACTTTTGACACAATTTGGACATGTTCATTGTGAGATGTATTCACTTGTGCTGCCAGCTGTTTAGACACTTATGGCTGTGTTTTGAGTTAATTTCAGTGGAGAGTAAATCTATACTGCTATACAGGCAGAACATACAGCTCTATGTTATATCCAAGTCTCATTTCTTTAGTATTGTCTCTTGAGAATTTAAAATAAATGGCTGCTGAAATGTGAGGGGTGTACTCACTTTTGTGAAGTACTGTATACAATCACCTAATCCAGCCCTTAAAGAATAAACAGTAGGTATCTAGTAGTTTGTTTCTTTTTTTTCCACTAGAAAGACTTTTCAAATGGAAAAAGAAAAACCAATGGATATGTAATTAAAAATAAATGCAAAACATTGAGGTCCCAACAGCATCAGCCTTAACTTAAAGACCTGAAGTATTTCTTTTATCTGTTAGTATTACAGATGTAATCCCTGAGAGGACGTGAGGTTATTCCGGGAGGTTGAGAGAAGAAAATAGCCTGTGTTTAATCCCCTGGTGGAGTAACAGCCTCTCTGGGCTGTAGGTGAAGCTCAGCCCACCTCTCTACGACTCACTGTACTAGACGACTGCTGCTCCGTCAGCGACGCGCTTCGCCTCGGCTTTAATCACTTTTCTCAACCGGAACTTTGTTTTTTTTTTTTCTCGTGGATAAAACGAGTAAAGATGTTTTCGCAGAGTAATGAAGCACACACCTGAGCGGTTTTGTGGAGCCACAAGGTGACAACAGGACAAAACAGCGGAAAGAAAAGTGGCGGCGGATTGAGAAGCTACAGGTAGGAATCGTTAAGCCGTCGTCAAGGCAACCAGAGGAAGCGCGGGGCTTCCTGCGGAAATTTCAAAATAAAAGCATTAATGTGTTTAGGAAGGACGATAATTGATATTTTAAATCACTGGATAATGATGTGTAAGTACCGTAAATAGAACTGAATCGATTAGCCAGTTAATCACTTAATCAGTTGGCTGTTCCTGTTTACTAATTGAGTCAACATGTTGAGTTGTTTTTAGGGGAAAATTCAGAAGCTTCTGATATTTAAATGTCGACATATACTGCTTTATTTAGTGTTTTATATGATAGAAGACAGAATTTTTCTGATTATTACACTTTTGGTCAGACAAAACTTGACATTGTTACAGACAGTTAGACATCCCTTTGGGCTCTAAGTGGATTATTTTGGCCAATACAATCACTCGAATACAATAATTTAATCACACTGGTGTCGTTTCAACCATATCTGGTGTTTTTCATGGCAAGATCAATACTGCTGTCATTACACCAGAATAAAACTGCCTGATTCAACATAAATCATTTATGTACTGACCTTTGTTGCTCTAGACTATATTCATTGAGCAATCTATTTCCCACTTTTAACTTGAAAAATTACCTTTGTTCCGACTTTAACCTGCTTCTCTTGACAAACTTGACACATTCTACTTTTGACAAATAAAAAGCTAATTAAAAGATATGCATGTACCGGTATATTAGTCACAAAATGTATAAAAGCACTAACAATATGATGTTTTTGTTATTTTGTTTTCTGTGTTAACGAGGCAACAGAAACAAGAAAGATATTGGCTTTTCTCTGTTGACTGCTCACTTTACTTTTCCAGTCCATTTGAATTTCACACTCAACAGAAATTATCGTTTTTCCATCTCGTCCTCAGTAAGAAGAACATTTGGAGCTATGTGCCATCATAAAAACACTGTTGTCTGCCATCGAAGACTGTTTTGAGATATGAGGCCACTTCAGGTGTCAAGTGGAATATCTCAAAGTCCAAAAGCTGAGTTTGTCTTGCTGTTGACTAGCACTATAGGGGAAATATTTATGATGTTAAGTGATGACACAAAGGTCTGAAAATGATTTACATATTCAAAAGTGGTCAAAAAAGTACTTTGTGCTCATCTTTTTCCATTCATCGGTTTATCTAGCAAAGGCATATATGTTGTATATGTAAAACAAACCCTCCTTTAGCTCTTAAGGCAAATTAATCCTGCCTGCTTTTAGGAGGAGCTACATGATATGGGAGTTATTGCCCTTAATCACATAACTGATATAGACAGCCTGAAAAAAAAAATGAACTTGACTTTATTTTGTGACAACGGCAACAACGACTCAGTGGTAAAGGATGTTAAGATGGAGAGGCGGAGCAGTGAATCTGCAGCTACCTTAACAAGATTATAGTTTATTGGATTTGGACAGTGTCTTGTGACACAAACTGTTTGTCACCAGAGGCAAACATGGACATGGAGCGCTTGAGTTTGACTGTCGAGTCCAACATCAGTGCAGTTCATTAGTGATACACAGTTATAATATACGGTCACTGTGTTGCCATAATTTGCCACACTGGAACATATTATTTGCATTCTCCTAGGAAAAACATGTATAAATGTATATAAGCAAATATTAACTCTGCAATGAGCTGCTGCTTTTAATGGTGTCCTCTAGCGTGGGCAGGAAGGGTCAGATGATTTCCTGTGACATTTTGATCAATCTGTGGAGGTGTTTTCTCTGCACTTCTTTGCAGTTTTTATGCCATGTTATAACATTGCATGTTAAAGTGCTCTCAATACTGTAATGATAAAAAAGACTTTGCAGACAGTTTGGTTTTCTTGAGAGCCATTTTCACCAGCACAGTGGTGTCGACTGGCCATGTGAGCTTGTCTGTGATGTGTCTGTAATCAGATCCACCAGCTTCATTTCATCAGCAAATGTAATTATTTTGTTTGAAGGATGTCTGGAGATGACGTAGGTCTAAGAGTGTAGAGATCAACCTGTTGGGGAGAATGATGTTAAACACAGAGCTGTAATCTATAAGAAGCTTTTTCACATATGTCCCCTAATGAAAAACAAATTCAACGGAGATTTCTGTTTATGAAGAGGCTTTGACTTCACCTTCTGTAATGGCTGCCTGTTACAGCCCTTTTTAAAGAACACATACATAACAAATGAGTCCTTAATTATACATTGAAATTTAGAAAGTTTGAGGTTACTAGTTAAGTTAGTAACAGATCAGAAAGGAAATCTTCTATCTTAAATTAAGAGTTTCAAGTGCAGACAGTCACACACTGACACGTGTAAATACATAATGTAGCTAGTTTATAGAGGAAACATTCACAGTTTTTTTTTTTCTTTGATCAATAATTTAATTCTATTTCCAGGAAATCCACACAGTCTAAATGAGATCCATATGACTGGATCATGTTTATTGCTGAACACAGTGATATAAGGAGAACGTTTGTTTGTCGTGTGTTTTATAAGGTTAAGACTGCAAGAAAAGATTTCAAGGAAACAGAAGAGCCATATAAAGTCTGTTCCCTCTGCAAGATAAGAACAGAAAATTCCCAGCTGTCGACTCTCATGTAGAGTTTTTTTTACACTGCCTAAAATAAAAACAAGGTGACCAACTGTCTACTGTGTTGTTGTTGTGTCTTGGTGAGTTAGTTTTCACACGAGTAAATGAAAGTGGACCAGTTGCTGCGGCTCCCAAGCTCACATCTGCTATCAGATATCCCTCCTTTAACCTTTAACCCCAGACTTAAGGTTAAAAGACGTCCACAAGCACACTCCTTATCAATTACAACAGGCTCTTCAGCTCCCATTCAGCCCTGTGTGATCACAGATAACCAGTCTGATGTAAGCCCCTGTTGTTCGAACAGGTCAGTGGCTGACGTAAAGCTTCTGGCCAATTAGAGATAATACACTGGAAACTGCTGCAGGAGCTTATTTTTCCACCAGCACCTGTAATGATAACCAGAACAGGTGGTAACGACTTCCCCCTCTCCCAGAGGAAAATTTGGCACAGAGCAGGTGTGTGTTTGTGTGTTCATTTTAAAAGGAAAGAGGTACTTGATACGCCGGTGAGAGAGAAGAAAAAAATAATAGATGCTTAAAACTTTAAAAGCAGACAACCAAGATTAGTGCTTTCTACCCAGTACTGGGTACTGGAGAGACTGTAGTCATTTAAAGTAAATCAATTTAAGTAAATCGGGATTTTATTTTGAAACATATTGTCCATAAAAATCACATTGTCTTACTAGGCAGTGGCTACATTCATTGTTTGACAACCTGACAGTTGTCACACATAAACACCATTGAGAGTGTGTGGAAAAATAACAACAAAAAAGAAATAAATTAAGAAGCAAAAAACAAAACAAAATGTTAATTATAAACAATGAATATGAATCATTTAAAGGATTTAGTTGATGTCTGAAAATCATGAATGGTTGATGTTGGTTTAATAAATGGCATTTAAAAAAATTGGATGTAAACAAGTAATGTTATCAAAATGTAATTGGTAAAACGTTGACATAGGTCATTTTAGCTAGAGGTAATTAATTTAGGTCAATGTTGACATGTAAGTCCGCCTTTTCATAACCAGTTGTTATAAAGGAATTTACCAGCACATATTAAATGTGCTGGTAAAAGCCGTTGGTAAAAGTTCTCATGTCGGGGTAAACAACATGAGCCTGCTCTGGTCTGAAGTTCTTAAATCAGATCAGATCAGATTTGCCTTTTTCTCTGTATTGATCGATGTGAATGTGTCTGTCTTCTGAAACGCCACACCAGCACACATTGATAGTTTTTTGTACAAATTAAACACCAACAACAGAAAAAGTCATATTTGTTAGATGGCGCATAGACAAAATGGATGCAGCTATTTCCATTAAATGTTCCACTAAATGCTTGGATGGGAACTGTCTCCAGAGGACACCAAAGGGTTTTTCTAAATTACACTTTAAATTTGTACATAATAAATCTTGTGCTTCAACATCCCTCTATTGACTTCCAATCATCTTATCTTCTGTGCTATAAGTTGTGGGTGATGTCGCCAGTATTCATACTTACATGAGTATGGCTGAAAGAGCTACATGAATTCAGCTCGTCACAGCTTTTTAGGTCTCACTTTGTTTCTTCCCACAGGAAGTTATGTGTTACCATTGCAAATTGTATGCAAAACAGGGTCAACAAGCCATCAAGATGATCTGAGCCACATAACCCATCATAATAAACATGAAGCAGTGTTTCATCATTTTAACCTGAATTGTTCCTTCACCAACAGTTGTTTTCATTGTAGTATTTGTATCATACTTCCTCTTCTTTTAGTTTTTTTGTTACAGTAAAGATTTGGTCCTGTAAGGCTTCAGTATGAAACAAAAAGCATTTTTAAAACAGTCTGAGTCAGCTCACAGCAGTACATCAGGTCAGCCATCTGCACGACCTCTGTTTCTTTGTGGGACATCTGTGTGAGCGCTGACACTGACCCTATTTACACCAGCACAGGAACACAGCTTCATTCTGCTGAGAGGAGGTTTTTTTTTTTTTTATTTAACATCATGTAAACCAGCAGAATTAGACTTTGAATGTTGCATCACCACTGTGTTGATTTTAAAGACAAGAGTCCACTTGTTTGCCCCATAAAATGTTTTTTTTTTTTTTGGGAAAAGCTCTATTTGCAGCCAAATCTGAAGACAAATACAAACATCATTTTTTTCTCAACCGTGCATGAAAAGTCCAGCAGAGCACTGCTGTTAACACAGAGCTGTGTGTTTGTGTATTCAGGGCCAGGAGCATGACTGAGCAGCAGGAGCAGAGCGAAGAAACAGGCCTGCTCTCGACTCCTCAGGGCCTGGATCCCCCCAAGGACGACGATACGCACGGACACTTCAGGCAAATCTCACACAAACATACACTTTTTTTTTCTCCCCACACACCATCTGTATCCTGTGCATGATCATGGCTTAGATTTATTTTCACAGCACTTATGTTGTGTTCTTATTTCAGCCGTGTTTGATGTCAGACAATGGTCAAATGTGTGCACACGCACACACAGAGACCGCAAACAGAGATTTACAAAGGACAGTGTGTTAGTGTGTTATATAAAAGTATTTAAGTACCTAACTCACCTCACCACTCTTCTGGTGCTGCATGCTATAGTACAGCTAGTGTTTGTTTACATAAGCATTGAAAGCTGCCTTTAACAGGCTGACAACCACCCAACTACCACATATCACTGGCATAATAAAGCAACAGACAAAATGATGTTGATATTAATTTTGAATCATGTCTTGAGCCAAATGATGAGTGTGATATTCACTCTGCTTTTATCTGTGTGTGTTTTGTGTCATTGGCACACAGGTTTAACAAGGAAAACCAAAACTATTAGCTAAGAGACTAATAGGCTGGTTAGGTCAAAAATCAACCCTTTAAATTAGAACAGGCAAAAAAAGCTACAGTTACATAGTTTGATATACATAGGTAATGGTGAAAAATCAAAGCGATGACCTTAAATGAGCTAAAATACTAAAAGCTGTTGCTAAAAGAGACTAAAAGGGAGTTAGGAGCGCATAAGATATAGACAAAAAACAAAAATGAGCAAAATGAGACTTAAAATTTAGACAAATTAAACAAAACTTATAACTGAGCATTTCTATTTCTATACTAACGGGGCTGTCATTTAGTAAAGTGTCATAATAATAATCATAATTTCTTCCATCAGTAAAACATTGATTATCTGTTGTAATGTTGACAGGTCACATCTTTCTCATTTTCAAAAGAATCAAAATTGCACATTTAATCTTGTCTTTACTTTTTAATTAAAGATACATAAAGCTCCTAAATGTCAGGGGATTCAGTTTTAAAACCATTAGCTAATGACCCAGAAGATTAACATGTCAGTGTTTCTTTAAAAAAAGTCTTGTCAAGTGAATTCTTCCACCTCCTTCGTCACTGTGATCTTTTCTTGCAGTCTCACTGTGAGTCTGTCCACTTCTCTCAGTGCTCTCGCTCCCAATTTCTTCTTCTCCTCCAGTTAAATTATTGACTTGGAGTCCGCAGCAGCTCCACCGGCCACCAATGGGAGGTGTTCGCTTTCTAATTTAGGATTCAATTTAGGGATTCTTTGAGCTGGTAATTAGTGTCACTGTTCGGCTTCACAGCCAAGGGCACTGAGACATGTGGACCTGACGCATGCGTATCTACACTTGAACGCACAATCATCCTTGTGCTGTGAGGACTTCTAGCTCATTTCACAAGCTGCTTTGGTGATTTTTTTTTCCACCTCAGCTGTGAAATGTGATGGCCCCTCTTTGAATCAATTACACACCCTCTAAATAATGTCAAAAATAAACTTTAAGTGATGCTATAATATTTTTCCCTCACATATGACCCCAGCATGACCTTGTTTATACTGTTTATTTTCCTTGATATGCCACATTCACAGCTCTCCTCAGGCCAAACAGTAAGGGAATTGCCTGTAGCAGTTTTCTAGCTGCAGCACCAATATTGATTAAGACCTGGATCTTGTGTAAAAAGGAAAGAGACAGATGGAGAGGGAGAGCGAGGACTAGAAAGCCAGTTAGTCCCCACAGAGCCGCCTGTGTTTTTAATAATCACTCTCTTCTCTCCACCTGGGAACACGCAGAGCCACTGTGGATCCTATTTATAGGCAGAAAGAGCAGCGCACAGCTAAACTATTGTTCATAACATGGTCACAAGGTAATGAAGCATCTTTTCTTGGAGGCAAAAGTGTGAAATTACAAATCTAGGAAGAGCTTTGTAAATGAATAATAAATAATGTTGTAAAGGTTAAATAGCCGATAGGTACTAGCTCCTCTAAGACTTGATTTCTGCTGTAATTCAGTTTGGTTATGGATTATAACTTGGATTCTAGACAAGATCCAACACACATTCAATATGCCATACACAAAATACAAATAAAATAAAATAAAAATGGTACAGTTTAAAAAGGAATATGAGATTTTAAAAAGCCAAAAATGTACAAAATTTGTAAATGCAAAGTTGAAGATAATGATGCCTGAATAATCAGAATAAGACTAATGAAATATTTTGCACAGGTGTTGCAGTTGTTGTGTGCAATAACTTCATGAACTGTACGTGGAGCTACACTGGAAGCTTCACTGAACATAAATGAACATCTCAGTTTGACGCACAAATCCACAGCTCAGACTGGAAAAAGACTAAAGGAGAGTTAAAGTGTCAGAGAGCAGAGGAGGACTGACAGATGTTATGGCTGTGTGCTGTATGTATGTGTGTCAGGTGACGATGAGGAAGTTGTTTATAGCAGAGCAGTGCAGCTGTGACACTGCTGCCAGCTCAGACAACATACAGACTCTTAAAGCGATATGTAATTCACTTTACATCATAAAAAACAACAGTAATTTTTTTCATCCTGCATCCTAATTTTACCCATTTCACATTTATTTCCCCTTTGTTTTTCCACTAGAACATCACATTGTGTTCAAAATACACATGAAATAAATGAAAACAGTGTCCAACACAACATAACAAACTATACCACTTCTGTTTCTGCCTGATGGAGATTTATAATAGTATTCACAGAATTCAGTATTATATTCTTTTAGCTACGGTAGGTTGCTCACATGACTTATGAAAATATTCTATATATAGGAATGTATCATCCAACTAATTTCCATTTCAAAATATCATGATAACAGTTCTTATATTTCATTATCACTGTAAGATTTAAATGAACATCAGCCACGTCGCCATTCAGTGAAACCTAGAAAGCAACGTTTCCATGATGTAATTATCGACTCTTTTCCACTGTGAAAGAGTAAAGTGGAAAGAAGCAGCAGCAGAGTCACTGAGGACTGTTTGGGGACAGAGGTCATGCTATCTTCTTACCCAGAGGACAATGTCTCATTAGAGCCGGGACGCTGGCGGTCGCACTGTTGTAACAGCTCCAGTTATATGCATTTTAACATAACGGCACCTTGTTGTGTACAGTTAAAGGACACTGTTGAAGGAGAATATAAACATGTTACAGGTTGTTGCTGAATGTGGTTGAAACAGATTTTCATGATTTTATTATTCTGAAAGAACTACTAAAGAATGAAACATAGGGGATTTTCATGTCTTCTTAAGTAATGTATTCCTGTCAGACAGAAGTAAACAAAGACAGGCTTTTCATCTCTGGCCAAAAAAATACATTAATTTTACTGCCTGAAATGACAAATGTCGCAGCTGTGTCAAGATTCAGAATTAACCAGAAACTGGTAACCTGAGGTCAAGATGCTGAATACTCTTTAAAAACACAAATATAGTTTAGTGAAGGATCTATTCTATTCGTATTGTGCAAAATGTGTGAGAAAGACTGTTAGCTATTTAGGCTAATAATGTTAGCATTATCAGAAAACAGTGACCTCAAGCTAATGCTAATGCTAATGCTAATGCTAATGCTAATGCTACTTCTTGTACTGTAGGATAGTTAATTGTCTAATTCAGTTACTTCAGTAACAGTAAGAATACCACAAATTACAAAAGTAAAATCCTGCATTCAAAATCTACTGTCAGTAAAAGTAAATAAATACTTTATAATAATTTATAACAAATATTTTTGTAGCAAATCTTGTATTTTATGTCCTAAATATTATTCACAGTTTTCCTTTTTGGACTCTGTGACTCTGACTTTACATTCCTGTTTTGATGACTTCCTCTGTCTCACTGTGAAAAATGGTTTCCACACAGTGTGGTAATACATCAGAGTGCACATGAAGAAGCCGCAGTTTGTGGTTTTGCTAGTGCTTCTGTTTTATCACTGTCTCTGTGTTTTCATATCAGCTTTGCGTTGCGTCGTTGCCTCTTCGCTGTCAATCACCTGGCACTCACAGAAGAAAGAGAATAATCCCTCAGGAACATCTTCGCCTGTCAGACTTTATTGTTGCATACACGTCTTCCTCTTTAAAGCATCTTATTTCAGTGACATTTTTCTTAAAAGGCTCAATGTACTGTATTTCATCCGCAGGGACTTTTTGTCTGCATTAGCAACAGATATAAGTATCGTGCTGTGACATCTGCTGCACTGCTCTGTGTAGTTCCCCTGCAGCGAGCAATGTATGAGTGTATGTGTGTGTGTGTGTGTGTGTGTGGGGGGCGGAAGTAATGTATTGTGACTATAAAAAGGACAGCATGGATTATCTCCTGGCATGGTCACTATTTGTGTTTAAACTGCTCCAATATTTATCTTTGATTGTGTTGTTTTTGTGGCAGCCTGCAGTTATGCCAACACACTGATGATTAACTTGTTATGTGGAAGCTTTGACCCAGCTGGGATTTTCATGCAGTGTACACAGAGGCATACACATACAGTACCATACACATATATACAAGCTAACCACCATTTGATACGCTGCCAAGAACAAGAAGTTGTCTTTGCTTCCCTCAGGCCAGATGAAGCAAAGATTAAAGATATTTTCCATCCCAGTGGCTCATTAGAGATTTAAAAACTTATGGATGCATTGTTTCATATGTTTCATGCACAGCAGATTGATCAATATCACATATATTAATAAGCTTCATTGTAACTATAAATGTATTTTTCTATTCTTCACAGGTTTCACCTGATTGAAGACCTGTCTTACGAAGACGTGAAGAAATGTTACAGGGGTTCGGTGAGTCTGGTCTCCCTTTGACACTAACTGTATGAGTAGTTGTATCCACTACCATTGTTATTACCTCATTAGGGTCTGACTGGGTTTAGTATCACAGACATATCAGTTGTTGCTGTAATAAAAGTTATTTTGTTATAGTAACAGTGCATATATTTGGTACTAGTGTTGGAACCATATTTGAGGCATCACTGCAAAAATAAATAAATAAATAAATAAACCAATATGTTAATATTGGTCCCTAATATTGTTATTAGCATCAGCCTTAAAATGTCATGGTCAAATTTCCTCACTGTGGGAAATATTAAAGGAAGACTTTCTTTCTAAACTGCAGTAACACCATCATCACATAGAGATAAAACTAATGCAGCACCATTTCACCTATGTTAATGCACTGATAGTCCACATTATCTTCTCCAATGGTGATTACTGTAAGCGACTGTAAGCTCCATATCACTGAGCGGTCTGGCACGAGCTATTAATAGAAAGACAAAAACAGGAGAGGCAGACGAGAGCAAAGTGAGCAGACATGAGTCGAATGGGAAAAAAAAAGAGGAGACAGGGACAGGATGGAGAAACAGTTTGGTGGTGGCAGAGATGGTAGAGGTATCAAGAGAGAATGTGACAGATGGAGGGAGGTGATGGCAAAAGGATTTCAGCTTAGAGTAGTGAGAGTACCTTTGAGTGTGTGTGTGTGCATTACGTGTGCGTGTTTTTTTTTTTTTCAGCTCTGAGTGATGAAGGGCAGTGTGTGTGTGTGTGTGTCTAGGAGGGAGAAGGAGAGGGAGGGTGTCAGCTGGGTGCTGCAGAGTGTAGAGTCACTGGAGGTGTATTTGAGACAGAGAAAGGAGCCTTGTAGTTTCTCAGAAAGAGCCCAGTGGCTGTAAACTGAGGCATTGCTTCTGTAACTCTATAGTAGTGTTGTATGTACATGTATGTGTGTATGTAGGCATACACCTTATAGCCAGGTGTGTGGTTTTGGTGTATGTGTGTGTAGGATAGAGGTAGCTGTAGCTGCCCTGTACTGACCGGTGACAAGGGGGGAACAGTGTGTGTCTTGCAGCAGTTTGCTCCAGGCCTTGGATGTACGCGAGTGTGTGTGTGTTTACGGTGCCAACGTGCTAAGCCTGGTGCAGAGCTCGCGTCATCTGAGGGAGAGGAGGGTGGTGGCGTCTGCGGAGAGTGGAGCAGCAGCAGGAGTGGCCGGTGGTGGTGGTGGTGGTGGCGGTGCTAGTGCTGCTGCTGTGCAGGCAGGCCGGTCCGCCAAGGAGCTGCTCATGACTCTGCCCTGTCCCTCTGCACAGACTGTCAGCAAGTACAACTCGCAGTACCACAAACTGTTCCAGTGTGTGCCCAAGGATGAGATACTCATGAAAGGTAACTGAAGCTGTTTTTTTTTTATACCACCAGGACGATTTGGAAAACTTCATTTTGTCATTTTGTCTGTGGTGCTTTTGTTTGTTTGTTTCTGACTCTTACTGAATATTAGATTTTGTCTATTGATGAGATTTGGAGCTAAAGATGAAGTCGACAGAAATTAATTTTGATCATTTACAAATCATAATAGCCTTTTCATATTCTGCCTTCTGTAAGACATTACGGGTCCATGACGACCTGTGTTTCCAGATGAATGGATGCTTTTACTCATGTGACATCAAGGAACTAAATGCTATCAAATTATATATGCAATAATGTGTGCTTTGTGCAATAATTCTATTGTGTTTTTCATTAATTCAAGTCAAAAGTTGATTGTGTTTTGTGAATGTTCAATGACAGAAGCACAGATTTTCATTCCACTGTGCAGTTGCGGTCCAATGACAGTAAACATATTCTATTCTATTAAATTATCAACTCATTTATCAAACAAAAGGTTAAGAGTGGTGGGAGATTTACTGCTTTTCTGTTTTATATTATGAAAAAGTAAAAGCATCATGGGATTTTGGATCATAAGCTATTTTAAGTAGAAAGGTTCAGATCTGTTTTTTAATAATGAGGATCTGCCGATGCCGAGTTCTAATCCGATACTTGTATTTGCTGGTATAAGATTAAAGATCAAAGAGTTAAGAGACCTGTTGTTATAACAGTCAATAATACATACGTATATAACAATTAATACATATACATAGTACAACGGTTTAAACAGATGAAATAGTAATTTAGGTAGGTTGAAAATATACCCACACTTATGACATATCTATCCACAAGGTTGCTATTACCTGTGTGTTAATGCCCTGTTAACAGAGTTGGGTGATTGTCTCTGATCCAATATATGTGATTGGGATCAGGATATCCCTAATTTTAAGATTTAGACAACAATGTAAAGGCCAATTAAAGGATCATTTATAATAAGTTTGTAGCTGTGGTAGGCAAATATGATCCAACACTGTCAGATCTACACTTTTCTACAGTTTCATCATCTATTCTAGTCATACTTCCACTGTGGCAAAAGTACAGATTAATGTTGGATTTTATTTCCAAATGTTCAATAACCCGTATCATTTATAATCATACTTGTTTGTTTACCTCTAACAAACCTTTTCACAGTGTCTTTTCTTCTGTAATTCTGACTTTGTGGCATCAGATCACACTGTATCCACCTGTGATTCTTCTCAGTCCAGGTCTCACATCTGGTTAAGTTCAGAAACACTTAAACTGTCAGACATTGGCACGACCAGCTTCTTCTGCACAAGATCAAATCCTTTGTTTGCTTTGTTCAGCCTGGTTTACTGTACAGCCTATCAAAATAAAAGCTTTAGAAGAAAGATTAAGGTTCTGACACATTTGTTTGTTTTTCTCCATCCAGTTTACAGTTGTTTTTTTTCTCCGTCTCATCTTTTGTCAGTGTACTCCTGTGCTCTTCTCAGAGATATCCTACTACAAGGCCGCCTCTACATTTCCAGAAATTGGCTGTGTTTCTATGCCAACCTCTTTGGCAAAGACATCAAGGTGGGAATGACTGGCAGACAAATTTAATAAACTCAAACTGACTGACAAACTTGCACTGAGTGACTCCCAGTCACAGACTTGACAAGTTAACTGGAGTGAAATTGACAAATTATTTGGTTGGAAGTCAGTCAGGATTCACACACTGATGCAGTGAGAATACATCTCTCTCCATATGTCAGCAGAGAGAGAGAGTATGTACCAAGATCAGGTAGTCATTCTGAACCTGTAACCTTAGCCAGTTATGTGATTTTACTCTTTGATATGTTGTGAATTGTTCCTTTTTTCCTTCATTTCCTTGAAACCGAACCTCTCCTGACATCTTAGTGACTATAAGCTTCTTATTCAGACTGCATTCCTCACATTCTTGCTGAAAAAGACACCTTTCATGTTCCTCTTGGCCTTTTTCTGAATGTAATTCACTCTCTGTCTCAAATCATGCTGCTATTTTTACTTTAACTCCTCAGCTCTGAGTATCTCTTCATTAGGGTTATTTATATATTTCTTCTTCTAGGTGGCTATCCCTGTCATTTCCGTGAGGCTGGTGAAGAAGCACAAAACGGCGGGCCTGGTGCCTAACGGCCTGGCTATCACCACAGACACTGGCCAGAAGGTAAACACCTCCCATCGCAGTGGCTGTGAATTAAAATACTTATGCTGATTAGTGCAGCATGGGTTGTATTTTCCAGGCGAAGGTGTGATGGAAAAAAACAACACCATGCTATAGTTAGAAGCAGAGTTAGAGAGGCTGTTTTTTTTCTCCACCCGTCATCAGATGGTGTTTTCAAATATGCCTATCGGTTTCTCAACAACACATCAACATTAGCCTCATTTATCTTCAGCTACAAGTGAGTTTCTCAGCTCATGTAGCCCAGAGGGTGACAAATTGTTTAATGAAATTTTCCCTGCAGATTAATTGTTTGCGTGCGAGGGAGGGGGTTAAAGCCATTTCAAATTTAAATTCGAAGCATGACTTGTTAAACTGAGGGAAATAAATAACAACACTGCACACAAATAAGTCATTTGAAGCGATGATTCATCGAAAACCTCCCACCTCCAACATCCACCTTCAACAACAAGCAATTTACAGCTAAGATCCATGATGATGTCTTAGTTTTCCATTCTTTTCACATGATAAAATGCAGTTTACTGGCATAGTTACATATGAACACATCTGACTTAAAAGATCAATAACGACTGTTAAATCACAGGCCCTTTTTTAATTTTCTGTGTCTGGATTTTATCACGGTCAAGTAGTATGGGTTTATTTTCAGATACTTTTTGCTTAATTCAACCTAAATAGATCGTAGAATATCCAGCGTGTTTCTAGTTTGCAGTTTTACGCACACTGTTGCCACAGCGCACACATAAAAGAGCTGGCCACTCAGCAGTATGGTAATCACAGAGCTCTGAAAACAGCATGCATGCATTTTTAACTGCTCCTCAGATTCTCGTATACAGCGTAACACAAATGTTACACCTCACCAGGCGGTCATCATTTATTAATTATAACACACAAATGTTTAATTATTGATAGAATAATATATAAAGGCTGTCCAGATTTTTTAAAAGATAATATAGGCAAAACAAAAAGTAGAATATCACACCATGGCCTCGTGTTTTTAAAGCATTTTTTACCTCTACATATTAACTATAAACACGAAAATGTTAGCTAAAGAAATCAATGTATTAGGCCCCAAACTGGCAAGCAAATAAGCAGATAAATAAAGCAACTAAAAGAAAATCCTAGCAGTGCAGAAATTACAGACAGTTTCAGATTAATCACAGTTCAAAATCATTTCCATTGTTTCTAGAAAGTCTATAAAACGGCTTCACAAATGAGCAAAGTTCTTCTTTTTTTTTTTTTTTTTACAATATATGTTAGTATGTCTGAAGCTGGACAGGCTGTCTGTTTTTGTTTTTTTTTCTCCACATTCCAGTAGAAGGTGTATCCACTTCCAGAGCACAACAAAGTCTTCAGGGTATATTCACAGTATACAGAGTTTGGCTCGCAAAGAAACTTCTGATACAGTCCATTACATTCTTCCAATTTAAAGCCACATGTTAACTCAGCAGCTCATTCCAGCACTCAGCTGTGTGAAACAGTTGTTTACATCCCATCGGTGCAGAAACTTTATTATTAAACAGGTCTTAGGTTTATAAAATGAATGTTCTATTCTAACTAACCCTGAGCTGATACGGTGGCAATGTCCGCACAAAGCACAGACACGTGGCTGTAATGTTTAATACTGTGCAAGGGCAAAACATCTCTGTCCTTTATTTGTCTTTGTGCTTACATAATGTGGTTTATATAACCATGTGCAGATATGTGCCCCCCATGCATGACGACAAATGACGTTTACAGCTTGTATCTGTAGCAACTAAACCTCAAGCTCCTTTGTAATTAAACAGCTCATTTACCTGCAGTGTCAGGAGACGTACAGCAGGACTGTTTACCATCCCACACAATAACATGCTCATGAATTCAATTAATAAATAGTACGTTTTAGACAACAGTGATGTTTATCCAGGTCAGACCTGTCAATCATAGGTTTTCATGAAAGAATAAAACCTAAACGGAAATGTGATTAGAGAAATATCCTCTTTGAGCTCCAGATTAAAGCTTTTGAATCCCTGAAATGTTATTCACTTCAAATGAGTTCCAGCTAATTTTAACCCTTTCACAATAATGTTTTTGTTCTACAGCTGAAGATAGAAATTTATTCAAATTGTATGTTATAGACATTATAAAGACCATGTCAGCATGATTTTACATGATTGTTTTTCTTTTTTCATTTCCTCAGTATGTATTTGTGTCTTTGCTATCAAGAGACAGTGTATATGACGTCCTCCGCAGGATCTGTACACACCTACAGGTCAGAGGACACACACATTAATGCCTCAGATTACATACAGTACAGTGTGATGTACATATTAGTTTAAGAGGTGATTTCCTGTCCATCTAACTACAGGTCAATGGGAAGAGCCTGAGCTTGAAGCAGTTCATGGAGGAGCCGACCTTATCGCTGGTCAGTGACAACATAACATCATAAAACCCTACAGATCAAAGTGGCTGGGACTTTAACATTTGCTCATTCAGTGGTATTAAAATTACTTAGACGTTTCCAGATCATGTTTCATGTCAGCCTGAGGGCCCCTGACAACTCTCACTTACAACTTCCTCTGACCCAAAGGCTGACTTACCTCCTTACACAGACAGGATCAATAGATCATTCTATTACAGCTGCAGCCTCGTGCTGAATTATCCCCAGAGTCTGCAAAGATGCTATCAAAGAGCTCTGTGAAGTCACCTTGTGTGTGTGTGCGTGTGTGTGTGTCTGCCACAAAACAGCTTTTGTATTGAAGAATAATTAAGTTCTGTTAACATGCTTGTCCTTGATCCGACTCCAGTCAGAAGAAAAAGGTTGTTTGTTCATGTTGCCAGCATGTTATGATGCAGGTTTTACAGATGCTAATGCTAACTGCTAAGCTAGAACATGTAGAAAGAGCTGAATTACGTTATTTTGCAGTTAATTATATGGATTCCTACAGAGCTTAATGGATATTTAGATCAGACTATTTTCTGATGTGTCACAATGATTTGGAGTGGTCACTGCCTGTTCACATCAATCCATTAGCCATTAATTTTGTGAGTAGCTGTGGATCAGGAGGTAGAAGGACTTATCCACTAATCACAAAATAGTCTTGGGCATCATACTGAACCATAGATTTTGCCATTTGTTTCACTGGTTAAGTCCCTTTGGAAGAAAGGATCTGCCAAATGACAAAATATAAATTAATGTGTAAATCAGATGTATATCTTATTAGAAAGGGAGTAATAAATGTGCAAATACTGATGAATTACTAGTATTTATAACAGCACTATAATCAAAGAAAAGGTAAATATACACCAGAGTTGGGTCAGATTTTATGTCAGACAAATACAGATCACAGACACAATGTTATCTAATAAATACCTCTGGAATACTTCAAATTAATACGTAGCTGGAAGCGTTAAATTTTTCCTGTTCTCCATCCTATTCCTATGAACATGACCTCACGAACAACGCCTCAAGGAAATCCTTTAAAATTTGGCACAAACATTCACAGACTAATGAGACCTTTATAGCCAAAGGTCACTGTGACCTAATAAACCATGTTTTGGGCCAAAAACTTGGTCATTTCAGCACTAAATCTGGTGGTTAAATCAGATTACCTTTACAAAAAAACAATACAAAATACAGCTGACGTCAGGTTCTCTTCTCATTAGTTAGTAGATCTGATAATCATGAAAACAAGTCTCACAGTTTTAAATTAGTCACATTTTTAAGACATTGGCTACATAACTATAATCTAAATAATCACATTTTATTACATATTGCTTCATTTTAATTTCTGTTAAACCGTGCAAACACCTGGCATCTCAAGACAGTTGTTACTAATAATATGAAACTTTAAGTCAAGTTACAGACCATTAATTAGTAAATTAATAATTGTAGTTAATGAAAGCTGTTACTTTGGACTCCTAGCTCCTGTAAAACAGGTGACACATTGTAATGTGATACCAAAAAAAAAAAAAACCACCTTTGAAAGTGCTGATTTAGCACTCACTCAGTATGCCTCAGCTCTGTGGACTTGTAAGGAATAAAAAAAGGAGATCTGGTGTTGGTGTAGGTCAGTAGTTCTCAGTTTCAGCTTTCCTCTGTGCCACAGGATGAGTTCCCGACTCCAGATGAGTTCCCGGTGGTTGACGAATTCCCATCAGTGTTAAAGTGGAGGAGGAAACCCTCGGTGGTGTCTGTGTCCTCCTCCCTTCCTGACCTCCTGGGGAACTCTACCAGCAGCCTGAGCGCCACAGACACACCCTTCAAATCAGAGCAGCTGCTAGAAGGTGATAAAACTGTCCAGACATAAAGACGATATGGTGTCACTGTTTGGATACAGAATCTCTTTTCTGAAACTTTGTGGTTCGTGTGGCTTGTGTCTGTCATGAGAATCATCCATTATCCATCATGTCATTAAATGTTTTTTTTTTTGCTGCTAGTTTTATAACAAAAATCTCACATTGTTGGCAAGAAAACCTCAGCGTGAGTTAAACATAAATTATTTTGTGATGCTTTTGATTTTTCACCTGCACATCAGCACGCTGCAAGGCTTTGTTTGACAGCTGGTTTTGAATAGAAAGCTGCTCTCTCTTCTGCTGAACAGAAAGTCCCGTTCCTGTGGGTATTTTTTGTTTTTAAGTTTAAAAATCACCGTGTGTCTCAATAAAATTAAAAGAGGAAGACAGAAGATAATTACCAAAGCTAATATTAATGTAAAATAGACAAAACTATGTAGCCTAAGTGTGTGCAGGGGAATAAAAGATTTGAAGATAAGGAGGTGGTGAAACATGAATGTAGAGTTAGGTTGGATTCAAATGTTGTTGCAAGTATTTTTATGTTTCATTTCATTCTGAAAGAGAGAGAGAGAGAAAGACAGAGTAATTGCTTTTGGATGGCAGCAGATCTCTTATGCAATTACACATTAAGCTCCAAATGGAGATTAAATCATGCGGGGGCTTGTATTAAAAAGCTCTTGGTGGATACAGATTAAGTGAAGATTATTGCAAACAAAGTCTGCCGTCAAAGTTTGTCCGAGGACATTTTAATGCTGTCTGCGCTTTAGATCATCTCTAAATACCAGAACACGTTTATGTTCGACAGTCGACGATTATATGAGCTTTGTGCAAATTACCATCACGGCTCACACCTGGACATAATGCAGTTATCAGTATTATGGGAGTTTTACATTTGTACACACAAGGAAAAAGGAGATTATTTTATACGTACAGTCAACATGACAACCTTTTTTTCACTTCAATTGTCATTTTTTTGGCTTTTGGACATTTAAATACAAACAACTGACAAACATAACATCTCTCTCATTTCACAACCACAGCTACTCAGCCAGTCCTTATCTGTTTCCTGGTGTTTGGACATTTATGTTCATCAACATAGCGTCCTTTTTAGGTAACAGCAGACATCTCTGACAGTACACAGTGTTAATTAATATAATTTGACTGCTCCCACCAGCAGTTCAAACACATAACCCATGTGTGCTCTGTGTGCAAAGGCATAATTGATAAGCCACGCATGATACTGTGATTCAATTTGGATCAAATGTGTTCAGATGTGTCCTAACAGGTGGGCCAGCGCTATTTAAAAGTGAAGCATGTATTATAGTCAGGCCAAGTGCTGTTAATGGTTTTATGTTTGTGTGTGTGTGTGTTACAGAGCGATCTCTGCAGACAGACAGAGGTCTTTTATCAGAGCCAGTGGCAGAGCTGGGCCAGATGGAGTACCAGCTGCTCAAGTTCTTCACCCTGCTGTGAGTGTACAGAGGGACATGCCGACACCAACAACACCAACACCTTGACCTCGTCCAGCAGCTGAATCACTGCTACTAAAACAATTTTGAGTTGGTTTTGTTAAATGGAGAAGTTTCCTGTCATGAGATTTCATCGTAATTATTAAGATTCATCGCATGACATCAAATGATTTGTCTCAGTGAGGATCACATGCTCTCCTTAACTCCATCTGTCTCAGAGCATAGCAGTGTGACTGTCCTTCACCAAGACTGCTGAAGTGTCCTTGAGAGAATAATGTCTCTGAGGAAAGACAAATCTCTCTCTGGTCTGTCAGAGATTATAATCCATATCAAAACAGAAAACCTCTTATTTAATAAAGATAATAAATGTGATATCAGATTTAGTAACTCTAAAGAAAATTAAAAAGTAAATAATTGTCATGTTTTTAATTATTGCAAGGTAACAGTTTCTAAACTGTTTTTATTTTGGTTTATTTTACTTTACTTTATTTTTTATTCATTTCTGCAAAAACACTGCCACATTTGCTTTAAAACATATTAAACCTGGGTTGTTCAAGGACAGTAGAGCAATGATCTGTCAACAAAAAGCTAAACGTTGCCACCTAGTGCTCATTCAGATACACTGCATCTCCCAACAGAGAACCCCATATAATAATAATCTCAAAACTATAACATCTGCATGACATCGTAAACTGTTACTCACAAATAACACAGAGTACAGGTAGTGTACTTAAGTACTGATGGACTTTTAATTTCACTTATATTAGTATTTTCATTTTATTCTATTTAAAATAAATTTCATAATTTCTGTCTTCAGCTGTGACAAAAAAATATTTTTAACATTTGAGCATATACATTTTCTGCTACTGGTATCAGAATAATAGTTGTAGTTAATGAGCAGATTTATATTCTAAATATAAAGATATGATCAGTTTATTGAATGATGATTCTCTGTTGTAGATAAGACTACCCAATTATACTAAAAAAAACAGTTGAAAAATTATCTATTGTTATAATGTACCGTTTCATAACACATTTTCTTTCATACTTTTGCTTAAATGAGTTACTTTAACTAACACGTGTCAATCATTCAGCGCTTTGTGGCTTATGACAAAATAAAAGGGAAACAAGTTAAATTTGAACTTGTCCTGTTTCCTCCTCCTTCATCAGTATCATCCTCCTCATCCTGTCATCGTGCTACTTGGCCTTTCGTGTGTGCAGTCTGGAGCAACAGCTGTCTTTCCTCAGTAATCCTAATCTGCCGTTGAGAGAGAGGTAATGTTACATCACCAGTTCTTCAACACTTTAAAAAACACAAGATAACAAATAATTATCATTGTTGAATTACATTTTATAGCTGTTTTTTCAAACACAAACATCTGTTACATCAGCATTGTTGCATTAAAATAAATAATTGTTCATTAATCACTTCTTTGTACTGTGAAGAGCTGATAGAGTATTTTATTTCTTTTCAAGACCTGAGGTCTAAACTCAACCTTGATCAAGAAACACTTTTTGAAAAATAATTACAGCCTATTGTACTTGTCTCAGTTTGTACTAAGGCTCACTCTTAATCCATCAATCCATGCCTTAAATTTACTCAGTGCAAATGGCTGTAGCAGATTTATGTGACAATAATGGATTTCAATAAATAAACAACAAAAACATGTTAGACATATGCACAAAATGTACAGAAACCAAAGGAACACAATCTCTTTGTATGTGGCAGTGTAAAGAAGTTAAAAAAAGGTAAAAGCAATCTCTGAGAAAATGAATTCTAAACATATCCTGTTGGGTTTATATTCAAGTAAACAGAGTTATAGGAAAAACGAACAAGCTTTTATAGAACTCAGCTTGATAAATACAAAAAAAAAAAAAAAAAAAAAAGGATTGTTCTGGAAATCATCTTGCAGATCAAGTACCGACAAATGGATAAAACCAGTGTTGTAAACCTCACCATTAGAAGAAGTTAGAAATTGTTGTTTGTGTTCATTCTGTTAATTATAATGCAGATATCGTCTGTGATACTTTATATATGAGGATCTGCAGCTGTGTTATATATGCAAAGTGATGCATTAGTGATTTTATTCTGTAGGTTTCTACAGTATCAACATATATCTGAATGTATGTTCCAAAATAAAAAACAGTATTTATGCTTTTTATCATCTTGTGCAGGTAACCACTGCTCCCCACTGTGACCGATCCGATCGGCTGCTCTTTACTCCTCTTATACTCTGAGGTTCGTTGATGCCCCTCTGGTACAGATCCAGGACCACCTTAAAGCCCAGAACAGATCAACTCCCCCTTTACACCAGCTGCAAAACACACAAAGCAACAAAATCAACCCTGACTCCAGGGGCATCTTTTTAATGGAAACGTTCCACCTGCGGAATAACTTCCTATTCAGTGATCACTTCCAGACTATGCAAACAGACTGTCTATTTATTTTTGAATATGAAGTAGGTATTACTTTAGACAATGATTGTTCCAACGCAGCCAGTCCTTCTCATAGACGTCTCATCTTTAACCTGACGTAGTGAGCAGATTTGAGTCAAATCCGCTGTTTGTTTCGTGGCACTGATAAAATTTAGAAGTGATGGAGACTAGAGATGTGGTTGGAAAAGGTTGGAAAGAGAATAATTTAACACAGTAATTACTTGAAAACAAGTGACAAATGGACTGAACCAAATGTTTTTTTTCTGTCCACAGTCCTCAGTAGGGAGGCTAAAACTACTACTACAACAGTGCACTTTTTTAGAACATGTCCACACTATTTCAAGTGTATGTATCTGTTTTAAGAATTCAGATCTATTGTTTGCTTGTTCATAGGTACTCAATTGTCATTTTTGAAAGTATTTATGAAAGGGATGCAGACTCTTGACTGATTGAAGTTACCTTGATGTCATTTAACTGTAATATACTGGAGCAGTAACACCACTCATGGGTGTTGATGATAATGTGAATGAGATGGTCAGATGTTTTTAGCTGTAATGATCTGCTGTATGAATGGAGTGACCAGGGTGTTTTTTTATACATTTTAAAATGAAGTCACCAAAGATTGAAGAAAGTTAAATGTTGCAAAGATATATGAAATGTAATCATAGACTAAGTTGTCGATCTGCTATAATTTAAATTAATAACAAATTTGGGGTCACTGTGAGTGCCAATACCATACCGTGATGTTCAAACCCTGTCTTATTGGTACTTACAACCAGGACCACCATGAAAATGCAGCATTTATTAACCTGCACGACTCAAGTTAAATTATAAATCTGGGACACAACGTTGGCAGAGGCTCAGAACACTCAATCACTCACATATGGAGCGTTGGCTGAGCACCAGAGGGAATGGTTTTCTTCCACATGTCTCAGTTTAAGCTTAAAAACTTGTCACAAGTTTTGAAGGTTTTTTTTATGTTGAGAAGCTACAAAAACCAACCTCAACACAATTACATATTTGACTTTAGCTGACAGGGTCAGAAGAAAACTCACAAAGCCGGAGAGTTTTCTCTTCAATGTGTCTCCTAAATATGATATGAAAGGATCTGGACAATTTATAATAATAGTCAGCTTCACACCGTACAGCAAGCATGTGACATTCAGTACTTCTGCTTGCAAACTGAACAGGTTATGTGAGTTATATTGTGATAAGTGTTGACATTTGATTCTGAGGTTGGACCCTGTCTTAATTTATCAAAGAAAATAAACTCAACAACATTCAGGCTGACAGAGATAAAGATTTAAAAAGTCCATGAAAAAAATGTTTATGCATGTCATTTTCTGTATCCGTCCCTATGCCTGACAAACACAGGACATCTGCAGCCCAGACGGGCAACATGATGATAGACAGAGTCAGTTCACGCTGTTTCCTCACCACAGTTCAGTCTTAAAGCCTTAACATACAGTTTCTCCCTTTTATCTCCCCTTAACTAGTGAGTTTACTGAACAAGATCCAACCCAAGACTCAGTTTTTTTAATGGTTGCACCACTGTCATCAAAAGAAATATGACTGACCTGTTGTTACGCCGTCTTTTTAAAACACATTTCCCATCAAAATTAGCCTGATATATGTGGGAGTTTTTGGAAACTTACTAACTGAAATAAAGTTGCGTGGGTTTCAGCAAAGTTTGTGTGTGCGGTGTGAATTTGTACGGAGTTGTCCTTAAAGCAGACACAGTTTTCTCTTTGTGGTTTAAAGCAGAGTGAACAACACTTTCTTACTTTTGCTATTGAAGTGACTACGCTGACATCTAGTGAGCATGTGATGCACAACGCCGCACTCCATCCATATCTTTAGAACAATATCTGACATTATTTCCATCCAGCAGACTTTTACCCAGCAGGGGTCACACAGTCTGATACAGAGGCTGCCTGTGTTTTAAAACTAATGTCATGACACAGTGAAATCCTCCCATGAAACTGGAAAGAAGGCAAAACACCTGTCTCAGGGGCTCCAGCACAACCAGTCCTAAAATAATCTCAAGCAAATGTATTGATTTTACAAAACATATGCATGGACTGCAATGAAATGAATAAAAAAAATCTTGTACTAATCTGACACATCTGTTATTCTGACAAAGTTCTCATCGCTGCAGAGTGAGCCAGATGTCAGATTTCAGGTGAGAAAAATGGAAAAAAGACACTTTAAAATTATATATCATATATAATATAAAGGTGTGTATGCACACACAAGTACCAAGCAGATACTTATGTATACATGATACAGATACACTTACTTACTTTATTTAGAATACATTTTGTTTTTCTTACAAAATACTATTCATTTTTATAGATTAGAACCAAGTCATATCATAAAATACTTATAGTATTAATTCAGTCTCGACTTACAGCATCATTAAAAACTTCCATATTTTTGACTTTTACTTGAATGCTTCTTTCACCACTGATTCATGACATGAGCATTTTGTTTCTTAGAACATAATAAAAGTGCGATAGAAACATGTTTACATTATCAGCTCACGCAGCATCTAGTTTATCAGTCTCAGTTGAAGTCTCACTGAGCCTGGAAACTTAAATGGCCAGACAAGTTGCAGCCTCATCCACACCTCCAGGGAGCCATATCGTCTGTCCTGGAACGTTTTCCAGCGGATCTCCGATCTCTCTGGTGTGAGGGAGAATGCTGACTCCTAGTATTACTGGATCTGAGTGCTGAATTTGACACAGGGGAAGATATTGTTATACAGGCTGGAAAAAAACTGCAGGACTCCTTGGTACAGCACTAAACTGATCTGAATCCTTCTAGAATAACAGAGAATACTTTGTGTCTATCCAACACCACACATCCGAACAGACAAAAATCAGACGCGGGGTTCCCCAAGGCTCCTTTAAGGTGTCTTTTCTGTCTGACACCTACATGCTCCCATTACCTCAGACAATGGAAAAAAAAACAAAATTTATACCATGAATACCAAATGTAACCACAATTAATAAAGTTTGTTTTAAAAAAAAAAACATTCAAGGTCTGTGTTTGACTTAAGCTGGAAGAGTTTAAGTCCACAAATCAAGTGAAAGATCTTTATTTGATGTTTCAACAATTCTTAACTGCTTAACTTTACTTGGTGCTTTTTGTGTTTAACGTAAAGCACATTGATTTTCCTTGTTGTTGAAATATGGTACACAAATAAATTAGCCTTGCCTGTAACTTCAACAACAAACTGCATCACAGGAGAACATATTATCTCAGTGACACATTAAATGTTTAATCCACAATCCAAGTATGTCACAGTTCATCCATTTATAAAGTGTAATAAATACATTGCATAAGTATTCCCTTCTATCCAAAGGAGGTTTTTGAAACCAAATATCCAGAGAGAATATAATTACAAAAGCCATACGTCTTCTGGAAATATTCTACAGTGGGTCATTAAAATCAGAGGTTTCTTTTCACAATTTTTTCTTTAAAACATTCAAAACAAAATGAAGATGGATGTGTATGCATTATACTATAATTTCACCTGGCAAGCCCTAAGAAATGCTATTAAGGAACAATGTTTCTTTAATGTTACACAATTAGAATTAAATATTATGTGAGATGAGCAGGTATTTGATTGTAAAAACAGGCTGTTATGTAGACGTATGAAGCTTCAACAACTGATTAAACATTTCATTTGTCTCCTGCCAGAGGAACCTCAAAGGACCCAATGCAATGCAGCCACATGTTAAGCCATGTTTTGATTAACGGAGGTTGGCTGTGACCACAGACACACCCTCAGCGTTCACAAACAAGTTGGAAAGCTTCACTATATTTATACATCTGTTATGTGTACATCTGCCCACCATTGACTGAGAGCAACTAGTTCACACCCATTCTCCGGAGAGCAGTTGTTTTTGCCATAACAATATATCACCATAGCGTTTCAGCACAAAACAACTCCCGAAATGCACTGAACATCATGTATGATATAGACTGTTATATAATATATAAGGGAGAGTTTTTCAAGTAAAGATACAACTAGCTTTTATTGGACTAAAAGGTCCCTAATGTGGATGAGAAACAGCCATGAACATCTTGAATTTTCATGGTTATATTAATTGATTGATCAATTACAGGAACATTACCATGGAATTACATTTACTGTGTCTTTTCTCTCTTCTTTTCAAATTATTAGCATCTGTATCTCATCAGCTGTCTCCTTTTTCCTTCCAGCAATAACTAATTCAACCCAGTGAGTCCAGTGCTGAAAGATCTGCGGTTCTTCATAACACAGCATGTGGACACTTTCCACAGAACCAGTGGCTTCGGTTATGAGAGTCCACCAAGTGACATGGACTACAGTTTGTTTAAAGAAGATGTGGTGAAACTAAGACAAATGAGATTAGTTGGAGACAGAACGACTTGTTCTCATGTGTGAAATTGTTCAGAGACATAAAAGTAATAGTTTTGATGTGGGAAAAAGCTTTTATGTTTTTTCTTGGCAGGGAATTTATTTTTTCAGTTTAGCTTAGCTATATTTATTTATTTATAACATCTTAAAGAAATTTGGTAGAAAATATGCTTATGCGATAAATATGATCGTCCCACTAACAGCATATTAGTGTAACAGCTAGGCTATCTAGCTAAGATAACAAAATTTGTCTACCAGCATCAAAGTGCACTAATTAACACATTATATCTTTTTTCTCCATATGTTTTCCAAAACATGATGTTGCAACAGTGGTTTGAAGAAGACAGTGGGAGGCACAGCATTTAAATGAAGTAGGAAATACATGTAATATGTTTCAGTTTGTTGACCTGACCTACTTTACACCTCCCAAGCCAGAGAAATGTGTTAGTGCACACCTGGAAACAGTGTCATCCAGGATGTAACTGTGCCCGTTTGGGCCTCCTGATAGGATGCTGCTTGTTTTAATCAAACCCAAACTTAAATGGTTCCAAGTTGTTGTAGTTTCTTACAGATGTGTTGTGACAGGACATGATGTAATGTACAAAAACACTCTCAGTACTCCCAAAAGAGATTTTGCTATAAGATGCCAGGGCTCACATTATAGAATACTATGGTCCAGGCCTGAGGATTTATATTTAACAAGTAAATATGAACCACCTGGACATCCTGGGAGAAAACTTGGCTGCTGCCCCTTAAATTAATTACGCACAACGCTGATGGAGAACAGTGGTGGGTGAGTTAACTAATGGAGCTGTGTGTTTGTCTTTGTTTATATAGAGAGATGAAGGTATAGATCTGCACACATGGCCATTCAGAAAAAACACAGATACACTTAAACACTTTCAGCTACATGGGTATGTTTTTAATGTAGTGAAAAGCTGTAGTGAACATGTTTGATGTCTTTTGGAGCTTTTTTACAAGCATTTATACATGGTTTCTTTTCAAAGTTAAGCATTGCTCTTCTTGATCTTCTTACTCTTAGTATTTTATAAGGTGTAACCTTAAAGCCGTCAGTAATTTTATGCCAATCAAACCATTAACTGACTCAAAGCATCTGTTTGTCAAATTTCTCATCATTTTATACAAATTTTTTCTTTAATTTATCACCTATATATTCAACTGAAGAGCTGAAGAAGAGCTCCAACCCATTTACAATCTTATCAGAGTTTAAATATGGACAAAGCAAATACATACACTGTACAATTAAAGGTTTAATTTGTATGTCTTCATACATCTTAATTTCCTACTTGTTGCTGTCTTGCTCACTGTAATAATTATTTAATCTATTGTTTAAATGTAGATGGATATATCAATAATTTATTCATAGTGAAATGAAATAAATAATAATAATGTCTGGTTACAATCTGTTTTCAAATGGCATACCTTACAACTTACAGGACTTGCTACTAACATCTTCAGACACCTTCAGAGATCTAGTAGAGTTTGAGTCAGACCTTCATGGGTCAGGGCTGTTTTGATGTTCCTACACAATATCAGACAGGTGGTAATAAAAAATGAAGGCCTGAAGAGACTCAAACCTTAGTCCAGCAGCTGAGGAATGACCTGTTTTCAGATTTGGACAGAGATTATCAATAACCCCATTGGTGATTTTTCCAAAACAAAACCACAAGTACTAAGAAGCTTTGTTTAATGCCACAGACAAATGTGAATCACTTGCCAAGAGAGCAAAGAGCACGGTACTGGATTTTCTGGGATTTTTTAGAGTTTATCCAGAGCATTACAATATGCCCCTGTGTAATATTCTTTAAAATGTCTTGATATTTTATTTATTTCTATTGATTTAAACAGGAAATATCTGGAGATGCATTCTTTCTTTTACAAGAGTGATCTGGCCAAAATCAAACAATTGCAGGATGAAAACAAGACCTGAGAGACACGAGATGATAAAACCGGATTATTTGAAACATTTATGATCCTCACGAAACATGCTTTTGAATGTGATGTTTGCAGGCAGTGTTTCCAGATGAAGTTTGTCTGGATTCATAATAAGAAAATGCCATGAGATCTGAACAGATTCCACTGGCGCTGAGGATTGTCTATCTGGATGATCTGGTCTGGCAGCTGTAAAGAAACTTGCTTAAGAAAAACTAGTGTACAAGAGGGTCAGAGCACCTGACAGAGAGTTGAGTTGAGTTTGTAAACTTGCTATTTAGAAGCAAATCTGTCTCAATTAATGTGCCTTTCTGTGTGTGATTTGTTTCACTCAAAAGCGACATGCTGCCAGGGGTGGTGAATGCCCCGGCTTTGTGGCATTTTACTGAGACAATAGTTAAACCCTGACGGCTCGTCAGACTGGTTACTCCGGGTGAAACATGCCTGTGGGATATAGATGAGCACAGGAGGAAGGATAGCAAAGAGCAGAAGGGTGGAAACTGTCCAGGCAGCATAGAATTTAAGAGCAGCAGCGGGGGTGGTGGGGAGGGCAGCCAAATGAGGACGTGTAGGATTTTTTTCCCCCACCTTAACAATTGCTGATGAATGTTCCTTATTATATGATGCATGTGGTCACTTAACTTGGCAAGTCAAGTTTTGTGTGGTGGTAGATACTGTAAATGCCCCTATTTATAGATAATCTTCAGATTTTTAATTCCCCTCTGAATCACATTTAACACATTGTATCTTTATTGTGTTATCTGTATACAAACAAAAGGGTAAAAGATGATGAACTGAGCTGCCTTTAGGTGGATTTCATTACCTTAAGACCCCTTCTGAAAGTGACCACCTTAAAGGCTGTAATTTTCTTACACATAATCATTGATGAGGTATTACAGTATTTATTAACCTGTTGAATTTAATTATAGTTTCATGGTGTAATTTACTGAAATTGTGTATGCTCTTGTCATTCTGAAAGACTTCGGGTGTCCATAGTGCAAACCATATTAGACTTACACTACTATCTTCCCGCCCCCCTTCCAGTCTGCACTGGCTACATTCTCTTTCAGTCATCTGGATATATTAACTGTGTTGGATTTATTACAACTGGAACACAATGCAGATTATACTTTGGCTCTAATGTGTTTCAGCTTTGTGTTTTGCAGTGGTCCATCACGTCGTGTCATGCCTGTGAGTATTATGTTACTTTCCTTTAACCTACAACAATAACATGTTTGAACAAAAAGCCTATCGCAAAGCAGGCTGAAAGTTTGCAGACACTTATTTTGAAACGTTTTAGTTCTATAATTGAGTGGTGCTTCTATACGATATAAGGTACTGGTTTATGCTTCAGTAAAAGTGCCGATGTGTTGTAACTGTATATTCATAGTGACAGAAAATGTAGCGAACATGTAAACTGAATGCAATGAAGGGAGCTGGGAATTCAATAACAAAAACACACACACAAATAAATGTAGCATTTTGTCAACCAAAATGTGACATCAGTAAAATTTATTAAGTCAGCAATGAGTCTGATGCATGATACAAACATTTGACTGCTCGCAGTGCTCGGTGCACATCTTTCCCTCATACAGCATTTTCTTTCAGCTCAAACTGACAAACAATATCGAATCAGATGTGACATAAAGGAGGAGCCAAAGTTAAGATGCACATTCTTCTTGTCAATTCTAGTTCATTTAAAATGACCCTGAGCAATAATCTGTGTAAACATTTCTACATTCGCTCCAAACTAATGAAATGGAGGAAAGAAAAGTTTGTGCCTCCTCCTTCAACATCACATCTTCTCTCCATCCTGACTAAATAATGTAGAAGGGGGGAAAAATCCTTTAATAGGCATGCTGGTGTTTACATACTCTATGTTGCTGTGCATATACAAGGGAGAAACATGACACCAATTGCTCAGTGAATCATTAAAGATTCCAAACATTGCTTTGTTTTTTAAACTTTTGTTCTGTTATGGATTATGGTAGATAGTAATAGAAATATGCTTCTTATAGTTAAATACTGTATTGAAGGAGTGCATTCAGATGCTCCAGCAGTGGATATGAGGGGGCTGACAGCTGTTCTGCATAAATCAACGTGCTAAGGAAAAGTCAGAGAGCAGCAGAGGTCCTTTTGAGCTAGACTCTGGATCAGTCTGCACCATTCAGCCCTTTTCTGGGTGATGTAGGCCGGCGTAATGATTTGCACAGGAAGGCGTGGTGAGCCCTCCACCCTGGCCTTCTCACACAAGGCCTCTGCGATACAGATAACATACATGCCACAGTCATAGCTGTTCTGCTGTGAAGGGCAGGGTTCCTCCACAAACAGCGCTTTTCTCCCAGCGCCCAAGAAAGGCTCCAACTTGCTGGCAATGCGACGCGCGTGCAGCGAATTGCTGCCATTTTGAGAGTCATAGTGAGCAAAGTGGTTGGAGCTGTGATGGTAGACCAAAAGGCTCCAGTGCGATCCCCCAGCCGTCTGGTTGGAGTTGTCGTTAACAGCTAAGAAAACCCAGCGCCGGGATGGAAGATCCAGTGGCTCAAGAAATAAGGCCAACTCATCAGGGCAAGAGGCACATTTGATGAACTGGGTGACCTCTGGGCTGATGAAGATGATGGTCTCCCCCAGATCTCTGAAGCGCTCAGCGGCAAAATACTCGAAGGCAAAACCAATGACTTGGTCATTTAGCCAGTACGGTCCTTCCAGTAAGGACACGTCAGAGCGCCTCAGCAGGCTGTCCTGGTAGCTCAACACTACAGGGTCCATCCTCCCACACAGTCACAGAACGTCAGTCTGAAAAAAACAAAACAACACAGGGAGAGCCCAGTGCTGGTTGACTGATTATTTAGTTATTGTACAAAGTCAGCTAGGATTGTTTCTAACCTTCAGAGGACAAATAATATGGATAATAGATGGAAAGAGTAATGAATTAATGATTGTCTCATGTTCTTAATTAATTAATTAATAATAGTGACTTGTCTTACGACTGTACAGTCAGCTCCCAGGGAGCTCATTGCTCCCAGTAATCACATGCTCTGAATGGTATTCATGTACCAAATGCATGTGACACATGCATTCATGTATATATGCCACAAGTATATGTACAATCATCCAAACATTTGTCAATTTACATTCACATTTTATGATGGAATATTTCTATTTACTGCATATTTGATTGATCAAACAACTAAATGATGAATTAAGAAATTGACTGATTCATTGATAATAACAAAAACTGTTGTTAGAGATTCTACAAGTAGTTGATCAATAGAAAAATAATAATAAAAATTGAATTGAATTTGTGTGTAGATCAGACAAAACAAATGATCTGGAGATGTTTTGGATTTTAGAAATCGAGATTTCTGTCTAATAATAATAGTAGTTAATTGTTTTGTTATCTTGAAATTATACCTTTAACATAATATGACAATATAAGTTCAGCCGTTTCTAATCTTTTATCAGCTTCACATCTTAACTTTAATCTGAGTGTTTTCACTTATTCATAATACTTTGCAGTGACGTTTTAAAATAATCTAAAATCCCAGAAACACCTAAAATTACTTGATGTTGTGCTGAAGTAGAGACATTTTAACTTGTACTTAAGTAAACTTCAACTGACTGCACAGTTTACTACTGATTCAGAATGTGCCGCCACTTTATTAAAGTGTTATATATTTCGTGCACCACTGACTGAAGCTAATACAGTAAGATCCACTTTTATAGCGGGTCAGAGTCGTTAAACAGAGTTAACTTGACCAATTCAGACATGTCGTGTTACTTTCAGATATTTATAACTGCGTTTTCTCAGCAATAACTGACAGATCACGGAGAGTAAATCCACAGCGGACAGTCACATTACTGCAATGCGTTTAGTTCATCGTTAGCAAGTTGATGCTAACGGTTACTTCCATCATCACCGCACGACGACAAACTCAGCTAAACTGTCGTTTTAGCTTCTAAAACACGACCCGTGCACTGTCAGATTAAACTACAAGCTGCTGATTCAATGTCCATACCTGTAAAAGACACATTCAGTTAAAAAAGTGGCACGAAACCTCCAGTCTTGTCCCTCATTGCAATGACTACCGTAAAGCGACACACGACTGACCGTAAACATTTCACGACAGTTGGGAAGACTAGCTCAGTCGTGATTGGCTGCTTGTATCCGGGTACTTCCGCTATACATTTACTGAACTGGTAACGGTTTGTTTCATAACACCAAAGCGAGTCTACGGCAGCGATAAAGGAAGAATTAATATATCTTTGTTCAATGATAAATAATAAGTCGTGCATTGAAAGAGTTAGTCAAATTAAAATATAAACGTATATTATGGAATCAGAACACTACTCTACCACCAAACTCAAACGCTTTGCACAAAACTCTACCATTCCGACTGTCTGATTGTAATTTGCACTATGTACATAAAAAACAAACAAACAAACAAACAAAAAAAAAAACACTCTAAATAATATTTAATATTTATATACATATACACACACATATACATAAATGTATATTTAATATCTAAAGAGACTGGACAGATCAACACACTTCTATTCACTATTCACATTCGCTCATATTTATTTATTCTATTCTGCAGTCCTCCAGCTCAGTCCATACAATGTTTATATTTTGTGTATATAATGTTTACTCTGTTTTTTTATTGTTGTATGTTTAAATTACATTGGAGCGAAGGAAAAGAACCGCAGACAATTCCTTGTATGTGTTCACTGATTCTGGATGACATATCTAAAATTACTAGGATTTTTTTGTGAATCATCACAGTGTTGAAGACAGAACTATAAATGTTAAATATTTATTTTTTAAATATAAATAATAAATAATAAAAAATAAATAATAAAAACGCCCAATTTTGTCAATTAATTTCATAGAAACTTTTAAGCGATATTTAATGTTTAAAGAAACTAATCGTTTCAGCTTCAACATGTCACTGAGTTTGATAAACAACAGTGTTTTATACTTCACAACTTTTTAATTAACAATATTAATTGTATTTATTTTATTTTCTAACTTGAGGGATGCAAACGGTTTCTTTGGTGATTACTTCTTGAGCAGATGCTCATGCATCTTCCTGAAAATACATGTAAAAATATAATAACATAAAGAAAAAGATCATTAGTGAGTACTATTGTAATTAAACTAAACGTACCTTCATTTTCTACATAATTAAAAAGTCCAAATAGACCTATAATAAGTTTACTCATGAAAAGAAACATAAAGTGTGTGTGTGTGTGTCGTCACCCTGATATTTAGTGTCTACTTCCGGGTGTGTCTCTCCTCCACCCTCTGCGCACTCGCCCCGCCCCCGAGAGCTGTGTGAACGCGCACTGGCGCGCGCGTGTCTGGCAATCTGAGAGTAGCCGCACTGATTAACGAGGAGAAGAGAAGAGAGTTTACAGCGACCGTCACCGAAGCTGTGGAAAAGATTTGCGCTTTTTGAAAAAAATACACGCAAACTCTACTCGGATATACTTGTTGAAAATGCGCAAGTTCTCAACGCGGACTTGAAGAGAAGATACAAATTCAGAGACGAAATGCAAGGAATTAAATAGAGACTTAGGTAGCTATTTCTTTTGCGTGGCTACACAAGCTCTGCAGCTCATCCTCAGAGGAGACCACAAACTTGAGTCCAACTTCACAGTTTTACTTCAGCGTTCAGGTCTGGAGGTAAGTGTGTGTGTGTGTGTTTGTGGTTCAGACCCCGGTGTGGTGAGGGTCTGTCCCCACAGAGAGAAGAAAGGGTCCGGAGCTGGAAACAGCAGCAGCCACCGGGTCCATGATTCACGTTTTAATGTATGTGTTTGCAAATAACCTGTTTTAATCTTCACTCGGTTGCAACGTAGTTTTCTTAGACAGCTCCCAATCAGAGGTGTGTGTGGAAAAGCTTGTAAAAGTTTTCTTCTCAGTGACAAGTTATTTAACACCGAGAAGCCACATCCTGTTTAGATTTGCTTTATTTAATGTTATTTACTCATATAATCAGAGCCCCCCTATTTTTTGGCCCCATCCCAATCTGCCAAAATAGTCCCTGTAGACCAGCAGTTTTAATAGTTCATACATATAAAATACAGTAGTTAAGATAGGTATAATAAGAATATAGACATTTTAGCTTCTGGTTCTTAATGCCACGTTACGTGTGCTAATGACAGCTGAAGTAAATGAACAGGGTGATCAATCGCGGATTAATTGAAAACTAAAAAGCCCAGATCAGATACTCAAATTAGCACCAAAGTGAAAGTTGCAGCCTGTTATTTTCCTGATTAACCTCCTTTGAACTCAAGTTTGTGTCCTTAATGTGCTTGTTAGTAGCCAGTTTATTGTCATTTATGATTGAAGAAACAAACAGTAAATGATCTTTTTGATTGGAAAACAACAGTAATGACTGTTTGACTAATTAAGAAGTTGACTAGTTGTCTTAGCTCCAATCAGTATGATATAAAAATGTCACATTGAACCAAAAGCCTGATTATTCATTTGTCATCCCAGTGAAATGGGACTAACAGCATCAGCACAAGAGGATGGTGCAGCATAAATGAAAGAGAACCAGATGTAGCTGTAGAGGAAGGTTCGTGCTTGAGTTTGAGTGTCTGGTTGCAGCAGGGAGGGATAAATGTTTACATGTATTATTTAGTGGAGGTCAGACACTGGCTTATAATGCAGTGGAAGCAATACAGAGTGCAAAGCAGCTGTAATTGTGCAGGGAGGTCTAATGGGGTGAAGAAGCTGCTGAATCATGGCTGAGTGAGACGTCCTGTTTCTGTGCTGTGTGTGCGTGTGTGTAGCTTTAATGCACCTGAATGGAGTTGTCAATATAGAAACGAAAAGAAAATGAAAGGAGAAAGAGATGTTGAATCACATACAGAGGTTTACGGCTGGACTGAAAGCATCAGAGCCCAAATGCATAAAGCACCACAGTGCCCTTGACGATTATATAACACCTCCAGATTTAGGAAAGGATTTGAGCCAAATATCCTCATAATGAAGTGCTTTTGTTAATTTTTTTGTAATTGTTGGTTCAGATTGGTATCCCTTTCATAATGTCTGTGAAAGGGTGTGGGGGACTTGATGTCTCATCCTGCCCTCAGACCAGCACAGGTGATGAGAGTAAAGTGGGCCTGTCCTGCAGGAATGTGAGGTCTGAGAAGACACAGCTGCTGCTGTAGCATGAGAGGCAGCCTGGGCTGAGACTGCAGCAACTGGTCCCCATCGACATCTGACACCCCACCGGTTTGTCCCCCCCCCCACTCCCAAACCTCCCACTCTGTCTGCTATTTCTAAAAAGACTGCGCTCAGTTTGTGTCACGTCAGGCTGCATCTGTAGTGGGGGGAGATATTCCCAACACCACCTGAAGGACTGAAGCTCAGGTTTGAACCTTTTTCAGGAACTAATTTGTACAGTTGTGCAGAGATTCAGATTTTTGGGATTAGAATATGCTTTATACAAAGTTTAAGCCATGTTTCTTTCAGCAAACAGGGTTTGTTTCATTGTTCCTGTCACAGAGTCAGACCTGGCTTGTGCCGTCACCTCTGGCTGCTGTCATCCCTTGTGACCAGCTGAGCTCATACAGACTCGTTTGTCTTACATTGAACCTGTCTGGCCACTGGCTGAACTTGCTAATCAGTCACCAGTAAAGATGGTGGTCATAATGCAAACATTAGGGGGACCTCTGAACTGTTGCATATTTTATCATAAAACATAACAAATTTTTGTCCATATATAACTCATTCTTTTTTAAGTTAAATATGTATTCCCCTAGGGATGTCCTGATCTACTGTGTTTCATCAGAGCTGATCTAGATCTATTTTTGAACCAATAAGTGATCAGAAATTACCCTGATCTTTTATGTTAGCTGTCAGTTGTAAATTGAGCACAATTTGTGGGAGAATGCAAAAGGCACAGGTAACATTAACAAGTCTGGGGTTAACATGTCAATGGCTGAGAGTTTAGGATGCATACCATACAGGTGTGGAAGCTCCTGTTTCAGTCCTTAGACCCTTGAACTCACTCTGGCGTGATCAAAGCAGGGACCAAACAACTGATCAGGACATTCCTAATATTCAGCACAGTGAAACAATGTTTTAACAGTTTGGGAATTAATCATCATAGCGGGATTTTCAGGTTCACCATAAACTTGTGAACACTTTCATTTCCAGCTGAAATCCTAGTTCACATGCATCAGTATGCATAAACAAACAGTCAGCAACAGACAGATCAGCTGGACTTAATGCCAGATTATCATGTACATTACGTCTTTAAAAGCTCAAATGAATCTGGATCTGTTTGGTGAATAAAGAGGAGAGGTGCTTTTTGTCACCCACAATGATGTTTCCCTTATTCACTAGTCTGTCTCCATAAATGCATTCCATACTGGGTAACGTGATAATCCCCATCATCCCTGTTTCATGTTGATCACGCTTTGACCCCAGTACCAAGGGGCTGTAACTGTGATGTACAACCAGTAATACCATCACCAGGACCTGTGACCCACAATTAGTGTCAATGTTGTTTAAAAGCATAAATGGCAGTTAAAAAAAAAGCAGTGGCTCTTCACACATCATATTGTCTCTACCGTCGATAACATGATCTGACAATGGAAATGACCCCGACCTCATCATCAGCCCCAGAGAAGTTACCTGCTGTCACGTGTTGCGGGCTCACATGACGGCGATGTCCTGAAAAAAAGTGTTTGTGGCCACATGATAGGATTGTATGGTGTAAGTGATTGGCATGCACATGGAGTCATTAAAGAGGAACCTGCTTGTGTTGTGCCGAACAAAGCGCCCCTTTCTTTCTTTAGCGGGGCCATTATATGAGAGGGAGGCTTTGGCCTCAAAGGCTCAGCTTCCCTGCGTTTTGCATTTCCCCTTATTAACTGGCTGGTTGCTAACAGTAGCTGGAACGAGATGGGGAGAGAAGAAAACACATTGTGTTGCTCTCTTTGCAATTTTGTTTATGTGAAATGAGCTCGACTTGTTCTTTTTTTTTAATGAATCCCTTTAAAATGGGAAACAGAGTCGACAAACAATACCTAGCGTCCACTTAAATTAAATTTTATATTTAGAGGTTTTGTTTTGGACAAAGAAGCGTGTGTTTTGCTGAGTGGTAATTTAGTCAATGCTTGAAAAATCACAAGCTTGTTGAATGTTTTTTTCTTTTTCCTACTGTGAAGTTTTTATAATGTGTTATTCAGAAGGACTTAATGGTGATATTAGACATTGAAATTGATGCTCATTCTTATCATAGTTTGTCTTTTGGCTTAAGTAAGTGAGTGCTTTGTGGTTTTGCATGGGCATGAAACAACTAATAATCAGCGGAAGGGCAATGTTCCAGATTAGCCTTAATGATAAAGTGCTGTCATTAAATCTGTGCATGATGACACGTTCAATGACAGAAGCCTCCAGATGCAGGGTTCTGACAGCACAGCTCTGGAAACTAAAGTTGTGATGTGCTGAAGTTTTTCCATGTCACAGCTGTGACAATAGGCCCGAGGCCCCCTGCAGCCTCACAGCACAGACTGGACAGGGCTGACGGTTAATCCCTAGGCATGTGCTGTTGTGTAACGGTACACAATACTGTCCGTTTGCAGGGCAGCGCCACATGGAACTACTTATACTATCAGTGAAAAGTGTGATTATGTCATTGAAGCTTTCACTTTAGACAGCTCTCGCCCTGGTGTGTGCCATAGAAGTTATAGTAAATGTTGATTTGGATATCTGTCCGGCAAAATAACCACTCTGTGATGGCTCTAAATGAAAAGTAACGTTTTATTTATGGGCAAAAGCAAAGGAATATACAGTTTGGTCTTTACAGTGCAGTCCACACTTATCTGTGAGAAACTCTGGCAGTTTACAGTAGTCTACCCTCTGTCAGAATGAGGCAAGAGGGGAGGAAGAGGGGAGATAGCTGTGGGTAGCTGACAACTACCAGGTTGCGATAAGGTGCAGCCAGAGACAGGCTTGCTAGCAGCTGGAATGCTTCTTCTGTCTAATCCATAGTGCAGTTATCAGCGGAGTAAATGAACAGATGATGATACAGGCGACTTTCAGCGTGAGTCCATCCATTGACTGCGGAGTTATGGTGAGAAATGCAGCCTCTAAGGAAATAAAACTCAGTCTCAGATGTTCTTCAGCTATAACCTTGTGTCACACAGAGGCAAATTTTACTGTGTCACGGTAAATTAAAGATACATCTACAGGATCAAATAGTAGGACAAACATCTCAGGATTAGAATTAGGCTACTTCTATACGACTTGTTTTGACATTTATTTGGCTGTTAGCTATCAGAATATCTCAAAATTTGATGGAAAATTAAATGGCCACAATAAAGGCCACACTAGAAGTGGTTTTTGGTTGATCTGGATTCAGGTGCAATGATTTTGTTGATATTTTGAGACAGGACAATCGTCAGTGGCAACAATTTGTATGTTATATTAACTAATATTAAAATTGGTACAACTTTTTGAGCTGTGTTTTGAGCTGTGTTCTTGATGTCAAATTAAAGAAGGAATTGAAAATAATAACTCTTTTGGGTCTTTTTGTACCCCAGAGTCCGGCTTCATGTCTCTGTGCTTTACTTTGTCCGATTACATGCTGATATATTTCAGTGCAGGCACTCACTGTGGTCTGGTTTAATGATTAACACTCAGACACCCAGGAGATTATTAGAGGGTCCCTATTGTCTCTGCAAAGTCCCCAATCCTCCACAGCCCCAGACAGCCTCCTTAAAATGAATCTGTCTGGACTTTGGGGAAGTGTCTGCTCCTCTTGTCATGTTGACTGAACCTATGAAAGTAGACTCCAACGCCAAGTGTAATGAGTCTTTTTTTCCCTAAATCTTAGTTTTGGAGATAGATGGAAAGTCCTAGCCAGTTTGACCTTAACAAGGGTTCAGACGGTGGGGTTGGACTGATCTGACCCTCTCAGTTGAGGGATGGAGTCTTATTTTATGAGAACAGACTAAGTAGTTTTGTTCTTGGTGCTTATTCTGTGTGGATTTTAAATCATAAGCTTCTAATTAGTGTTATATGTTGGGCAAAGCAAGAAGTCTGGAAAAGTTTGTGATCATGTTAATGAGAATAATAGTTAGTCTGGCCCCTGCGTCTGAATCCTGAAGCCCCCATATTTCACACTTCATGTTTTTGTTATTATATAATTTGGAAGAGTATATTATGTAAGTAAAAGTATAAGTAAGTTGATGCTTGTCCTTTCTTGTCTGCAGACTCTTATCTTTCGTGGTTATGGTTTTCTGTCGGTTCTGTTGTTGCTCTCTAGACATGTTAGAAATAAAACAAGACCATGCATGTGAGCATGCTGTGTAGGGATTGTTAGAGGGCATTCTGGGAAATTAAGGTTTTTTACAAACTAAAGTTGGTAAAAAAAAGTAGCCATGCTGAAAGAAAAAAAAACAGATTCTCACTGGCCTCTTCCCCTCGTCTCCTTGAATCCCGCGACCAAGCTCGCGTTATCGTCACACTGCAGCTCTTGGCTGTCCGTCTCTCTCTCTGTTGACTGCACTGACGGGCTCAGATTTCAAAAAGCCTGCGGTCTGCTGAAGGCAGAACGACAGCGCCCCCCACCCCCCTCACCCTCCACCCCCCACCCCATCCTCAGAAGAGACAGCGAGAGCCTCTGTAACACTGCCCTGTAATTACAGGTCATGTGTTTTTTCCTAATACGTTAAACAGATGTGCTTAAAATTATGCTTAACATTCAGAACCCCGGTTTAACGCAATGACCTGTCATTACGATCAGCTGCTGAAGGTGTGCGCTCTTGACTTTTATACTGTGAGTTTGTTGACTGTGAAAGGATATAAAACATCCTGACTTGCAAACAAGAAATCCGATACATTACATTGCAACACTTTCCTTTTGATCACCGTTGGCCACTGATGTATTCCATGATTCATAGCATTGTCGTTGAAATAGCTCTCACTGTAGGTGTTAAATGCCCTTAAGGAAGAAATATTCCCTTCATATTATTATTATGCAATGGATCACAAAAGAAGTCTTTGGCAGCTAACTTAATCAAATTTAGTACACTTAATTGAGCATGAAGAGGACAAGTCTGTGTTCGTGTCCTTATGGTTGAACACATTTTCACGTCGTTCGTCTGTACGCTTGACATGGTTGTAGGTATCTGAGTTTGGAAACAGTGTTGGTGTCATTGCTGTGAGGTTGGTGCTGTGCTGTGTGAGCAGCCAGAGTCATTACCGCTCATCTCTGCTCAGCTATGAGAGACGTGATTAGTCCTTTTGGAATTTGCGGCGTCTGTTACTAAGACTATGTGTTTGTGTTTATGTTTTCTAGACGGGCTAATGCTAACCACGCCACTGTGCAGGTTAGCAGCGCTTCTTACATTTACTCGCTGGTTGCTTTGTTGTCTTTCACATGTTGAATGTTTGTGAAGGAGATGCATCGGTGTCCTGGCTGCTGCCTTTCCCCCCTCATGGCCCGGGGGCGGCTGAATGGGTCCGTTTGGTCCAACACACTCCCCTTTCTGAGGGGGAAATGGAGTGTGCATAATCCAGGTCAATGATACCTCCTAGTACCTCATCGTCTTCCTCTTCTCCTCCTCCCTCCTCTTCTTTCATCTTTGCTTCTGCTGCTTCCGTTGTATGAAAACACCTCTTTCACAGCTGCCTGTAGCACATTTTGACCAGTTAAACAAAGTTTTAACTCAACTTGATGAGGTCAGTTTGACACAAACCTTAAAACATTAGTTCAGAACCTGAGCTTTCCAAAGGACCATAAACCATAGGACCACAGGGAAAGAAAGGACCATTGTTACTAACTTCACCTGTCAGTAGCTTATGGCTTTAACTCTGTGGCTGATTAGTGTACTGGTATATACTGATAACAAAAATTTAACAGTAATATAACCTGCTATATGAGGCTGCTATCTCTACTTCTCAGAGATAGGCAGCAGTTGTTTCTCCTTTCATATTCATGTTGCAATCGGTATTCGTGGCTACACAGTTGTTCTAATTTGCATTTAAGTGTGAATCTATTTTTTAAGCTGCAGTGACTGGTGTTTAAAGTTACCACAGTTAAAATTCACTACGGTTTAAAAAGCCTCCCAAGACAACTGAAGTCAACAGATACATTTTTTTCTAAATGTGATTTCCCAGAGAATTATTAAACCTTTAAACACTTAATGGCTTTTAAAACAGCAGCTGTTGACGATGATGCTTTCCGTTCGCTGGCCTGTTTTAATGCGGGGAGGTGTACTTTTCCTATTACGCCGGCCAAAATGTAGACCGTGCAGCGTCATATTGATATTTCCAGAGCTAGAAGGGAGACCGAAAAGGGGGAAAATATTTTTCCACTCTCTAAAACAATAAAATGTAAATGCGAGGTCAGTCCAAGAGCGAGGGGCCGTGTTTCAGACTCGACATTTTACACCAGCGCTCGATAGTCATACAGTACACGGCAAACCAATTTCTCCGCTTACAGTAGCTTAATGAGACCATAATTCAAACAATTACAGAGTATGGAGAAAAAAGGGGAGCACAGGAGAGTATGCAGAGAAAGCTGCATGCACAGTAACCCATGAAATGCATCTGTGGCATACAGTGTGTAAGAAAATGTGGAAGGGGTCTTATTTAATGCAGCTGAGATTTAATTGGAAAATGCTTTGACACCCTGTAATTATTACATGTAATCCTGTTGTATTTTCATTATGTGCTCAGACCTTTCATTACAGTCGCAAGCTGTTTCCTTGAAGAACTCCCACACCACTGGCTTCTGATAACATTCAACCATTAAACTATAAGCGCACGCTTATTTCGTTTTATGGCTTTGAATGACACCAAGCAGCTCTTTGGTTCATAGTGTCAGGATCAGCCGATCTGGCTGTGTCATCTGACTGTAACCTGAAAATGTCGAAGGTCAGCGTTAACTGTTGTCCAGAAAAACTGAAGATCAAATTGATTATATTGTGAATGGAGCCATGCTCTGGGCAGATTTGTAGACTCTATCAAGGAGACACAAGTGATTAAAAACAGGATTTTCTGCACTTTGGAAACTCTAGTCTCCACTGTGTGACTGTCTGTGATTGTCTAAAATGTCACATGACTGGTTGTGTTGCATTGTGGAAAGCCTCTTCCTCTTAAAACATTTTTCCTGCACTTAATGTCAAATAGGTCTCAGGTCTCAGTCTCATATTGTTATTGGCTTTTTGGATCCTAAGTGTTCATAAATCAAGCTACACACACACGCACACATGCACACATAGCTATTATATTATATATAAACAGTTAAAAATAGAAATGTATTAACAGCCTCCCCAATGGTGTTGTTACATGGTGTTGTTATGTTGAAGCCCCCCCTCCCAGAGACACTTCCCGTCTCACCCAAAGCTGCCGTCGTTGTCCTGGGAGTGGACACAGGAAGTGGAATTCTCTATGGCGACAACAGAGGAGTGGTGCTGTTTACTCCCACTGTTTCTGCATTTTTAGCATCCACTCTTCCCTCAGCAGCCTATAACACAGCTCAGTTTAATGACCAGGAGTCTGTTTGCTTATAGTTTTCATTAAATTAAATTGAGAATTTCAACCAGCAAAGTGAATCTAAACCTTGACGCAGTGTATAGAAGAGTATTTTAACCTGTGTGTGGCGGCAGCCGTGTTACCATTTCTTCTAGCCTTTTCCCCCTTTTATGAGGGTCTATTAAAATAAATCCACCAGTCATTTACAAGCTTCTGACTTAACCTTGTACTTTGCAATTGTTGGTTTTTCTCTGAACATGAAACTTCAACTGGAACTCGTCAGATTAGCAACATTTGCGACCATATTGTCGTGACATTAAACTACTGAGTTGGTAAAAACGGCAAAACATGACACGAGTTTTAGAGAAATTGCAGAGGCTGTATATATCAGAGCAGGCAGTAGCGTGCAGCCACTGTTTTTTTCTTTTTTATAGTGTTGTCCTTGGGACTCCTACTGCATTCTGTATCAATTTCCTTCCTCTGCCTTCTCCCTCCACTCTCTCTCCAGCCCCACTTCAAGCAAGCAACAACAATAATAATAGGTCTTGCACAGCAAAAAAAAAAAAAAAAAAAATGTCAGGCTCTTAATTTAGCAAACACAAATGGCATTTCCTCCAGTGTCATATTTCTGTGTCGGTTGTGTCACCTGTTGATGCCCTCTGGAATGTGGAGGGAGTTAGTGTCGGCCCGGCGCTTCATTCACAGCGAGCGCCGCCGTTATCCTTTGCTGTGTGTACAGATGAGCCTAAGGGGCCTTCAGTCATTTTTAATTACGGTGTGGACAGTGACTCCAGTGTGGACTTGTTCCAGCTTGGCTCCGGCCTCACCGCCTCGGGTGTCTGTATAACATACAATAACTCTGTTAGCACACACTAATATGTAGTTGTAATGTATTAATTAATTTATTAATATAATTTGATTTGTAAATACTTTATTGATCCCTTATTTATACCTTATGCATCTCTGAGAAGTAGAGCATCACACTGCTACCAGATAAATTATAGACATACTAAAGAAAAAGTGGAAGTGGCTTGTTCAGGGTTGTGCCGGTATTTCCAAATGCAAACTGTACAATTTTTGACATTTGTGTGTGTGGTGTGATGTAATCAAGACTCATTCCTTTCTGAATGGTTTAAAAATCAATCAGCAGACTCAGCAGATCAATCATCAGACTTCTTAAATCAACCAATAAACTGAAACCACATTTCTATGCAACTATAACGTGAAATAAAAAAAAAAAAAGCTACTATGCCTCTTGTTGACATTAATGCAGAGAGTATGCAAATATATTTTCATGTTGCACAAAAATGGAAGGAAACCTGAGGCTACTTTCAACAAGCTAAAAGCCAGTAACGTGGTCACGCTATGAGGGCTACACCCAGTTCCTGTTTTCATTATGTTATGGTTATTATCTAGGAAGGAGTACTGAGGTCAGGCATAAAAATATTGAGAATAAAGTTGACATTTCAAGATTCCAGAATCAGTTCCTAACAAGGACACCCTTTCTCTTTTAGCCACAAACACAGTATCAGGGCTTATGTCTGTTCAGAAGGAGAAACCACACAAACTTGGCGGAGGCGGCAGCGCTTGTGTGAACTGCAATTGCCTGTAATGGACAGATGAGAGGTTATCGATGGTTGATACTGATGGTGTGGCGCCTAAGCAAGCCCGTTGTCTGAGATGGAGACATTACTGCACACAAGATCTCAATGTGCTGTGGCATACATGATTTGTAGGATTTTGCAAGTCGCAAGTCTGTCACTGAAGACTGAAATTTAAACTTCTTAAAATGTAAAACAATAAAAAAAAACAATAAAAAACACCCCCCTCATTGGCCCATAACTTATTTCATCTAAACACCTTTAATAACCCACCTAAATTTGCCTTATAACATCAGGTTATGTTCACATCCAGTGCTACTCACTAAAATGTGTATCTATTAGTTTTATCAAACATAAGGGTGCATTTTCTTTTTCATAAAACATTTCATTTGTGACTGTCTTTTTCTTCCTCCCTGCTTTTTGCTGGCACATTGCTGCGTGCCCTGCCACGATACTCCCACCTGCTGATCAGTGTAATAGCGTGAGACCATTGGCGGGAACGTACAGTGCTTCATATGTCAAAAACTCTCCACAGGGAGCACACAGTGTAGAATATGATGAGAAAACTAACAAGAAAAGCAACATTACTGCAGTAAACGGTTACTGAACTGGTGGTATAAAGAACCTGATAGATGAACTGTTGAACTGTTTCAGTAATGAGCAGAAGTACAGTGATGTCTCTCACTTTCCCACAGCTCAGATTTCAGGAAACCGACATCCTCCTCTCTCTCAATTTTTTCTCTCTGTCTGTTTCCGTTGCTATATCTCCTTCATTTTCTTCAATTCAGTCCTTCCTTTTCTCCTCCCAGTTCATTCTCTTTTCTCACTCTCGCCCAGCTCTGTGAATATTTCGGTCAGAGCTCATGTTCCACACCCCAGCCTCCGCTTCCTAGTCATTAGTAGCTGCAGAGACAGACAGAGAGACATGAGAGCCGTGTGAGTGAGCACTCAACTCGCTTGAGAGGCAGGAAAACGTACGTAAGGCCCTGAAACCATATAACTGTCAGTGCAGGACCAAAAAAAGAGAGAAAAGGAAAGAAGTCTTCCTTCTGGGCTCTAATTGACACGTTAATTCAGGAGGGAGACTCTTGATCTCCACTCCCTTCACCAGGACTCATTCCTCTCTCATGTCATCAGAGCGGTAAATCTAGCTTGACTAGATATTAAGGATTTATTGATGTATTTACTGTCAGTTGATACTCCTCTGAATGTTTTAAGCTTGTGTTCTTTATATGAAAGAAACTTTTTTTCCAGGTGTGTCAGACTTGTGTGTGTCTGTGTTGTCACCAGCAAAGTTTGTGGTTTTCATTGTTTGCAATAGATTGTATAAAAGAAACACAAGAACATTTACTTCTTAAATAGAAATAATCATGCTGTTTTCTTTAGGGATGTCCTGATTCTTTTTGCTCCAATCCCTGATCTAAAGCATTCAGTATTGTTTTGCCAATAGAGTCAATACAAGTATCATACAAGTACAATACAAGATCACTCCTTTTCTTATTACCTGTCTAGGACCAAAACTATAACAACACAAGTCTACATGAGGATATGTTCAGACCAAACATGAAGCAAATGGCTCATGCGATACGTTTACATACACTTAAGGCACAGATATGAATAGACATGAAGACGTGCCTTTGTAAGACCCAGTCTACGAAGGTCTGGCCGATGTAGACCGGTCTCCATTCAAACACATACCCAACTTCTCCTTGCTCCTCCTACTACTGCGGTTATTTCGTATAGCTTAAAGTGCTTGTCCACACTGCAAAACATCACCTGTGTGCAATGAATCATGCAACGAGCATTAGTCAGCTGCATTTAAAGGAGCTTTCAAAATTGACAGCCTAATTGTTCACCTTTGATGTATATAGCTGATGAATCCAGCTCTAAAAGGATGCAACCGTCGAATTGAGACACAGCTTGTGTGAGGAAAGATCACCGATGTTGATCCTCCGCTGATATGAATCAGGAAATGTAGACAGTTTATCTGCAAGCACCTGAGGCTGTCGACAGAAGAAGGAAAGGAGAAGCTTGGAGAAAGGTCAGAACAACCGAGAAACATACGATGAATATGAATCTATTACTTGAATCAACCTTTTGGTTTTTAGTTATTATGGCACAGCCAGGTTTCCAGAAGGAGTCCTCCCATTGGTTGTTATATTTGCAGATCATGAAAAACTCAAAAACAGTCCAGCTGTCGCACTCATGAGGTGGAAATTTACTTTCCATTTGCTCGTAGATACCTGAGATGTTTCACACATCTTGGTAATATTTTCTATTCATGATTTTTTTTTTTTTTTTGCTTCCAAACCTCCAACCAAGATGAATCTAGCAGGAGATGGAGTTGGAATTTGACTGAAACCAGGAAATTCATTGAGAACAAAATCTCTTGACTCTGGCCATCATAGTACCCCACTTCAAGGTTACAAAAATGATAAAAATACAGCGTATCAAACAGACAAAGAACAGTTGGAATTAAACAGATACATCTAGATAAATCCAGCTCTGTGCAGAAAGTCTGTCTGCACCAATTCACATGCTGAGGTGGACAAAACAAAGAGCCTAGAGCCTAGTAAAGAAAGGATCAGACACCAATCCTAAGATTTGATACGAATCCTTAGGATTTGCTCTGGATGTCTCAAGTTCTGTTGTCAAAGATCAGGGAAAGCTTTAAAAATGGGTTTTTCTTCTGTGACTCTCCTTTAAAAACCATCTGAAGATGTGGAGCAGCTTTCAGACACCACAAACACTAAGAAGCTGAGAAAATATTTCCTGTGTTTGCAAAAAAACAGACCAGGTTCTGGGGCAGTGAACACAGTCTACACATCACAGCTTTGAAGCATTATCATGTATTAACTGCAATTTTAGCTAAAACCCCACGAGCGTATCGTTGAAGACGCTGACTAAAATGTTGGCATCCAGAGTTCCTCGTTTTCCATTTAACCAGAATTAGCGTCAAACATGGTCGTTCACCAGCGAGTTAAACACAGGGAGAGGATACAGTAGGCTGCTGCGCCATATCCTCATGTTTCAGGCAATTAACCACATGGCGTAGGAAAAAAGAAGTCAACCTCTGTCACACATTCAATTTTGGGCAACTTTAATGGAACGGCTCAGAATTTCTTTGTGCGCTTTACCAGTGGAAATGGTGTAAAACAGCAAAGAGAACTACAGAATAAAGCTCCTCAATAATTTAGGAGCTTTATTTTCTTGCTAGATGTCAAACATTTGTTTCCATTTGTGATGATTTTGGTCCAAATCTGGAAATACTGTAATGATGACACGAGACAGATGAGGCCTGCAAATGTTTTGCTTTTTTTTTTTCTTCATAAATGATAAATATGATCAATTTTGGGCCATGATTAATTTTCAATCACCCAGTAAAATAAGTAGCAACCACTTGACTCGGCCTCTTTCCGTTGCCACTGCTATTATGTTTCTCCACTCAACCATGTCTCCTTAGAAATCATGTTTATATGCAAGCAAACTCCACCAGCAAATACTTTTTGTGGTAATAAACATAATTAAACTAGACCACAGTCTTTCCTATGAGGCTAAACACAAAAACCAAAAAAAAAGCTTAATGATGCAGTGGTCACTACAAAAAGATATTGTTCTCTGTAACCAGATATTTTGGCAGGAAACAAACGTGGTGTCAGTGATTTTACTGATCTGTTCAGTATCAACACGTTGGCTGTTACAGTTCAGTTGTATATCATTTCTAGAAGTTTCCAGTAGCTACTACTTATTGTAGCCTTCTCCTGGACAAGGTCAAGGCCTGCAGGCTGAAGGGGATCTGTTTCTTTGGGACACTGCAGAGACACAGTTGAGATACATTTGTTTCCAAGGAAGGTTGACCTGTAATTATGCGTACCTGTGTTTGTCAAACGTGTTGGTGCTTGTACTGCACGTTCACTGCTGCGTCAATTCACTGACCCCTCCGTTCCTCTTCACCACTGACGGCAGGATCTGAAAATGCCGTTGAACTCGTCTGGTGTGGGAGAAATTGTACATTTTGGCCATCATCTGTGAGTGAGGAAGGAGTGACTGGCATTGTTATTTTTCTTTATACTACGTTTGGTCTGTCTGCATCATGAACTATCAAAGCATAGTCTCCCATGTTTTCCTTTCTCAGTAGCCCCTGCCCCTCGCTTTTCTTTACAATTTGCTTTTTATGACTGGTTGTACTGTATGTGTTTTATGTCTGCAGTGCAATTTCCTCTGCCTGTAACTATGGAGGGGGGTTGGTCCTATTAAAAGTGGGGAAATGAGTTCCTGTGTGGTATGTGGACACTGCATAACATTGTCTGGCTCTCTGTGCCTTATCTTTATCTTATCTTTGCTGCAGTGTGCTCTTGTCATTTACGCTTTCTTTCACGTGTTACAGGTAGATGCCAATAAACACACCCCTTCACTTATTGCCTTATCAAGTACTTTCCCAATGAAAAAATACTTCATCATAAATAGAAATAATTGCAAACTAAAATCGTCTATTCATTGAGCATTGTCATTTTTTAATGGTGTTTAAAGAATTATAATAGTTATAATACTTATGGCATTACCAGTCTGTTTACGTGTGACTGTATCACGTGTAAAATTTAGCAAATTATTATTTGGCATGGGCTCAAACAGGTCATCAAATTACATCAAAATATTTTCCAGTTTTACTGGATGCTGCATTGACCAGGGAGTGTAAAATTGATACCTCCTGGACAAATTGCATAATAACCCTTAAAGTAACATAATTAATATGACCAGTCATAACTAAAAATAACATGGTAATAAACATAGTACCTAAAAGGTTGCACACACACACACACACACACACACACACACACCTGTTTTTATTGAACTCAGCTGAGGTCTAAAGCAAAGGGCCGAACACGTCACTCCTTTATGATTACAAACACGCCCAGCGCCACCTTCCTCACCACTGCTGACCAACACATGAAGTATCCATGTAGTAATCTTGGTTTCTAACAACATAACATAGCATGACATGACTTTATTGTCTGTATCAGCTTTTATAGGCTGACTTTTGTTTTCCAGCAATAAAACAGTGTGAAATGTACTCTTGTTTGTGTGGACTTAAATAGTCGACTTAAGAAAAACAGTTGAGAGTTTCACTTGAACACCAAGCCACGTGCGGGCATTAAAAGAGTGTTGTCCTTATCGCAGGTCAAAGATGGGAGTTTGACCTTGAGGCAACACTTCAGACTCATTTCTGTAAACTGACAGAAACTGGATGTAGCTGAGTAAGAAGCTTGCAGTGTGGTCCTGTGACATGTAGCTAATAAAAATAGCAGCTAAATTTGGCACTGTGGGGATTGTTAGAGTCACAAATGAACCCACAAAAATGTGCAGACTACATGTGAAAGTTCGCAGTCCAGTGCCAGCTCACACACCTCAGTGTAATGCTAGAAATTCCCGGTGGTTAAAGGTAATAATAAACAGCCATCACAGCATAATCAGCTCTGAATAGTTGAAGTTTATCACTGATGACAGTGACACACAGACACTCAGCCTTTCAGAAAAAGATGACTTCACATGGTAGAAAGCTGACCAAACTCGATCCTTGGCTCCTCTGCAACAATGGCAGCCATTGAAGAGTCTGACTCACATGGTTGGACCTCTCCTTGGTTTCCTGTCAGAGAGAATCTCCAGGCAGGCTTCCCCTATGCAGTGTTCAGATTACAGACAGAATGCAAGTAGTGTCATTTTCCTCTAATTATATACTATCTGTAAATGAAAACTGTCACACTTCGCAGACATCGTGGGTATGTAGGTCTGTCATTAAATCACATTTTATCTTTGTAAGTGATGAATGTGTTGTTACCACTGCATTTTAAAATGAGTGCGACACTTTATTTTATTTCACATTCATTTTCTGTATTTGGTTTCACTCTTGCTACAGGTTGTGTTGAGCCACTGATTCCAGTGCAGATACATTTCAGTCTTAATCTTAACTTGATGATCTTGGATAGTGTCTAGTCTTGTTTTAACCTAAAAAAATAAAATAAAATAAAAGACTCAAAGCTAGAATGAATATCTCTGTGTGATTTACGGATTCAGAACTTGCGTGTGAATTCTGACTTTCCTTGTTTATTTCTTTGTTTATCTGACCCGATCTGCTGTGTCTGGGGAAAAGTCCCCTCAAACTGATCCCAGGTCAGATTACTTGACTGTGATCCTTAATCGCCGACTGTTCAGGTGATGTAACCAGATCTGTTTCTGGTTCGCAGTCGCTCCAGGTTTTCCTCCAGCTGTGCTCCATCTGGTTTGCCACTTCCTTTGGGGTGCAAACTTCTAACTTAACTACACTGAACCTTTTCTGTCGTTACCAAGCAGCATCAGCACTTTCATGTGTTTTTAACTCTGATAACACGTTCCCTAGCAGAGCGGCTGAATGTTTGCGACTTTAAAGACATCATCGGTACATAGTGTAAGCGATACCGTCGGTGCAGGGTGTGAAAGTGCGTCTGGTGTGTGTGTGTGTACTTTGTTTAATTGAAAGTGACGAGTTCTCACATCACAGTATCACAGTGTGTATTTGTTATCTGAAAAGATAAAAGTTAATCCATGGACGAGAGAGTAGTTTCTGCTAAGACTGATGTTAATAATTCATGATTCATTGATATTTATTTTTTAGGCTAGAGATTGCTCATTTTACCGCAAAAATAATTAAAATCAAATAAAACAAACAAAAAAAAAAAAATACCTGTAGGCGATATACTGAAGACTCACTGATTAAAATTTACATATACTAGCCACAAAAAACTGCACTGTAGCAAAACCATGGGAGGTGCGGTGCTTTATGGCGCGGGATCACTGTTTAGCATCACTAACAAATGAATCATTTACGTGTGGCTTATTTACCAGCTCCTTCAACACAATAGCAGGTAGTCTGGTACCTGTATACTTTAGTAATGGGAACTACATGTTACAGCATGCCTTATGCCTTAACCTGTATGTTATATATTCTATAGGTAAAAATAACCCGTGTCACTGAGCTGTTGGTTAGAGGCTTCTAGTCTGGGACACTCAGCAATTTATGTTTTTCATTGCACAAAAATCTAGTATACAAAGAAGTCTTTTTGGAAGTTATTTGTCTGGCAAATCAAATTGGATGGCTAAGTTTAATGCCAACAGTTAAACTATCTATCTGTCTGCTATATGTTTACAACAGATTTGTTGTGATCCTTTTCATTTCTAAAATGAGCAGTCATCTGTTACAAACTGAGATGTCACTTACTATTCTGCATATTTCTTGTCCAAATCTGTTTGTGGGTTGTCAGGAGATCATAGTTTATATGTGGAAGATATCTTGTGGTATTTCAGTGCAGGAAAATCTGTAATTTGTAATGTTTAGCCAGCATCATTTTTGTTGCAAAAAACCAAATAACAATAATGAATTTATTTAATTATAATAATTATATTAGTCTTTTGCCACAGCATTTTTTTCAGGGATTATTTTTCATTATTGATCATAAATATATTTGACAATTGTTAATCTATAAATCTCACAAATGCAAGATAAGAAGTGGAGATATTTGCTAATGTGATTTGTAAAAATTGTTGTCTGTTTTCCTCCATTAGTTGATTGTTCTTGTGTTATGGTAAACAGAGTGGCAGCCAATGTGGCCCTGTGTTGTCCAGCACTGCCTCAGCCCTAAATCCACCCACTCCCCTCCCCTCCGCTCCCCTCCGCTCCCTATCCTTTAAGCAGCGAGCTGACCATCTGTTCCAGACGCCAGGCCCTAACACGGTGCCTACACATACTCAGACACACGTACGTGGTACAGTCACACAAGCAGGGAATTTACATCCGTCACAGTCAGTAAACATCCAACATATTGGACACGTGTGTGGACTCAACATTTAACTCTTTGTGCAAGGTTTAAAAAGTGGTCGTGTGCGTGTGTATGTGCATATTTTTCTGTGTCATGTATGGGCGTGTGCCTGTGTTTGGAAAGGAGAAGAGGCGCTGTGTGCGTGTGTTTAAATGGCACATGGTTACATCGAAGTTGCTGAGGCAACACATGGCACGAGAGGTTGGATACGGGGCGACAGGAAATGACCAGGCAGGGGTGCAGCATTGTATCATTTTCCTGCTGGAATCCTTTGTACTGGGCTCTGTGCACCAGTTACGTGTGTCTCTGATCCATTTCCTGTTTTCACTTTTGGAAACTAGGTGATCCATTATGGGATCTGGAAGAAAGCAGTGATTTCAGTTTCCACAAAGAAACAACTTCAGGTGTATTAAATGTGTTCCGTAACATTAGCGCAACATGTTTTTGTATCAAACTGAGGGCATTGGGGAGATGTCGTACATCACAATCTAAGCGCAGCAGTGATGTGACAGCGGACTGTTCAATGAGGAAGCTCATCCTCATATAATCCGCATGTGATGATTTGACCAACAAACAAAATTAACTTAGATTAATTAATTATGTCAGGTTACACCCACATTCCAAAGGCATGTAGATTGCATTAATTGATTAATTTCCAGCTTGTTTATAGGTGTGAATGTGGTGTGATGTCATTTATCTTAATGTGTCATCAGTCTGATAGACTAGTGGCCTGTCCGGAGTCCAGTCTAGTCATAGTAAATAGATGACTTTATTATTCTAAATGAGTTATCCACCCACTCATCTCCTGCTGCTTACCCAGCTTGCTCATTTGATGTATTATGTTGAAAGAAATTACTGTTACATAGTATTTGGAAGTACTCAAAACTTTTAGACCTTTGGTCTACCTTGGTTTTCCATCATACTTACCTATTTTGGCTTATGTTATGTTGAAACTGGTGTTTAAAACACTTAAATCTACTAAAAAGTACAGACTTGGCTGCACGTCTGTGTGCGTTCACCTCATGTGTGTAACTTAAATTGTGCATCAATCTTCCTCTCAAATTCAGAAAGTACAGCACATAGCTGTGGCCTGTGTTTTATTAACATGAACAGATGTGAACAAAGGGAGAGGACAAATAGAAACCACCAGCTTGTGATGTAATTTGGATTTGAGTTAAGGTTATATTAATTCAAGCTGTAACAATGGTTGATCAATTAATCCGCTTTTTGATGGAAAACCATTTTGGATAATTATTGTCATTTTTTCACAGTAAAATTTTTAAACTTCAGCTTCTCACTTGTGAGTATTTGATCCTTTTCTTTGTCAAACATGATGGTAAACTTAATGTCTTTGGGTTTTAGGTTCTTGGTTGCATAAAACAATACATACGTAGCCAAAACAAGCTAACTTAGGTTTTAGGGAAATTATAACAAGCACATTAATCATCAGGGGCAACTTGAGTGCCACAGTGTACCACTTATTCTCCATATCCACATGAAAAAGCCCCAGCTGATGGCAGCATGTTGAGGCCTGTACGCCGGTGTGCTTTGAAAATCAGTATTTGAAGCAGAAGTGGATTAGACATGCTGCTGGAAAGTGGGTACAACATACAGACAAATTACAGCATGTTGCATAATGATTCCTGGAACGTACCGAACCTTTCAGACTGATGATGATACATGAAGCTACTGTCATACGCCGGTTAAAGCAGAAGGACACATGTCAGTCAGGCTTCATCTATGGTTGACAGACTCTTTATGGTTGATGTCATCACTAAACAATGTGTGTGTCCACATGTTCCTCTGATATTTTGTATCTTAAAAACCTGTTACAGTTTTGCAGACACAATATGTATATTGTTATACTATCACTGCATTGGGATGTGGAAAAAGCCAGTAGGAGAGTTCTCTGTGCCCTATTTGAGGTATGCTCAAATATTCAGTGAAAATATCTCTGAAGTTGACCAATTAACAGTTTTTGACTCATTGCTTAAGTCAGAAGTAGTTTATTGAGTACTTGCGCTACTCAGGATTTGTCAGTAAACCCGTTGCTCTTCTTCTCTCACATCTTTGGCCACTCACCCCATGATGTCCTGATGCTGTGTATTAAAGAGGGAACTTGTGAATGGCTTGATTGTTTAGTCAGTGAAGAGGAGGGCAGCTGCTGGTTTGCCACTGTGAGAGCTTATCTGTGTGGGTGTGTGTGTGTTAATGGTAATCCTGTAGATCCTTTATGAGCACGCATGTCGGGTCCTAGCAAAATTATATGCCTCTTTAGTAGATTACGTAATAGCACATTATGAGGTCTTTGTGTCATAATCTGACGGATGCCATAATCTGTTGGATTGCAGAGAGATGCATTAAAATGTCTGGTCTTATGTTAAAAGATGGTTGAAGCCATTGAGCTGAAATGATGAGTCTGACTTAATGACTTATCAATCATTCAATTAATTCTATGGAATTGCTAGTTTTCTTTGATGTACGAGATGGTCCATGAATACATTTTATTCATACATTCAGGGAATTACATAGGATATTTGACCAACTGATTGATTAAGACTATAATTAGGTTAATATGGTTTATTTTTTGGGAGGAAGTTAGAGAACTGATGCTGATGTTTTTTTCTGTCTCTGTTTCAGTGGTAATGTCTTGAAGTGGTGGCCTCTCCAGCCCAGTGAAGGACGTGCCATTGCCGGGCTGCTGCTAATGGGAACTCCTGCTCCGCAATGAGTGCTCGTGATGGCGTTGGTGGCGTCGGTGGCAAGGGCACCCTGGGCCGACGGCAGCGCTTCGAGAACTCAGAGTTCACCGTACGCATCTACCCAGGTGCTTTGGCTGAGGGCGCCATCTATTGCCCAATCAGTGCCCGCAAGACCACGACGGCGGCCGAGGCCATCGAACATGTCATCCAGCGCCTGCAGCTCGACCGCACCAAGTGTTACGTTCTGGCTGAGGTGAAGGAGTTTGGTGGAGAAGAATGGATTCTGAACCCCAGCGACTGTCCCGTGCAGAGGATGATGCTCTGGCCCCGCGTGGCTCTAGAGCACCGCCCACTGAATGGTGGCGAGGATTACCGCTTCCTCCTGAGGCAGAAGAACCTGGACGGATCGATCCACTATGGCGGCAGCCTCCAGATGTGGCTGCAGGTCACGGAGGAGCGCAGGCGCATGGTGGAACGTGGACTGCTGCCACAGCCTGAATCTCAGGGCGACCACGCAGATCTGTGCCGCCTGCCGGAGCTCAATGAGCGCTCGCTGCTGGACAACCTGCGCTCGCGCTTCCGCCAGGAAAAGATCTACACTTACGTTGGGAGCATCCTCATCGTCATTAACCCCTTCAAGTTCTTGCCCATCTACAACCCCAAGTATGTGAAGATGTATGATAATCATACGCTGGGAGATTTGGAGCCACATATTTACGCTGTGGCGGATGTGGCTTACCACACCATGCTGCAGAGACAGAGGAATCAGTGCATTGTTATATCAGGGGAGAGCGGCTCTGGAAAGACGCAAAGCACCAACTTTCTCATTCATCACCTGACTGCTCTCAGCCAGAAGGGCTTCGCCAGTGGAGTGGAGCAGATAATCTTGGGGGCCGGTCCAGTGCTAGAGGTAAGCAAGCTGTACATTTCAGACTGGGGATGTAGCCTCAAACTTAAAATTGAAACATTTCTTAAACATAGAGTGTGGAACTTTTGTCTCTCCCTTCTGACAGCGAGAGCAAATACAAAAAAAAACACTGTTGAATACAAGGAAATGTCAAACTGTCCAACAGCAGCAAGATGACACCCAGGTCGGCCCTCAGTTCCTTCTCTTTCATCACCCTCCAACAAGGAAAACTCATACCAATCGTAATACATGTTTGCCCTCACTTTCTCTTCCTTTGTTACACTGTTATCATTCCTCTGAACTTTATGGTCATTTTTTATCTGGAGCATCAAAAACTTGTCTTTCTGCAGAAAAGGAAGATTTCAGCTTAATTAGCATTGTGTGAACTTGTAAAAGCTCTTACTTCTCATCACTCCAGGTCCAAGAATAGTTTTGTTTGTCCTGACAGGTTTTCAGGTTATAACAATATGTGTAGACTTCTTATTTTGCTATCACAGTTTCCACAGTTTGTCTGTATGAATGGCTCGATTCCTGCATCTTTGTGGCTTTCAATGTTAGTTACACAACTCCGCACAGTCACAACTGACTCCATGGTCGAGCCTGAGTTGTGTCTGCCCCCATTCAAAGGTTTATTGCACTTTCAGTCCAGCTGTGTGGGGATTATGCAGTGCACAAGGGAGCTCTCTCTATCAGCAAGCAGCCGGTGGCCTATCAGTGGTCGCAGTTGCAGATTCTTGTTTTTTGTGATCATGACCGTTTTATTTTCTACACAGTGGAAAGATTGTCTCATGGCAGGCGTTTTGTGGAGGCCCAGCTGAAGGTTGTGAAGGAAACTGGTTGTTTTCATATCACTCGACATTCCACTCATATTCTGTTTCTCCTTCAGGGAACCTGTCACTTGAACACAGACCAGTCTAGTGTCTTTGACAAGTTCACAACTGCACAGTGTTCTTTATTTTTATTATTATTATTATTATTTGTCTTCAACATCAACTGAATTCCTAAAGGTTACATAACACCCTCCAACTGTGTGCACAATGCTGCCAGTCAGGAAAGCAAACACAGGTTGCATATTGCCAAGTGCATTGTTGTGTTTTGGAAACGCCTGTGCCGCTCACTGTCATGTCACCTGACCACCACCTTATTAGACTCGATTCATTTCCAAAGAACAGGGCACAGCTCAAGAAGTGCAAACATGTATTCAGGTGTTTCTTTGTCTGTGTATATTCAGCCACGACTGTATAAATCTGTTCATTATCCAACAGCTAAATAATTTAATTCCACCATCATCGTCAAGTCGAAAATGTGAGCTCAGAGGCCAAGTTCAAATGCAACCCAGCGAAACAACAACCTCTGACAAGTAGCTCCACACCGCCTTTTATTGCTCCCGGTTTAGCAAACACAGTTTGAAGGAATGCCATTCATTGATGTGTCTCTGGGGTTAATGTGTAAGCACACTGGGTTAATCCTGAACACAGCAACACGAGTGAGTAGTTTTGAGTGCAGAGGAGCAGCCTTTAATTGTTTGCACAGTAAGATTGCGTATCTGCCCTCCCAGTGATTGATGCCAAGACTAAAGCTTCTGTGCTACCGTGGAGACACACAGAGGAGAGGAGGGGAAGAATGGCAGCCAACATTACCTCATAGAAATACTTCATCTTCATTTCCTTAAAGCTTTTCATTAAGGGAAGTAGACGAACAGCAGAGAGGGAATGATATTTTAACCTATTTTGACGATTTTATTATGTTTTCCCGCGCACCGGGTGACTTCAAGTGCATCGACCTCTGTTAGTTAAGGTCTGAATTTAAACTTGACCTCTGACATGAGTCATTGGTTCTCAAGCTGTGACTCAGATGGCTTTGAGGGGAAACTCCACCTGTTTTAACACATAAAGAGTAAGGCTGCCTATGTGAATAACGGCTGTGGTGATTCTGAAAAGCTGAAGAGATGTATTGTGGCTAAAGTAGTCATAAGGTAGTGACAAGAAAAATACATGGAATAAATAAACAAACAAAAAAGATGCGGGGTTTATGTATTTATACTTATTGCAAATCTGACAGTGTTGTAGGAGTGCTGTAAAGAAGAGAGAGGATGAAGCGGCAGATGCTACAGTGTTAGTTAATGTTGATGAACTCATCAAATGTTCTTGTGGATATTACTTGGTCTGTGTGGGTTCATCTCGCTTAACTTTGGAGCAGCCATTTACGTCAGAGTCAGAGTTTTATTTTAATAGATGAGGTGAAGTTTTTGGAAACTGGTGCAAGACGTTGAGGTCATCATGGTGGGAGATCCAAATTAATTGGACCGAATGTCTAGTCAGAATTAAGCAGGAACCATAGAGGAAAGTGGAAACATTGTATGGGTTTGAATGACATTTTAGTTCCATAAAATAACTGTGGAAAATGATATGCAGAAAGGAAAAAAAATCTCATCCTGTGAGTCTTATAGCAGATAGAGAGGCTGTTTTTTCTTTTTTAAAACTCTTGATAGAAGACATCACTTACAAGATGTGTCTGTTTCTTTGGAAACCAGCCAACAGCTATAATTACATGTTTAGATTCTGACAAGTCCTGTCACTCAGGTGCTTCAGTTATTAAAACTCCACTCGAAGGAAATGGAAACCTAAACAGTAAGGCTACGCTGTGCCGGGTAGATACACGATTGACAGCATTTTGATTCAACAGGCTTCAGGTTTTTATTTATCTTACCTTTACACCTTTGAACTTCAATTGACCCTGCAGAGAAAAGATGAATGTGAACATATGTGAAATACAACAAATACTTTGCCACATGTTGGTTCAGCTCTTATCTGCCATCTGTCATTCCTGACGTGGTTTACCTTCTTGTGCAAGATACGACTAAAATCGACATTAAACCTTGAATTTCTGCGACGGCATATTTCGACATTGGTATTTACTTTATGATATTGTACGTGTACGAGAAGTTTTTTTTTAATCTCCCTTTGTCTCTGTGCTAGCATAGGACATTGTATATAGGAAGTTGTGACTCATTCTTAGAAATGCAGTTGCTCAAGAGTGTTATATACACCTTTACTTTCCACTCTACACAAAAGATGTTTTGTTTTAAAGCAACCTGCTGCATGTATAGTACATGCATACTGATGAGGAGGAATGACAGTGGCAACATGGCCGTGGATGACAGACAGTTATGAAGCTGCGCTTGTGCAACAGTGGTCATCACTAATAATATACCAGTCTTTGTCTCTGTGAGATGTCTGCTTAGTTGACTTGTGTTCTACATAAAACATGTCCTCTGTTGTTAGCTTTCTCTTATGTATCTAGTGAAACATGACATGATGCCAACATGGCATCCTTGTTTTTCCTGATCAATCATCCAAAACGCATAGATATTAAGTTCATAATTATAGATGACAAAAAGAATAAACATTTTTTTATCTATTTACATATTTTTTTTGCTAAAATAAGAATTTTAATGGAATTAAACAAATAAGGATTTGATGTAGAGTTGTTTTAAAGATACAGAAACAAAACAATAGTACTATTTTTAGGAGGAACTGGCCTTGGTTCAACAAGACTTGAAAACAAAAGCTTCTCACAGGAAGCACGGTCATTTGTTTTTACATGTGAGCGAAGTGACAGCTCAATATGAGCTCAGCTGTCTCCTGGTCTCTGCTGGGTCAAGAGGGAAGAGTATGAGGTTACTTCACGCTGCTCGGTCTGACAGTACATCATCGGGATCTGCTTTCCAAGACCAGGGAGGTGTCATGGGGCATTAGTGCAGGAGTGAGTGTGTGTGTGTGTGTGTGTGTGTGTGTGTGTGTGTGCTTGAACAGCTTCTTGTGAGAACTAGTTTGAGTTTGAAACCTTGCGAGTGAGGACATTTTGCCTGGTCCTCACAACCTCAGATGGCTGTTTTAGGCTTAAGGTTTGGTGGTAGGGTTAGTGTTAGACTTGACCATAGGTCAGGGTTAAGATAAGGGTTGTGCTTAGGCTTTATTTGTTAATTTGATTTATTGATAATCATTTGATTGTAGATACAAGGACATTATGTTTTTCCTAATCTTGTGGTAATCTTATAATTAATTGATTAATAAAGAATTTACTGATAGCGGCAAATAACATTATAAATAACTGATGTTTTAACTGTATGAGGTTAATAACTGATGACGCTGCAGCAGCCAAACAACAGGTCAGACTCTTCAGTATAGATAAGCTCTTAAGTGGAAATCTCAAAATCTGGTCAAACTTTGTGCTACATTTTGTTGTGAACCTAGTTTTTCACACATATTCCCCAAACCAGCTGTAATTATGTTGCTCAGTCTCACCTACACATTAGGTCATAGTTTTTTTTCCTTTACGGGAATTCATGCAGTATTTATGCGAGTCGGGGACCTGCAGATGTTGGTGGCTCGGTGAGAGCTGGAGCTCCTGTCATGCTCCTTTGTGTTCTCTGCCTACAGAAACACTCCCAGTGCGAGTCAACCCAGGTCAGCAGTTTCACCTCTGCTGCTACCTCGACACACTTGCACAGAAATGCACACACACTTGCACATTTAATACCGTCTCCCTCGAGCCCCCGCTAATACTGAGTAGGATTAGTGTGTATTATGGGATCTCCCCCAACTGGGCGGGGTCAAGGAAGATTTACTGTGCCCGGGAAGTGTTGTTTTCTTCGGGCACAAGAAAAAAAGAAGATGAGATGAAGAGGGACGGGGAAAGACTGAGTGCTGTTCATGAGCAGTTTCCTTCTGCTGAGTGTTAAGTTACAGTGCTGTGTGTTTTACTGGTGAATGCTTACACAGTTGGGCTTGGTCCTATAAGCTGCATTCCCAGATTGAGTAACAAGCAAGGTGCGAGTCTCAAGTGACAGGTTATCTGCGCTGTCCCGGATTCTGGTTGAAGAAAAGACAAAATACACACAGCGGCAAGTCACTTAAGCAGAATAGTTTGTGCAGCAACACTTGAGACCAGCGGTTCATTTGAAGAATAGAGTTACAGTCATCACACGTGACATCAGACCACATGTAACCATGTTTGCTCAGGGTTGTCCTAGAAGAGCGAGTGAAGGTTGATCTATCGCAAACACGGTTGCTATTAATTTAAAGGTCCCATACTTGACCCTTTTATTGGAAGTTTTTATGTCTAGAAGAAAACATAGTTTTGTTTTTTTAGCACCAAAATCTAAAATCAAAAAGCTGCAAATTCTAATGTTTGAGAATCAGAGCAAACTTTTTTGAAAAGTTGGGAGTAGTTGCTATTCAATTTATTTCAATGGATCATTTATGATTATTGTTTTAACTCTTGTTTTAATTTTCAGAGGAAAAGTAAGCGTTTTACCTGTAGTGGAACCATGTAAAAGGTAACCACATTAAAAAAAAAAGAAGCTAATTTTACTTCAGAATTCATGCATGAATTTCCTCTTTAAAGCAGCCATTACTCTTCTTAGTTGAGCTTTCATTACATCAAATGTATTAAATTAATACATGATAAGCCAACAGCAACAACTATAGCATTTGTAACAGCAATGTAACAAATGAGGGTATTTTGCTGATCCTGAAAGATGAGGAACGCCAACAGCTCCAGCTGCTACTTTTCACTGTTTGTTTATCTCGCCAACCCGGTGCCAAGCTCCTATTTTTCTGAAACTGTATATGTAAGGACTGGTACCACTGGCTGGGAAAGAGGAGTACATACTGTTCCTCCTTTGTAAATTCATCTGCACAAAAAAAGGGAAAAAAAGAAATGTATCAAATGAATGGTAGTGTTGATACAGCTTCCTACTCTGACTCTAACAGCTTGAGGTCAGAGGTCACAGAGAGATCACATCAGTCTCACGAGGGTTTGAGCGTGACACATTTGACTCCTCAGCTTTAGCAGTTAGTGTTGATGATCACGATTTTAATCAAACTTTGATTCCAACTCTGCAACAGCTTGTGGCAGGATTCATTATGTTTTCTGGTTGTCCATCTGTCCTGTTCTTGTGAACACAAACATCTCAAGGGAATCCCTTTAAATTTGGCACAAGTGTTCACTTTGTAATGCAGTAATGTAAGGCATTACCAATACATTTTCAGTAATTTTATACTCATTACATTTCTCAGTGACACGCCTTACAACACACTTTTAACCCAAACTTTTAACACACTTTTGACTGGGAGTAAAACATTTACTTCTTGTAGCAGTTTGTCAGTGTTACGGTCCAAAACGGCACCTGCAAATTGGGATGTATGAGCAACACATTTGGGCAATAAACGCCAGTCTCAAATACATTTTCTCAATGTCGTTGAATTTAGGTTATTTCAACTCCCCTGCACCTAGACCGTAACCTAAAAGCTCCGTTCTATGCTTCTTTTCGTGCACAGAAAATGTCTGCATATAACGGTAGAACGTAGGGTTAGCTACAAGTTTCCATTGATAAATGACAATGAAAGACTTAAAAACGCTATCAGCTACCAGCCAGAGTCAGTGTCAGAGCACATCTAACCGGGGGGCCACACAGTGAATGCGAGGGTTCACTTTCTGCAACTCAACAAGTCAACATACGATGTAAATGCGTGATAATATCAGTTTCCTGTTAACAATCAACACACTACTCCATGTCTTAAACCAAAATATCCAAACAAGGATACATTTTCACATAGGCACCGCATATTGTAGCCCTCTCTCTCTCTCTCTCTCTCTGGTGACCTCACAAAAGCACATTTATTTTACCTTGTAACACAATTTCACAGGAAAAACCTTCAGGGTTGTCAAACCTTCATGTTTCTCATAGAGCTGATAGGCCCAGATGTTGTCTGTCTTCTATTTTCATAAATGTTATCAAGTTACAATTCAATGGAGTGTTTTCAGTCAAAAATAATGAAAAAAATGGTGGTGCAGATGTATTTTTTTTCAGAAGATTCAGAAGACACAGGTTCAACAGCGTTGTGAGTCAACCAGTCAATCGTCAGCCGCAGATGTCCCCTCACAGGCTCACTATTAATGTTCGGGTATGCCACGGTTTGCAGGTGCCTTGTCAGCACTTCATGCACCCACACACTTACACATGCACGCACAGACACACTCTCACACAGAGCCTTTGCTGTCAGAGTTGACCAGCTGCCCTACTGCCCTGACAACACCTGCACCAGTGCGTCACATAGAAAAGAGATGGACAGAAAAGGCTTTATTCTGTGTGACGTAAATGTCATGATGCCAAGTCTTCGAATAATTAACTGGTGAGCACATCTGCGTTGTTATTACCTTTTTATGAAAAGTTTCTCTAATTTATATATTATTTTAGGTCCTGTCGAGGAACAGTCACACAATTACAAAAAATAAATTCTCAGGTTCAGGCTTCTCAGGTCAGATGTGGGATGTGATTTGCTCTTTCTTTTTATAGGACAAATTATTTGTTGAATAGTTTAAAAAAATACTGAAAGATTGATTCATAACAAGAATAATTGTTAGTCGCAGCCTGAGAGTCATCACAGTCAATTTAGAAATTCTTGGAATTGGCAAAAAACAGAAAGTTGAAGAGAAATCTTTCTTTCATTTCCTGTGTGTCTCGTGAATGAGAAACACACTCTCTCTGTCCTCCCCTCTGTTGCAGCTGCTTCATCCCTCCTCAGAAATCCCTCCGTGGGTGCTCAGTCATGTCCACCTCCCTCCCCTCTTCTCTCCACTTGGAGGCAACAGCGGAGAGAGACGACTGTCCGGTTCAAGCATGTTCAGTTTCAGTAAATGATCCGAAGAATCGGCCCGGTTTTCTGATTCTTTATGTTTAACGTGTTTCTCCTAAAAACATTTCAATTGTGAAACCATATCCCTCCCTCTCCTTCAGTCACAACACACAGTCCGTTCCTCTGGCAGATTTTTCCATCCTCATGATTTTAAATATCAATAAAGTGTGTTACGTAAATGTTGAAAGCTCACCCTCCTCTCCTCACTGCAGTTACATAAATCTTTGCAGGTGACTTCTCTGCTGAGAGGTTCTCATATGGTGTGTGTGTACGTGTGTGTGTGTGTGGGGTTTGTGGTCATCTGTGTGCTTCCCATATGTCCAAATGTGGTGTAATAAAACCCAGTGTGAAAAGCGCACACATCTGGAAGGAGGCACAGAACATGAGGGATGTCACCCGGGAGCAAGTTGCTCATGGAAACATCATCGCAGTCGGCCACGTGTGCTGCAGTGTACACTTTCTGTTGTTTTGTCTTGGTTTTATTGTTGTCAAGATGAGGGAAGTTAGATTTAAAATTTCTGTCATCTTCTTCTGGCTCATGTAGCAGTGGACATGTCGGTCTTGGCTAAGATAACATTTGACTTTTGTTCTCCTGATATGCTATCACTTCTGGAAATTAAAGGCAATTACCTAGTGCCGTTATCGTCTTCCTTATTCCTCTGTTTCTTTTATCTCTCTCTTCCTCTGTTGGCCCATAACTACAGTAGCAGTCTGTCTATCTCTGCTGGCCCATCCCAGTGAGAAGATAAGTGCGGCTGCAACGCTAAGAATAAATCTCTGTGCTCTGGGAAAGTTGCCTGTGGTAAAGTGAATGTGGCTCATTAACTGTCCAGAACAATGGGTCTGAAGAGGCGTCATGGTACGTTTAGTACGCGTGGAGATGATGCGGTTGTTCTTCTTTCATAAAGCTTTTAACATCCAACGTCTTCCAGACATCACTGCTCCTCCTCGATAAACACTGATCTCAGGCTGAAATTGTTAAAAGGCTATGACTGGAAAAAAGGCAGCTTCATGAACGATTCTGTTCTGCACTTAACTGTTTCACTTTGATATTGCCAACTCAGGTCACCTTACCTTCACTGACAGGCAAGTACTAAGAAAACCCAATGCAAAGAAATTCTTTGTAACCATTTTATGAGTAAGTAAATGCATTCAACACACGACTTTGACTCTGTAGAAAGATGGACGACATAACAGTAACTCAAAAGTGAAGCCAAAACATAAAACATCAGTACCCTCTTTATGTTAGCAGATGAGAAGCACACACTAAATACATTGTAGGTGGATCTTATCATTATGATGTATATTCTAGTGTTGTTTTTTTTTAGACAAGTTTGGTTTTAAATGGTTATTTAATGTTATTGAGGCATAACAGAAGCAGGATATGTGCTATGTGATCACCTCTGCCTGCAATATATTCCCTTCATGCAAGATGCTCGTTCCTGTAATTATTTATGTGCAGAGGCAGGAAGTGGAGACGTCAACCGTGTTTAAACATAGTCATTGAAGAACACACCACAGGAGACCTTTAGGAACAAGTGCAGTGAGGTCATTTGCTAAAAGCTTACCTAGTGAGGTGGAAGGATGTGGTAGCTCTTTTTGGATTAGATTGGATTAATTAACCACTTAATTTCACCCAGTGTAGACAATAATATGTCCTACTCATCTTGTTTAGATGTTTTGAGTCTTAAAATAGGGACAGAAATGTGTCTGTGTTTGTGACTTGGCCAGTTAAACACATCTGTGTGTAATGTAAGACAGAGGACCCGAAGGAGACAGATATTATGAGATTGACAAAGGATTGGACAGCGTCCCGATGTTTGTGTCTCTCAGATCTAACTAATTGGATTGACCTCCTTTCTGCTCAGACCATGTGGCTCAGCTTCAATGTAGTGATTGTGCTAAGTCACACGCCTCACCTGGCTGGCGTTGTGTTGCCTCTGCATTAGCATGGCGTTGGCCCGCTGGCCGGCTTATGCTTGACATGTGGCCTACATATGGGCATGTTGCTGATAAGACCACCTGTTGCGACTTTGCTCGAGCATGGCGAGCTATGTGGACAGAGCTTTACTAATATGACCTGGGTGTTGGCTAATGACCATGAGGTCACAGTACACCCACTATAATGTACCACAAACACATACACACACACGTAGAGATTCATCTGTCAGCTGAAGTTCAGGGTTAACTGGAGCTTATATATTGACTGGAGGCATGGGCAGGTTTCTAAACTGTTATTGCCAAGACATGAGCGGTAACACAAACAGAATGCCAAGCTCCATGTGTGTAGTTCTTTAAATATGCCTGAGCTAAATAGTAAATGTGAAAATGACTCGAAGTGGAAAAAGAAATGTCTTACAAAGCTGCGTTCTTCTATTATGAATCTATGATGAACACAATAATTAATGCATTAATTCCAATTATTTTCCAATAAAGGCCTTGCAAATATCCTATTGAAATAGTTTTTAACAATGTGATTATAATGAATCATAATTTTAGTGGAAATGGGTCATGTTTGTATTTAATTTTCACTCATGATGATGATGATTTGATTCTTGCTTTAGTTTGTACCAAATAGACTCTGTCTGCAGAATATGATGAGCCAGCCACAGTGCTTCATCTGCAATAACATGTTATCAAAACATGTAATATTTGTGATATAAATTATCATTTTAACATGTGGACTGCAAGAGACAGGAAATGAACCCCCTTCGCTTCCTCATTGACCGTGTACAAACAATGTGACACTTGTCTCTGCACCTCATCACTCAGCTTTACAGAGCTTTATATTGGCTTTCAACTATTTCTTTAGCATCTGGCCATTATTTTACAGTATTGGTTCAGTCTCACCGCTCTCATAATGTTATTTTTCTGCTGGTTACAATTTAAAAGCTCTAGAAACTCAACATACAGTGCTCACACAGCACCCAATTGCAGATATTCCCAGTTTGTGTGCAATTGATAAATGAACTGGAGCATCAGCTTAGTATAAATATATATGTTTCCATTAGGAGCTGTAAACAAAAACTGGAAAAATATTGAAATTTCCTTTGCTACATGGACAGAAACGTAACTCTAACCCCATTGGTTAAAACAATCAGTAATTATATTTCAATGACAAGACAAAACACAAACTCCAGTCATAGTTTTCTACAAGTATGTTTTTCCTCCTTCAGCCTCACAGGTGTTATTCTCTCTTCTCTGGTGTTCTCTGATGAATAGATAAATGAATTGATGATCTCCATTACCAAGTGCACAAGCAGCTAAAACTCAAACAAGTGCTGACAGTGTCGGGTACACAGCTTGGATTTGTTGATAGAAAATTTGGAGACGTAGTGATACTTGACACAGGGCCAGGCTGAAATAGACCTTTGCCGTCAGGCCGAGCTCTCCAAGTTAAGGCGCATATTTACAAATGGATCTAAACAAGTTAAATGGTGTATGTCAACCTCAAAGAGATTCATTTTCGAATCAGCTAAATATGTTTCAATAACATGATTTTTAACTTGATAACCTGCGGTAGTCTTTCAGATGTGGAACGTAAACTCTGCAACAGGATGATAAATCTAAAGTTCAACCTGTTCGTGTATCGCTTTTGCTTCTGATTTCCCACAAACCATCAGCAGGACCTGTTCTACTATCTTAACGTGTCATTGATCCCTCTCATTTTTCCACTTGTGTTGTAATTGTTGGCTCGCTGTGTTAACTTGAGAAAGTGGGAAAGCGGAGGCCCGGCTCGACAGTGACTGATCTGCAATAACAATTAGCAACAGCTTTGCACCATCAGTGTGAGGACACTGTTGAGCTTATAAATACTTGAAGAGACAGAGGTTTATGTTTCTGCGGCTGAGTAATCCCCTCCATCCTGCCGCTTTTCTGACAGAGTTCATGTGGGGAACTGTGAGTTCTGTGTTACTTTTTTTTTTATCTTCACAACAGATTCACGTCACTCTGCATCTTGTCAGTGTTTCCAGTGTTGAATATTGAGTTTCTTTGTCGTAAAAGAGTTTGTCTTTTACTGTAGCACAGGAGAAGATTAACAAGGACGTATATTTACCTTTTTATTACCCATTATTCAAATTCACACAGAACATCTGTAAAGAATTTCACAGGCATATAAATTTGGAGGAGGGCTTAACTCAATAATAATTTAGTCTGTAAATAAAAGTAAATCCTCCGTTGTGTGGATCTGCTGATTTCCATCCATCCGTCAGGGTCCCAGCTGCTTATGGGCGAAGCCAGGGTCACCATCGACGGTCACCAGCTTGTTGCAGACAATCATTTACACTCACATCCATTAGTATGTTCAATTCACCTTTCCCCAGTGCATGCATGTTTTTGGCGGTGGAAACTCCTGGAGGAAACCCAGAAAACACAAGGAGAACATGCAGACTCTGGGCCTGACCCGGGAGTTGAACCCAGGACTTTCTTGCAGGGGTTAGCACTGCAGGTGACAGCGCTAACCCCTGCTGCCACCGTGCTTTACCGTAATTTTTTTTTCTTTATTTATTTATTTATTTATTTTTTTGCCTAATACATAGTAAACTGAATATATGGGAGATATATGGAAGTTTTTAAATATCCCAAAACATTTAAAAGGAATTCTTTATCTCACAAATAATAACAAATGACAGGCTGACACGTTGAAGATGTCTCGAATGATTCAAACAATTGATTATGTGAGTAGGTGTAGGCTGAATCTCTGTTGATCTACTAATCAGCTCTGAAATATCGCTGTCATACATTTTGTAAAAGGTAATTTGCTCTGTGAGGATTTGGTACAACACTATAGACGTTTCAGTTACAGTTAGTTACAACTCTCTATGTCTGTCTAAACACACTAAATTGGGACGTGACTCCATGTTTTCCAGGACGTCGTGCCCCCGCCCCCCCTCACTGTTACATTCCTTTTCACTGTATGGCAGCCAGATTTTGGGAAGCTTCTTTCTGCACCTCCTGCATTTCCTCTGTTTCTGCTGATGTCTGGTCTGAATTTTTTTTTGCCTCTGTCTTTACAGTGAGAGGAACTTGTACTCACTTTTCTCTGTGGGCTACATGGAATTACAGCTAAGATGGTAATTTTGCACGTCGGAAATATGTCATTATACCCTGAGTGTTTTATGCATCCTCTCCCAGTCTCCACAGAAACATTAATGCTCACAGACTGACAGTACTTTACACTCTTCCTGTGCACTGAGCTGTTGTAACTGCTCACACATTTTCAGAGTGCAAAGAGTTGGATTAAGGTTTCTCTACTGGTCTAGAGATCTGTCACCACTCCATAAATCCACCCAGTGATCCCTCATGGTACACCTCGCACACTCACCCCAGAGACAAAGCCACGCACACATCACACGCTAACTATTCAAGTGTGCAGCGCAGAGGTGTAGGAGTTTTTTTTTTTCTTTCTTTTCTTTTATCTGAAGATGCCTTCACTTTCTAACCTAAAGTTCTCATATCTTGATGCTACAGATTGTTGAACAGAGTGTTCTGCTCTTCCTCATCAGTAAACAGGATAATAAGCGTTGTTTGTGTAGTTGGAAACTTAGTTCACATGTGGAACAATAATCAAGAACTTAGGTACACTCACTTGAGTAGTGTATAAAGACCAACCTAGCTGTGTTTAAGTCCTCTATATTTATTTGAATAAAAAAAGAGGATTATAATATCAGTTTTAATGTCGGTTGATATATCAGAGTTGTTGGCACTTATACCACAAAGACATTTTCCCTCCAAATGTCTCATGCTTCATATCAATAACTATTAGGCCTAACCCTTTATAACTAACTGTATCCTATTTGATACATGAGTTACAGAGACCTCTATCTTATCAACATGCTTAACATAATTCAAATTAAAAATTTAAAATAACAAAAATAATAAAAAAATAGATACAAAAAAACATATATTAAAAAAATTAGTAAGAATAATTAAGACGAAATAAGTAATTTTCTGGCTATCATTTAATATGTCAGGCTTTAACGGGTTAATACTCCACAAGAATGCAAAGATTTTCTTATTTCCAGAACTTTTTTTTTTTTTTTTAATTTTACAACTCCTCCGATGTTGCCTCGTGCAGCTGCAGTAGGACATCTCCAGCCATCCAACAACTATAAACTACCAGCTGGTTGTGGTTCAGGAGGTAGAACAGGTCACCTGTTCTTCAGAAGGTCGTTGGTGGTTCAGTTCTCGGCTTCTTGTGTTGAAATGTCCTTCTGCAAAAGACTGAACTGTTTTCTTTGGCCAAAAAAAAAAAAAATACTTTGGTGGAAAAATGCAGTTTACATATTTACATGTTTACATATAAGTATTTATAACCTCACACGTGTTCACATTTTGCAAAATTTCTACTTTGGCTTCTGATACTTTAGGTGCATTTAACAGAATGAAGGACTTTTACATAATCAAGTGTTTTTACTTTGTTGTATAAGTCTGAGTGACTCCAGCTAATATTTAAAAAAAGCTCACTGCTCTCTCAGGAGGGAGATATTACATTGGAAGCTGCTGCAGCAGGTTATCCAAGCAGCTTGCTGGCACTGAGAAATTGCATATTGACACAGGCTTCTGGAGTGAGTGGGATTAGTGTTTGCTCTAAAAGATAGGCCTGTTTTTCTAATGGCTGAGCACATTTACTTAGCACTTGTCAAACACATCCTATACAGGGAGGCAAATTGACTCAGGTCACTCAACCTCCCATCGTCATCGGAGCTCAGCGGCCGACTGGAACCGCCGCTCTGATTCTGGCCACAGTATTGTCCTCCTGTTTAGAAAAATATACATTAGTAGCACATGAGTATTTCGGAGTATCTCCTATTCAGTTCACAGTGACACAGAAGATGTAATCAGATGCATCATCATCATAGTGTTGATTCATCTGGGATTACCGTGGAGACTGTAGTTTGCAGCACTAACATTAGCGTTATATTGTTGCTAATCTTTAGAAACGAAAAAACTCTGCGTGTGTTGGTTTACTTCAGGTCATACCAGTGCTTTATGTTTATTGTGTGGCAGTGAGAAAAACCAGTTTCTGCCCAGAGTGGTTTTGGACTAGAGATGAAACGCCCGGTCCAAACTGAGCCTGGAGTTTGTGTCTCACACTTTTATAAAAAACACCTTCTCATAGAGAGCTGCTCTGTACCAGCGCACACATTAGCATCTAAATCCTATTTCCTAGAGCTGCACTTCAGCAGGCAGATCAGACATGGCGACCGGTCAAAGTCACTCGTGTGTAACTGACTCACTCATCCCCCTTACTGAAGTCCGCAGCCACGCTTGAACCTGACATTATCCCCACCCAGCCATTAAAATAAACATTTTGAGTGAAGAGGACATGGATGTGGGAGCATGGCATGTAAGGGGATTTTGCTGTGGAAGCTGTTGCGTCATCAGACTGTGAGAGCTTGTAAATGTTGGTACTGGCCAATAAAACCCCTTTAATACCAGATAGTTGCTGTGTTATTCCAAACTGAGGAGAAAATCTGGCCTCCTCCTGCCGCTGCCTCGTTTTAACAGTTGGCGACGTGGAGTAATCATTTCTGTTATCACGCTTTACTTGAAAATGCACCCTTTCCTGCTTTGCTGCAAAGTCTTGTAGAGCTGAAGCAAGCAGGTGATGTATTAATTATTGGTTATTGGTGGTATTTTCAAGGAATAATACAAAATAAATAAATTGATAAAATAGCTATTGATCGTCTTTCATAGAACTTCCACTCTTGATATAACAGATTCAGTAGATTCACTGATGTTGAAAAGAATCTTTGTCTCTGTTGAGGTTGAAGGTTGTTTTTAAGTTAAAACTCAGCTCACTATTTGTGTGAAAATATGTTGTTTTGTAACCTGTTTTGAAACCTTTGTTTTGTTTTTTTTTAACAGCCTTCATAGGAACCGTATGTGTGTTATCAATGAGAGACAGATGTTTGCCTCAAATATTTACCCAGCTGCTGTCACAATTGATACCAGTGCAATGCTGCAAATACTTCTTTCTAATTCTAACAGTAGGTTTGTGTAGTTTAAGCACGTGTGTAGTTATTTATGACACAGATATTGCTCGGCTCGTATTAGCACTTACTTAGAATTTAAGTGCATGTAATCTAAGTGCACTGTTTCTTCATCATCAGCATCACTGTGTAGCCTACTGATGATGAAAAGGCCTTTTGGTGAAGCCACACCCTTGTCTGCAGTGCTGCATTGTGCTGGCAGAGATTCAAGCTGAAGGCTTCGACTCAGTGTGAGTGTAACTGTGTGTGTGTGTGCGCGTGTGTGTGTGCGTACGTGCGTGTGTGTGTGTTGAGGTGAAGTGAGTGCATGTGGATCAATATGAGTCAGCTCAGTTGTACTGTTTTCCAGCTCATATTCAATTTCTCCCTTATAGTCTGTATGAGTTGATGGTGATAGAAACTGCAGCTGGCTACTGTTCGATGGCCGGGAGGTGCAAACCAAGATTACAAAATGTGAAACACTTTTACAAAGTTTGAGACAAATTTACATTTAAGAAAACATTTTTACATATCATAAAACAAAATTACAAGACCATAACACATTTACAAGTCCTATTTACAAACAAATTTACATTTCAGAAAACAAATTAAAAAGACACAAAACACTTTTACAAACGGCAAAACAAATTTACTAGCAGCGAAAAACTTTTACAAATATCAACCATCAACCAGAAAGGGAATTTACCGACTCCGGGGTTGAACCGGAAGTGATAACGGGAAAGAGCCAATATGAGTTTATGTTAATAGAGTTCATTGACAGCCAAGATGGACAGCAACAGCTTATTGGCTGTTCCCTGTTATCACTCCCGGTTCTTCATCTTAACCCTTTTAACTTATTGCAGCTATATATTGTTGTAAAACTCTCATGTAAAATCAGAGCTCTAATATTATTAGTCTAAAAGCTTAGTTTGGCATTAATATTCATTCAAATAATTGGTATGATTACCGATCACCAGTCATCAATCAGTTGGAAAATGCACAGATTGGCTCTGACCCGACACATAAGATTGAGATCAGAACAAAGATAAATAACTTAACTCTGAACCAAAGTGAAAAAAGGACAAGCCTAAATAAATCAGATGACCTTGTGAAGCAGCACAATAGACTAATAGCTGATTAATCTGAGTCCCAATCTCATGTTTACTCTTGTAAAAGATGAAATAATCTTGGAACAAGTGAATTTAGTGATGTATCTTTAAACAAATGGCTCCAGTGATTTATAGATTATCTGACAGTTAATCAAATCTCCCTGGACGTGAGTGTGGTTTTATTTTCCAAATGTGTATCTCATCTCCTCTTCATGTGGCCCGCTGCAGTGGGTGCGGTGGTCGACTCTGATATTTGACTCAACAATCGGGTCTTGTTCCTCTATATGTTGGTGGAGTGAGTCACAGCTCTGAACTGAGCCTGTGGGCTGAGTGGAAGGAATGACACAAGTTCATGACCATGAACATCAGCTCTTCTTCTTCTTAAGAAAAAAACCCCAAAACAAAACAAAACAAAAACTGCGGGTGTGTGTGGCGGGCTAATGAAAACTGACAGTGAAGACATTTTGTGTTGAAAAGTGAACCATCAGTCTGTACTGTATTAACTCTTCTAATCCTAATCAGATCAGACAGGTAGCGTACTTTAATGCAAGCTATCACTGCATATGACAGGAGGATTACGCTTCCTGCCTTCAACTCTCGCCAGACGAGAATGATTCTTTATGCCACTACCACAGATAATGGAGGATGGGCTCATTTATTTTGGTAAATTTAACAGACAATTACTGACGTACTGTGATGTACACAGATAGATCAGACCTCAGCTTATGATCAGGTGGCATTCGCTTCTCCTCTCCTGATCCAGAGTCTCAAGGTTTTCTTATGTTCAGTGCACTAAACACATCTTATCTCACTTGGAATGCACCTTGCAGTGGTCTGAGACCAGCTCTTCATACTTTTTCCTCTTGTGAGTCAGTCAGTCTACCCATGGCACCGTTTGTTTTCAACAAGACAGGACCACGAGGACGTCTGGCCTCAGAACAGCTGAAACACTATGTTGAATACCAAGAGTTTTTTGTCATTGTGGACCTTTACTTGTGCACTTATTCAACATACAAGATTTTCTCACTTTTCCTCAAGTGGCGCCTCCTTTTTTCCTTTGTATTCTCACTGACTTATTCGGGAAACAAGTTTAGAGATGAAATGTTAAATGCAGCACATGTGAAGCTTCGCATGTCACAAACACAGACTTCATTATCTAGGTCAGGTGAATGAGTGAAAACTGACATTGACTGACTAGACGCTGCATCTGGGACAGACGGCATCAATCAAACCTGAAGATTGATGATGTTTACACAGCTACATATTTCTCTGAGTAGGTGATAAATGCTTTTCATTCCTCATGACATAGATAGACCGGCTAGGAGCTCATAAATATGTTGGAGTTTGTAAAGAAAACAAAAGTTTATGATCTGGGATTTATTCAAAAAAGAATTAATAGACACATTTGAAATGTTTTAATATGTCAATTTATTCATCATTGGAATAAATAGACAAATGGAAAAAACACAGCCACACTGAGCTGCTGTGAATATTTTTTGTCTCATTAGAGTACAGGTAATGTTTGTGGAGTCAAAAAGTCACAAATGAAAACTTCACACATTGATGCAGGGTTAATATTTAAAGGGTAAATTTGTTCATGCCTGTATTAATATTTAACTTATTCTCTTGAGGAAATGAATTCTGGGAATGTTTCTACATAATTGGTTGGAAACCATTCATTTTGACTCTAAAATAAATCATTTCCAACCATTTCTGTTTGCATATAAACTGAACACGTTATAACATAAATGAAAATGAAAAGTCTCACTTTGCTCTATGAAAACATATATTTTACCTCCATTCAACACACGACTCCTACAGAGAGAAACGCCCCAAACTGCTGCCATCAGTTCAGCAGATCAGCATTTCTTCACACACCTTTTCTTTTCCTCTCTCCCGTCTCCACAATTTTTTCACCCCCCATTGTGCCTCTCATTTACCTCATCTCATTACCACGAGGAAACACTGCACTATTGTTTACCCCCAGAACGTCCTGATAAAAGTCAGTGGAGAAACGAGAAGCTCTGCGGTCCCATTTTTTTGGACACACTTTTTTATTTTTTTTAAATTTTCTTTTAGATTTGAGAAAACAAGTCCCTGTGGATCTCGTGTCTTTATACCACATTAACCTCATTTTGTTGCACTTGAAAAACGTAGCGCTCTTATGTAACTCAAGGCCAAAAGTTCAGTTGACGAGAAGTTTTTTTTTTTTTTTTTTTTTTTTTTTTTCTCTTTGAAATTGTCACATGGCAGAAAGAACAGGAATAATGAGTTGAATGAGTGAAGAACAGAGCAGACACTGTGTGCCAGTGTGAGAAATGACATTGCGTCAAAGGCATCTTGACAATGTTTGAAATAAATCCTGTGAGACAGCTGTGAGACGCAGAATAGGACGGGGCCTCGGCTACAAATAGTCACACACAGCAACAGACTGTAAGTACAGTCGTCCAGTTACACTGAAGAGGAATGTGGTTTAACTTCTTTTTTGGAAGAAAGGCAGACCTGCTGTTGTATTGCTATGATTTTAGAATATTTTCCAGTGTAATGGCCCAAAATAGTCGATCCTTAAAGATGGAAGATATTTCCAGAAAGGCCAGTTCCAGATGCAGTAACTGTCATTTCCCCTGGACTTTTATATTGGTAGAGATTTTACATTAAAATCAATATAATGCAACGAGTTTAGATGTCAAAGTTCAAATTTAAGTGAAGATTATAATTTCACATTAAAAGACGAGGAAACCAAATTAAAAATGATGTCGGAAAAGAAAAAAAAAAGGAGCGGTTAACCCCAAAACTGTTGAATAGTCATCTATTTAATTTTTATATTAATTTGACCCCAAATAGTTGTTTTATGCCACTGCAGTAAAACATCAGCTGAATCTTTATGAGGACATGGTCTCTACTTGTACAGGCTATAAACAGATGTGAGTTTATTAGGGACACACAGCTCGATCTAATACAGACTGATAGAACAGTCCAGCAGTGAGTCCTCAGGAGAGTTCACTCTTTGTTTCTTTGTGCATGTGATCGTTGTTAACGGATAATTCAACATCAGTCATACAACAGAGGAAAGAAATGTGAATTTCTGAATTTCTGAACTACAATGTAATTGAATTTACACATGTAGCAGGCATGGAACAACGCTTATTTAAAACTAAAGGGTCAAACTCAGTAACAATTAAAAACTGGTTCCATGTCAAGGGTCAACACTTTTAGGAAAACGTAGTTGAGTTCACCATAATTTTTAGATGCATTATTATGATGAATTATCATGAAATATTAACGCGTTATTAGCTTCTCACTAATTTTTCCTAAGACCTAGAGATAAAGATTAAAACCAGAACAAACAAAGCTCATTGATTAAACAAACAATTGAGAGATTGTTCTTGAGTTTTACACATCCAATAAGTTATGATAACTTTTTTTTAACTATTTTCTATTAACTATTTTTTTCTTTTAACTATTTTCCATTTCAGAAATAATGAAAAATATGTCAGATTTTGACAAAGTTCAACATAATATTTTTTTTAATATTTTGTTTTTCACTGCTACTTGACTAAATTGTCCATTAGGGACAAAAAAGTGATTGATGACAAGAGTTCAAATGTCCCAAAGTAGTAATTATGCCGTAGTAGATAGATCAACTTATATTTTTTTAATTGATTTTCTTTGGATTCTGAACTCCTGAGACTGGGTGTGAGTCCCAGTGTGAGTCTTAATTTTCCCATTTCATTTTCCATTGGTGTTGAAATGTCACTTCCCTGCCTGTGGTCACACGTGCAGCTGAGCCCAGTCATCAGCGTCTCTAATTTTAGCTGTGTTTTTACACGGCTCTCAACTCTGCAGATGCAATGTGTGTAAAACATACTTGTGATTCTCGGTGTTATCAGACCCATGTGTTTGGTCTCTATTGTTGTTGAGCATCAGATCGTTGAACATGTGCGGTGGTGGTGTGAGGTGGGGTGGGAGGTGATTCAGTGCAGATGGGAACTTAAAAACAAAGACTACTAACCTTCAATTTAGCTGAGCCTCATGTCTCCTCACTGCACCTGCATACTAATAATCCAGACTGAGTCAGACCGCCAGCACTTCACTATCCTCTTATCTGTGATTGCGAAGAAGGCTGATGCATTTTTTTTTCACTTATTGACACTCAAACGTCCAGGTCGCATCTGTAACACTCTGCGAGGCCAACTTCAAATGGATTAAATTTGAAATGAAAGGAGCGGGGCAGTTTGCCCTGGCGGAGCAGCAGTAGGTGTGACTCACCACCTTAAAAGCAAAACCACAGTCGGTTTGAGGCTTTAAAACAGAAACTAGATGTACGAGAAGTTATTCACTCATAATTGTATACTATTATACATCAGTTGACATTAACAGTTTGAACTGTGCCTTTAAAATCAACACGTAACCCCCTGTTATTTTCCTGCTGTCTCTTATTGTTGAAATGAAGACTTTGATTTTGTTTTTATGGCTTTATTTTCACTTTTTTATTTGTGCTAACACTGGTTAGTAATTTCATGTCAGGTTTCAGTGAAGCACTTTGAAGCTATATTGTGTATTGACTGTGGTGTCAGCAGTTATGATGAAGTTTTTGGTGCATTGGACTTTTGTTTGACCTATGTTTTGATGTTGAACCATCCACCATACAGGGATAATAGATAATTTAATGTGCACATTAATATAAAGCTGTGAGGTTTTCAGCTTCTCCTCATTGATGCTCACGCTGCCAACATCAGCTTGTGTTTGTTTGTTTATTTGTTTGTGTGCCGCTATCAGCGCCGCGTGAGATAAAGCAAAAGCGTGTGTGAAATCAGCCGAAACACAAATAAAGCTCAGGCTCTGGTGCCAGTGGGACCAAGTCAGAGGATGTTGTTGTCTTTATTGCAGATAAGGAATGACTAGCAGATTTCTGTGCTGACTCACTGCTGAGGAAAACACTTAATGCAGGGTGTCCTCTGGTTGGTCAGCAGCTTTTTCTTCAAGGTTTGTTTCTTGTCAAACATAGAAAGCAGATGAATTATTTGACTTTTTAGACCATAACTTTCTGCTTAGAGCAGTTCATGTAAATGTGACACTTCCGGTGTTTTATAAATTGGTTTTGGACAATTTAGCTGAAAACACAAACTTTGGCTCATTACTTCTGTTCAAAATCACAAGTGAAGCTTTTGGGTCATCATTAGTGAACATGAACATGAAATAGATGCGTTCAGATCTACATATCTTACAGTATATTATTGGTTGTCACTGCTCTATCCCCACAATTTCCTGGTTTTTCAAACATAGTAAAACGACGTAGAGCTCCTTGTACAGCCTGAGGATACGTTTACTCTCTAGAGTCATATGCACAGGTCTGCAAATTATGAAATAGCATTAGAAATGAATTAGCTAATATCAGGTGTTTTTTTTTTTTTTTACGTTTGTGATTTGTCTCTGTCTGAGGGGCCTGTAATTTAGGAATGTGTTTTTTTTTTCCCTTACTCCAATTTATAGAGGTTTATGTTATATGAGAGATGTCTGTGATAGCTGAGCAATCCCTGAGATCACTGATTATTTTTCTGCTGCGTCTGGCTTTCATCTCCGTCCCTGTGACTAATGTTCACTTCCTTCTCAGGAGGACTCTCTGATTGAGCCAAATACTTCAGCTCAACTGTTGCACTCATCAAAAGTCCATTGCTTTTTCTAATTACATTTTTCTCGTTTCTTCTCTGGTCTTCTTCCTTCGCTCCCTCACATACTTGTCACATTCCCAAGCTCTTTAAAGGAATATTCTGACATTTTTGGAAATGTGCTTATTTTCTTTTCTTGTGGAGAGTTGATAAGATCAGTATCTACTTTCTATCCATTAGCTTATCTTAGCATAAGCACTATAAGCAAGGAAAATAACATAAAGAACATTAAAAAAAACTGTTAATAATAAAAAATGATAAATCACCCTTTTGCACTGAGTTGTCAGTATATTATTTTGCTTTGGGTGTTCATGCTACATTAAGCTAACGGCATCTACTAGCTGTCATTTTCATATTTACTATATTTTTAAAACAATACAAAAATGCAAAATGACCAGGATACCACTGAGAACCACTTGTCCTTATCTTTTGTGTTTAATACAATGAGGAATTTGAGACATTTATCCACTGCATATGGGACTATTAATTAACAATTATGTCTTCTGCATGCTTGTTGCAATACATACAGTAATTACACTAGTTTAATGTAATCTGTTTTATGCATGGAGGCAAAGAAAAGCCATTTGACAACCGGTTTGATTTTGTTCCTTACAAAGACCGTAGTATGAGACCACTCAGCCTCGATATGAATCATGTCATGTTCTCAGATCACATGAAATCAAATGAATGTAAATGAATGTGACTGCTGTCGACAAAATTTGAAGCTGAAAATCTCCTTGACTCAACAGTTGTTAAAAAGCCCCAAACAAACAAGCGCTGAGGTTTTTGTGGCTGTTAATTCACACTCGATACCTCTGGCCTGAGCTGCTTGACCTGTCACGCTTCACGTCTGCATCCCTAATTTCACTGGACCATCAGATATGCTCCATGCGGGGGGCTCGTGGGGTAGAAGGATCCCAAGCTTAGTGAGAATTATGGAAGACAAGCTTTTTTGACTGTAGGGTCTAGCACTGTTAAAAAAATCTGAATTTTTAGAAAAATTAAAGCTTAAAACCAAACCTTAGCAGTGTTTCCCATGCACATAAATGGTTTGTATCTCTCATGTCCTAGGCTTTGAGATGATTTTCAATGAAATTCTTCTTAGTCAAAATGACGAAAACCAAAACTTGTAGTTTAAAAACAAGGAACAAGTTCACCTACGTTCATTGCTGCCATTGCGTTTAGAAGAAGTCTGTGAAATGTTTCATGGAGACAGTTAAACCTGTCCATGTTCTACCTCAAACACATTGCAGAGCACAGTTTTGACAGCAGCAGCCACTGCTAGAACCCACAACCCACCGTAGTCTCAGTGCCTGCAGACCCCCCCTGTGATTAAACAACCACAGCGACCACGGTCCATTCTGACCAGCCTGACCTTAGGGGTGAGATTACAAGGGGCACGGTTACGCGTTAGCCTCTGGAGAGCGTCTTCCGCCCACACACACTCAGACACTGTGACATAACTGTGATACATGTTTGGGCTCAGTCACTTGCGCTTTCACCGTATTGTTGACATCCTGTGTGCGTACTGCGGTGGGTGAGCTGGGCTGGTCAAAGGCTTGGAAAGAGGATATGAATCCCCGAAGGTTGAATGAACAGCGTCTCTTTGAAGCCATTGAATCACACGGAACAATTTGTGGGAGTAATTTCCCCCATAGCTTCTGACAGAGGAGGAATGCTAAAAATTTGGTGACACTTTCCTAAATCAATTTGCAGCCAGTGAGTCAGAAGAAGGCCGTTTTTATCCTGTGGTCATTTCACTTAAGTAACTTTGAAGTTAAAGACAAAGCATATCTCTGTTTAGTTTAGGACCATGCTGTCACACGATCTCTAAACACAACCCAGCGTAGAAACTCATTCGTAACCCTAAGCATTTGATGACTTACCAAAAGATTATCCCTTTGTGAGTTAAATCAAGCAGCCTTTTGTCTCCACTCTGTATGTGCGAGTGGAGCGTGACCTCTTCATCCGTCTGAAACAATCCCTGCTCACTTGACCCAGGATGACACTCTGTTTTCCCTCTCCTCTCCAACTAAAGAAGCAGATAATGTAGTCATCTTCTTCCTCATAAATGATGCCGCCTCCAAGCTGCATGAGTCAGAGCATATAAAGACCTAATTAACTCACTACACACAGAAGGAGAATCTGAGCTGAATGCCATTTGTATGAGGTGGCACTGGAAGTCGAATTGATTTCCTAGAAGACAACAAATATGGAACTGCAAGCCTCCTTTTATGTGGTGTTTTTCTTGCTGGGGATCGTTCTGTACGTCATGTGCTATTAAAGGAAACCTTTTGACAGAACTACTACTTCCTTTCATGGTCATTTCTCATGAACCACCTTACATGAAATAGCAATTTACCCAATTCACCTAAAAACAACAACAAAAACAAAACACTGTAAATCAAAGTAAATATAAAACAGTAACAAATAAGAGCTGACATTTGCTAGCACAGTGTTTGTTGTTTTAAACAGGTTTGAAGGGGTTGGCTCTTAGCCTAGCTTTAGCGCCTCTCTATTCCTGCTACAGTGTCTTATCCCAGTGTTCAGGAGGCGGGGCTATTGTTACGTAGACTAGTCTTTATCAGAAATTGCATCAAGTAGCTTTTATTACTGTCAGGGCTTAGCATTGTCCCAGGACATCACCTGGTCCAGAATCCAATAAACTACTAGGAAGGAGACTGAATCATCCACTGATCAAATAGCTGGTGGTTTAACTCCAGGCTACTATAACACTGATGTTGAAATATCTTGGGGTAAGATACTGAACCCCTGATTGCCCCTGATGGCTGTTTCATCAGTGTTAATTTCTTTGGAGCATCTGCCAAATGACTAAATGTAATCTAATGTACCTAGCTTGTAATGTGAGTCAAGATTTATATCTCAAAAAGTAATGGATTAAGAGTCGAGCAGCTTTTTCCACATTAGGTGGTAGTAATACAAACACAGACGCGACCAAATCTACATCACTGAAAAGTAGAGATCAAAACACTGTACCAGAAGGGAAAATATGTACTTAAACTGTTTTTACTTTTATATAATTATTAGTGTTAAATAATGTTCCACTGGCACCAAAATGAGTGGTCTTGATGAATAAATACTTAAGTTCATCTGACAGGGCAGTCGGGTTACGTCAGATGTCAAACTCTGGGAACCACTACAGAGACCAATGTCTAAATTGGAAATAAAGTGCAGAAACTTGAGCAGGATCAGTCGCTGCCCTGATCGATGGCATCAGAACTAGAATCGCGAGAGAAGAAAATAGGATTTGTGCACCCTTGGGTAAAACCTCAGTTCACTTTCCCGCAATGTGAAAAGTGAACTGATTTTTCAAAGCCGCAGCTCATACACTTCAAATTAAAAGGTTTTCTCACAGTGACCACGGTATTCAACACATCTGAACGGTTTCTCCAGATGTTGACGCGAGGACAGACCGAGCACTGCGCTTATAAAAACATAACATCAGCCTTGTGGCATCCTCTCTGTCTGGTGCTCCCTCTGAATGACTTTGACCGAGCCTGTTGTCAGACACATTACACCCAGAACACACTGGCACCATCTCAACTCTGTCATCACTCTGCCTTTGGCTCAGTCTGTGGTTTGCAGCCAAGAATAACAATGTTGACCTACTGGAGTGACTGAAGTGGTTCGAATCATGTCTGTACAAACAGCTCCGGTGTCCCGATGAGTCTTTGTGTTCGTCCTTTTCCACTGTTGTATGTTTGAGATAGAACTCATCAGTTATGTTATCAGGATGTGATGTGATTTTGTCCACCTGAGCCTGCCCTTGTCTGCTTGAGCTCCGCTTCAGTGACATAATAACTTTGGTGGACTCCCATCAGAAATGAAATCTGTGTTGTTATGGGCTGTTCGTGAGGGAGGAGAAATCAAGAGTGCAGTAAAAATAATTGTTGCAGTTGAGAACAATTTGAAAGACTGCTGCACATTCAGGTCTGTGTGGGGGTTAAAAAAATCTCCATGTGCAACAGATTTATCACTGATTGTGTAATGATACTATAGATCACTGTTGTTCTTCTGCAGCGATGCTTCTGGTGATGTATGGCCAGTGTGACTGATGTTTCTGCTTAATTCGCTGCTTATTCTAAGAAACGGAAATACTGGAATTAGTCATGACACTGACAAACTGTGTTTAATGACAGCTGACTCTTGATTAAACTTTCTCACATATTGATATGAGAATCCACCCCAGAGGGCCGTTATTGCAAAACGTTCCTTCTGTTGTGAGCATTCGTGTTTTATTGCTGTTGATATGGACCTCGCCAAGTTTAGAATGAACACAAACTTTGGCTGTAAAAATGTCCTCTTTAAGTATGTGCCTTTTTTACACAGACCAGGTGGACAAATACAGGCAGCTTAAACATAAATCAGTTCTCAGTATTTTAGTCATTCCACATCCTGCTTCCCGCTGGTCCAATGCAAAATGTTGAATGTCAAGCCTTAAAACGAAAAACACCTCACGAGGTCCGATATCTGACTTGTCTGACCTGAGTTCCTTTCCCCGTCTGCTGGCAGGTTGTTTTTTATTGGTGCCCGAGTGCTTTCGTTTTTGCTGGCTGTCTGTTCAGGAAGTTCTTGCCACTTAAGGGCACTGAGATGGTCCTCTGTCCTCATCTGACCTGGAGTTGTTGAAAGCAGGCAGGTTAGCCAGTTCATAGACAGATGGAGCGGTGAACAGAATACCAGCTCCTGCGGGAATATCGAATGCATCGATGGGCGTCACGTTTTCAAAACCCACATTTTTGGATGAGAGACGATACCGTCACTGTTCCTCAGTTTGACCTCACTTGCTCCTTCTTTTGTCCAGACAGCAGTTGAATCTGTTTTTTTTCCACAACGTCTGCCCATTTTAATGATTTGTTCAGCTGGGTGAGTCATACATGAAGGGCGAGTTCATTGCTGTCATCCAGTTGTTGGAGCCAGGTTCTGCCAAAGTGTCCCGGGTTCTTCTGGGCCTTGCTTATTTCCCCACATTATTCTTTTATTTTTGTGTGCATTGTGCTTCACCCTGTGTTTATTTTCAATTGAGAGTCGACTGTCACAGAGATGATGATTAGAACAAGCTCACCACTTTGCCTCACGAAGCTTTGACATGGTTGTGGTTGGAAAAGGAAAGCTCGTCCTAATTTTTTCGTCTGTGTTGCATTACAACGACGCTGCTAGCCAATCGTGGCCCACCCTGAAACAAAAACGGTGTTGTGTTTTTTTTTAAAAAATCCAACTTAAATTCAACAACAAGTGACCTCCTCGACTCTTTTGTGCATCAGGATTAGTACAAGGTGCTCTACAACCAGACGCTATTACCTTGGCATTAGCCTCCTCCTAGCATGCGTGCATGTTGATAAGCGGTGTCGGTGAAGGGTGGGGTCACACGAGGAGTGTTTTCCCATTCCACAGACGCAAGGCTTGCGGCACTCTAAGTGATTCACTGAGGAATTTGTTTACTTGTGGCCGAGCTACAAATAACTGCAGGGTTTATATAGGGCAAAAAAAACTACTTCCCCTCCAGGCAGCCGTACAACATAAACAGAGCTGCGAGGGGGGAAATACTGGACCGTCTTATTAAAGCACAACCACTACACATGTTCCACACGGCCACATGGATCCCATTACTCACTGAGGAGCTTTTTTCCATCAGGCCTGCTGCTGGCCCTGGCTCCTTCATCCTCACTCTGGCAATTTGTCTGACTCTGACTTAAATAGATCCTAAAAACATGTTATTAATCTGTCTCGGACTGATGCTGTTTGAAACTATGTAAGAGGAAAAGCTCGCTCTACCTAATCCAGGCAGACAACGTTTCAAGACAATGTTTGGCACAAGGCCAAAGTCTCTGTGCGCTTGACCCATAAACAAATTATCCGCACCTCTCGTCGACTCAGAACTTGAACCTCAAACGTCCGGCACTAACCTGTGTGTAGCATATGTAATATGTGGCCTCTCCTCATTTATCTTCTCCATGTTAGCGTTTGTTTGCATCCTTCTTACCACATCTTCCTCTCTTGCCCCCTCAGGCATTCGGGAACGCAAAGACAGCCCACAATAACAACTCCAGTCGCTTTGGCAAGTTCATTCAGGTGAACTACCAAGAGAGCGGCACTGTGAGAGGGTAAGGAACCACACACATGAATGGTTTTTATTTTCTGTCAAACAAACAAACAATGCAGTTAATCTTTTTTTTCGTTGTGCCTTTTTGTTTCAGAGCTTATGTGGAGAAATACCTCCTGGAGAAGTCGAGGCTCGTCTATCAGGAGCACAATGAGCGGTGAGAAGCTCAGCTCAAAATCTAGAATCCTCCAAAAGTCAAACAGAACATAACATGGTTGAAGAGAGGGTGATATTTCTGAACAATGACATGAAATGAAACTTCACTCAGCCACTCTTGTGGATACATGAAACTAACATAGTCAAGCAAATTTAACCAGTAATATAATATATCAACTCTGGTGTAAACATTGAAGATGTTTTTAACGTCCCAAATGTGGAGAATATGTTTGGAAACTATGTTTTTGGCCCTTTTACCACAATTTTGTATGTATGTATGTTGAATCAATCTTACACGACATTTGACCTGCACCTGCTTAAACCTTTCTTTGCTAACTTGGGGAAAAAAATGGTGCACAAGAATAAAATAAATGGAGTTTGATTTTTGGCAAAGAAATTGGACTCAGAAAGCCTGTTGTTTGACTTTGCCAAAGTGTGAGTCATGAAGTGGATTGAGTACTAAGTGAGTCTGACACTAATGTGTTGGAGCGGCTGGATGGAGTGGTGAGGGTCAGGCTCACATAGGGCCCCCTGCGTTAGCCATCCCTTATTGAGATGAATTGCTGACTCTGGACTCGTAAACGCTTGTGTGTGGAGTCTTGGTCACACAGCTGCTACACACTTTTTGACCTCTAACCTCAAAAGCGTACACACACACACACGCACATGCACACACATACACCTAAACACATAACCAACCGAGCTGTAATTACTCTCCTTTATTCTAGTTGTAGCTTTTGTTTTAGCCACCTTAGCAATAGGACTCCTGGGAATTTGATATCAGTCCACCAGTCCAATACACTGGTCTAGTGAGTATTAAAATAAGATAAGATAAGCTCAGCCTTTACTGCTCCCCCTCAGGGGAAATACAGGTGTAACAGCTGCAGAAACAGATAAAGAATGGACGAGTGAAATAAAAAGAAAATACAAATATATAGAATTTAATGATACATAGTTCAATCAATCAATCAATCAATCTTTATTTCAGACTTAATTAGTCTGTATAAAATGTGCATAGTACACATATAATAGAAATTAAAAGTACTATCATTGTAATTAAATGTTAAATTACAAGGCAAGCAATGAATATGCTATTGCGATGATCTAGCACAACCTTCTTCAAGTGTAAGACATCAATAAATGAAACATTTAAAATAAATTCCCCAGATTTTCATCATCAGTTTTGTCTTTCTAGTTGAAATTAATTAATTAATCAATTGATACTAACTAACCAGCTAGCTAACCATACTGACAATGTTATGAGCATGTCACGAAGCAGCGTATTGCCACATAGACTTCATATGCAGCCAGGTGTTAGCAGGCTGCTATGCTATCTGTACACACATACCTGTTGTTACTAAGAAGCTTTAATAAGCAGCTAACAGCAGACAGCCCGTTATCCCGACAACTGCCAAGTCACGTTGCTGCTTTGATATTTTATTTACTGTTGCCATGAGAACTATGTACCACCTTAAACGCAATCATTTTAACCCAAACAGTGATGTATAAGGGTTTTGGAAAGCATGTTGTCCTGGCAATACTGTTGGTCTAGCATGTTGGACAGAGCAGGTGTCACACATGTTACGACGCGCACAACTTTGACATCATATACGGGCATAATAAAGTCAGTAAATTTGAGTAATATACAGACATCGCTTATCCCACGCGCATTCACAACAAGAAACACAGTTGTGGGGGGTAATTTACTAGTTACCAGATGTCCCCAGGTAAAACTAATCCTGTGCAAACAGAGATGCTAAAGATGTTAAAGATGCTAATGCCCTTCTTAAATTTTTTAACACACTTCAAGAAGCAAATATCTTATCCTAAATTAGATTGAATTTGATGAAATTAGCATTTTTTTGTCTCTGCAGTGGAGAAAATTCAGTTGTTAAGTAGCAAAAAGAAGAAAAGAATATAAGCTGAAAATTATTTAAGAATATTAAAAATGAGTATTTTGTTTTCATTTCTTTCTTTTCTTTAGAAACTACCATGTGTTTTACTACCTGCTGGCAGGAGCAAGTGAAGAGGAGCGGACGGCCTTTCACCTCAAGAAGCCTGAAGAATACCATTACCTCAGTCAGGTGAGACTTAAAGACAGAATCGGGCTCAATGAACTTACCGTTTGTTGTTGTTCTGCTTGTGACATGGTGTCGTTGCCATAGTTTTCACTCACTCACTTCCACTCAGTTGTGAGTTTTTGTGTGTCAGTGTTGGTGTCACCTGCACGTCCTTTAGACCACGGGAAGATGAGCACACTCACCTCTGTGTGTCAGTGTCTGCAAACAGGAAAGAGAGAAATGAGGACACAAAGGAAACACATTCCAGTGTCAGTGGCTTTCAGCACCTACTGTACAGTCCCTCGCCCTCTGTCTCTCTCTCTTTTACACACACATTTGAAGACCCTTACTTGTTTCTCAGTGTTTTAATTTGTGTCTGTTTGTGTCACTTGTGCACTTTGGTTTCATTCACCTTTAAAATGCGGACTCTTTCTCTCTCTCACACACACACACACACACACACACACACACAGAGAGAGACAAAGAAAGTCATGTTATTTGTCTGTTGTCTGTGTTTTGTGTCTATTGTTTCACCACAAAAACAGGTTCCATGAATGGTGAAATGCAGCCACAGTAAACACACACACACACACACACACACACATATTCTGGTCATGGAATGTAGATTTTGTGTAAAACTTGTTGCCCCTGAGCATTTGACAGTCGCACCACGACAGTCGGGATGGGGGGTGTGCTCTCTCTCCTCCCTCCCTCCAAAATCCTCACGCCTATGTAGAAGAAAGTGGGGGAATTCCTTCCATTCCTCACGGCCACTGACAAGCACATACAAACACAAATGCATACATAAATACATACACACATTCTTGTTCTGTTTTTTTATATTCTCACCACCTCCTGTTTCCACTGTTGCTGATTCTTTTGGAGTTTACATAAGTGGTTACACTCTTGCATCAGCTCCATGGATCTTTTTGAATGGATTTCACAACCCTTACTCTTGTGCATGATTTGTTTACAAGCTATATTTGTCGTTTGGTCTTGAATTGTGACACAGTCTGTTTTTTGATGGTGTTTTTGCATCTTTGAATTAGGGTATTAACCTCAAATTTACATTTATCTGACTGTCGTCCAAAGCAAAGGGAAATGAATGGGAAATGGTGATATGCTTTTAGGAAACGGTCAGCTCTAATGTAAAGTAAAGTCAAGCATGCGTGTTTCAGATCTTCGGCTTTAATTCCACCTTCTGTTCTTGTGTCAGTGTTCTGTCATGACGTACTTATTGTTTTTGTCTCTCATCAATGTCTCTGTGAGTATTTGAGCCTTGTGTGTGTGTGTGTGTTTTAACAGCACACCCTAAATCTTGTTGACATGTCCAGTGTGTGTTGTCATTGTGAGTGAGTGCTACTGCTGCTGTCTAACCGTTACCTCGTCACCCTATAAAACTCTGCCTTAACGTTTCCAGATGACAAAGACAACCCGTCCATCGCACTGGGACACTTACTGTGACAGTGAAGCGGTCAGTATCTGTGTCATGTGCCATCCATGTGTCTCTACGTGTTGGAGAAATCCTGCAACAAGTAGATTTGTTTCAGTACCTGAGCACTTGCAGCCCAAGCAACACTTTCCCTCCGCAGTTACACACTCCGCCCCCCCAACCACCTCCTCCCTTTGCTTATTTTGTCGCTCTTTGGATATTTCCTGGTTTGGTTTGGGTAGTGTTTATTTTAACTTTGTTTGTTTTCGCTTTTCCCTCTTGTGCTGCTTCTCTGAGTTATGTTGGTATGTCTAGTCATATCCTGGCCACTCAAACCTCCTGTGTTGCTGTAACCTGTGTGACATTTTTGATCATTGACATTGCAGCGTTCTGTTGCACGGATGCTGAAGATGAGGTTTACACAGCGTTACACAAGACATTTATTTATTTAGTTCACCAAACCTGTAAAAAATTAAATAATTTACTCAATTAATTAATTACATTTCAGTGTAACAGCTGTTGCAACGCCTTCCAATTTGTTTTTAGTTTAAAAAACGAAATTTCTGTGCATTTCTGTGTTGTAATGAGTACACAGAGGAGTTTCCTGTTTGTAAATATGTTAATTTCATAACTTCAGCACAGTCTTTAAATTCAGAAAAGCTTTTTACTGATTTGTTTGGACCAACATTATGTGAGGCCACAGCTGTTGTTGCAAACTGATCATTTGACCTCTTCGCCTCTGAAAGGTCAAACGGTGAGATCCACTAACATGTACAAGATCACTGGTAACAAGGGAAGCTCTCAGAGACTTAAAAGTTCAGGAGCAAGTTGTGGTGATGTCTCTTCCACTTTCAGGTCATTTGTCAACTGTTTTTTCATCTCTTATCAGGAGCAAATCATGAAATTGATCAGTGTTCATAACTAATATTATAAAAACAAACACTACCTTCACTTCTTCACAGTAGAAATCCTGACATTCAACAATATCAATGATCAAAAAACTATGTTGTGGTTTTATTGTGGGTATCTAGGTTTCTGTTTTATTAATTGATGCATGTTTCCCAGTCTTTTTTTCTTTTTTTAAACAAAGACAATGTTTTGAGCTGAATAGAAAATACTGTAAGTATGTAGTCACTACATTGTGATTATCTCTGCATCATTGGAGGAAATAATCCAAATTGTTGTATTTTATAGTCTATTGTGTGTGTGTTTTATTTATTATTTTTTATGTTTAAATGTCCAAAAAGTACAACATCTGGAGATATTTTTTACTACACTAATGACTCATTTTCATTGGAAAGAAGTTTTAAGTTCAAGAAACCACAAAAAATAATTTCCCTTTTTTAATATCTAGATTTTTCCTGCTGTAGAAATGTAACACCGGAGTCACTAATAGGTCACATCGAGCTGCAGAGAGTGAGTGAGAGAGGCAGGCAGGAGGCATGTTGGTGTAAGAGTGAGTCTCATGTTTGTCTTTCTGAGGACCCGGTATGTGATAATTATGGCAGCCATAGTGGAATGAGCCCATAAAGCAGAGAGCTAAGCTCACATTACAGTGAGGGTACGCAGTGGAAGACTATGTAGTTATGTATTTACATCAAAGAATGTGTTCCCAGTCTGGGAAAAGCTGTTCCACTCGTCGTAAACAACTGATCTGGATCTAAACTTATCCTAATTAATTACTAAGTATTTAGTTATATACTGTATACTATAGTTATTCAGGCTACTTGCGAACTGTTATACACTCTGCACAGTAATATAACATAAATAATTAAAACTGCTTTGACTGCAACCAGCTACAGTGTTGTTTAACAGTCAGTAGTACATTTACATATTTAGATTCTGTGTGTTTATGATACCGAAATTGTTCTTGTAATGTGGTAGTTTTAGATTACGATGCTTCTTATATCTAAATAAACAAGGAACAGAAAATTAGAAAGATTGTTTTGGCTTCATTTTAGCTATTGAACTGGGTTTAAGACCAAGCTGCAGGTTACTTGGTGTCCTCACTTCACGTGTGTTACATCACTGTTATTACATCAAAACAAACTCCTCCTGTGTCTCCTCTCTTCTAGTTAAACTCACCATCCGTCTTTTCAAACACAGGCAAACCCATAAATCTTCTCAGCTCCTTTTTGCCAGTTCGCCAAATTTCTGTGGATTGTTTTTTTTTTTTTTTTTTTTTTTTTTAAGGGGAAAGCTGGGGTAAATTTTCCAATGCATGAGCAGAACCTGGAGGCTGCTGTTCACTTAGATGCCATGCTCATCACAGAAGAGTGTTGCTGCTTTGTATAACCCCCCGAACCTTCTTAATGATAGCTTATTTTAGGCTGAGTCACTCAATTTGTCTGCTTTAGGCCACTCTGCTGTTTTTTGTTTCAGCTGCAAAGTAAACTAAGAAACTATTTTAAGTATCTTTTCTAGACACTCTGTAAACATTAAACACATTTGGGCACTGTGTATGTCAACAGTCTTTTTAGTAAGTCCATCTAAACTTCATAGCGGCTTGTCATTAGGTCTTTCGGCCTCCAGGCCACCGCTGTGTCGTAACAGCTGCTGTGAGCCTGACGACACCCGCTTACTGCTGCTGGTTTGGTGTTTTTTTTCAGGACTGTTTCACTGTTGAAGGAGAGGACCTGAAGCATGACTTTGAGCGGCTTCAGCTGGCCATGGAGATGGTGGGCTTTCTTCCTGCCACGCGCAAACAGTGAGTGACACACATGACACCACAATAAGGTCAACTTTAAATAGTCCCAGCGGCAGCTTTGTGCTACTGACGGCGCAACAACAGTCACAAAAATACCCACAAATACTTGTTGTTAACAAATGAGTAATTTGTCTACATTTTGCTAAAGTTAAAAACACGTAGCTGTAATCATATAGTTAATCACAATCTCTATTGTATTGTACCATGTGTTATGCTGTGCACTGTGAATATCATTTTCATCATGTGGTTGATGGTCCATTAATTGGGTTGTCCAATCTTATGAACATGATATCTTCAAAACGTCTCGAGGGAATCCTTTCAAATTTGGTACAAACATCCACTTGACCCCTAAGATGAACTGATTACTTTTGGACAGTGGAAAGGTCAAAGGTCAAAATCACTGTGACCTTACAAAAGAGGCAGTTGGTCTTGTGAATGTCATATCTCAAGACCACCTTGAGGGAATCGCTACAAATTTGGCAGAAACATCAACTCACATGACCTCACATTTTTGTGAACACATCATATTAGGAATGCCCGGAAAGAATTTCACAACATCTGACACAATCGTTCATGTGAAGTTGAGTTTGAACTGATAAGGATTTGGTGGTCAAAGGTCCATGTGTCCTCAGAAAACACATTCTTCGCTTCATCAATGTGAAATCTGAGGAACATTTTTAAGGAATCCTTTCAAATTTGGCACAAATTTTATTTTGATTCAAGCCTGAACTGATTAGTACTTGGTGACACTGTGGCCTCTTGAATGTGATAACCCCCTTGAGGAAATCACTACAAATATAGTAGAAATGTTCTCCTTGGACTTAGAGATGAGCTAATTAAATTTTGGAGATCAAAGGTCACAGTGATCGCACACAACATGTTTTTAGCCCATTTAAGCATTTATTACCAGCTTCACTGGTTTGCAGAGGCATAAAACCACAATGTGCTAATCCTAGTTCATATTATTTCACTGTGATCTGTTAATTATAAAAGGATTTCATAGATTGAGAGTAACTGCTGTTACAGACTACGTTTTTTGTCCACTACTGCGTCTCCTCAACTTTTCCATCACTGTTGTGCAGGATCTTCTCTCTGCTGTCTGCCATCCTTCATCTGGGCAATATCTGTTACAAGAGGAAAACCTACAGGGACGACTCCATAGACATCTGTAACCCAGAGGAGCTGCCTGTTGTCTCAGAGCTGCTGGAGGTACTGCAAAAGAGTTTCTTTCTTTTTTCTTCTCCACACAAAAAATGGATGATGTCATAGTCTGATGGGCCTCCTGCCAAACCTTACAAAATAAAAGCTTCTCTCAATTTCACAAACAACTACAAAAAAATGACATAAATAAAGATTTAAAAAAAAAAATATTGTGTTTTAAATGAGGGCACCTTCAGTAAACTGTTTGACTGGGTCATTTATAAAAGAGAAACATGTGCAACACAACTCTGTTTCTCCACAGACGGACACAAATGGACGTCTATGGTTTCAAAGTGACTGAGCTTTGTCTCACCCTCCACCATTAACAGCCCAGTGCAATTTGTAAAGGGAGGTCGGGGACATACAGTGTTATACATACTTCCTCTTGAGCCAACTTAAATTTCCTTTGCAGCCTGTAGTAGTTAATAAATACCCGAGGGTCCTTAGTGTTTACATTATATACCAAAGAGATTCCACTAACGTGACTGCTGGTTGTTATCTTTGTAACATTGTTTAAGTATTAGATAATCATTGTTTGTCAATCATTGGCTTAGTTAGTGTGTAGATTCTCAAAACAAATAAATCATTATTACAGATTAATAGGTGTCTATTTGTGCTAAAAAGGCTCATCTCTCTATTCTGACTTAACATTTGAGTGCAAAGTGATGAGGAGAAGATGTTTCTGTGTTGTTACCAAACATCGTCACAGATGAAAGGCAGCTTGAAAAGAAAATGTCATGTTTCCTCTGAACAAGTCAAAACTCTGAACTCATTCGCTGTCATCACCAGGTCAAAGAGGAGATGCTGTTTGAAGCGCTGACAACACGAAAGACAGTCACTGTGGGAGAGAAGCTGATTGTTCCCTACAAACTTGCTGAGGTGAGACTGCAGTTGATTTCCAGCAGGAAATAAATAAATGGACAGTTGCTGTAAATACGACAAAGCTACATAAGCGTTCCATAAGCTGTTATGGGACTCAAAACAGTTAATTTTGTACCTCTAAAAAAGGCTAAATGCTGTGTTTGCTCCAAAAAAACTTTATTTTTGGGTTTTCCTTTGTTGCACACTATCCTATAATGCCGGGGTGGGCAATTAACACAAAGGGCCATGTGGCTGCAGGTTTTTGTTCCAACCAGTCAAGATCATACCGTTGGACCAATCAACTGTATGAAGACTGAGATCAGTTAATTAAATGAGTTAAGTCTGGTGTGCTGCTGCTTGGTTGAAATGAAAACCTGCAGCCACACAGCCCTTTGTGGAATTAACTGCCCACCCCTGCTATAATGTATGGTAAAGTAAAGAGTTGTAACTGGAAAGAGTTACCCTGCTTGTGGATGGTGGTAGTTCTAGCTGTTCTAGCAGCTCCTCAGAAAGTAGCTGTGACTCAAGAGGTAGAGCAGCTCGTCCACTAATCATCTAATAACACGGTTTCCTCCTGTCCACATGTCCACAAGGGAAAATTGCTTCCGATGGTCAGGTAGCTCACGGCTAGAGTTTGGTTAAAAAATGACATATCTTATAAATGTAGGTGTTTCAGCTTGTAGGAAACAAAAGAATCACAATTATAAAGATTATAAAAAGAAAGATACAGATTTTTTTCTTGAAATCAAAAATAGCATTTAACAAAAAATAGCAATAACAGATTTTATTCTATGTGAAAATACTTCACAAGCCCAGTCACGCACATTCAGTTGTAGCACAACACCATCACACACATTCATTCACTGATGGATCAGCTATCAGAGGCAATTTGGCGACACGGGGACACTTTGACACAGATCGAATCACCAATTAGATTACCTTCTGATTGATGGACGACCTGCTCTGCCCAGTATATGAACGTGAGACACAGCAGCAGAGTCAGACCTGAGAAAACACAGGTAATAAGTGCACAGTTTTAGCATGTCTGAGCTTTTTCTCCTGTTAAAATAAAGCCTCAAAGTAGTGTGACTAAAGGCACTTTGCCAACTCAATAACCGCTCTGCAGTCGTGGCTCTTCAGTTTGACCGGGCTGTGTTTACAGGACAACGTGCACTAGAACTGGACCTCCTCCCTCCCTCTCTCTCTTTCCCTCTTTTTCTCTCTGTCTCTGGGCAGCTCACACATGTGCACATAGTCACACTAACACACATGTGCACAAAGCCCTTTAGTGTGTTTAGAGAGAAAGGGAAGGTATTTCAAACCCATCTACAGTTTTCATTGGAGCCCCCACTCTGAAAACAAACACGTCATGGTCTGTAGATGAGAGCCATCTTGACAGAACAGAGGGAACATCATGGACACACAGTGTAACATGCCTGTCTGTCGGTATGAACAAAGCAGACACTGTAATCCACACTTGTTGTTAACTCAGAATCTCATCATGTTGCTTTCATATTTCATATCCCAGTGTTCTTTTCTAACAGAAACTTGTCTTACACATGGAATTAAAGTTAAGTGATTATCTTTTCCAGTACAAATGTTTTACAGTACTCGCCCAGTGAAAAGCGTCTCAGCAGATGGTGATGTGTTACACGTTCCCATCACAACGCCAACAACCTCATAATGGCCTGTTAGATATTTAAGAGCCATTTCATATGAGCAAACAGTGATTGTTTTGTTAACATACTGGGTGGTCTTTGTGTAAATATTGCTCAGTCACAGTCACAACAATCTCATTGCCTGTTGACTGAAATCATACACTTGAAAACCTCAGAGAAATCTGAGTGTTTCTGTAATGGGTTCTCCCTCTTTGGCCAGATTTCTGAGCTATTTTCCCTGTCTAACTTTCTTGAAGTAATGAAAAGCTTATGAGTCATTAGACTGTTGTATCAAAATAATATCGGTCCTGACTCGCGGAAGGCATATTTGGTCTGAGATGGCTAAAAATATCTCTTAATTATTTAGAAAAACGAAAGAATTTTAACATTCAGTAGCCACTCAATGGTTTGTTTTGTTTCTGAAGACCATGGTTCAACTTTGCTTCTGCTGGGTCAAATCTTTCCAGCGGATACAGGAATTACAAAAGTTATTCACAATAATTTGACAAGGAAGCTCCCCTCACAGAGTAATGTCTGTGTTTATGAAAGAACAAACAACACTGATTAAGACTCACTATTCTTTCTCAGTCTACACCAGATCTTAAAGGTGACAGAGAATGGTTAAATGGGATTTTGATCCTTGTTCTGTGATGTGACATATACGCAATAAAATGTTGGTTGGATGTGTAACGCCTCAGAAGCTTCATAAAAACCTCTCAGAAAGATATTTTAGGGTTAGGATTTTGAACGCATGGTTTTGCACCTATTTTGCATCTTTTCTGGCTTAACTGGAAACCTCATTATGAAACACAAGCACTTGACACTGATTGGCTCCTTCACTGTCACTCAAATGAATGTATCATAACCAGCTTCTGAACATGGACAGACCGTCTTTTTACAGCTAATCACCTTTGAAGGGGAGGGAATGGAGTCAGAGTGGGGGGGCAGTGAGATAGATTTTACATCACAAACAACCATTTTTGAAATTGACCCATTTTCTAGCAGATATTTCTAATAGAGGAATTTCTATGAAAAGGAGATGTTCCGAATTTTTAGCACTTTTCACACGTTCCTGAATATCGGTGTACTACCGTTCTTTAACAAAGACGAGGTGAAAACGCTTTTTGATTCTCTGTCACCTTTAGATACCAGATAACATCAAGTTAGTGAAAGTTGTTGTAACTAATGTGACATGAGAAGACAACACCTATCTTTCAAATATTTAATGTTTTCCATCTGAATATCTTGTTGGTTTTCACAGCAGCAGAGCCTCACAAGCTATGTATTCAGTGTACACAGTCTATGTTTAATCTATTAAAGCTAATATTTCCATTAGGCCTCAACTGAAACGGCAACTTTCTGCAGCCTCATCCATCACAGCTTGGCAGCTCAAACTGTCTGTGCCACACTAGATCGGATTGGCAGATCTCATGAGTCAACCTGATAAGTGTTAGCCTGGATAAGGACATTAATATTGGCCCAGGGACGTCCTGCTGTGGCACTGGTGGCCTGACAGCATGTCTGCAACGTTGCCCTCTGTGTCCGAGTTTCAGTCGAGAACATCAATGTCAGACATGTGTTTGTGTAACGGTGCTGTCTCTTTTTAGCTTAAGTTATCTGCTTTTTACATTTTAGGCTGTATTGTTTTATATTTTCCATTAAGAGTCCCGAGTGCAGTGATGTGATTTATACTCAGGTCAAAGTATAAATGGCTGGTTGTAAAGTAGAAATACAACTGCCTGTACATCTTGACTCTTGTTTGATTTAATGTTTTTCAATCTAAGCAGGTGTTGTCTGAGAGAAATTTTGATATAAAACAATTTTGTCTCCAAAGTTTAAATGTATCCATTTTTTTAAAGCTGGGCCTGTGTAAAAGAGCTGTAACACCAGACATTCAAGGCTGAACAGTAATGTGTAATGCAGATGTGTGGGACACTGAGTCTGAGGGGGCGAGAATCAGAAATGATATCTGCAGGGGTATGATGCATCAGTTGGCACATAAAATAATGGATGTCTTTTCAAAATGAAAAATGCTCTACAGAAAAAAAAAACAGTTAACATTGAAAGAAAGCAAAGTAAATGCAGATGAGACAGTAAAGGATACAAATAAAACAGCATCTCCAGTGAAAGGATGTTATATAACAGCTGTCTTTTGCTTTTACTTAAAAACTGAGTCAGGACTTTGTGTTTGATCAGACTTTTGGGCAAAAAAACCTTCAAACCTCTACCCAATGTTGGGTAGTGTCTCTTTTTCATACTTCTTAATCTATGTTATAGATGACAATATAACTAAATAGAAATTGCATGTGTCTACATCCAGGCTTGTACGGTGCGAGACTCAATGGCCAAGTCTCTGTACAGTGCTCTCTTTGACTGGATTGTCTTCAGGATCAATCATGCTCTGCTTAATATCAAGGACCTGGAGGACACCACCAAGGTAGGATAGTGCAACATATATATATATATATATATATATATATATATATATATATATATATATATATATATATATATATATATATATATATATATATATATATATATATATATATATATATATATGTATATACTGTATATACATATACATATACAGTATATGTATATGTATGTATGTATATATATATACTCTGATTTCAAAATACTAATCGTGGATTTCAGAAAACAAATTTTCCACTTCTTTTTTGTTGTGATGAAGTTTAATTTTGTGGCCTTGTGTTTGGTTGCCTTCCTCAGACCCTGTCTATTGGAGTGCTTGACATTTTTGGTTTTGAAGACTACGAGAACAACAGCTTTGAGCAATTCTGCATCAACTTTGCCAACGAGCGTCTCCAACACTATTTCAACCAGCACATCTTCAAGCTTGAACAAGTAAGATAACTCTCAACAAGAAAATGCTGTTTTTGCTCAGGCTGTAGCTAAACTTGTTTGTTTGACGAAGCAGTGGAATAATCCTCCAATCAGAAGGAGGTCTGTGTTAATGTGGGCGGAGCCTGAAAATGCTGATAACTGGCTGTTTTAAAACTGTCCATTTTCCTATAACTCAGAACAATAAAAAACATATATAACTGTAATATTTAAATAAAAACTGGACAAGATATCAAAAATATAAATGAAAAAATAATAAATGTCTGAAAGGCTGTAGCTACATGTATGGAGAGATAGTTACACTACACTTGAACGAGGAGAAAGTTTTTATTATTATTTATTTCACAAAGTCTGAAATATATTAAAAAACTGAATATGTGCAATAATTTCCAAATTGAACTGAACATTTTGGAGTTAGAGTTATTAGAGTTTCAAAGTTACAAATTAAGACAGTGGTTGAATAATGAACTCGATAGAGAAGATCATACAATTGGATTGATTTTGTAAGTCTTGTTATTTGCAGACTGTCTTTGACTGAGAACTGAACTGCTGAGCTTCTGTTACTGCAACTATTCTTTTAACATATTGTAGATCCACTAGCTTAAGCTCTTTGGCTGTGACTATTTCCAAGGAAATCCCTCATCCTTATCACACCGCACAGATCCCATACATTACAACAACCCTGAAACAATGAAGAAATTCTTCAGCACATTATGCAACAGGGTTTTGCAGAGAACCTGACAGCCATATGACTCAACACACCCCTCACTGTGACCACCGCGCATGTGGATGTATGTTCTCTTAAGTGAGCGGATTAACTTCAAAGGGCCTTTTAAAGTCGCGATCTGTCGGTTTTGCCTGTAAGTTAAACGTTGTGTTTACCTTGAGATTGACTGAATCGGTAGCCTGCCTCGACATGTTGGATAGCTCCCATGCAGTTCATAAATTACGCCTGAGACGTGAAGGCCCACGTCCTCAGTCGCTCTTGTTTTGTACAAAGGCAGTTTTTTCAAAACCCCTTTCGTACTTACATGCCATAAATATGTCAAGACCTACACTGTAAATGTAAGTTGACTTCAAAGGCGTCTTTGTCTGGAGGTAAATTAAATTCTGAATGATAGCTCTGTAAATTAGGGACTTGTCAGATTTGCTTCAAAGCTTCATAAAGCAAACAAGTTGTCAAGCATGCATGTTTTAATGCAACCTCTGCAGGGAATGACCACAAATGTACACAAACTTTATCCACAGATAAGAATCTATAAATGTGCAACATGTTAAAGGTTAAGGTACCCAGTGAGCCAATACAAATATTTACTGTAACTTACAAAGAGTATTTTCATTCTTGTGACACATTAGTGTCCTTCCTTCCTTGTAGAGTTCTTCCTGCTCGGAAACAGTTTTATCTGTCAAGCATGTTTGAGATCAGACTGAATATTTTTAGCAATTAAGTCTCGGACAAGACAAAATAAACCTTAATCTTTAGCATTTTTGAATGGTTCAGAGTTGACTTTAAGGTATATGTAGGATCATGGTTGTGTAATATCCTACTGACTAGTTTCAGGTTCCAGTGTTTGTTGATACTTATTAAACTGTCAGTACTTCCTGTGTAACCCAGGTAATAGATACAGCCTCAAATACAGGAATTGGCAAGGTGCTCTCCCTCTTTATGTCTGTGTTACATCTCTTTTATGGTCATTTTCCCAGCAGTCCCATTGATTTCCTTCATCCTCCAGATTTTGTCTTGATGTCATCTAATCCACTTTACTTTCATTTATTGAAGAGCAACTTAACACCCTGTTACAGTTCAAACATGTAACCTACAAAAGTAAAAGAAAAAAAGTTGCAGATCTGTAAGTAGAAAGGGTTATTAATTGTTGAATGTAGGTTTTTTTTTTACTTGTTTCTTTTTCTATCACTCAATTTAGCCACAGGCGTTCTTATCAACATATCTCCAGAAAACCTCAGGTTATCCATTCAACTTGGGCTCAATTGTCCATTTGGATTCAAGGATAAACTGACAGGGTTGTTTGGTGGCCAAAGGTCAAGATCCCTGTGACCTCATGAACATAAAACCTCAAGAACACCACAAAGGACTCAAATATTAATTTGGTCAAGGTGTACTGACTGGATTTTGTTCAGATATCAAAAAGTGATCACACACTGTGTGTTCTTGGTCACATGCAATTTAAAAAATGATTTCCTCCAGCTGGTCTGGTTGGCATGGAAATTTATGATTGTGTTTTCTTATTTTTAACTAAATAAACTAAAGTAAGAGTAATTAGGCTTTAACATTTTAACAACAGAGGTTGTGTTACCTTTTTCACCTCGTGTCCCCCTCTGGTGTGTGCTTGTGTGTGCATGTGTGTGCGTGCCCTTTGTGCAGATGAAATGCTATTGAGTGTTTGGTTGAAACCCCTGCAGCAAACAACCACTCGATCAGATAATGACAGAGCTCCCTGATGGATAAACCACTGCTTGTAGTTGTCAAACTGTCACTGCGTTAGTGATGCTCAGCTGTACTTCACACTTTGATTTTTACTTTAACATAACTTAGAGTGAACACTTGTCCACCCTTCCTACTTTTACAAAATGTTTTTAAGTAGCCTCGTGTACTAACCCAGCTTTGACACGTTGGTTTGCAAATCTATTGACCTCCACAACAGCCAGTTGGTCAGCACGCAACCGTAGCTGTGAAGTTATCAGTGAAAACGTGTGCCCCTATTGATTTCTAATGTTTCCATGGATGAGACTGCCACTGCTACTACAGTTTCTGTATCAGACTAGTAAGAGAATGAAAACTGTATTCCTGTTGAAAAATCTTTTAAGCTTTATAAACTAAACAAATTTTTGGCCTTATTGATATAACAGTTGATTAAAACAGCACAAAGGGGTTGGTAAAAGACAAATGAAGAACTTTGGAAACTGCTAATGGATGAGATACATCAGTATATCATTAGCTGTGTGTGGAAAAATCGATGTACATCTCCCAGGCAGCCTGAAAGCCTCTGAAAATGATTCAGCCAGGAGCCAGGATTGGCTGACCAAGTGCTGGCATGCTTCATATTTCCGCTGAAGTTAGCTTCACACCCTTGTCTACGGTTACATACAGTATATTTCCACTCATCCGTCGATTACTGAGTCACTTTGATGTGATGACAGACAGAGGTTTGTAAAGTAGCAGTAACAGGAAAGAGCTATTACTTTATGATATAATTATCGAGCTAAATTGATAACACTATTAACAGAAACTGTAAAAATATATGCGTATGAAAACCAAATTTCAGGAAAGCTGATGCTGCACAGTTTGGAAACTTGTCTGGTTTCTTTTCCTGTCGGTTGAGTAAAAATAAGGGTGAATCACTGCAGTTAAAGGAAGATGATTTAAAGGCATTTTGAGGAGGTGGAAATGGTATCCTGTGCAATATAATGCGGCCCAGTGTAACGCCCCCTCAAACCACAACGCAGTGATCAACATAGAGTTGAGTCAGCACACAATTCAAATATTGTAAACTTTGCAAATGTGTATTCCAGGTTTGTTGTATAGGGTCATATTGCACAGGTGTTCGTTTTATAGTTTCCAGTGTGTGTGTGTGTGTGTGTGTGTGTGTGTGTGTGTGTGTGTGTGTGTGTGTGTGTGTGTCTGTCTGTCTGTCTGTCTTTGTGTCTGTCTGTGGCCTTAGAGACACATGAGTAAAAACCTTTCTTTAGTGTGTTACTCAGTAGAAGACAATGATCATGCAGACACTGTGAAAAGACAGATGTGTTGTTCAGGTTTTATTTTATTATTGTACTGATGGAAATTGACTTTAAAGACATGAAACAAGGAAAGATCAGAGGAAGACGATGCTAAATCTGAACAACATGAGGAAACGTCATTCACTTATACCTAAATCACAGACAAAATACACATGTGGACTATTTCTAGATTATTCTTTATTTGTCCAGTCTGACCTGAAGCAAACTTTGTGAGAGGAGAGATTTCTTCTCATGCATTGGAAAATCTGAAGTTATAAGCAGTAGTTCAGGGCAGTTTTTTTCCAGTAGCTTACAGTTGCTTACGCAGGCAACCATCAAATATTTAGTGCTGTGTAATTGACATTACTGAGTCATTTTGCTTATTATGGCTCTTGTCTTTTTATGCTATTGTCACTCTATGAGTTAACATTCACAATTATCCTGTAACTGGTACTTTTGTGCTGTTTTTGTAATTTGTTTTAAATGCCTATGTAAATGTCAAAGACAAATGGTTATTTTTTGACAGACTAAACACTGTCGCAGCCTTGTATAACTCTGGAAGAAAACAGCTCTTTCTTCTGATTTTCTCATAATCTTAGAAGACAAACCAGCTGTACTTTTCAGAAGAGGGAGGGAGGAACGTTTAAATCAAAGTATTTTGTGGATAAGAGTTCAATGGAATTTGTTTTCAAGGAAAAAAATTAGCACATGACAAATCACAGAAGAGAAAAAGAATATGTTACAATTGCATTGCTCATGAAACAATCATCAAGTGTTTTTCTGCAACAATAACCGTCAACCTTGCTCTCGATTGTTTGGTTTCATTTGGTTTTTATTTAGTTTTACTTAACACCAAGCAAGTGGATCATATTCCCTTTTTAAAATATTCTTTATTGTCCACAGCACACAAAGTGGCACAAGCAGCAGAGATGGACTTGTTCAGTCTTCTGACTTAAGGGTAACAAGAGAAGGCACAAAAGGAAAAGAGATTCCAGTGATTTTTATTAAACCTCCCCCGGATCAAGGTCTTTGTCAGTTAAATCTCTTTCCCAGGACACAAGACAATAACTTGCAGTCAAGACTGAAAGTATTTGAACAGTTACACTTTTTTGTACTAAAATTTAGCATCAGGGTGTTTTATCTCTTTCTTGGTGTACTTATACATTGATGTAAACCTGTAAACTAAAAGCTGAGACTTGGTGCTTTAATCTCGCGTCCAAACTATGACAAATGCTCTGCATGCTTCTGCCGGCAGCAAGATCTGTCAACATGCTCACAAACGACATTTTTGCTTTGGTTTGGTAAAATGTAAAACAGTCTGACTCGCATATCTCGGCTGTCTGATCTTGATGACACGTTGATAATTAATATTTTTATAGTTTCTGATGCCAACACTGAACTCCTCCATTTGTGTTGTGTTCCCCTGCAGGAGGAATACAGGGCAGAGGGAATCACCTGGAGAAACATCGACTACATCGACAACACAGGCTGCATCAACCTGATCAGTAAAAAGCCCACAGCGCTGTTCCACCTGCTGGATGAAGAGTGCAAGTGAGTCTCTCTAGCCTGTTCGACCAGTTAATTTCTGTGGAATTTCATGTTTTCTTCCTGCATGTTAACCCACCAAGTTCATCTGGTAGGTAAAACCAAAGCTGGCACACGTCCTGATGTAACCGCAGCGTTTCTGGTTTACTATAAAAACATGTCAATATAAAGGTTGTCTGTCTTTAAACTGATGAACTGGCATCCCTTAGTTCTCTGTGCTGAGTTTGTATTTCCCTGCTCTCCAGACTCTTTTAGCTCAGTCAGTTTGGTGTCATGGTCCGGCTGAAAGACAAATATGTAGCAGAAGACCAAGACAGAGATAACAGAAGACATGTTGGGCTGTGATTTATCAAGTGGCATGAAACATCACTCTAAATGAATGCTAACATGAGATTTATGAATTGATTAAATGTTTTCATGTGTCTGTCTGCTTGTTTTGGAGTTTTTATGTCCCCAGAAGTCAGAAGTCAAAGAATGTAGTTGTAGCTGTCAACATTTCAACCTTAACACATAATCCTATTGTGTTGTTATGCAGCTTAGAGGGTGTGATGCAGACATGCAACCTAGAGGAAGTAAATACTACTTTCAACAAACTTCTACAAACTTGGAAATATTATTTTGTTTTAATAACATCTATCTAGTCTTACTTCTGTCTTGAGGTGCATGTCTTAGGTGAGTAACTAATCAACTTGATCCGCTGTTTACTCTAGACAGCGTTTAATGAAAATATAAAGCGTGTATAATAACAATAGGCCATCCCTGGATAAGGTCAGGAGCAGTTAAGCAGGAGCCTGTCAAACCTGTTTCAGTGGAGGACGGCGGGGTTGAGGCTTCATGAGGCCGATAGGGTCGGCTGATGCTCGTTTCTGAAAACTTTCTTTTATGGTCTTAACACTCTTGCCTGGAAATGCTAACTTGTCTTAGAGGAAGCACATGGTGGTCCTATGCCCGGATAGCTGCAAAGCTCCATGGGAAAAATGTATGTAAGTTTCTGCCAGTCACTTTATGTCTGAACTGTAATGAAATTGCCATAATGCAAGATGGAGTTTCCTGGAACGGAAACCCTTGAAATTGCAGAGAAGATTTAATCCCTTCAGGTTTGTGAGTGAATGAGTGACTATTTTTACTAACAATATTTCCCTCTTTATTTTCCCCCCTCTTCTCCATTTGGACACTGAATCAAATTCTTCTAACTTGAAAAAGCTGGAAAGCTTCTTTGGCTGTTGTTTTCATAGCTCAGATTTCAGCCTGTTCCAAAACCCCTGGTGTCCCGTTCTTCCCCCTCATCTCTTCCTGTAAGCTGTTGATTTTCTGCCGAATTGCTATTAAAGGACAGAAGAGAAATTTGAGCTGCGATCAGCTTAAAAAAAAAAAAAAACGATAATCCTCACACTGTGGCGTCAGAGGATAAAATGTCAAATCTAGTTACAGATCAGTTAAAGTTAACTTGCCACTTGGTCCAGTGTAAGCACTGTTGTCGTGACTGGATTAGTGGGAAGAGAGATGTCTTTAATTCATTATGTTCTGTTTGGATGAAGAGTTCAGAAATCTGTCGAACAACTTCAGCGTGATTTACGCTGTGGCATTCGTGACGTAGGTGACAACTTTAAACAAGCGCATCAACATTTGATTTCTTGGCAGAGGTCCCCACTTAATATGTTTTCATTTCAAAAACAGATGTAAGATCCCATTGTTCTTCAAATCAGACTGTTCTGTCCTGTTTTTTTTTTCAGCTTTCCTCAAGCCACCAACCAGACTCTGCTCGATAAGTTCAAACGGCAGCATGAAGGCAACAGCTACATTGAATTCCCTGCCGTCATGGAGCCCGCCTTCATCATCCGACACTACGCTGGCAAGGTCAAGTACGGCGTCAAGGTCAGTGTGATCTCCACTTCCTCACATAGTCATTGATCAGACAGAAATAGAATAGAAGAGGAAGCGCATCCTATCTAAGCTTTGTTTTAGCCTTTATTGTGGTGGGTTCCTGGGTTTATTATATCTATTATAATGTGTAGTTTGATGATAACCTGTTCTGCTCTATGTCAACTTTGATTAACTGGCATTTTTGAAACAGCAGCAGATGGATTGTAAGACATTTCTCAGCCCATTAAATATCAACAATATTAAACATGAAACATGGCTTGTCGCGATTCGTCTAGAACAAATTATAAAAACAAAGACACTCCCACACCTCCTTTAGATTCAGGGCTGTGTTTGACTGTGTCTCAGTGGATGTAGCGACGCCTACTTTAAGTCTTACACTAAAGCTGTTGTGTGAATGTTATCTCATTTTTTCTGGATGTCAAATGAGCCCCTAATGAACTGTAGGTCTGATGTAAAAATAGGAGATGAGCTAATTTTGTTTCCATATATTTTTGGAAACAAAAAGAAGAAGAAGTTATATATCAGTCGTATGGTAAAAAAAAGCTACATGCTTCTGTTCTGTTTAATGAATCTACATCAAACATACATACATCGTTTGCCTACATCTCAAACAAACCTGTCTCAAAAAAGAGCAAAATCATAAACCACAACACACACACACACACACACACACACACACACCAAGCAACATAATGATTAGCTACACTGATTTGTTCTTATTATGAAGCTTGAAAAGAGATGGGAAGATTCATGAAACAATAAGGAGGCGTTGTAATCCCATTTTCTATTTTACGCAATCAAAACACCATCTGGAATCCCGGGGATGCTTTCATCTCTTGTGCTGTGTGTTTCACTTTTTATATACAGAGTTATTGGCATAAACAACAGCCCTGTCTTCTCCTGTCACATGTAGTCAACTAAGAAACACCAACACATTGCCGCAGAGAAATTCTTTGCAGTTTTAAAAAGAAACAATGGTGGCAAATACTAAGAGGCACATTTATTTTACTAGTCAGGTATTTTCCAGCTAATTTCCTGATTAACTTTCCTTATAATCTCCTAAATGTTTGTTGGTATTTACCTGTGAATTACAGGGATATTTTCAAGAAAAGCGTGCACATTTAAGTAGTTCAAACTTTATGGTTAAATGGTTATCAAACAGAAAAAAACGTCACAGTTATGTTACATATTTTAGCAACACAAACAATATATGACATGTTTTAAGAGCTCAGTATAGAGACAGTAAAAATCACCTGGAGGTGAACATCAGTGCTTTTATTTTATTTTTTTTAGACTGGGGTAGTGATGTTCTTCTGCCTCTTGTGGCCAAAATGAATTTTACAACTGAAATAAAAAGCTTGTCAGAAAATCACTTTTTGTTTTCATAGATGCAAACAATAAGGTCATATATTATATGTCAGTATGTCGAGCTGCTTGTTTTATTTTTCTGTTGGAACTACTCTTGCTCTGACATTTCTATGAATGCTTTATTTTGGCTTTTGGCTATTTTGGCTAAGATTCAGACTAAAAGCTAAAGGAAAGTGATTGAATGCTTTTGTGTTTGGAACACAGGATTTCAGGGAGAAGAACACAGACCACATGCGCCCGGACATTGTAGCTTTGCTTAAGAGCAGCAAGAACGCCTTCATCTGCGGGCTGATCGGCATCGACCCCTCGGCCACTTTCCGCTGGGCGGTACTCCGAGCCTACTTCAGAGCCCTGGTGGCTTTTAGACAGGCTGGGAAGAGACACACGCAGAAGAAGACTGGTAAGTTCTCACACTAATGGAAACTTTACTGACACTGAAGCACATTGTGGCAGAAAACGATCTGTAGAGAAACAGAGGAAAATTCGATCTGAATCAATCTTTACGTAGTGAATGTCTTTGTTTTTATTGTGTCAAGGTAACACTTTGTGATTAAATTGTGCCCATGTTATTATGATTTTCAGTGATAGATTATATTAAATGAATAATCTCTGCTTTCTGTAGTTTCTGTAAATACCAGGCTGTGAATCCCAGGCTCAACACAGCACCATAGAATCCACAAAGAGGCAAAAGACGCTGAGTTTACTGAACAGCATGTGAACGTTGTAGGTCCTAACTTAGTTATCTACTAAATCACCAGCTGACGTGGCTCATGAGCGTGAATGAATGAAAGATAAGATAGTTCCATCCTTTTTTAAATTACTTTCTTACACGTACAGTACAAAATGTTCACATGTCATGCAGTTTCAGTTTTTGCCCTCTTTGTGTAGTTTGCTCTATCTGCGCCATATTTTGTGTTTCAGCAGTAATGTTCTGTAGTATGTGCGCATAGTGCTGCTCTGTATTTACAGTAGCTCTTGCTCTTAGTCTTTCTTTCAGCTTTGGCTTTATATGAATGCCTTCGTATTTCCCTTTAGATTTTACTCTCACTGTCTTTGGTATGCACTTGACGTTACCATTAGATGTCCTTTTAGTGCTGCAACTGTATGATTCAGACTTGTGCTCTGCATCCTCTTGATCTTACCTACACATTTAGTTTTACATGTAGATATCGTTTTGAGAAAACAGATTATTATTAGAAATCTTGTATCCTTTGCTTAACCTTAAAATTCTCAAAAAGATATCAGTGTCGCCCCAAGTGAACCTGTTACATGTCTTCTGAAGCATTTCTGCACGTCTTAATTTTCTTGTTTTAAGTATTATGCCATAAATTGTAAGTTAAAATACATTTAACTTGTCTATGAAGACAAGGAACCAAACCAGGCTCCAGAAAAGCTTCTAGAAGACATGGTATGTCAGTGTCATTGGGGGGTGGACACTTAAACACACAGACATAATGACAAACATCATTCTGCTAAAACAAACTGCAGTTTTGAATGTCAATCATCTTCTCTCCACAAGTCTTGCACAGGTTATCTCTCCAGTAGACGACTGCATCTCTTGATCTCTTCTTCGCTGTCTAATCTGTCGTTTCTCTCTCTCTCTCTTTCCCCCTTTTCTTTCCTGTTGTATGTTTCTCTTTCTCCCTTCTCTGTTTTTTTTTTTTTTTGTTTGTTTTTGCTTCTCCAAGGGCATGATGACGCTGCTCCCTGTGCAGTTTTGAAAAGTGTGGATAGTTTTAGCTTTCTGCAGCACCCTGTGCATCAGAGAAGCTTAGAGATCCTACAAAGATGCAAAGAGGAGAAGTACAGTAAGGCTGCCAATACAAAAACCTCAAAAAAGACTGACTTAGGAAACTGTAGGGACACGGCTGACCAACATCATCAAATGCAAAGTTGAGCCAACATGGATCCAAATAATTAGAATATCCTCAACCTCAAAGAGCATAGTTTCACAAAGTTTATTTGCATTTCCTGCTTTGTGATTTGATTTGCAGCTCTTATTTTCCATTGTTAGACTAGATGCTTGTTGGTCTCCGCTCCCTCTGGTTTCCTCCTTATCCCTCTCTCTTACGCACCTGCATGCATATGTTCTTAGTCTTGTCTTGCACGTCCTCCACTAGCATGCTTCAACCGTTCTGTCGCTAACACTGTGCTAGTAAATGCCTCCACAGAGAAATGCATGGTTGTGCTGCTTCATCAACTAACTTTGGTCGGTTGAGAAAACATGGTAACGCTTTCATTTTTGTCTTTAATAGCACATTGCTACACTTTCATGTCCAGTCCTGTGTTTTTTGTTTTTTTTTGGGTATGATTGCTTGTATATCACAGCACACTTGAAAAAAAAAACAAAAACAAATCAACCACCTTTTCATGTCACTAACACCACTCAGCCTGGTGGTGGTGGTGGTGGTGATAGTGATAGAAGGCCTGAGGCGGTGTGTGACATATTTGGGGCACAGACATGTACGTTATTATCTCACTAACTCGCTCACAGGCGGCTTCACACATGGTGCTGGATGTACCCATGGCCTCACACACTTCTGTCAAAGGTCACTTTTCTACTACGGATGTTTGGTTTTGTTACACTCAAATGTGTTTGTGTCTTTTTGTTGTGTGCCACCCCCTACAGCTCCAGATGAGATTCAGAGTCAAAGTGTTGCACAAAGTGATGAAACTGAAAATGGTACACTGTCATATTAGTCGTTGAACTGCTCTACAAGTAGGCTAACACACTGTAGACACCTCTGATTCCTCTTCACTGTGAGGGAATGCTGGTGAATGGATTATATCACTTTACAGCAACAAGTGTAGGAAACACAGCTTTCACACTGTAGCAATGGATTAAACCCATTCTGCTCAGAGTTTTACTTTGATAAATTTTCTCTGGCTTCTGATAGATTAGTGATTAAAGATTGAAAATATATATATATATATATATATATATATATATATATATATATATATATATATATATATATACATAGTATTTTTAGTAACCAATCAAGGTTTTTAACCAAACCACTCTTCAGTATCATCTTCCATAATATAACACTAACAAGAGCAGCTCACTATTAACCTCACTGATCTTTGTTTCAAAATGAAATCATCCACACTAGATTATACACTGATCAGCCACAACATTAAAACCACTGACAGGTGAAATCAGTGATACAAACCAAACATGCATCTTCCAGAACTGAGGAAACTGCCAAGAAATGGTAATGTAAGTAATGCAGCAAAGAGTCTGAACCTCCAAACTAGTGTCTGAATAAACCAGATCCATGGAGGCCACCACAGGGCAACCTCAGTCCCCGTGTCCATTCCCTGATGGGTCAGAGACGTTTTGGTGGTTTTAATGTTGTGGCTGATGAGTGTAATTTCAATAAAAAGGCACATAACACTCACTGCAATAACACCAGAGTGTCACTTAGCGTCAGAAGTGTGTCTCTGCTTGGGAAAGGTTTGAGGGATTTGATTGTTTGTGTGAGTGACTTTGTCTGTTTTGTGCGTGAGTGTGTGTGGTTTTGTGTTCTTTCACACGATGCCAACCTGTGTGTTCGTGATCAGGTGTGTCCAGAAAGAGTCCACGCACGCCGCTGTCAGACCTTCAGGGAAGCAACACCATCAATGAGAAGTCAACACGGTAGGTGTCTCTGCCTGATCAAGTCACAATGAGGGAGTGGTCACAGTTCAAAGCAAACACACAAAACTAAATCACAAACTACGAGCTATTACTGTTAAAAGCTACACAAACTGAGCTTCTCCACCTCTTGTACTCCTGCAAAATATTAAAACATCACATATTCTCATTTTTATCTGCATATATTACTTTTAATTGAACAAAAAAGTTTAAATTAAGTTATAATACAAATACTTGAGTACGCTTGAGAATACGTGGTGCAGGGGTCAGTACCGTCATCTCAGCTGGATTCGGTCCTGGCCCAGGGACTTTCTGTTTGGAGTTTACATGTTCTCTTTACGTCTACATGTGTTTTCTCCAGGTAATCCGTTTTAAAAGACATTCGGGTCAGGTTAATTGATTACTCCAAATTTCCAGTAGGTGTGAATGTGAGCTGTGTGTTTGTTTGGCCATGTGATAGATTGGCGACATGTCCAAGGTGTACCTCACCTACAGTCAGCTGGGATTGGCACCACCAACTTCTGCAACCCTTAACAGGATTAGTGTTATAGGAAATTGATGGATGATGTAAATGGTTGAATGAACTTCTTGTAAACCTTTTGTTTGTTTATTTGTTTTCAGGCCTATATTAGTGAATAATCAGTAAAAGAGGAAATGAACAGAGATGAAGAACAATTCTCAACAAAGGTTCAGTGAGACTCAAACCGAGCGCATTGTAGTTAAACCTTCACTCCCCCCAGGACTCCACAGGCTCCTGTGAACTTACACAGATATTACAAAAAGATCTGGAATGAATCACTGTCAACAAATCCCTTAATACCTTTCTTACAGACAACATATTTTGTCATCATTTCTCAGCATTGACACAGATGCTGCATGCCTTTGAGGGGAAAAAAAGTGTTGACTGTGGTCTGACCTTGAGCGTTACTGCCATGCCACCCCACTGAGACCCTGCTCCACCACCTCCTCTAATTAGCCGCAGACCATGAGATTAGCGGCCCACGACCACGACCGGTAGCGCAGAGCAACTCATACAAGACAGCTTTTGTTACACGGAAGCTCAGTCCGAGGCTGTTAAAATCCCTTCTTAATGTGATTTGCAACCTCTGCCCTCCCTCTCTGTCCCTTAACTCTTACTCACACACACTCATCCTCCACATACTAAGAGAGAGAGAAAGAGAGAGAGAGCACTAAACCGTGCACAGCTGCTTCCTCTGTGATGTAAAGTCAGAGCTATGCATCGGAGAGGAGCGTCCAGAGAGTGATAAATATTCAGTCCCTGCAGGGTGCGTGTCAGCTGGACAGAGTGGTGGACAGTGCAGTGGTTTATGGGACTCTGAGAGAAAAACAGTCACTACAAAAGGCATATTGTACTATCATCATAAACTAAGATCGATGAGCAACAGGGGAGAGATTCTCCTTTATATTACAGATCGTATGCAAACAGAAGATTCACGCTTATTCTTTAGTACGGATTGTGGTTTCAGAAATTATTTTTGGATTTGTCGTTCACAACACACCTTTAATTACTGTTTAGTCAAATAAATATAGAAGACTTTAATTTACACCTACATATTAGAGCTTTGAGTATCCTCTGCTGTGATTTATGGTATTGTTATTAAATACAGACTGTTAGTACAAATCATATGCATCTGCATTGCTTCTCTGGGATAGTGGAGATGTACCCCACGCTGCCATAAGGATTGTGAGGCATGTAATAGATGAGTCACACCTCTGTGTTTTTACACCTGCATCCACATGGATTAAATTTAACACACAGTATCAATTGTTTTACTACTTACTCTTTTACAAGTATTTGGACAAATTGAAATTTTTTGATCCACTGGTGGGGCAAAATGTCACCATCAACGGTAGTTAGATTTGATGGCTATCTGTCCAATAAACACTGACATAATTTAGCACGGACCAACCACAATGGGGGAGTGACCATCTTTGCCTTCCATAGACACTCCAGCTAGCATGGTCAAATACAGTTTTAAATGCAAACAAAGAAATTCAGTGGGCAAAAACTTGATTTATTTATTCATAAAGAAACCATAAATTAAAAAAAAAAAAAAAAACACATGGAAAATCACTTTTACTTCAAACAGATGGTCTTGGTTTTGGTTTTGGTTTAAATTTTTATCTACCACACATGTCCCACCTTGTTTTTCTGAGGAGTGAACCGCATATAAGTGAATTTCATATGTTGAGGGTAGTACTGTCGGTACAGTAGTCTGTCATCATTTTTATATCATTGTAGCTCAGTTCCCATTTCCCTGGTCTTGTCCTAACCTCTGGGCTAAAATGGCTCAGGTTGGTTAATGGTTTTAACCATGACCTGACCACTTGAGTTTTTGTTTGTGTTCTGAGCAGGTGGTTGGGTTTCACCTTGAGGCCTGAGGTTTTAGCCCTTTGAGGATTCGGTAAACGGTGTCTAATTCTGTTTGAATTCCAGTCACTGTTATGGAAAAAAAGAAACAACTACTGCCCCTGCTGGCCACATGCCTTCCTCTTCACAAATGCACGATAAAGATTTTACTGAATTTAAAACTGCGCCGTTTACACACAGGTCCAATATATAAGAGGTGCCAAACGGACGAAGCAACCCTCTCCCGGCTGAACTGTTGTTTGAAGTATTGGATGTTATGTCTAAGACAGACACTGATAAAACCAGATGGTCAAACAGTTGATGCATCTGAGGAAGTTCACAAACTCTTTGTAGTCCCAACAGATCTTTGGTAATCACTATTTCTGTGGAAAAATGTCTGTTAACAGTGTGGAAAAATAAAGTGAAAATGCAGTTCTCAGACATGATTCAAGCCTCAGCGGGTGAATAAATCAAATAGTTGAGGAAAAACCAAACTGTCAGTTATAATTCTATTTATAAACCTTTTACACATCAACAAAAAAGACTCAAGATAGCCTTCCTGTCTTTTTGTAATGTAAAAGTTGCCAGACTAAAGTGAGGAGAATATTTTAACTTTTGTTGGTGTGCGTGTTGTGTTGTGTCCTAAGGGTTCCTTCGGGCCGCGGATGGAACGGACGTGTGGGCCGACACAGCCGCCTATCATCCGGCAGCTCTACCGCAGACGAAGACGGCATCTTTGTTCACTCGGCCAGCAGCAAACTCCTGGAGAGAGCACATGACATCCTCATGTCAGTGACAAGACACAGCCACAGTCACTATAAAGCTCTTAACTCCCCTTTAACACTCAATTAGAGTTTTGTTTTCTAATTAACATTAACTTTGGTTAATGGTTGTGAAATGCCAAACAATTCCACTGTTATTCGATTTTTAAAAAATGATTTTGGTGAGCAGTGTGGCCTAGTGGCCGAGAGACCCGAGTTCAAACTTTTAAGCTCAGTGTCAGCGAACATCTGTGCTGCTGAAGTGTCCTTCAGCGATCGCTGCATACCTACCTGCTGTTCTGTGACTGACCCTGACCTCTGACCTCCCTATGGAGGCAAGCAAGTGGAAAAAGAATTTACCCAGAGGGATGAATAAAGTTCCACTTCACTGACAGGGATATGACCTGCTCAGTAAGAATTTCTGGAATCAGTTTAGCACTTTTTTGACCTTTTAGTGGACAGTTAAAGAAAAATTCACCTCTTACACTCTTACAGTTGATTTAAAGAGCAAATATTGGATTTTCTTTCTTTCTTTTTTTTTGCTTGGCGCTCAAAGCTTTTATGTTTCTTATAAACAGGAGGAACAAGAACTACAAATCTAAGCCAGTTCTGCCAAAGGTACAGTCCGGCATTTATTTAATTTATTTGAGTTTAAAGCCCCATATTCTTCCAACATCAACATCTTTACTTAACTTTGACGTTACACCTGCAGCATTTACTGAATGTCAAGTCGTTGAAGTACCTCAGCAACCTGACGCTCCACGACCGCATCACCAAGTCACTGCTTCATCTTCACAAGAAGAAGAAACCACCCAGTATCAGTGCACAGTTTCAGGTCAGAAAACAAACACACATACACACATTACAGAGCTCAGTGATTTGCCCTTCAGTGCTGTCAGTGTAAAATTAATACGATTATCACAAACTGGATAGGAATCCCCCTCAAGGTGTGTCCTTCACAACTGGTCAAGGGTGGAAACATTGCTTCATTACTCCGCCTGTCAGCAGCCTTTACTGTCCACTCATCCATCTGTGTGTTTGTGTGTGAAATCTATTACACAGTGTAGCCACCCACCCAAAAGTCTTAAATGTCTGACATCATGTCTGAGAATTTAAGAAAAAAAATTAATAAATGTCTTGTAAAACAAGTTTGATTTGGTGAGAAACTGGTAGGTTGTCCTCTCAGTCACTGACACACCCGTCACTTATGTTTACATTGGTAGAGATGAGAAAAATGAGCTTAATCCCATCATTTAAACTCCTGAAAACAAAGTGTGTGATGTAGCTGCCCTTCTTGTTTTACCGCTTGTTTTAGCGAACAGTCATAATGATTTCTATTTCTCTGTCTGAAATGTCTGATAAAAACTCGTGGTCAGCTCAGATGAGCTCTCAACAACCAAAAGTTGTGCCAGTTTCTTCCTGATTTCTTTGAAAGTGAACAGCGTGCTGTACGAGGTAGAGATGAGTGCTGAGGCCCCTCTGGCAGGCAGCCCTGGCCCCAGTGTGTGGATGACTTCACTTCCCACATCCTGTGCTGCGCTGATTGCTTTAATCTCCCATGGAGGGGGGCGGAGACTGAATTCCTCCTGCCACTGAATTATCACACACACATGCTGACACACATGTGCATGTGTTTATACAAACACACATAATAACTGCACATGGAAAAACTACACGCGTTTTTCTTTCCTTTTTTCCACAGAACCACATGCTTACGTAGACATATAAGTGGTATTTATGGTCCCAGGCAGTAACTTTAATCTTACAGCAAAGAGTTTTACTCACAGATGGAGCAGCAGAGCCACCTGACTTTGACTACTGCTGTCCATCAGCTGTGTTTTATTCAGACGTCGTGTCAGATTTGACATCTTGTTTTTGCATCTCCCTCCGCAGGCCTCCCTCAATAAGCTAATGGAGACTCTGGGTCAGGCTGAGCCTTATTTTGTCAAGTGCATCCGTTCCAATGCTGAGAAGGTACAGTGTGCCCGCCCCAGACTACAGCCACTTCCACTGTTTGGGTTTCAAAGCATTTTTCATTTCCTTTGAAGTTTGAGCTTTTTTTAAGCTGTGTATGATTTCCCCCTGTTTTCTCTGTGTAACCTCTGCTGCTGCTGTCACTCTTCCTTTTCTGTCATTTTCTCCTCCTCTCTTCCTCCGTTATCTTTCATCTTTCTTAGCTGCCCCTACGGTTTAACGATAACCTGGTGCTGAGGCAGCTGCGTTACACAGGTATGCTGGAGACTGTGCGCATCCGGCAGTCAGGATACAACATCAAGTACAGCTTCAAGGTAAAATACACACATTTACACACTGTAGATGCTCTTTAAACATCTTGGTACAGATGGTCTTGAATATTTTAATATCATTTTGTATTAAACACAGTAAGTGACAACCATAATATCTGTTTGTCCTATCTTCAACTTCATAACTTGATTGTTCATGTGGACTCAAGGATGAACTGATTACATTTTGATGGTCAAAGATCAAAGGTCACTGTTACCACACAAGTTTCTGACCATCACTGGTGAATTGAAGCACTCATTACCAGCAACTAGACTAATTTGTGGAGGTTTACAAAGTCAAGGTGATAATTCAGAATGACTTTACACCTGTCCAGGATCTATTATGCCTTAACCCCAGTATGAGCTGGGATTGTTTCCTACCTCCTCCCATTACCCTCAAAAGAATAAGCAGCATAGCTGATGGATAGATGCAGCTTATTTCACAAGAATTCAAGCAGTTGCCATTTAGTCACCATTTGCGCAATCTAACCGATTAGATTTACTCAAGCAGTCTGCTAAAGAACAAATCACATGTCCTGCACTAGAGTTCTTCTGGTAACTTCAGAAAAGGGATACTGTATCTTTTACTCGTATACATTTAGGTGAAAGCTGCAGTTGTAAATGCTTTTCTTTGCTTCCTCTTGAACTGTTACAACATCAGAGTGCTGCTACTTTTGTAATTACGATTTATAATTAACGCTTCAAGTATTTACTTTGTGCCCATTACTGGTGAGAGTCGGTACACAGTGAATCGTTTGAAATGATTAAAATATCTTTAAAAATATCAGGATTTTAGCTCTAAACCTACCAGAGTATTTCAAGTCTCTCCAGGTTTGTTGGATCCTGCCTGCTAAACGGCCACATTTTAAACTTCACAGTCCCAGTTTACAACTCAACTGTTTCTTAGGATATTGCTGTCTCCAAACTCAGCCGGAGAAGACACTCCTCTAGAGCCACAGAAGATGTTATAAATCAGTTTTCACAGGCTGAGCAGTGCCAACCACAGCTAGTGAACTGACCTTTATGTGCATGTTTGGTGGAGTTTCCCTTTAAATAGTGTTTGTTTCCTGATTGTTATAACAGACTTGCTTCAGCCACTGTTTTTTGCCAGGTATGATGATTTCCAAGAAGCAAACACTCAATAAGCCAAATGGTGAAAGTGAGTTCAGCAGCAGATCACGTTAACATGTTCCCAGTGTGAAGGCGTGTGAAGGCCAGAGAGATGCACCGATCAGTGTCAAAACTTAAAGGACCCTCAGGTTTCAGTGCGTTCAGGTGCCAGGGAAGTGAATTCTTGTCCTTGAGCAACATCTTGCTAATTTTGTTGCTGAGCCAAGATTCATTATGTGTCAAACGGACGCCATTTTAACCACCTTGGCTCTGTTAAGAATAAGAATGATGTCAACCCTGTGAGAAATAAAGTATGACTAACAAAGCAAATCATGTTTTATTCTGATTGGAAAGGGAGTGTATGAACATAAAACTTGGGCTCCCTCCCACTCCAGTTTTTTTTTTCTTATACTAGTTTCCATCTTGCGGTCTTTCATGTTAATTTGTGCCAGTCTCCTGATGTCAGGCTTTTAGGAAAAGATTAAGTCACTATGTTAGTTTACTGTGGAGTCACTCCACTGAATCACAGCTTAATTTTCCCACGATAACACAGTGGTATTTGCAGTAGCTGTGTGGACAGTTTAGGTTTTATTTGCTGCTGTTCTGAGATCTTGCGAAGACGAATGCCCCCCCCCGACACAATCAAGGGAAACAGAATTCCATTTATATGGTTTAAAGCATCGAAAATGAATCATTTCTTTGTCAGTTTAAAAGCAATGACTTGATCCAGAAACTATGTCCCAGTTACTGAGGAAACTCCACAGACCTCGCAGTGGATAGTTTCACTGTATTTATGCCTCCACACCAGTGACAGTTGTAGCTGGAGACATTATGTTTTTGAGTTTTCCATCTGTCTGTACATCTATCCCAATATCTCACGAACACTTGGAGGGAGTCCTTTCAAAATGACACAAACATTCACTTACGCTCCGGATGCACTGACGAGACAAAGGCTGAATGTCGAGGTCACGGTGGTCTCACATTTTTGTGAAGGAATTTAATGACATCTGACACAAAGATTCACTTGAATTCAAGCATGAAGTGATTTTAATGTCAAAGGTCAATGTGACCTCACAAAATATGTTTTGGGCCTTTTGAAAGTGACGTTTCAAGACTACTGAGACCAGCGTCTTCAGTTTTTTGCAAAGAACTACCACATATATATATATATATATATATATATATATAATTGTACGTGTTTTTGTTAGTTATATAGTTAATTGTTAATTTCTGTGGACCGGCCCTTTATCTTACAATCTGCAGGTTCAAAGTTTATCAAACTGTAACAGTCTTCATGAGCTCACTCAAATAATGTCATGCATCAGACATTGTCATTTACCAGAAATTCCTACAAACATATTTAGTGCTGCGGTCAGGACTAATGAGAAATATCTTGGGCACAGTATCACTTTGGAGGACTCGGCCGTTTCCCAACTCTACAAAACAGAGCCTCTCCATTGTCCTCAGGTCTCTGAAACACTCCCCATGCTTGTAATTGTATAAACACAGCATCTGTTTCCCTATCCACCCCCTACAGTCCAGGGTGCAGAGCGTATTGGGTTCAGACAATGGGCCTCAGTTTGAAGAGTGGGAGTTGAGCATATTTATGCCGTGATGTTTGAACCCCTGCAAATATGGACAGCATGGACTTTTACCTGAAACCACATGTGTCTTGACAGTTTTTTTTAATTTCTGCTCAAGAGAAGCTGCAGGAAGCTGCTTGAGTTTCTGGTTTAAATTCAGAGCCTACAACCAGTGCGTACTGTCAGTAAATCCTGTACTGGAATCAGTGTTAGGAAAAACTGATAGCTCTGGCAGATTCACTGTCATTAGACATTTGTTAGACACATTAATGTACAGAAATCACACACAAATCAAATTAACAACTTTCTTCTTTTCACAGGATTTTGTCCGTCTCTTCCGCCTGTTGCTCCCAGAGGGCACCAGTGCTACCAAAGAGGGCATCCAGAAATGTTTAGGGCAGCTGGACCTAGAACCAGATGGTTACCAAGTTGGGAAGACAATGGTATTTATCCTCTCATTTTCAACTCTGCTGTAAAACATGGCGTGACATCTGTTTTTAATACTGCACAGTTTTCTCTACTGTACAAAGAAATGTCAATAATTTGTTCATCATTACCAATGAATGTTACGCAACCAATCTTTGTTCCACTCTCATAAAGCATGCTCTGATTTTATCTGTCCCACAGCTGCCATCAGACCCAAAACTAGCACACAGACTGACAATCGATCAGAAACTGATGTAAAAAAAAAAATACAATGTTATCTATTGGAGTAACCATGTAAAAAAAAAAAAGGGTCCAAGATTAATAAAAGCTACAGTAAAGTTTAGGAACAAGAAATAATAAGACAGATCATATGGAAACATGGATTTCCAGTCAGTTCAGTGGGAGTTTAAGAGGAATATCAGGGTTCAATACGCTAAATAGTATCAGGATTAATAATCCAGATGTGAAATAAAAAAGCAGGATAAAACAGTGGTTGGGTTATTTTCCTGTGTCATATTGTTGTGTTGTGACTCTGATGAAAAGAAATTGTTGTGGCTTATTATACTGTACTGGATCTTATTATTTCTGTTGTATTATTGTTGCATGTTAAGAGTCTGGAAATTGTCATTCCAAGACTTAAAGTGAAAATAAATTGGCGGTTTAAATTGCTAAAACTTGGTCAGTTTATTAAACTGTAAAATTACACAGACTATAAATAGAGTCAGGATAAGATAGTGTTTGGGATAACCTCATATTACCTGAAAGCATCCTCTCAATAAAAGGATGTAATGAAGACAGTGCCCCATATTCAGTGATGGCATGAATGAGGCATGATGGCAGGGTCCGTGATCTTACCATACTGTCTATATAATTAGAGTATCATACCTCACATTCTTCTGACCATGTATCCAGTCTGGGATTTTTGAGGTTTGTGTGTGTGTGCGTGTGTGTGAGCAACTGAACAGGAATTTGTGTGTATATCCCTCAGTAAGCAGCAGGACAGCCTCTGTCTTCATTAAAAGTGTGTGTTGGCTAGTGCTGACTCCATCGTCTTCCCTCCCTTCAGGTGTTTCTGCAGGAGGCAGAGCGTCAGCGGCTGCAGGCCTTACTCCACAGGGAAGTTCTCAGACTCATCGTCATGCTGCAGCGGCGATTCAGAGCCCAACTGGAGAGGAAGCAGTTTGTCAGGATGAGGGAAGCAGCGGTCACCATCCAGGTAGAGTACACTGCTTTTCTATCTGTGTTTCTTCTCCTGTCGTTTCTGTCTGTGAGATTTAAATCACTTTGGATGTTTTTTGTGTCCTGCTGACAGTCATTTTACACTTCAAGCTTAATTTATTATTGTTGCTTATTATTTAAATTATGAAATCTCAAATCAAATTTGAGTAAAAACAACAAATAAAAATAGCAGTAAATTTTTTGTATGTGTAGGTTAAAGAGAATCCAAAGTTTTTTGTTAGTCAAAGAATCTATATGATCTTGCTTTACTCATTATATCGCGCTTCACCGTCTTCACCTTCAGTTGAAATCAACTTGTCGCCCATCGATATGTTCATCGATATGTTGAATTTTTTTTCATTCCCTTAAAAGGAAATTGAGATTGTCTTGAGAGAAAATTAAAAAAGTGTCCTTAATAATATATGATTATCATGATTTCCTCAGAAATGGTGGCGTATATATCGACCCATGGACGAAGAAGAAGAGGAAGAAGATGATTATGACCCCAGTGTTCAGGAGGAGGCAGCTTTGTGTTTGCAGACACACTGGAGAGGTTACAGGGAGCGGCGGAGGTTCAGGCTGTGGAGAGAGGCAGCTTTGGTGCTACAAAGGGCATGGAGGTTATGGCTCTACCGGCGCTTCTCAGCAGCTCTGGTCATTCAGACAGCCTGGCGCTGTCATCGAGCCAGAGAAGCCTACTTGCGTCTGTGTGGCACTGTGGTACGACTACAGGCAGTTAGCAGAGGTTACCTTGGCAGGATGAGGTAAGCCATACTGTAAGACACTTAATGCTTCACCAACAGGGCTAGTTTTTCTTCTGTTGCTAGAAAACTTTAGTATTAGTTTAACAAAAGCAAACATTGTAGCATTTTTATAACGTCTCCATACTCTGAAAATAGCTTCTAAGAGTAAGCGACTGCAAGATTTTCATTAAGCTGGTGGAAAAACCAGATTAATCTTTGCTCACAGCTTCTGCAGCGTATTTGGTCATTGTTCAGTGCAGTAACAGGCAAGACTCGGTAAGAGCAAGCCATTACGCAAGCAGTCCAACCCAAAGCAGCTCTGTAATCAGCTGAGCTGCTCAGAACAAGAATTTTTATATCAGACTCTAACTTTGGTTACTTGAGGCAGACGTTATTTGTTGTAAATTAGTGCAGCTGTTTTAAATGCATCTCGATAACTTGGATAGGAAATTTTAATCGTACCCTTTTCATCGACAGTTTCAAAGAACTGAGAGAACAGAGACTGAAGGAGGAGAAGGAACAGCAGGAGAAGCTGCTACAGCTGCAACTACAGAACGGCCAGGTGAGTCTCTCACCAGAAGAAGAGGAGGAGGAGCAGCCTGAGAGAATCATGGGATTGGACCTGAGCACGTGGGAGGATCGTTCCTATGAGCAACGAGAAAGGAGCCTCCAAATCCTCAGCAGCCACGAGGGCGCAGTTGGGGAGGACGGAGATGGAAAAGAAAATACTAAGACAAAAGAGAGCTCCTCTCTTTTAGCTCCACTAACTGAAGCACCAGCCTTAGCCCCAATACCCGCTGTGGTGGTGCGAGAAAGGGCCAGGACCCTAGACGAGCCCAGCCAGAAAACCACGCGGGCTAAGAGAGAGAGCCGACGGATGAGAGAGCTGGAGCAGGCCAAGTTCAGCCTGGAGCTGCTCAAGGTCCGTACGACCGGCGGCGGAGCCTCATCCCCGTCTGAGGAACGGCGTTGGTCTATGGAGCTGGTGCCCCCTGCCACCCCACCTCTCCGTTCACCACAGGGCACGCCTGACAGCCAGAGCTCCAAAGGCAGCTTTGAGCTTCTCAATATGGATGAGGAGGCACCCAGAGCTACAGAGGAAGTGACAGACAGTGAGGACCCCTGCTCTCCTCCTCCTCCTTTAGTATCCGAGCCTCATGTGGAGGTTGTTTCAACAAGCCCTAAGCCAGATGAACCATGCAGGACGGCCACTCCTGATGCTATCGTCCAACCAGACAGTAAGGACCAGACCAAAATGGATCCAGCAGCCTCCCCTGCCCCCACACATCCGCCCAGAATCGACAGCTACCTCCCAACCTTTTACGTCCCTGCTGATGAGAGTAGTACACTTGTCTCCCATCGTCCTGCTGAAGAGCCTCAACTGAACACAGCTGCAGCCACATCCGCCTCTACAACCACTGCCACCATTACCAAACGACGAGAGTCGTCACGTAGACCAGTGGTGGTGGTCATCAGTATGCAGAAAGAGACGCCTCTAAGCAAAGACCTAAGTAATGTCGTCCATCCTCCCGTCGAGGTTCGAGATTCTGCAGCCCAGACGGGGGAGGTGATGGCATCACCACAAAAACCAGGCCCAGGTCCCATCCCTGTTTATACCTCCGCCCCGCAGGCTGACCCGGCTGTCATTGAAAAGCTGGTGCGACTGAACGAGGAAAAAGAGGTGCGACAGCGTAATCAGCAGCAGCAGAATGAGAAGGAGATGATGGAGCAGATAAGGCAGCAGAAAGAGGCGCTGGAGCGGCAGCGACTTGTCTTTGCTCAGTACGAGCGAGACATGTTCGAGAAGCAAAGAGGAGAAGCTCTGCACAAGATACAGCATAGTCGACAGGGTGGTCAAGATGTAGGTGGAACCGCGACCTCCAGCAGACCCATTAGGCCCAGCTCCTTGATGATAGAGAGACCGTCAGGATTGGCTCCTCACGGCAGAACGCAGTCAGAATCAGCTCCGTTGGTGCAACACCCTGCTGGGGGTCGTGAAGTCGTGAAAAGCACAGCCCCTCATCCCCACCTGCCTCCTCCTCCTGCTTCTGCTCCCAGAGAGAGACGCAAGGAGGGTAGGCCTGCTGCTGCTGACGGCTGGGCACCCAAACTCACACTGGAGTCCAAAGATGGAGGAGGAACCAGAATGAGAACAGCTGCCAAGAAGCTGCCAAGTCATCAAGGCACCACAGTTAATATGACAGACAAGTCGGGCAAAATCTTCTTCTCACCAAAGGACAAAGTGACATTTACAAAGTGAGTAGTGACTTCACAATAAACTAATAAGAAATAAACATGAAACATTCTCCACACAGTGGTTTCAATTGCATATTTAATGAAATGTTTAATTTTTTTTTTTTTGTGTGTTTGTGTTATTAGGTTTGATGGTGATGCCGTTGCTGAGGAAACACCAGTGGCTCCTCCCAAAGAACCTGCTCCAGTCTCTAAGCCCTCGAAAGGAACAAAAGGACGTGATGTAAGCACTGTCGAATTTTTACTTAACAGAAAATAGACTTATAGCATGTGTTTGCAGCTTTGCAGGAGTGCCTGTTTGTGTTGTGAATGAATTATTAAATCTTGGCAGGATAACTCCCAGTCTTACATTGACTAAACAACACAGCTGACTGACGTGAAAGAGCAGAGTAAACAGACACAGCTCTTCCGCTTAAGACACTTTTTTTTTTTTTTTAAATATGCTGTTATCACTTTTGGTAAACTCCAGGTCGGCAGGGCAGGCCAAAAAAAGAAAGCCAGAATGGCACGGACCCGCTCCGACTTCCTCACCCGTGCCCCTGTGGTCTCACAAGGGGGCGATTCAGACGAGGATGACTATGATGGCGACAGCCCCCTCAGCCCCCACAGCCCCCGTCATTACACCCTACCCCTCTCCAAACAGAGCTCTACGGAGGTGGGCTTAGGCGAGTCCTGCTTCAGTGACTCAGACATGGTAACGGGCGCCATTCAAGTGGTCCTACAGTGGCCCTCTCTGCATTCTCACAGCGTGTCTTCTCTCTGACATTTCTAACTTCCCCTTTAAGGCGACACAACAGCTCTTCACCTCAGCTCTGACTCAAACTGAAGTCTTCTCTTTCTAAAAATCAACAATAACTTTTCACAAGAGTGGAAGACATTTCAAAGCCAAGTAGACGAAAATATTTTTGTTAATATTTGAAGACATTTACTCATAAATCTCACACTTACTCTCATTTAAACATGATTATCAGCAGTGGATGTTAAACTTTATACATCATTAAGAATGCAGGACAGTATTTGAAATGTCTTTCCTTCTACTGCATTAAGCTTTACTTTCTTCCTCTTACAGCTTTTAACAGTGTTGTTTCTCTCTTATTCCTCCTGGTTAATTAACAGTTTCTTTCCTCTTTTAAGAGATGGAAAATCCTTGAAAAAAGATGTCACTTACTCTTGACTTTCTTTCATCACTTAAGCTCCTCTCTTTTCTTTTTTCCTGGAAAATGATTTTCTCCATATGTCTTAACCTTAATTGAAAAATAGAATTTATACTTTCACTGATCAGTAGTTCAAGTTAAAGAAGTAGTAAAAGAAAAAGTTGTAGCTGAATCAGCTCCAGCGTTGTGATGCTGCCCTCTGCTGGCTTGATCCTGTAATTGTCACAGTGTGAGTCCCGCCAGATAATAGCAACTTCTCTTTGGATTTGTTTTTACATGTTTTTTTTTTCTTTATCTTGATGCTGTTTCAGCCCACAAGCCCCGAGGATCAAAAGAAGATGCACAAAGCCATGTCATCTGGAGATTTGGGGAAAGTGGAGTCGATACGTAAAAACTCCCAAGATGGAAGGTTTGTTCCCCAATTTAGCATCCAGAATTTTATCTAAACCTTTTTTTGCCCTGTCTTGGAGCAACTGTTATGGACACTATATGTTCAAGCTGCTTACATTTGCACCAGTAATGACACAATTTTTGACTCCTTTTTGTTTCCATTTCAACAGGGTTCGTAAGATGCGTTTCTGGGGTAAGTCCAAGAATGGAGATAAGAAATCATCCAGAGACAAGCTGATCTGTGGAGCTGATTCCTTGGATGGAGACTATGCAGACACTGGGCCGTTACTGGCAGATGGTTCGCTATTCAAAAGAAAACACGTCCCATCTAGGGATTTTCATATAATCAAAAAATTACTCCATAAGAGATGTTGCAAGCTGTAATGTTGTTGTTTTTTTTCCCTGCAGGTCAAGAAAACATGTCACCCCCTTGCAGTCCTGATTTAACTCTAGATAGAGGGTTCAGAGACTTGAAAGAGAACAAGGAACCATCTCCCAAGGTGAAGCGAAGGCGCAGTGTTAAAATCAGCAGTGTGACTCTGGAACCTGCACAGTGGCAGAACGACGCACTGCAGATCCTCACCTGCACCAACGACTACAGGAGCATGAACGACTTCCTGATGAAGAAGGTGCAGTCAGACAAACTTCCTCTCATTCTCCTACAGAGAAAGATGATTATAACTCTCTTGCATACCAGCAATTAACTTCCCCCTAGAAGGAGTAACTGCACTGTTGAACTGATCTTGGTCAAGCTACAGGTTGTGCATGTTCATACTAAAATGATTGTGGTGTCTTGTTTTAGATCAATGACTTGGACACAGAGGACAGCAAGAAGGACACCATGGTGGACGTTGTGTTTAAAAAGGCTTTGAAAGAATTTCGTCTCAACATCTTCAACTCTTACTCCACTGCTCTGGCGGTAAGTCCCATCAATAATGTTTACACTGCCATTGGAAAAACTGAAAAGTACAGCCACCACCTGTAAACGTCACTAGATCAGATTGAAAATATTAAATGTTCAGATCTTTTATAATGGAAAATTATTTCATGAGAGCTCATATAAATACTGTGCACTTCCTGCCCAGATGGATGATGGAAAGAGTATCCGCTACAAAGACCTCTATGCTCTGTTTGAGCACATCTTGGAAAAGACCATGCGGCAGGAACAGAGAGACTGGAGCGAATCCCCTGTCAAAGTGTGGGTCAACACCTTTAAAGTTTTTCTGGATGAGTTTATGACCGAGTATAAACCTCTGGACAGCACACTCAGCAAGGTAAAGATACAGGTTTAGACTGATGTTTACACTGTCAAAGGAGATTTTATTTGAATGAATTAAGCATTGGGAGATTGGGAGCTCTCGTTGAACACTTTTCCTTTTCCCGTTTTTTAATACAGCAGGTACCTAAACCTGAGCGCAAAAAACGAAGGAAAAAGGACGCTGACATCGTAAGTCTGTGTTTATTCTCATCACTACACAATTCTTATCATAGCAGAAGGACAACCGGTCATCCACCTCCGCTTTCCATTTTGGAAAAATAAAATATAAATTCTCCCTGTGGCCGGACTAGAACGAGCCAAAAAAAAGGGAAAATGTGGAAATAAAAGACCTATGCAATAAAAGATACTATGCAAAAAAGATACTATGCAACTTGAACTTGAAACAAACCCATGTGCTGCTGTTCTGTTGCAGGTGGAGGAACATAATGGTCACATCTTCAAGTCCACTCAGTACAGCATTCCTACATACTGTGAATACTGCTCATCACTCATCTGGATGATGGACCGGGCCTGCGTGTGTAAATGTGAGTGTAAATACAACAAAGCAGATCTTTGGAATCTCTCAATCTTTCTTCACATATATATTTTTTGAAGGCTGTGGATGCTGTGGTTGGAGGATTTATTATAAATATGTATGTATGACATATGGCCTCAGCTTATTGTACAAATCTTTATTCCTCCGCTCCTTCAGGATTAATCAGTTTTATCATCTGTCTTTTAGAACAATTTACAATTCTGTCAGTATGTTACCAACACCAGAATATTATACAAGTGATTAAATCAATTTAGTCTCAGTGTCTTGTAGGATAAATAGCTTTTCATTTCAAATCTTTCCCACTGTGTTCGTCAGACACACACACTCACTCACACACACTCTCAGACAGATATGTGTGTGTGTGTGTGTGTGTGTGTGAGCTGTGCTCAATCGTGCCTCAGACAGCGAGCCCCGCCCTCTCTTCAGCCATAATCAGATTGTTTTCAACTGGACTCATGGGGTCTGCGGCACTGTGGCTCCAGAGAGTTTATCCACACAGTTTGTCCTTTATTCGCACAGGATGTTTTCTTCATGCCAGCCAACGCTGCTTTGGTCTTTCAAGCCATAACAGTTTTTTTTTTTTTTTTTCCATCTTTTCTTTTGTCCCAACTTTTGCTGAATTATGAGGAGGCACTGCCTTTCTGTTGACAATGGAAATGACCTGTTTGATTTCTCTGGCTGTGTTTATCCAGTGTGCCGGTACGCCTGCCACAGAAAGTGCTGCCAGAAAACCACCTCCAAATGCAGTAAGAAGGTGAGTCGGCCATATTGTGCATCAACACGATAATGTCCCATGACATTAATTGTAGTTTATGTGCGGTGGTTGGTGTTACTTCCGACACTTAACATGCTGGAATTGACAGTTTATAAAAGACAACCCTTAACAGGTTGTTTACATTGTTAAATGTTTAATATTTCTTAAATTATCTTTGCATATATGTATTGTGTGTATATACTCAACAGACCTGTGTGTTTGTTAAAGTATTCTGTGTGTTTGTGTGTGTGAACAGTTTGATCCAGAGCTTTCCTCCAGACAGTTCGGAGTGGAAGTTTCTCGTCTGACTAACGATGAGAGGACGGTGCCCCTGGTAGTGGAGAAGCTCATCAACTACATAGAGATGCACGGCCTTTACACTGAGGGAATATACAGGAAATCTGGATCTACCAACAAAATTAAGGAACTAAAGCAGGGACTCGACACAGGTAACTGCTGCGGTAGATTGTGGCTAATGGGTTAATTAGATGAGATAGCTTTTAAAGCTGAGAAACACAAGCTGGAAAAGGATTAAATGTGATCTGGTTTGTGTTCTTCATATTCTTCCTCGTGGCGTCACAGATGTGGACAACATGAATCTGGACGACTACAACATCCATGTCATTGCTAGTGTTTTCAAGCAGTGGCTCAGAGACCTGCCTAATCCTCTGATGACATTCGAGCTGTATGAGGAGTTCATACGTGCCATGGGTGAGTGGTCAACATTCAATATCCAACTCATTATATTTTTTATGTAAGATACGATACAAATTTATTCACATATCACAAATAGCAGTAGATGTATTTGTTTGCTGCAACAGCAAACGATGATTTATCGTGTTGGGAATGCCTCTCCAGGTTTGCAGGATAAAAAGGAAATGATCAGAGGGGTGTATTCAGTTATTGACCAGCTAAGCAGAACTCACCTCAACACTCTGGAACGCCTCATATTTCATCTTGTCAGGTAATAGAAATATCTTTTCTCAGTCATAGAGTAGAATTAATACACACACAACTGCTTTGTTTCCCTCTTGATAGACTCTTCTGATACTGAATTTGTGCTTTTTTGTAGGATTGCCTTGCAAGAGGAGACAAACCGTATGTCAGCTAATGCCTTGGCGATAGTTTTTGCTCCTTGCATCCTGCGCTGTCCCGACACGATCGATCCGCTGCAGAGCGTCCAGGACATCAGCAAGACGACGGCGTAAGAATAAACTTTAAAAATTCTGTGACTTTGCCTGAGAAAGTGCTTCACAAATGGGGCACACAGACATTTTAAGTAGGGGCAGGAATGACCAGGAGGAGACATTGCAGTGGACCTAAAATTAAATTAATCAGTTTCATGTGGGAACAATAAACAAAAGTCTTTTATCGAGGCCATCAAGATCCAATTTAGTAAGATTTTTTTTCAGGCAGCAACGGTTCAATTTGGATGTATTTTTCAGCAACAGGTTTGGTAAAACTAGTAAAATTTGGGCACAGATTTGTTAGCTTGAAAAAATGAGAACAATTAGCCCACGAGAAATGCTACGCGAATACTGTGATATATTGTGTTGTTGCCAAGTGTTTCCTGTCTTTCTGAAATGCTCTCCTCTTTTGTTATCCCACTATAGGTGTGTAGAGCTTATCATTTGTGAGCAAATGAATAAGTATAAAGTGCGACTAAAGGACATCAATACTCTGGAGTTTGCTGAAAATAAGGCTAAGTGCAGACTGACCCTCATTCGACGGTCAATGGTAAGAACGACTGATAAAGTTCATCCTGTTGACTTTAAATCAACCAACTCCTTTGACTCCTTCACCTCTTTACCTTCCCTGATTTCCTCCTGTTTCTCTTCCTTAACCTGCCTTTTCTTTTACCCAGAGACCTGTACTAATAGCTGTTAGGTTTATGAGCATAGCACGCACTATGGTATGTATATATACGCCATGGTTTATAACCGCGAAAACATCATCCATTGGTGTTTGTTATTGTGCCACTGATCATTGTGAAGTTTTGTAACCTCAAATATTCACACCTTTTTTCATCTCTAGAGCATGACTCATCTTTACTGTGTGTGAGGCTGTGATTCTGTAACTGTCTCTTGCAAATGAAAGAAAACATATTGCTTTGTCATGTAAATGCTTCTCATTAGATTCATATTCTGCTCTGTGGAGACTGGAGCAAACATATTCTGGAAAGTTTCAAAACTTTTCAGCAAGCGCAGCCTGTTCACGTGTGTCTCCCTCTCATAAGGCATCTAGAAATGGACAGTGTAACATGTGTCTCTAGATAGATGGTGGACAGAAATAATACCCCAGGAAATAAAATGACTGGTATTGATACTGATAGCTTCACTTGGCTAGAGGAGGCTAAAAAGACAAGTGTTAAAACTCCTATTGACCTTGTTTCTCCTCTTTTGTAATTAAGCAGCCAAATGCCGCTAAAAAGGTAAAGTTTGAACATCATTGTGCTGTGGCTATCTTTGAGATTCATCAGTAGTTTTAGTGCTAGCTGGTCATGTGGTGCAGCCACTGCATGTGTGTGAGTGAGCGGTGTCCTGCTAAAAGTGGTGAAATGTGCTGCATATGACTGTAAAACTTTTGCAGTATTCATAGTAGTGATAAAGAAATCTGCTCATGATATGTTTTTCAGGGAAAGGGCCACCTACAGCGGCTAAGCTACCACACGCCTTCGCCTCCGGTTAGTCCTCGGCTGCCGCCTGTGGTTGACACTGTGGTGGAAGAAAGTGGCGAGAGGAGGGAGGAGACACATTCACAGAAATCTCAGAGCATCAGCAGGCGGCCATGCAGCAGGAAGAGAGAGTGTTGACAGAGCAAATTGAAAGTCTTCAGAAAGAAAAGTAAACTTCGCACCTACATTTACAAATTATTTTAAAATACAATGGCTTACTGTAGCATACATACATTTTTCATGTATTTTACTGTCAGGTGTGTGTCACGTGTATATTCAGGTATTCTGGATAATGTTTTCTTCCGCAGAGAGGAGCTGACGTTTGAGATGCTGACTCTGGAGCCCCGAGCATCAGACGATGAGACGCTGGAGTCAGAGGCTTCTATCGGTACAGCTGACAGCTCTGAAAACCTCAATGTTGACTCAGAGGGAACCATTTCTGACTTCTCTGGTAAAGAAAATCATAAATCACCTTTCAGTTTGCAATTTTTTTAAATGTGTAATTAGGGTGAAAAGAAAAAGAAGCTACTTGTTTTTTTTTGCAGAAAGAGGTCCGGCATTGACTTCCCCCTGGCCTCGGAGATCTGATGGGCGAAGCCCCCGACGCCGCACCCTCCACCGGCAGCCCGACTCTCTGGACTCTGTTGACTCTTGCTCTAGTGTTTCCTCCTACTCTTCCTCATCACACTTTCACCCGTCATCCTCTTCCTCCTCTGCCACCACTCGGCGTTTCCGTTTCCACTCCAAGTCTCCCTCCCTAGGCTCAGGTCCGGCTCAGCCCCAGGCCCAAGCTCTGAACGCTTCTCAAGCCTCTAGATTTGACAGCATAGACAGTGGCCCCACTGGAGATCAGGAAAGCGCATATGATGAAAGGCCCCAGTTTACCAGCCGAGGCACTTTCAATCCAGAGAAGGGCAAACAGAAACTTAAAGGAGCCAAGCATTCAACCCTGGGGCACTCCAGAGATGCTGGTGGTCATGGCAGGGACCCTCCAGACATACCACAGCAGCTGGTATTGTATGGCAGCAATGAATTCATGGTATGAAGGACACTGAGACACCAAAGCACTCCCTTTTCAACTCCCTGGCAGACATGTATGTTCTCAGTGGGAGGTAACGCAGTGGCGACTGACCTCCACTTCTCGAAGCACTCCTGCTTAGCCTTTCTTTGTTGAAGTCTGCAAAAAAAAAAAGTCTCCCTAAGTGTTGTGTATAGTGTTTCCACCTCCCAGAGGGGTGAGATGTTTGGCAGAGGGACGGGAATCAATAGAAGGGCTCCTCTCCTGTAGACTAAACTGCCATCCATGCTCTCACAGTGCCTTGGCAGCACTTTACTCAGCGCAAAGGGGAGACACACTGAGCAGGAGGGCAGAGAAAAGGGAATGTTGGACAATGCGGAAGGCATCAGGGAATGTTACAGAGCTGGAAAAGCTGAAGCGGTGCACTACAGCAACACAAGAAGACAAGTCCGACATCATCAGGCGTCACAGACGTTACAGTGAAATTAAAGCTCTCCATTATTAGCTGCTTAATGAGTTTACAGGTCATAACAATGAGTGTAAGCAGTGGATGCTCTGTTATTACAAATTCATTTTTCCCTTATTTAATAAATTTTAATGTCAGAAATTCTTTATAGCTTATAATATACAGGTATAAATACTGTACAAAGCCGGAACACCAGCTTCTGCTGGGTAGTTGAAGTCAAATATTTATCTTTTTTTTTTTGAGTATCTTGGACAGAGAAGTACGGATTTGGGCAGTTGATGATTCGTGTGTGTGTTTATGAGTGCGTGCGTGTGCATGTGCCAAGCGCTCATGCGTGACTGTATGTATGTGTGAGAAAGTGAAAAAAAAAACCACTTCATGTGTTTTTAAGTTTTGTGCTGCTTTTTTGTTTCCCCTTTACAAGGGAAATACCGCCATCAAAGGGACCAAGTCAGCTGGTGTATATTCCAGCCAAGGAGATCCCAGCTCTGTAAAGAATGTTGGATGTGTATAAAATTCATGCATTCACTGCTTAACAGCCATACAACAATTGTAATGTACAGTACAGTTCATATGTACAGCATAGTGGACAAATGCCATTCTATTCTTGAAATCTTATTGTTACCCTTTCCCCTTCTCCTGTACCCATCCTCACCTCCTGTTTGCTCAATAGCAACCAAGCAAGAACATAAAATCACAAAGTCTTCTGTCTTTATTAAGTATGTTTGTATTTTGTTTGCCATTGTGACTTATCACAGCAGAAAAAGAACAGGCGTTACTAATAACACAGATGATGGCTCCATCATATTTAAAGGTCCCAGTGACTTGTGTGACTGCAAGGCAGCGCACACAACACAGAGATAAGTTAAATGTAAGTTAAAGTAAGAAGCACCACGTTTTTCACAGAGTTTAGGACATTTAGGAGAGCTGCACATCAAAAAGAAATAACTTAAACTGGACAGGCCTGTCATGATGTACTATCAAGTATGAAGCTAATGCAGCTATGTCTTACAATTCTGTCAGCACTTTAAGGCGACTTAAAAAGACCAAAGTAAAAGTTTTTAAAAGAATAGTAGAGTAATGCAATCACCTTAATTTACTCAAGTGGTGTATTCTAATACAACTCTGAGGGTGCTTTTGCTTTTCTTATCCCACCACCTTTGAGGGAATTATTGTACTTTTTATTTATGTTTCTATAGTAACTTCAACATAAGAAAATATGAAAAGATGAAAAGAAAAAAGATGAGAAAATATAACAAATAGTTATCAAATAAAATTGCTACTGTCGTAGCATTGTCAATATTATTATTATCAAAGAATCACGCCATATTAAAGCTGAAATGATAAGTCAATCAGCTGATCATTCCAGCTTCAAATGTAAAATGTATGGTTTTCTTTATTGATTAATTCTAATTACTTTGGTTATTTATGGCTGATTGTCAGATAACAAGCATAATTAAGCGGGGTTGTTGGGGTTCTGCACTATCTTCAGAGGATTTATAGACAAAGTTTTTGGGAATGAATAAAACACAATCATTGCAGATTACATCATCTACAGTAGTCCAAAGTTGTTTGCGCATGAATACATGAGCAGCAAGAAACCACTTATTTACTTCTAGATACTTTTATTTTGCTGAATAAAAATACCTGAACACTTCTTCCTCCAGTGAAAAAGAACTGGCTTTGTCCGTGTGCGACAATAGACTGAGTTGAGACTGTCATGAGAACCGCACACTTGACCAATTGACATTGTTCCTAAAAATAAAGGAAGCTAATTGATGAGAAATGACTCCGGATCAGCCTCTGATGACGCGCTCCACCTCAGCCGGCGGCGCATGCGCAGTGGCGTCGTCACGGCAGCACCATTGAGACGCCGGAGCAGCAGCGACCACAGTCAACACCGACGGGGACACGGTAGCTGTCGTTTGTTGTTTATTTCACTAAAGATACATTTCTCTCTACAATGTCGACATATGACAGCAACCCATTCGCCGACCCGGTGGATGTAAACCCCTTCCAGGTGAGAATTTATTCATTTTAATTCGTTTTGTCTGTGTGAAGCGAGTATCGTGATAAGTGAACTGGTATATGCTGCAACAAAAACCTGTTTGGTTGGTTGCTGGGTTTGGCCTCAGCTGTTCCTGTCTTAAGAATCGTCTCCATTATGAAGTGTGACACGTTGTAGTACAGATATGTGCTGTGTTCAAGAAAATATCTATAAAACCGAGTATTGACGCGGTTTGGGAGCTGTTAACTCACCTGCGCAGGTAAGCAAACCCGCGACAGGTGCCCGCTGCTGCTCAATGCGCCATAGGTTTAAAACCAAGTGTTTGAGGTTGGAAACACAATACTAAAGCTGTAATATGGGGTTAAATGACGCACTTTAGAGACTTGCACGAGCTTCATTCTGTTTTATTTAGTGTGATTACACATTTCATGTTTTTTTTTTTTATACATCAAATAGCTCGAGGCAGCTCTTTCAACAAGAGATCATGTGTCTTTGTTACATTATGTCCACACATATATAATACTCATTGCTTACTCAAACATAAGGAAAATGTGTTTTACTCGAGTACAAATATGATCCAGAACTACAAGTCTATTAATAGTTAATGTGGTGTGAGTGTGGCAACTCAGCACTCCTCTGCTCCTCTTCCTGGTCAGGTTGGGACTCTCCTCTCCACACACAACACCAAAACAATATATATCCATGCTGTGTTTGATTCCTTTCTCTCTTCTTTTTTTTTTTTTTTTTACAGGATGCCTCAGTCACACAAGCCACCAGCGGAGTGTCTGAAACCGTCGCAGAGTACAACCCATTCTCTGCAAATGCAATGGTTAGCTCTTCTGTTTTTAAATGTAACAGCTACTGTGATCATAGACAGATATGAGACGGTACTCGTCGCCACGCACCAGCTTTGTAGCTTTTACTGATAAATCACCCATTTGGAAAGTGATTTAAAAAAAACTGGATCTGTCTCTTCAACCAGATCTTCACTAAATTTGTTGATTCTTTTCTCCACCAAATTGGTGGAAGAGATATTTAATCTAGAATAATAATCTTAGAACGTTTTTTTTTTTTTAATGATCTTGCTGATATAAACAAACAGCCAACAACAAGCAGACCCAGGGAATATACCAAATTTGGTAGGGGTGATAATATTGGTGTGTATAAATCTTTATTGGTAATTTGTGTCTATTTCTTGGTTGTTGTGCCACAGTTTTCTGTCGTTTTCTGTTTAGTCCTGTGTCTCTGAGGTCATTTCCTTGTTGTTTTGCAACAGTCTGTGATCATATTTTGTGTCTCTGTGGTGTCCAATGAGAAATGTTACCATTTACCAACAAAAGCTGTGGCCTGTGGATCAGGATCAGAATCAGCTTTATTGGCCAAGTATGTGAACACATACAAGGAATTTGGCTATGGTTCTTTTCCTTTGCTCCAATGTAATTTAAACATACATCTCTGGTCCCAGACCCTCTCAGTAATGTGATGTAAACCCTTGAGAGATTATTTACTTCTTTTCTTCTTTTTTCTATTGATTTACAGGGAAAAACCACTGACACAACCATCCCCATCTCTACAGCCTCTCAACCAGCCATATTACAGACCTCTGTAGAGCAGAGCGCACAAGTGAGTCAAGATTAATATACCAGAGTACATTCGTGTCTGGGAGTGAAATGTGGCTTTGAATGTTTGAAATATTAGATCAGCATCACTACAGTGTAACAGTGCAATTCTCTGGTAGATTAATACAGAGACAAGGCTCAAAAGGCTTTTAATCTACAAGACACATATGTGATAAAAATGTAGGTAGTGCGACCAAAAAAATAAACCAAATAAATACATTTTGCAATGGGCAACATTAACCAGTTTGGTGCTTTGTCACCTACTGACCAGTGTATTTGCCAATGTTATTTTTCATTCACATAAAAATAAAACACCTTAACAATAAAATAAAAATACAAACACGTGTCACATCAGGCATCGAGAGTAAGTAACTGCACTGCAATCAATGTTTTTATATATATATATATATATATATATAATCAGCTGGTGTCTCGCACTGTTGATACAGGAAGTCTTAGTGAGAACACGGTGATAAGAATGCAGCTCTTCTTTCATTCTCTCTCCAGGCAACTGCAGCTGCTGCTCAGGCAAACCTGATCAAACAGCAGGAGGAGCTGGAGAGGAAGGCGGCAGAGCTGGACAGGAAGGAGCAGGAGCTACAGAGCAGGAGCACAGGGGGAGGACCTCCTGGCAGTAAGTCATTGAAAACAATCACCTGTGAAACATGTACTATTTGACACAGCACCTATAGTAACTAAAAACTATGAAATCTTTGTGTCTGTCAGCCAAAGAGAACAACTGGCCGCCTCTTCCTGGTTTTTTCCCTGTGAAGCCCTGTTTCTATCAGAACATTGAAGAGGAAATCCCTGAGGAATATCGCAGGATCTGCAAGAGAATGTACTACCTCTGGATGTGTATGTTCTCCTACATGAAGTATTCAAATGCCTTGTCTCTGAGTCTTTGATCTGGTCATTTTGTATGTAAACAAGTCAGTCTCCTTTTTAAAAGTAAAATCAGGTATTTTAAGATGCATCTATCAACACCATCATCAAAATCATGTCAAGGGTAGGCCTGGAAAATACTGGCAGCTTCCCACTGTTATGTTTACTGAAGGATCACTAATCACTATCCCAAAATATTTTTAATATATTATTTTTTTATTTTTTGCTGTTATATTTTGATTAATTTGATAATTGGGAATTGAACTGTCCTGACAGTTATTAGATTATTTAGTGTTAAAGTCACAGGAATTGTAAAAATGTTTTCTTTTATTAATTAATTAATTTATTTATTTATTTTGCATCAACAGTTACTTTTTTAACATTTTAATTTTTTTTAAATTGGGTTTCTCCATGTATTCCCATGCATATAATGCATTAAATCCATGCATTGATTCAGAAGTTGCACTTTTAAAATCTAGGATGCAACAGTCAACTGGAACCTCAGTGCCACAAACGCCTTCATCCAATTCATTCAATCATCCTGCGCACTGAAGACAGTTCTCAACCCCCACCCCACCTTTTCTGTGGTTCTGTTAGAGTCCTGCTCATTTATTTCCCATGTGTCTCTGCAGTCCACAGCGCAACCCTCTTCCTCAACGTGCTGGCCTGCCTGGCTTACTTCACCGCAGACTCTCAGTACGGTGTGGACTTTGGTCTGTCCATCCTCTGGTTCATCCTCTTCACCCCTGTGTCCTTCATCTGTTGGTACAGGCCTGTCTACAAAGCTTTCAGGTATACTGTTTTACTAGACTTGATGAATGCTGCTGATGAATTATTGAGTTATAAGAAGTATATATGAGCCTCTCTGTGTTCAGCCCATTTTGACCTTCACTAAACTGAATATCTGGAATAAATGAAAGTAAAATATGCAATGTAAGATTCCATGCAAGTTTTTATTATTTTATTCACTAGACTGTATTAACAGTGCAGTATAAACAGTATCACAGTAAACAAACCTATGATACTTTAATAACTGTGTTATCTGTTTCTCCTCTCTAGGTCTGACAGCTCCTTCAGCTTCTTTTTCTTCTTTTTTGTCTTCTTCTTCCAAGCAGCAGTGTACATTATCCAATCTGTGGGGATTCCCAAGTGGGGAAACAGGTCAGTAGGAACATTTTCAACTGGATATTCATCTGCATGTTGGGCGAGAGTCTGAGGCTGTTGTGTAAATGCAGGAGAAAGTTGTTCATCGCTAACAACAGATTTCTAGTGCCACCTGTAAGAATGAGTCTGCTCTCTGCTATGGGTAGATTTGTAGTAAAATGTGGGAATGCACGGGTTTGTACGTTTCTTCATTCACACCTGCGTTAAGTGTTTGTGTCTTTTCTTGCCCTGTATCTCCTCTCTTGCATCTCCTTGACAGATTCCTGCTGCCCTAACTTGTCTGGGTTGCTGCTTTGTAAGTGTGTGGAACTTCTCTCTTTGGGTTTCTTTTTCTTTATCACATGATATTTTAGACTTTCCTCTTTTCCATCGTTCACTTTTTCAAACTTCCTGCTTTTCCATTGGTCACTGGGGCAGGTTAGGATGTTAAGTCAGTTTTCATACTATTTTAAATGTCTAAACACTGATGTATTCTTTAAACTCAACACACATTCACTGCAGAGAAAATGTGAAATAACACATGGTTATCTGTTTGTATATGTGTGTGTTGTTGACAGCGGATGGATCGCATCAATCACCATGATCGGCACTAACTTGGCTGTAGCTGTGGTTATGATGGTGGTCGCTGGATTTTTCACTGTAAACGCTGTCCTGGCTATCATCCTACTGAAAATGGTATGATAATCTAAACCTTGAACCGTTTTACAGTTTGTAACTGACAGATAATGTGATTATAATTAACATATAAACCACTTGAAATTAACATACCACATGTTTTAGAGAAGGCTACCAACCTAGACATGCAAGACTATACATATTGCATGTTTGCAGTAAAATTAAAGATGTCAATGCCTTATAATTCAAGAGAACCAGCCCAAAATAGAAAGTCAGGCATGATGTGGCATACATATATATACATATATAAATATGGGTAATCACACTGTGGCTTCATGTTGTTTATCTTCACCCCAAATCGGCAGATCAAAGGGAGAAACATAACAGAGAAACTAGAAATGGTGGTGGCAAAAAAATTAAACAGCAGCTGCAATGAAAGAGCAAACTGCTGAATGGATGAAAGGGTTCTGAATCTTAAGCCCACAGTCATTTAGATGAAGACGTCTATCCAAGAGAACATCAAGTGTGGGCAGCAAGTCTTGAATCTGGACCAGGAACAAATCACCGCTTCCTTGTTGATCAAATTTCACTAACATTTTTGTTTTTCTTCTTGACTGTCTCGAACCAGAAACCAGTTTATTCAATATCTTTTACATTTTACTTAGGTTGATTTAAATTTGAAAATGTCCTAATGTCTGTTGGTCACTGCATTACAGTCTGTCTCTTTCCCTGTTTCCCCAGGTCCACTCTAAGTACAGAAGGACAGGAGCCAGTTTTACTAAGGCTCAGCAGGAATTCTCTCAGGGAGTCCTGACCAACCGAACTTTCCAGAGCGCTGCAACCAGCGCTGCCTCCTCTGCTGCCCAGGGAGCCTTTGGCAGGGGTCAGGGAAATTAGCTTGTTTCCCTCAGGCTAGTCTCTTTGTCTTGACATACCAGGCTAGCTATGTCCCAACGTTCCTCAGTGAGTTCATGGGGTAGGGGTTTGGTTAATTAATGAAGAAGGTAGGGCAGATATGCCCTTTGTGGCATAACGCAGAAGAGAAGTCACAAACTGAAGTTGAATAAAATTATGTATGACTTGATATGACAGAAATTAAATTTGCAGCACCTCACCACTACAAAACCCCTGGAATGCATTTAACATTGAAGACTACAGCTGTATACACAAGAGTATCTCCATTAACTCTAATCCTTTCACTATTGAAGACGCTGGTGAAAAGTATTAGGATTTTTTCTCACCAGTCATGTAGAAAAGTCTCTCAAACATAAACACTGTTGGTAGTACTGGGAGTGCATAAAAATATACTTGACATGAGAATGTTTTACCATCAGTGAATGATAGTTTAATATAATGTATATATAAATATGATTGTCATTACATTAACATATAGAGCTTCAACAAAGCAACCATACTCTATTCTACTGAACTCTGATACATCCTGTTATGTATCCTGTTACATCTTAGACTACTGATGAGACATCATTTTTTGCTAAATTTTTTATCTTTTCATGTGTATAATGTTGTACTGCATAAGCTGATGGTTAATGAAGGTGATGGGATGAAGGTTTTCTCTCTCTCTCTCTCTCTCTCTCTCTATGCTGTTTTGATCAGCTTATTGATTTTTAGCTGAAGTGAGACCAAAAAAAAAAGGACAGAAGAAGTGGTTTAACTGTTGTGACATTTTAAAGTTGTTAGAAATACCATTACCTTTTCTGTCATATTATGGAGTCTTGCTGTGATTTCAATTAAAATGCAGGGGTACTGGTTTATCACTGTAATGTTACTGACATAGCATAGAATGTAGATGTATGTACTAAAACAAAGCACATTAATGAGCAGAAAGAACATAATATTTATCTGTTGATTCTCCATATAGTGATTATACTGCAGACAGAAGTCATGTGTTACTGAGTAGACAAATATATTTTGTTATTTTGTTACTGTAACACTGAATTACCTTTTGTTTAGGTTTAACGTCAGAACCCTTATGTGGATGTAACCCACCTATTTTTGTGTGGGGCTTAAAGCACAAGACCTAAACAAGGTTATTAGTGTTTTGTCAGATTTTTCTTTGTAGAAAAGACTGTTTCATGGTGAAGTTTCCCTTTGTTGATCAGATTGTGTATTAAGGTGTGTTGTATATATTGGTGACTTATTTAAAAAATACTGGAGGGGTATTTGTTGGAAATTGCTTCTCAGAATTAATATTCAATAAAAAAAGATTTTTTTCTCTTTTGAACATTTGGATTGTGTTAAAGACAGAATTAGCATTTAGCCTGCTAAGTAAACAATATGAATTACATATAAAAGTAAGCTCATGACTCAAGTGATTTCACTTTTTCATTATTCAAATCTCTTTGACTGTGCAGCTGCCTCATAAGTAGTGTAATGCCAGTAGGAGCTAAGAAACAAACTGATATAATTTTCCTCAGGTTTGTTTATTAGACAGCAGGCATGATATTGTGATTTGACTATTTTTCTTTTGTGTGCAGACTTTTTGCTACAGCATACGCAAGATATAAAAAATAACCTATGGGTTTGGGGATGAATCATAATTCTATTAATTTGGATATGTTATGACAATGCAATTAAACAGTCGGAAATTTCATCTTAACTCCAGAATTTACCGAAAATTGTCACATGACAGTGTGACAGTTGTCAGCACGTTTAGTGGTGCACGTGAAAACAGGAACTGCCAATTCTTGATAATAACACGCCTTCTAATTCCAGAACCTCCCTGAGAATGATCACGTTTTAAGCTCTTCTACAGTGCTCTCATTATTTATTGATATTACTCAGTACGGCCAGGTGTACAGACGGAAATGGGAACTGCTAATAGACAATTCGGCGTAATTAATTAACAAATGAATTAAAACAAAATGGACGCAAAAACCAAAACAAACTCAACTCAAAACGGCTCAACCTGTAGCTCGAGTGTTCACTCCGTGAAATTATTAGTACACTTTCTGTCTTGTAAAACTTTGTCTTTTCACTTTCTATAGACTTTTAATGTTAGGTTTAATATTAATATAAGAATGTTATTAATGTCATTATTATTAAAAATAAATTATACAGATACTACCTCAGTGTAATGATCACCGGGTACCGACTGTCAGCTGAACCTCCGCATTCCAGAGATGTATCCATGGTAACAGTTTCTAGTGTTGACCACCTCAAGATGGCGGACCTAGACGCATCCACGGCGGTGAGTGCCAAACCAAAGCTAGTTTATTATTCGCGTGACCAAATAAACATGTAAACATGCAGCTGGAGGAAGTCATAGTGTTACACTTAAGTGAGCAAACGTAACGCCAGGTTTGAGTGCAACCTTCGTACAACGCTTGTTATTTGAACGTTAGCTAGCTGCCTGGCTAACCGACTCTTAAGTCGTAGCTAAGTTCATTAAGCTACAGCTAACGGTAACTTGTGCACGTCTCTAATCCCACTCATCCAAGGGCAAAATAAAACCTATGAGCTATCCGGTACAGCTACATAAAGGTGACTTCACACCACAGATATGCGGTTATGCTCATCATTAGCCCTTGTGTTATATTGCAGGTGACGTTATATGCTGACAGTCTAGCTCTGGTAGCAGTAATCTAGTTCTCATCATCAATCCCAGTTGTGTTATGTCCAAATGAAAGAAATATTAATACTTTTGTCCGATAAAACATCAGTGTCTGCAATAAAAATATCCACAAGTGAGTCAAACATGGACAAATGTAAAGTAAAACAGTGGGTTGTGTTCACTCCTGTTGTGAGTCACAGAACCAGAGTAATGCAAACTAATTAAGGTGTTGGTGTATTTGCCCTTCAGTATTTACAACACTTGTATTTTTCAGCTACAGTTATTTGTCACTTTTATTTATTTATTTCTGATAAATTCAAGGATTAATTGTTCATTTATGGGTTCATACTAAGAGAAGTAAACAATGTTAAAGCCATGGTACTGAACATGTGGAAATAGGGCTGTTTTTTATGTCATTCAAAGACGTGGATGTCATGGGACAGCAACAATTTGCAATATGAACAAGTTGTTAAAGACAGTTTGTGGTAGATGCAATGGCTTTGTGTTTGTCCTTTCATTAAATAAAATCAGATGTTTCCCAGTCATGACCTTGAGAACAAGCATGTCTTTGTTACAAAGATAAAATTAATCCAAGTTAATCACAGAGCTTGTCTCTCATGTTGTCTCTTACATAAATGAGAAAATTCAGTTTCTCTCATTTTTAAAGTTTCACGTGTTTTGTTGTGGCTGTCATTCCGGCAGACATTTGATAGTACAGACGTATCAAAAAGACTGGGAATTTGGTTTAAGTCTATGTGCTTACAACAGTCTCACAGATGTTAAAATGAAATCCACACACTATTAGAGAGGCCTTTAGTCATAGGTGTTATAAGCTCACCCCAGTAGCATGTTAGTGGTTCTTGTGTATGTAAGAAGCTCAAACATGGGCAGTAAGTCAGTTCAGAGCAGTTAACTGTTTGCTCAGAATGGTCAATATACAATTAATATGAAATGTCTCATATATAGCTTTAAACTCATCTGCATTTGCAGTTTCTGAACACACAGGACACATACAATGACAGTACATAAATAAACCCATGATATGTAGTTTAGAAAGTCAAGTTTGTCTCTTCTGTGCAATGGTATTTGAACATATCGATCCAGTACAGTCAGTCTGAACTTTGATCTGTATTTCCACTCAGCCTCTTATCTGGAGGACAACAAGAAAGACTTTTTGGGTGGGGCAAATATATTTTGGTGGGGCTTCTCATGGGGTACTCTTCATAGGTAAACACTGACAGATGATGCCCAGTGTATTTTTCTAAATAATGTAGATATTACTGTTACTTATTTATGTGTTTGTCCTGTATTTGATTTATTTTCAGCTCCCAGTTTCTTCCGAAGCCAAGAAACGCCGGGCGCCTAAAGGTATAGCAAGAGTTGACAATTGTCACTCATCTTATGAATAACAGATTTCCCTTCATCACATCCATTATTTTGTGATTTCTGGCAACTGTCTGTAACTGGTGAAGGATACTAGTAGTGACTGTAAACTAAGCGTCCTGTAGAGGTCACCCTTACCCTTCTTTAACTGTCTCTAAAGGAAACACACTGTGTAGCATCCAGCTGAGCCATGTTCCAGATACTTCCCTCCCCATGTGGCTAATGTTTTTGTTCACTGTGGATATTTTGTCATCATAATTATGGGCTAATGCCCAATTAGCCAGGTGACGCTGTTGCTCATGGATTAACCTTTTTTGTTTGTTTGTTTTTAATTTGTTTCATAATGTTATCAGATTATAATTAACACTGTTGAAAATGCAAGTCCTCTCTGAGCAATTAACTACGAGCTATTATTATTTTTTGTATGGTCATGTGTGTCCATGCTGTGATATTTCACATGACATGCAAGCCTTCACTGCTCAAATCAAATACAAGTACAGAGTATGTTAATGCAGGTGAGCTGCAAAAAAAAAACAAAGTAATTTAAAAAAAAAAAGTATCTTTTATTTAATGTAATGAAAATGAACAGGCCTGTATAAGTGAAGCATTAAAACACAAAAATCTCCATAACTACAGCAAAAACAGCCACCAAAACCTTCAATTCTGCTCGACTCTAGTAGAGTCAATCAAGTACTGAAAAATGAATATAAAGTTGTATGCCTTGTGCATATGGTAGAAATCTATAGAAGTAATTGGTGTATAACATTTACTCTATGAAATAACTGGTTTGGTGTTTGTGGAACATTTCGAATTCATATTATGTTTGGTTTGATGAAATTTGGTCTAAATATGAGCAAGAAACAAATAAAAAGAAACATTTTAATTGTCTTCATAAGATACTGAGTTCATTCTCATTCTGTAATTACCATCATGAAATATAATTAGGATTATATATTACTACATATTTAGCAGTAAACAGCCAGAAGGTGTGGCACAAATTTGAGCGTGCTAACCAGAGTAACACAACCGGCATCATTTCACCTGTTTTCACTACAACATGTTTCACTTTTAGAGACATAGTGTCAATTTCTTGACACCAGTGTTGTGATCCGACGTATTTCGTCTTTTTTCAAGAACTTTACACTTGTTTCTGTCAAACTCCTGGGGAAATGTTGGCGGGTGAATATGACACTAGATAACTTGGCAAGACCAAGGGTGTTTGAAGTTTCTTGTTGTAAAATTTCCAAAATAATTTTAATCGTATTTTTTTATTAAATTCTCTGCGTGTGTCTTTTGATCTCAGCATGCCTCTTCTCTGCTCTTATCCCCTTTTAACAGATGGGTGAAGCACATGGAAGGCAAATCTGTCTTAGCATTAGCCAGATCAAATATAACAATGAGAAAATTCCTCCATGTTTGGGATGAAGTTTTTAACAGGACTATATTTAGGGGACCTCATGCTGCGCTCTTCTCCGTGCTCTCGTTTCTGCACTTCTTTCAAACTGTAGCTGCAGGAATACATGCCACACATGTATCCCATCTCTCCCCCTCTAAGTCTGCCCTTCTTTGTGTAATGTGGACACTGTAACACCACAGGGCTACATCTGAAACTCAGAGACAAGAATATTACTGCTGTCTCAACAGGAAGAAAGCGGATTAGGTCTCTACAAATAGGGCTGTTTCGAATCTTGACGAGACAAACGTATGAAGGCCGTGCAGCGTCGCACTCAGCGATGGAGAGGATTTCTGTGAAGCTGTTGGAAGAGGCTCCAGCTCTTGTAGCAAACCAACAGAGCACTGCTTGAAGCACTGACAGATAAAAAAAAAAAACAGACAGGAGTTTTAGAGTAATTCACACTGTATTTTTGTACAGGCACTTCATTAATGATACCCCCCCCAATTCAGTGGCAGACTCAAGGCCTAACACTTCATTTCACATTGTACCGAATCCTATTTTTAGCCTCGAAGGAAGGGAGTAGGTGCAAGATAACAGGATTACCAGAGTCAAACTCACTTGAATTGGAATTATGTTTGCTTCCTTGTGAAATGAAATGTTGTATTCCGCTGGGATGAAGACGTGGAGCATTGTGGTTTGGTTCTTGAGGTTACCTAACCCTTCTAAAACTGGCTTTACATCCTGCTTCTCATTCCTACATCCCTCCCTCATTCAGCAGTCTGTCTCTGCATCCTCTCTGTACTGTCACAAGCACCTGGCTTGTGAGAGACATTGTTGCCCTGGCAACGGGAAGAATATCTTCAACCTGCCCAGACATTAAAAGAAGGACGGGGGGGATCAGTGTTTGTAAGGAAAAACTTGCTTACAAGGTGACATTTATAGCATAGCTGGTGAACTGATTATAGTTATCCCAGGGTTTTAGGTTGAAATGTTAACATCTGTGTTAACTTTCAGATCAAAGACCTGCAAGTGACTGCAGCAGGAGGAGGCTTTCTGGATTATTTATTTAGCTGTCAAGTTTTAGAAAAATACGGTATAAATTAAATATAGTCTAATAAATGTAACCCTTAATAGTCTGTGCCCTTGGCTTCTAAACCAAAACTTGCTAACAAGCTAAGATTTTTCTGGTGAATTGACTTTGATTCAGCCTGTGGATATATGTTTAAGTGTTACATCCGTGTCAACTGTCAGATCAGACACTTACTAATGATGGCAAAAGGAGGGCACTTTCAAGATTAATCATTCAGTTCTCAACTAAATAAGACATCATCTGAACAGCGAAGGGTATTGGGTTTTAAAGTGTCCCAGATTTTTTAAATTATAGTCTTCTTATCTTATTATGTTCTTTCACTCAGCTCCAGAGCTTCCCATTGTGGAGAGGAGAAACTGGCTAATTCACCAGCACTATATCCGTAAAGACTATGATACCTGTAAGGTAAATCACCTTCATTCTCCATTCTCCTGTTGATTTCGTCTGCTATCGACCTCTGTCTATGTTCACTGTTGATCTGATTGACCTTTTCAACATAATGAAGACAATGTACCGTGTTCTGTTGAACAATTTACTCTATTGTGGGCTAATTCACTGCATTGACCTGTTTAATCCCACATGGAACCAGTAGGTACTTCATAAAGTTTCTGAATAGATTCCTGTACTCATAAGATATATTACTGCAATACTCCTTCTCACTTTGTCTTGCAAGATCTAATTTATGGAAGATGATGATGAGATATACTTTCAGTGTGCTAAGATGCAGATATAAAGAACAAGGTGTAATACTCTGACTTCTGTGAAGTCTTGATTGAGTCTGGGGTTTGTCAGCACAACCTTAAATGTGGCGTGCTGGAATAAGATTTGCTTAGTTTTATAAACCTTATAAATCTCCCTCTCTGTGTCCACGCAGGTGATCATCAAAGAACAACTGCAGGAGACTAATGGAATGTGTGAATATGCCATATATGTCCAAGGTGAGCAGTCGTTTTCATATTAACCCCTTTCTCTCATACATGAAACATGTGTGATGTTAATTAACAGCTACATCAAATAAAGCCTGTGGTAGTCGGCGCCCAACTTCTCCAGTACATGATTTACTTCCCCCAAAAATCTGCTCTTTGGATCCCATGCTGTGCCTTTGATTCCTAATGTTTTTTTAAACTTCCTCATGTAGATGAAGATTCTTTCTTTTTACACTTTTTTATTTCTTATTGCAGCACTAATCTTGCGTCTCGAGGGCAAGATCCAGCAGTCCCTGGAGCTGTTTCAGAGCTGCGCCATCCTTAATCCCAGCAGTGTCGACAATCTCAAACAAGTGGCCAGATCCTTGTAAGTCTAACTGCTCTCACTAGTCCCGGCCTGCATCAGCGCAGCTATATTAGCAAATCACACAGTTGAAAGAGACATTTGCAGTGATGGCAGGAAAACTGCAGGTCAGTTTTGGCCAGAGCTTTTATTTTATTGCTTTTATCACTGTAGGGAAAGTAAATCACCTTTGGTGACAATTTTCTACTGTTGCAGAATTTTAAGAGCAGCTATTCACCATGCTGTGAATGAGATGGGTTAATTTCACATATGGACTATTGTTGCTTCTTCTTTCCACAGATTTCTCCTGGGAAAGCACAAGGCAGCCATTGAATTCTATCACGAAGCAGCAAGACTCAATGAGAAAGACTGGGTAAGGGAAAAGAAACACTTAAGTTTCTGCTTTGTCTTAAAGTTTTCCTGGCAAATCTTCCCTGCATTTAGAACGGGACATGTCCAGACTGAACCTCTGTTTCTCACTTACACAACAATTTATCAAAAACAACTTCATAGATGCACTGCCAAAACTGATCCAAGGCTGAAGCCTATAAAACGGTATTAAACCTGCCAGACAGGACCATTAATCACTCACAGTTATATTTTTTAGTTATTTAAACTGTCCCCTTTAATGCTGCTGTCAGTAATAGTGTAGAATCTATATTCCACAGAGCTGTTGTCTTAAATAACCTTTAGATTTAGAAATTAAATTTATGTCAGCTTTATATAGCCCTGTTGACTAAAACATGCACCCTGTGTAATATTTTACATTTCTTCATCCCAGGAAATCAGTCATAATCTGGGTGTGTGCTACTTTTTCATCAAAGACTTCAAGAATGTGAGTATGCTGATTTTTACCAACACTATGCAGTCTACAAATCGTACTAATTCCACAGTGATTTCATCATTTTGATCTTCTCTCTCTATCAGGCTGAAGAGCATCTAAACATAGCTCTCCAGATAAATAAACATGACAAGACTTTCATGATGCTTGGGCAAGTTCATTTGCTGGCTGGAGAAACTGACAAGGCCATTGAAGTGTATAAGAGAGCAGTGGAGTAAGTAAAATGCAAATATAGGCAATGTTAAAAGGCACTTAAAAGGCATTAAAAGAGCAGAATGTGTGGGAGTAATATTTAATGAAAAAACCTTTCTAGGTATATTGTACTTTGAGCTGCTACCGTGGTTATGTAAATGTTTTTGAATATTGTAGACAGACATTTAAAAATCATTCCATCATACTGATGTATTATGTTTCAAGTTCAGGGATTGTTTACCACAGCGAACTTTTCCTCAAAGACAAGTAACAAAGGAATATTTTATTAATAACTGTTGAGAATTGCGCAGCCTCAGCATGACAGTTTTGCTCATGATGGCTCTCTGTCAGTTTACTAAAAGAAGCATAAAACACATTGTTTCTTTGGGGGCCGGTTACCTCCAAAGGGGTTCCCTCTTAATTTATGTGATGATTTTCGGTCTTTCAAGCTCATTTGAGGAAATGGTCCTCTGTCAGTCAAAGCTCCAGCTCTGCCACATTTAACCCGGGGTCCTTTTCACTTCAGTATAAATTCTGTTCATTTCCACTTCTATTCACGTGTTAAATATTTAAACATTAGGCTGTGGCATAAATAAGGAAATGACACCAGTGTCTATAATAGAGCTCATTATAGTTACCTCCTGTTGGGGATAAATGAATTAATCAAGTGCCCCAATACTGTGTTGCTTCTAATGAGACACACTACTGAGAGTCTTATTTTAATTCAGATCTGCCTCTGCCATTTTTTCTTTGAGCTCCGTTGTCCCCCCACAGGTCATAATTAATACTCCACCATTATGCTGAACAAAGTCTGATTGAATAATCAGCAAATTCGCAGAATATGAACTGTGTTTGCTCAAGAATAAGTACAGGCATTAAATGTAATTACAGGCACAGATAAAGTGACATTTTTCATTTGGCTCGTCTCATTCTCAATTCAGATACTCTCCAGAGAATACTGAGCTCCTGACTACTCTTGGCCTACTGTTTTTACAGGTAGGTTGGATTTTGTTTCGTTATCTTTTCAGTGACATCAAGTGTATGTGAACGACAAGCCATATGACACAAGAGTGACATCAGAAACATCTAAAAACTCGTATAATTTTCTGTGTTTGTCTCTTGTCAGCTTGGAAAATACCAAAAAGCTTTTGAGCACCTTGGAAATGCTCTCACGTTTGACCCCAACAACTATAAGGTATGTGGCCACTAGAACAAATAAGCTTTGGAATGAATTTAGTTTGTTACAAATGACCTCAGGACAGTGTATAGGCCTTCTTAAGCATTTCAGTCAAAATATAAGGTCATTCTCTGTCTTGTGGTGTAGTGTGTCTTTCATCATTTGCTCTTTCAAAGAGTCTGTCTTCCTCTAATATCTGTCTAATCATTGTTTTTATTTCCAGGCCATCCTGGCTGCAGGCAGCATGATGCAGACCCACGGTGACTTTGATGTGGCCATGAACAAGTACCGAGTAGCAGCATGCGCTGTGCCGGAGAGCCCACCTCTCTGGAACAACATCGGCATGTGCTTCTTTGGGAAAAAGAAATATGTGGCTGTGAGTAATGTTGTTTTTTTGGTTTTTCTCAATGAAGGACTTAATGAAGGTAGTTCACATAACAAAAGAAAACATCTGTCATTACAGTGGTTTCCCATTTTGAAAAGAAATACAAACATTCACATACAACAGTCTAGGGCTATAATCTTCCTGTCAACTGGTCGATTTATTGGTCGATATGTTCTGGTTCAACCAAATTTCTGACTGGTCAATTTTTTGGTGTGTCAGTTTCATATAATTTTAATACGAATGGGCCACAGACCAGCGTGTGTCAAGGGCCGGTGGTTGGGAAACAAACTCTTGCACTGATTGGACCAGGCCAGTGTCAACTGGGCCACTGATCTACAGGTTTTATGGGCCGGACAGACCAATATATAAATTAAAAAAAGTGGCGGGACTGTTGGGATTGTCGGGACTACGGACGGCCGACAGCTGTCGACTGGGCGGCCGTTCTGGACTTGTCCAGATTACACAGATTCCCTGTCCGCCCCTGAACACGGCATATAACCTAATAACAGTAAGCTAACATGTCTGCGTTAGGTTGCTCTGTCCATTTTGAGTATATGAACATATCAGAATTGGCATATTTAAATGTTTTAGCCTAATAATCATTTTATAACTGCAGGGTCACCCTTCTGCAACAATGGCAGCATCCTTCAGATGCACCCAACCACGCTGGATGTTGAGCCTCCTCAATCATCCAAACGCAAAAATGATATTAAGTTAATAGTCTTTTCGTGTCTCGGCCGCTCCTATGAGCTCCTATGTTCTGTCTCGCTCTGTGCGAGGACATACACAGAGTCAATTATTATAACATGAAAAAACAATTGTCCAAATATTCCTCCACAGATTAGTCGATTTTTAGTTGAAATTTCAGGGCTTCAGTCGACCAAGAATTTCTTTGGTTGATTACAGCCCTCGACAGTCAAAACAACCAGAGTCGAGCTTCAAACTGCTAAAATGAAACACCCACATCAGGGCTACTCTTTGTCATTTGTTGTCCAACTGTGGATTGGGCCTTTAATTTTTCAACAACTGTCACTCATACTGTGTGTTTACTGTGTGATGAGCAGGCCTTTGTGGATGATATGTTGAAAGCTGCTGTTAATTTTCCTTGTATATATGATGAATTGGACTAACTACAATTGGACTAAATCTATTCATTGTTTTTCAAGTTGTTCTATAATTATAAATCCCTTGTATCTGTAGTTTCTACAATTGTTCTTCACATATTATTAAGGTACTTTGGACAACTTTCTACCAACTTCATTTTTTCCCACAGGCCATCAGCTGCCTGAAGCGTGCCCACTACCTGTCTCCTTTTGACTGGAAAGTGTTGTACAACCTGGGGCTGGTACATCTGACCATGCAGCAGTACGCCTCAGCCTTCCACTTCCTCAGTGCAGCCATCAACCTGAACCCACGCACGGGGGAACTCTACATGTTGCTGGCAGGTACTGAGTCAGAAGCATTTATGATTTAATGCTGCCTTTAAAAAAAATCAGCTCAGTCAGCTGTTCAGTTTTTATACCGATTTTGAAAAAGGAACAAATTGTAGCTGACAGATGGACTACATTTTCAACAAACTGAAAAGGCAGTGGCTAATTCATGCTGCTGATAGCACTTATTTCTTTGCTTTCTTGTTCAAAAGCTCTTTGTAATTGACGTTAATTCTGTAACAGTTTGCATCTATTTGTTTCTTGTGAATAATAGTTGCTCTGACTAACTTGGAGGATGTTGAGAATGCCACCAGAGCATATGAACAAGCTGTGACTATGGATGAGTGAGTCTGTCTTATATTCTACCTTAAGTGTTACGTAAAGATGCATCTGAAGCTGTATCAGTTTAATAGATACCTCTTGTTTCTTTGGGGATCAATTTCCTACAGATCCAATCCCCTGGTTAACCTGAACTTTGCAATCTTCCTCTACAATCACGGTGACAAGAAAGGAGCTCTGGAGCAGTATCAGGAGATGGAGAGGAAAGTGAACGTGCTTCGAGACAGCAGCAGTAGCTTTGAGTTTGATCCTGAGGTACTGTAGTCCTCCTTGTTGTCTGTGTGTCTTAGCTGTAGAGTAATTACTCATTATCAAGCTTTGTCACCAACAGCTGATGGACATGGCTCAGAAGATGGGAGCTGCTCTGCAGGTGGCAGAGAGTTTGGTGTGGACCAAACCGGGAAAAGATTCCAAATCAAAACCAAACTCGGCAGCAGCTGCCAAAACCCCCGGTGCTCCCCTCGGTACTAATCAAGCGCTGGGTCAGGCCATGTCTTCTGCTGCCAGCTACAACAAGAATATCCAGCTACCAACAGGTACAGCCCAGCAGTATGGTTTATATAAAGTGAAGATTCTGCTGTGATGTTTCGATCAAATGTTGAAGCTGAACTGTGTGTGTCAGCGTGTGCGCGTGTGTAAAACCTGACAAATCCACATCAGGGCAAATATCTCTGTGAAGTTTGTTCTGAGTGTAAATTTCAAATGAGTTAAGAAAAAAAGATCCATCAGAGGAGTCCAGTGCTCCTCTGCCAGCGCAGATTATGACAAATTTCACAGCCCCCACCACTCTCTATTAAACCAAAGCCCAATTTTTCATTTAAGATGGGAACTTAAAATATCTCTTGCCTGCGTGTCCGCAGCCTCTTGCCTGCACTGCTGCACCAGATTGAATATATGGACTGAGGCAAGAAGGAATATGTGAAAAAAGAAGCTAACCTCTAGCTAGTATAAATTCTGGGCAACAAAAGAAAGTCAGTAGTGTGGAAAAATGACAGGTAAGCTAATAAATTCGAGGCTACTCTGAAATTATTGTAGCAGCTTACAGCTCTCAGAGGTAAGTGGACAGGAGTGCTTTTCTTCACAAGAGCCTGCGGGCTGTGTTTTTGTATAGCTGCTAACAAATAACACCAGAACAATGCATCCATGTTCAGTGACTAACTGACACTTTACATCCAGTAAATTACACAGCTCTGACAAGCTCTCTGCTTTCCAACACTACAACCAAGTGTTCAAAGACAACCTGGTTGTGAATATACAGATGTAGTTTGTAGATATGTATTTTGCAGCTTGTTAATATATAATCTCTAACATGAACAAGCCACCCAGGTATTAACCCCCCCTTGTCTTGTAAAACAAATAATGTATCTCAGGAGAGTTCATGATAAACATCAGTTAAAATGTGGAGTATTTAACTTGGGATCTTTCTCCACAGTCAGCTTCAATAAATGACACGGTGTCATGGTTTCAGTGTGGGTCATATGTAAACACAGTGCATCAGTGTTTCTGTTGGCCTCTGTAGGGCTCTATTGGTGCATATTTGCATGTTTGAAAAGTAAACAAAAAGTGAACTGTGGCCTGCGCGGTCGGTCACAGTCAGGTTGAGATTGCATTAGAGGAAGCAGATGCTTGAATTTGTCCTCTGTGGGTTTTCTAGTGAATGAAAGATGGAGAGTGATTGTTTGCTTTTGTGAAGCTCAACAGTCACCAGAAACATTTTTTAAGGTACCTTTGATGAAAAACATAATAGCTATTATCCTTTTGTGTTTATTTTCAGGAGTTTCCAAAGGTCCCTCCATGCCACTCGAACCTGATGTTGATAAAGCCCCCAGCCCGCCCTCTGATCCTCCAGGTTCCCCAGAACCTGTAGAGTCTGACAACACCAAACCCAAAACCTCCAAGAGGAAGACAAAAGTAGAGGAATAAATTAGCGCGGTGGCTTTAATATTACTGGATGATTAGACCAGACTTGTGTTGTGGAGGAAAGTTTTCCAGCTCAAGGTAGTTCATCATGAAGCCTTCAGTTGTAGGCCTCTGGTTCGGCTGCAGGGTCAGTGTACATCTGTCACACTATTCATTTCAGGAACACTGAATGTCAACTACATTGCTTATGACTTTTTTTAAAAATAAATAAATAAATAAAATAACTGAATAAATCTGTGTATATGTGGCAGGTTTAGTGCACACGTCAAAATAATTCCAGTAGATGTTGCTGTTAAAGAACGTGTATAGTCGACGTTCCGGTAGTTTGTGGGCTTGTGCAGTTGCAAGTGTTAATACTAGGATGAGCTTAGCAATAAGGTGAAATGATGACTTTTCCTTGCATTGACATTTGCTGCTGGGAATCTGCAGCTAAATAAATGTGAATAAAATGCCGTGACAATCACTGCTGAGGAGACAAAGGGATGTTTTTGAATAGTTCCAGGAGATTGCTTGAGTGTAAATACCAATACTTGCTTTTATATGTGGATAAATGTTATGTTTATAGAGAGTAATGTATTTAATATTAAAGAAGAGCATTTAAATGACAACGGTGTGTTTTTTAAGACCATGTTCTCTCATGTTATTGTCCTTCAGTGCAGCAGACACCACCAACAGGGGACAGTGTTGTTTAAGAGCTTTGAGAGTCTATTCATTATCTAACACACAACCTCTGCACTGAACAGGAAGAATATATTTTTAATAAACTTTTAAATGAATTCAGTTCCACCCCCACACTTATGTTGAAACTGTCAACATAGTTTTTCTCAGATGAAAACTCACAGGAGTGCTTCTGTTACTAAAATCCGAAATTTAATGCATTGACATTGTTTGTGGGTGGTTTCTCTTACACATGTTTCTGGATTGTGTTAGAAAATATTGGTATAATGTCTCAGTTATGATGAACATTAATGGTTGTGGGGGAAACATGAATAAGAGATACATTCTTCTGGTGTAAAATAGGACCTCATAAGATTGATAGGTTCTGGAAGACAGATACAAAATAAAATGAAATGAAATTTATATTAATGAATTACTATATGAATGGGGCAGTTTATACATACAGCAGTAAGTAGAAATATTAATGAAATGACTACATCTACATGCACAGAAATATATATTGTATCTTCGTCCATATTACAGACAGAAGCAATAGAATATTTAAACAGTGCTGCTTGGTTTCATAAATTTGAAACTGAGCTACCTCCTGAACAAAGAAAACTGCACATGAACACCACAAAAGTAAAGATACACACTCAGGCACTGTCACTAATTTATCTTTTTGGAAACTTCAAAACACCCCGTTCACTGCTGATTCTTCTGTCAGACAATAGTTTTGAATATATTTGAGGAGGATTCTTCCAGTTGAAGTTAAAATTTACCGGTTTTCAACTGTGACCATTAAAGTTGATGGTGGATTAAAAACTACTGTCATTGCTGCGTAATATAATTGTAAAAAGTCACATTGTTGTGATAACAGATTGAATATAGTGTGTTACTTCGATGAATACCGGCTCTTTTCTGATCATTGGCTTCAGATATGAGCATTGTTCCACTTGCAAAAAAACTTATGCTAATTACATGCAACTGGACTAGCTGGTGCAGACTTACAACTGCAAGGTGCTATTTCTAATTTTTCAAAAACCAAAACCACACCACAGATTGAGAGTGCAGCGTGAGGTTTTAAAGAAAAATCTTCCTTCGCCCTGCATAAGAATATATTTATGTTCTCTTTATTCACTTTTATTGAATAAGAGCCAAAAAATATTCACCAGGTTCTTGACACTTCCTGCTTTATTTACAATCTTCACACTCTCACATTACAACTGATGGAGGTCAGAGGAGCAAAAGCACTATGAATAAAGTTAGTACAAGTGATGATACAATACTTCTGTATTGAGATTCTGTGCATGGACTTGATTGCAGCTATTAAACTGCTGTATAAGATTCAAGAGTGTGTGTTTGTTATTTTCCCATGTGGAGCTGCAAACACTCAACTGAACACTTCTAAAAATTTGTTTATTGGAACAGTTTATCTCTCAAACTGAACCTCACAATTTAAACTGCTAAACTCAGAAGTTGACTGGTAATTAAGTGAAATTAAGTTCATTGTAATAGAAATGTGGAGAAAAAAGCTATTAATGAGTTTTGGGTCCAGATTGATGGCTTTGGGATCATTTTATAGAAATATTTTATCTTTATGTTCCACTAAGCTCAGGCTGACACCATACAGAATCATTTATTCAGATATTTTCATAACATCTTGACAACAGATACTTGGACGCCGGTCAAATCTCCTCCCTGTCAATAAAGACAGAAGCCATCCAGACGATCAGTTGACCCCAAATTTTGACTTCTGAAACCTTTTATGTTCATGACTGGTATCTGCATGTGCTGCCATTATCGCCAGGAGACTGTAGTTTTTTCATTAGGTCCTTGTTAAACTGTGCATGCTTGAACTGCCTATGGTCGTAACTTTTACAAGCCAGCTGATGGCCTGTAAGTTACCGCTTCTGCTGCAGTTATTTTTCAGTGCAGCTGTGGAAGATTGGTTTTCCATTTCTCATCTTTCTACAATTCAAATCGCCTGTGGAAGCGTCTCAGCACCATGTGGAAGTTTCATTTAAAGTTCTCTGGCTCTAGGGAATGATAAGTTGTGCTATTTTTTTCACTGCTGTTTTTTTTTTTTTTTTTTTTTTTTTTTCATTCAGATTTTGCATAGTGTTGAGGATGTAATTTTTCTTCCATTAACAGTAAGTAAGTATCTATGCAGTAATGATAAGCTGTAGTTTTGTATTATCTACTGTCAAATCCCCATGTAAATGTTCTTTATATAACTTTTATGATGTTTTGGCTTGTGGTTGTTTTAAGTGTTGATGCCTGCAGCTGTCGTCACTCTCAGTTGACTGACATGTTTGCCAAGATGCTCACAGCTGGCAGCTGTGTGTTTGTTTGTTTCACTGCAGCATTGAGCTGACAGAGGCCTCGCATGGACAAAAAAAGAAGAAATGCTTTATTTCCTTCATCCATTGAGTCCTCCACACTTTAAGCTCGGTGACATGTGGTGGTTTGACACTAGAGAAGACTGTCTGGATCTCAGATGAGCTGTGTCGTGAAACCTCTACCAGTTTTCCGCGCTTTGTGCTTATATAAGCTCAGTTTTTAACTCGTACATGACATAAAACTACCGTAAATCTGTCCTCAGCTCTTCATACTGTCTCTGGCTCTTGTCTCACTCTTTTACATAGTTCCCCCAGATAATCACGAGGTCTCGGGTATCGAGATCAGTGGTGGCCACTCACAAGACTGAAAGTACTCCACACTTTCATCTTCTCTCCTTCCTTTTCCTCTTCAGTTACACATTATTTGTTTCCACTTTCTTCTGAACCCACCGCAGTCTTCCTGACTTCACAAGTAAGCTCTGTCCCAGTTTTTTACCACATACTAATTACACACTGTATACTATATAATAATCTTTCAACTTTACTGTTTTTTAGTTATGATACAACATACATTACTGTTTAATACTGCTTGGAAATGACGATGTGATTTGTGCAAATACAATCACTTTAGCCTTTGTGTCATCATCATCATCATACATAATTAGTCTAAATGTTTTCCAGCTGGGCTGGGATCAACTCCTTTGCATTATGGCAGAAGAGTGTCCATCAGCAATACACCCTAAAATGTAATGATGTAATGTTTTTTTTAACTGACTATGAATACAGACTTTTTTCTGGTGTATGTTGTGTCACTTTTAAAGAATAGACACTACTCAATACTCAAAATATGATGTGAATTAGCATAACTACAAAATACTGGGACAAAGCAACAAAGTGGAGTTTACTGAAGATGGATGTCCCAGACAAAGCTACAGCAGGTACGATGAATTACAGATGTTTGTTTCTGGATGCCAGTGGGAGTGTTAGAGACATGACTAACAAGGCAAGTTGTTTGTTAGTCACTGGTAGCAGCTGCAGGTAGTCCAGTGGTTAAAATCCTCAGGTTCTGGGTTCAATACTTCCAGTCATCTGGGGCCCTTCTGGATGGAGTTTGTATGGTCTGTCTTCTGCACATGCCACATGCAGGTTGGCATAACTGGCTTCTCTAAATGATCTGTAGATACGATTGTGAGTGACTGTGTACCCTGCCTCTTGCCCAGTGTCACATGGGACTGTCTCCAGCCCCCAGGCAAACCTTATGGGATAAGAAGTAGAGTTAATAGAGGGATAATCTAGAGGGGGAAATGCTGTGTGAATGCTGGTTTGGGGCTTTCTTCATAGTTCTGACTACTGGGACTAATCCTAGCGGGACACCACATCAATGGGAGCTAAGGGACCTTAAAAAAACACTTAACTTTTACCTCGGTTTCTATTGCTTTACATCTGTGTCTTTTTTTCCACCTTTGACACTGTTTTTCCACTGTTGTTTTTATACCATCCACCATATTCACTTCCTGGAGTAAGTTTAACCAAACCTCCTGGGAAAAACAAAAGCACTACCCCCTTTGTGTTTTAGTTGCACAGTAGCAGATGCTCTTCCATAAATTGAGTCTTCATTTCAGTTTTCTGCTGCCAGAATTAGAAAAACTAATCTAAATAATGATGGTGTCAGTGTTCCTTAGCCATTACATTGTGCAATTAACAATGAGATCATGATGATAGTGCAAAGCAAAAGAGTTGTTCAGTTTGGTTTACTTTAATATTACTTTAATATTGGTCTGTCCACAATCCACAGATCATCAAGTTACATGATTGACCAGCAGGAGAATACTGTGAAGAAAAAGAACAGGCAGCCTAAGTGAAGGTTAACAGTGTTGCAATAGCAAGGTCACATGATTCCTCCCACTTCACCAAAGTAAGAATTTCTAAGATCACATTTAAGCAATTCTGTCCAGGTTTATCCATTTCTCAGCAGGAGCCTTCAGTTTTTAATTTAATGTACTGGGTTCATGTTCAAGCTGGTATGATGTGCAGAAAATGACTTGGGTGCTCATTTATAAAAGCCAGATCTTGTAATGAATCTTTAACTGTATCTTGATATCATTTTTCACTTTGTGCACTCGTTTGATTCATGAGATTATCTAAATGAAGCTGTGCCTGCCCATTTAGAAAACATGTTTTGCGCCTATCTAATACAAATCACCTTGGGAATTGTCATAAATCTTACATCCCTCACAGATCAATTTACAAATCAATTTTAAGTTCAAGTTCATCTTGATGTAATGTTATAGAATCTGAGAAATCAGTCACAGGCCCATCCATTTTACTTTGGTTTTAGAGAATAATACCAGCAACATTAAAATTTTATGCTTCTTTGTATCAAAAATATTTATGCAGCCTGCATGCAGTTCACTGTGGGGTTTCACATGTGGTTCCCAAGCCCGCAGAGACCTCAGCGCAGCAGGCAAGTAATGTGCAACGTCACATATAAACCTGGTTTAGAATCATTGCACGTCAAATTGATGTTATACACAGTGACAGAATTTATTTCCTGCACACATGGTGAGATCTAATATCATTCTGATGCTTCTCAGTGCACCCATAATCTGAAACATTTCATTTCTCGTGAACTTGGATTGAAGGTGCATTATTTATTTATGAGGACTTATTAAAGAACGAGGGCAGCCCATGTGACATGTTGTCTGACCTCATCAGAAATCAAATGTGGGTTTTTAGTTGTTCCAAAGACAGTCTCTCCAGGAAATTCAGATCTTGGCTCCTTCATCCACACAGCTGCTCAGTCAAGGCATAAAGTGAGTGTGGAGAGAAAGTTTCAGATGTTATTCAACCATCAAACAAGTAGATCTGATAATGTTTATCTGCTCATTTTTAATCAGGTCTGGTTCTCTAGCCCAAACAACCATGTATCCTTTGACCGGACCCAGTGAAGAAGATAGAGGCACCTGCAGCTGCAGGCATACCACACTTTTGTCATTATGGTTCATTTTGGTTCAGGCACTCAATCTGCTTGTGTGGTTTGGAATCAACTATTTCTTAAATTTCCATGTTCTCTTTGTATTTTGCCACCCAACTTTCTCCTTTTACTCCTGTCATAGCTACTACAGCCTCTAGAGGTCATCTAACAATAAAACTAAGCTATGGATCATAATAAACTGCTTGCACACAACATATTGGCTCAGGAGAAGAGTAGTCTGTTTTATTTTCTATTTTACTTACTGCAAACAGATTCATTGAAAAGATCCAAACCCCACATGAATTAATCAGACTAGTTTCATATCTTTTCTTGCTACTGAAGAACATTTTGTTGAAGTTGCATTAATCTTTTCATATCAACGATGGATCAAATTACTGTGTGACTGTGAAAAAAGTTGCTCAAAGTGATGTACCCGCAAATATTACAGTTCCCCCTCAGCTTGACACAGTATTTTAGTGTATTCCAGTTCCATTATTCTGGCCTACAACTTTTATTGTTTTGGTTGTGTCTCACCATGCTCATCAATTTTCTTAACAGGCACAGCAGGCAGCTGTTGTTAACCAAAAAATTCTGATAAATTTACCACATTACACCAGAACTAAACAATAAACAGACAATATATTATATTTGTTTGGTTGTAATAACACACACACACACACACACACACACACACACACACACACACACACACACACTAACTCCAGAGGAATGTGACTGTTGCTCTGGACCTATTGGATGTGTGAACAGGTTTCTAAATTATTAAACATTAGTTTCTAAATTGCCTTAGAATTTAGCAGACCAGAATATGTTAATATATAACACATAAATTTTGTTCTGTTTTAAGTACACTCTCCTTATAAGTGCATTTGCCCCAGCCAACCAAACCAACAGTAGTTAAGAAATATTAGATACTAAAAGGTAAATGTTTCCCATAGGACTTGATAGTGACCAAAGCAGAGCTAAAAAGACAGTAAAAATCATACTTTATATTTACATATACGTCATACATTATACTTACATTTGCTGGGTTGTCAAAACACACATACACTGCTGAATGTGTAAACATGCAATAGTTTAAGTAGCCTTAAACTTTAAGGCCAGACAGGATATAGCATACATACATAACCATCTGCCCCTTATTGTTTATTTCTGTTACCATGTGATAAAAGACATTAACACAGATTTAAATTTCCTATGCACCCAAAACATATAAGTAGTAATAATAATGTTAATATAATAATAAACTATAAATTACTGGGCACAGAAATGCATTTCCCTTCATAAAGCAGCGTATTTCTTAAAGGAATACCTCGGCTGTGATAAAAGCCTTTCCTGTCTTCTGTCGGTCTATTATTCTGTCTGCTGACCATGTTAAAGTGCAGCAGCTAAACTTTTCAGTATGTCTGAGGCCATGTTATTAATTCATGACTACTTGCTGTAACTTGCAGTTCTGTTTCACAGTAACTAGGGTTTGTGGCTGTGTAGAGACTTCAACGCAGCAGGGGACATAAATCTGTTTCATTAAGCAGACATATAAAAACTGTTGCAATCAGAGCCTAAAAGCACAGCACGGCACAGTACCACACAGGAGATCAGGTCTAAATTTGTTACATCCAAATTTGGCTATGCAAACATGTGATGAGATGATAATTAAACCTACTGAATCAAGCATGTTTGGGTTGAAGAGACAATTTTCTTTTCAGTATATGGAAAACACTTTCTTGTTGGTGTTCACATTTAACTGGTTGTTATTCCATCCAATGAGACATGTTTATGGTGCAGGCTGAATTGCTTTGCCTCCTCTGGATGTATGTATGCATCATGTCTGTGATCAGGGACAACAAACACCACAAGAAAAAATTTCCCAGTGGAGTGCTTCTTCTGCTCTCAGCGGTGCTGGTATCTGTCTGGCAGGCTGTAAAGAACTGTGATGATTCTGTGCCAACAAGTGAAATAAGAGCTCAGTGTGACTTGAGACTTTAGAAACATTATATTGTTTACAGTCATGCTGTACGGCAGATGTGGCAGAATATTTCTCAGTAAAGCTACTGCGTTGGTGTTGTGTGTGCAGAGCCTGGAGATTTGACCTGATTTTACTGTTACAACAGCTTCAAAGGAGATGATCAGCCCACATACTAAATAGGTCTGATGCTGCAAGTATTGCTATTTAGTTGATAGCTATGAAGACGGCGTAGAAAACCCAAACATCGGCAGCATTCAATGGTAGAGTAAGTGGGATTTTGAGGGGTACTGCTGTTTATTAATGGATGGGTTTATTATAGGCAAATCCTCCTGAAACACTATGTTGTTAATAAGGAATAGCTTAACATTTTGTGACATATGTTAAACTTTATTGATGTTGATTGATATTGATTGAAGTAATTGTGAGTTATGAATAAAAACATGTTTTGTAAGTTCCAGATGACCTTTAGCCTTTAGCCACCAAAATATAACCAGTTAAATGTAACCAGTAAATATTTGAGTAAGATCAGAAGGCATTTCCTCAAGATGATCTAGAGCAGGCATGTCCAAACTATTCCACAAAAGGCTGTTTGGCTGCAGGTTTTTGTTCCAACCAGTCAAGATCACACAGTTTAACCAATCAAGAGTCTGGAGACTGAGATCAGTTAATTAAACAAGTCAAGTCTGTTGCACTGCTGCTTGGTGGAATACTTTGGACACCTCCAGAGACATCTAGAGATACAACATTCATTGGGCTGAAAAATGTTTTTGTAAGGTGATGATGACCTTTGGCTTTTGGCAACACATAATCTAATAGGCTCGCCCTTGAGTCTATGTGAATGTTTCTGCCACATTTTGAAAAGGATTCCTTCGAGGTGTTCTTGAGACAGTGAGTTCACATGAATAGGACAGACGGACCGCTGCCAGCATGGAGCCATAAAAATGACATATTGTGACTTTGCAGCTGAGAGTAGTGAATTTGTGTAGAATTTGTCATTGTTGACTGAACACCACACATAATGTAGAATCAGGTGACAATGCTGCTTCTCCACTATCATAAATGAAATTGGGTTTTTACAGACACATTTCTCCTTGTTTCTAGTCTTTATGTTAAACTAAGCTAACTAGCTGCTGGCTATTGCTGTATATTTAGCATACAGATAAAAGAGGTGTCAACCTTCTCATGCAGCTCTTGGCAAGAAAGGGTGTTTCCTAGAATATGAAAATATTCCTTTGACAAACCTGAAAAACCTGAAATGACTAATAATCGGAACCAAACAAACCACGTTGTGGAAGTTTTTTTTTTTATGTTTGTTTTTTTTTTTTTTTTTTTTTTTTGAAATGTAAAAATTAACTTAAGTATCTGTAGACCTGACATCATCTCGCCTCTTTCCCTCCAATGAGTGCCTTTTTTATCCTTCCTTTCAGCTCAGTACAAACCAGTGTTTGGGATTTAGGGTGGCAATGGATGGATTATAACATACAGGCAGGAAACCGAGAGCGAGAGAGAGACAAGTCTCATACACATAGTGCCTTTGAGGTGCTGTTTCACGTAATTAATCTGCGTAGCTTCACTAGACTTATGCCATATTTCATGATGACACTAATAATGCCTAATTATATGATGTTGTAAAATCCTAGTTGGTGTTTAAACATGTAATTTAGGTAGAGTAATGGTGCAGATAATGCATTTTACTTTTAATCACTCTGGGTTTTTCAAGAGGAACTGAAGGAGCGAGGCTTTGCATTTCAATAGAGCCATTTGATTAGGGAGTGTGGTTGTTGCTGTTGTTGTTTTTTGTCAGATACTGTTTACTCTGAGCTCTGCCTCCCAAAAATTCACCCTCCTTCCGCCCCTCTCCTGGAGATGACTCAAAGACCCCCTGCTGGCAGCTCAGCACAGCTTTATCTGGGTTCTCCGCTCACCCCGTCTTTCCAGCAGCCTCCTCTCATTGTGTCACCCCGATGTGTCAGCCACAAGCTCCAAGTCACAGTTGCAAACTGCATCTCAGGGATGAGAGAGCCATTCATTAGAGCATCACCAACACCAGCTCTCTCAACAAAGGTTCACTGTTTCATTTCCCATCACTCCATATGCATGTAAATTAATAGGAATAAAGGGGCAGCGTAATGGATGTTTAAGGGAATTTATGTGCAGAGTTGCAGAGATCATTTTCAGAGATACGTCTTCTAAAAGAGAAAAAAGTTGCATACATACACAGTTCGAAACAGTTCCCCCACAGCAGTGTAAAAATATGTACACTAACATCAAAAAATGTATTGTGAGCTTTGTGCTTTTAATGTCATCATAATTCTAAATAATCGTGTTAATGCTTGTTTAGGTCTTTGCTACCATGGTGAATACAGGACTCCCCTGTGCCGAAGGGACGTTTAGGTCCCCTTTATGTTATTTTACAGGGTCTATGGGAGTTTATTTAGACTAGCTGCTGTCAAGTACTGGTGGTAAAAAGAACATTTTCTGTCATAAAAAGAATGAAAGTCATGAAATGAAAGCAAACCATAGTAATTTCATCAAAGGTTTTACACTGTAATTACAAATTTACAAATACAAAATAAATACGTAGACTATCTTTCTAAAATCTAAAATTTAAAAGATATTTTTGTCTTTGACTTCTTGGAGAAAGATTCCCTCTAGATCTCTATCCGAATAATTACCTGTCTGAGGATGAGGTGGCACTGCATCGATTCAGAGCAGATTTCAAAGTATGTCTGACACTTTGAGAGGCAAAGGGTTTTGTCTCAGTGGCTGATTTTCCTTTTTTGCTGGTGTGCTGAGCTACTACTCATATGACTATTAAAAAAATATGTTGTTGTTTTTTTTCAGATATATATACTTCCTTTGGTGCCATTTTTTAATGGTGTGTGCCTTAATAATTAATGTGGTTAAAGTCCCTGGTCAGTGTTTCCATATTATAATAGACTCTTAACATAATTTTCCACTCCAACTCACTGAACCAGATTCCCATTACAAAAGAGGAAATTTAAGCTTTGTGTGAAATTATAAGTACAGCAGAAGAACCCGACCATCTGAATTATGTTTACTGCCTTAAAAAGAGACACACCTTCATTTCCTAAGCTGGTTACAATAAAACACTATCCTGTTATTGAATAAAGCAGATATGCTGAGTCACACAAAAGGAGCTGAGCATTTGTCAGTGACTCCTTTGTTCTACTTCTGTTCATGTATTGCTTTTTGTCCCCACAAGGGAGACAGGTCCACATATGTGAGTGTGTGGACACGTTTAAGTCCCCACAATGTTGGAAAAACATATACACACACACCCTCTCACAATCACTGTATTGTTTTCACGTCTCTCTCTCTTTCTCTCCTGCAGTCTGGGAGAATTAATTTCACTCATGTAAGCAAAATACTGTCACTGCAGTAATCTGGTAAGAAAGACTATTTATTTCATTCTTCTCTGACCGTATTGATCTGTGGAGCTATCTGAGCCGTGTGGTGAGATTGTATTCCATGCAGGGAAGCCATGCAGGCAGGTAGGCAGGACGTGATGTGAGCTATCCCGCCATCCTGTAAAATGCCCCTTTGCTTCTACTCTGTGAGCACATTTAGAGTAAAAACAGTTCTTCCTGTCTTGGGTGTTTTATTGGTGTGTTTGATAACCGGGTGAGTGATTTTAAAAATGGAACCCGTGTGTTTTCTCGGCATGATAGATTGTTAACAACCACATCACAGTGTTGGCTGACTCAGTGTGTTCACAAGCACATAAAAGGTTTCTAATGGTAGATCAGGACAGTGGCTATTGAGTTGTACTTCCATAAACAATCATTCGGTACGCTAAAGTGTATGCAGTTACAAAGCTAACACACCGGTTGTTAGCTCTAGACACAAATTACAGCTGAGGATGATGGGAATGTTATTAGTCTGACAGACATTTGTTCATAAACCACTGATTCTGACCTGATGATGGTGCTAGATGAAGTTGAGGGAAACACCAAATAAGGTGAGTAACCAACTTGATGGCAATCTTGAGACCAAAATAATCAACCACATGGTGGCGCCAGAGAAAGACAGGACGTCATTAAAGTTATTAGGATACAAATGAATCCACTGACTCTGTGACCACCGGTTTGTACAAGAGTAAAAGTTTGGGAATTCATCCTCTGAGGACCATGAATGTCAGTACTGTTACAATATATGTGATAGCCTTTGAAATATTTCAGTGGTAGTTAATGATCAGATGTCCCATAATCATAAAATGTTATTACCTTGAGTTGACAGAGGAAATAAAATTGAGTTAAAGCCAGGTATAACTACTGAAGACAAGGTGTGGGAAGATCTGTGTGCAGGTTGTCTCAAAGCTATCAGCCGTGTTCACTGGAAGGATTTGATTGGAAGATGAAAATCAGTGGGTTTAGGATGACATTGATTGTATCAACATTTGAGAATAATAGGGGATCACTCTCATATTTTGTGTGACTGCTCAGCACTACAGGGATTTTGGCAGAGCATAAAAGAGAAGCCTGTTGGTAGCCCATGTGATCTATTGTATTTTCTGCTCTGCTGTGGGAAAAACCCAAAGATGTAAATGACAGGGACCAAATCTCACGCATACCTTTAATGGTTGCCTAGAAAATGATAACTATAAATTAGATAGAAGCACTATCACCAGACCTAACTCAGTGGATTTAAAGCAGGCTGCAACAAGTCCACACAATGAAACGGATGAAAACACAACTGCAAATTAAGGTAGAGACTTTTCTACAAAGTTGGACCCGAGTGATATTACACCTCAGGCCATGAATTCCTGAATAAAAGAACACAGGCTGTGGTTTATTAGTTACCCCTGTGCCTAATGTCAAAAACCATTTGAAACTGTCCATGTGAAAACCAGCTTCAGCTGAAGCTTTGAATTTTTAAGATAAACAGTGGTTTGACATTTTGGAAAATACACACTGTCTCTTTCTTGCAGAGATCAGGTATGAAGCTGCTGTCAGTGGTTGGACTCATGTTAAAGATAACAAATAATAAAAACCAACATGTAAAAACTATGAGCTGTCATTTTACAGTAAATTGTCTGTATGTTATATATATTTCTTTATGGTGGTTAAAGTTAGTTTTAAAGAATGGAAACAAAAGAAGTTAAAATATGCCCAGTCATTATGCTGAGCTCTGGCTCCAGCTCCATGCTGATCTGACAGATGTGAAAGTGGGTTTGAGATTCTCATCTAACTCGTAAAATCCCATCGGACAAACATGATGATTATTACAATGCTAATTTTGTTGAGATACAGTACTGTGAAAGTATTAAAGGTAAAGTAAAGTAAAGTTAGGATTCTTAAAACAATCATTTCAGTCAAAATTTGCCTTTAAATAAACAGCACCATGCACACTTTAACATAGTGTCTATGGCAATCACATCACAGGTGTAACAACAGTAATGAAACATTTCATCAATTAAATACTAAGTGTGCACAAAATAGGCACAATTATAAGTAAATTGACTAAATAACAAAGGTGAGCCATTATTTGATATTTTAATGGGTAATACAAATAGGAAAATCACAAATAAAATATGAAATCATCAATGAGTATTTCAAAGTAAAACAGGGGTTGATTAAAACAACATTCAGCAGTAAAAAGTACATCATTTAAAGATACAAAGCAAAAGATATAAACTCTTGAATAAATAATGACTTTTAAAAATCTGTCGGAAACAGGATTACCACACTGAATTCCCCATTGTTGTTTCATTTGAATTTGCTCTGTTGTTTAGTTTCTACTTTCAGTTGCTCCATCCATTGAACTTTGGGTCTTGCACTAGAGAACAATAGAAACTTGACTTGCTAACTGATTGGGTGTCACCTGCCAAGTTCTATGCAGGCGTGTGACATGATGTGAGAAGGAAAGAGTTGGGTGGGTGCTGATGTTGAGGCCATTTTGATTGTTGCTCCATTTCACTGGCAATGTCCCTTAAAATTCTAGCTATATCAGTGTCAGACATTTTAAGAGAGTGTGGAGGCAAGAACATACACATATTTTTAGAAAGGTCTTCTTGGCACCTGAAAAAGTGCTGGAAAAGATGAGGTAGGTGCAAGTAAACAATCAGAGATGATGACAGAATGATGACTATTTCATGTTGTTTTTGTAAACACACTTTTGACGGATTTATATTTCATTTGAACATTTTTTTATTTTCTGTTTTTGTCATCCATTCACTTATTTATAGATCATTACAGTCATTTGAAAATAAATGTATTAATGCATATTTGTATTGTATTATTTACAATTGAATTAAAAAAACAACCCTTACTATTATTTTCATGATTCCTGTGGTCGTAGCAGGTTGGTTGTTCCAAGTGACTCAGTGACTCCTGTCTTGTCTTGTAATCCCAGACTGACTTGATGATGGATCAGGGCTCCGTGCGGTTTAGACCATCTGCTTCAGGATTCCTTGTTCTATTTTGTCTTGTTGTCTTGTGGCTGTTTTTTTATTCTAGCTTTGTAGCTGTGTGCTTTTGGGGTCATGGTCATGCTGTAGAATGAATTCAGGACTAATCGGAAGAAGTCTCACTGGTGAAGACTTAAACACCTTAAATGTTTAAAACTCAGTCAAACAGACTGACAACAGGGTAATTAGAGTTGTATGTAATTGTTGATGTAAAGGCAGAAGTGCTATAAATACAATAGAATAAAATCCTGAGTCTAGTTATAGTTATCTAAAGTTGAAGTGTTGGATCAAAGCTGCACCTCTTCAAAGGCTGACCACTCATCTTAAAAAAGACAGAGACACCGAAGTGAAGTAAAAATCAAAGACTGGAGCTGGATTTTTAGTTTCACGAAAAAACAAACAATTAAGAAGCTGTGATGTTCGATTTTGCATAGGCATGTTGAAATGTAGTAACGGTTTTGTTGTTATTTAACTAAACAGGAAATAACATCTGAAAGAGTAAACCAGCATTTGGCGAGGAGGAAGACAGATAACATATCAAAACAGCCCTCTGTAACTCATAGATTACATAGATAAATTTAAACCTGAACATATCAAAGTTACAAAATTCACTAACAGCAGCAGAGCTACATTTAAAATGTATTTTGAAGGCAGGAGCAGGGCCCGCTTCGTGGCAAGTGGTCTTGCAAAAGCTGATAAATAGAGCTTGTAATCGGGAGACTCAACTGGGTGTGTTCATCTCTCCACAGCCTCGTTTCACTCGAGAGGGAGAACTCCATGAAAAAAAGAAAAAAAAGTGGATGTTAAGTCATACAGACAGAAACCTTTGAAACAGCACGATATGAAGCATCAAGGGGAAAACATATTTTCCCCTGTGATATCATGAGTGCAACAGAGCAACGCCTGCTCAGTCAAATGACCATATAACAGTTTGAAACACAGTTAAACAACTGAATCAAGATTTACAGACTGCTGCAGTGGCTACTCTGCCACAGCAACACGAACCTGATGCATTTGATGTCATCAATGATCTTGCTGCACCTCCGATGTACTCAGACATACACTACATGGCCTGAAGTATGTGGACATGCAAACATCCCACCTGTGTTTGATTGCTGACTATTACAAAACCACAGACATTCATGTGCTGCGACAACAGCCTGCTCTTTTCCTAGATTCAGGCTTTCCACAAGAGTGTTGTCTGTGTGGATTCACTCCACTTCAGCTCTTATAAGAGCGTCAGTGAGGTCGAGCACTGATGTTGAGTGATGAGGCCTGTCAGCACTGTGGTTCTTCCCAAAGGTGTTTCATAGGGCAGGGTAGTCAGGCTCTTCCACATCAAACTCTGAAAAACAATTCTTCAACATTACAGACCAGACTTTGTGCACAGGAATATTGCCTTATCAAACAGGAAAGCACACTAATCTAAAACACAATTATACTCTAAAGGTTTCTCTTTATTCAAACTATGTGGTGGTTGGATCCCCGTCCATATGAAACGGCTCTAAACCCCAAAGCAGACAAAGGACATACTTTTGGAATATTAATACTTACAACTAATAAATGCCTTGCAGCTGCGTGCATCTGCTAACCAGTCCAACTGCAGGTGATTAGATATACGTTCACAAGTTAGACATGTTGTATGAGGTCACTGTGATCTTTGACCTTTGACCACATTTATAGTGGTTTCCTGCAGGAAGTCTTGAGGAAATCACATTCTATCACATTCAAGAAGCCAAAAACATGTTTAGTGAACTTGTAGGGACCTTAATCAACTAAGTGAAGTCAAATTATGCTTGAGATTTGCTGAATATTTGTAAATTATTCACAAGAATGAGACCTTTGTTCCCAAAATCATATTGCCAGTGCAGATGTAGAAAACAAGTCAAAGTAACAAATATAGTGATCACTTCACAACATTCAACAGTTTTTCAAACTTACTAATACATATGTGTTACTGACTTCTGAGAGCTGCATGCTGCTTTAGACCTGGTTAACAAGAATGGTGTTATTTTGGAGGACAGATGATGAAGGTCACTCATTTTGAATAAACTGTCATCTCAACTAATTTAATAATATATTGAAAACATTCACAATGGCAGTGTCTACACAATGGAATTTGGCAAAATTCTTTACTAATTAAAAACCATGAAAATGTAACAAATATTTTTTTTTTATCTAAAAAAAATTCAAGTTAAGAGAATCAACCTATATCATGATGTACCAACGTTGTGTTTAAGCTCCAGTGAGCTAATTTTTTGACATAAACACACAGTATTCTGTCCAAATAAATAAATAAATAAATAACAAAAAGGCAGCGATACATCATCTGAACTGATCTACCTTGATCGTGACTCAGAGCCAGAGGCTTCCTGGTGACTGTAGCTTGAGAGAGAGGCACCTGGGAAATTTTTCAGTTTGTGAGGTGAATTCCAATAACTGCAGAGGTGGATCACATCATTTTTTTATTCATGAATACAGCAAGTGATGAGGTACAGAGAGAGGAAGAGTAAAAGAGTTGAACAGCCTCGAGCCAAGGGCAAGGGCCAGTGAATAATTGAAAAAGTGCTGCCAGGATGGGTCAGACTGTCTTCCTTCACTGCAATCGATTGTGACGTCACATTTTCGTGACATGACACAGGGGGTCCCTTATTGAGATGCAGTCTGCGACAGGTTTGTTAACACTGAGTATGGAAATTACACAGGTTAAAAGAAAAGTTCACATTCTTTAAGTCAGTTTAAATCAATATTCAACTGTCACTGTCCATCCATCCATTATACATACAACCTAGATCACATGAGCCAGTCCCCAGCTGACTGTAGGTAAGGACTGTGTACACCTCAGACACATTGCCTGTCTATCACCATATCAGACGTTCATGCTTACAGTCACACCAACAACCATCACCATGCAGACACAGAGAGAACATACAATTTCCACACAGAAAATCTCCACCTCATGTTTAAGTGTTCAAACCCTGAACCTTCTTGCTGTGTGGTGACAGTGTACTACTGTACTGCTGGTATGTAAATTTTAGTAATGTATCTTTTCTGCTCTGGATGGCCAAAGGAAAACCTTCTTAATGTGGTTGTTCACTATGCAATGGCGGAGAAAATTCACATTTCACATTTGATAACAGAATCTGTGCTAAAATTGAGCTGAAAAAAGAAAATACACACAATTGCTGCTTCAGGAAATAGCCACAGTCCTTCACTCCAGATTTTATTTTTCATTTCTTACTCACCCCCAGGGTTTCACATTTGACTAAACTAACCACCAGGGATCAAAACTGAAGCATTATAAATTTAAACTCTGACCTGTGCTCACCACTTGAGCGAGTACAGGTCCAGGTAGTGACTCACTGAACCAACTTTTCCCCTCAGGACTTGCCATAGATGTATACTTGCTACTCATATTGTCCAGAATCACAAACCCAGACAAACTTGTAAACTCGACTTGACTCAGCTTCTGCAGATTTTACACACACTTGCTGCTTTTGACACCTCTTGTAAATGCCAAAGTACTGCTGAGGAATACCAAAAACACCTGCATGGGGCTTTCTGGGCACAGAGTCAGACATTAGACTCAAGGCTCGCTAACATGTTAGCCTGAGGAAACTATACTACTACAGCTAAAAATAGTTTTGCATGTTAACTTAAATACTGATTACTTCCAATTTGTTATATAATTCTCATTTAATCTGAAGAAAATGGCACATTAATTGCTCTACCTCCACTTGGTGTCATTAGGTGCAGTACACCAAATACTCAGAGGATCAGTATATTTAGTGGTCTGTACAAGAGGCAACACAAGTGTTTTGTTGCAAGTTAGCCAAGTCAAATGGCTATCCTCCAGAGTTACAGTCACTTGGGTGCCAAAGTCTGCCATATAAAAAGATTATAAGAGAGATAATATAGAGCTGATAGAGTCGAGGACTTCCAGTAGCTTTTTTTGGTTTTTGTCCTCATCTGTTATGTTTGAACTGCTTTAAGAGTGCAAATTTAGGTATGTGGACAATAGGAACAATTTTAATGACCTGTATTCACATAGATGTGAGATTGTTAGCTTAAGACTGACTTAAAGAGATGTGACACACATTTTTCAACAGTAAATGCCTCCAGCAGCCAGAGTTTATGAGCAGTTCTCCTGTATAAATAGATGGTGGTTGTGAAACCAATGTAAAACACCAATTATAATGTCTGTGTATCAGTGTGTGCATGCGCATGCAGACATACAAAAATGCACAAACAACTGAGTTTGTCATGTCATTCAAATGGATCATAAATCGGCCATGACCTGGGTTTAATTGCCCCCCGAGCAGCCATTTCATTGTTTTAAATGCCTCTCCACCGTGGTATGGCAGCACAATAACTTCTTACAGGGAGGTTTTTAAGACAACCCAGTAACAAATACCACCAGTGGTGCTGGAATTGCTTTCTTGAGACAAGCTGAACAACCAAGCATACCATTATGCTTCTTCACGGAATCGATCCCCTGGAAAGGATGTTACTTGAATTAGGTCTCTTGCACAGAGACTGTTTCTAAGCACTAAAATGGTCCAATGTTTATTCATTGGCATGGGCTGTTTATCTGGGGGATAGGAATCAATGAATGAAAGAGAATTGGTCCATCTGAAAGAATATTCTTAATTTTCTTAATTTGCTTATCTAGTCAGGCAAATTCAAAAGGAATCAAAAAATCCTTTAAACTATTATTTCAACCCCACACTTCATTTACTCTGTATTAGACCTGGCTCACAAATCCCAAGCTAGCTGTCCACAAACACATCTGCAGAACTGAACTGGAAAATAGTTGTGTTTTTTGCATTTACAAATTATATTTTACTTATTTCCAGGCCTGCATCCTGTATAGTGTTGTGTAGTAGAATACAGCATTTAATTTCCTTGAAAGAAACTGTTTTGTCAGCATGAATAACATTCCCTTTAAAATGTAATTGGCAAAACAAATTAAAGTATACAAATATAATTTATAGAAGACAAGGTTGCTCAAATGGCTTCATGCCATTGTCCCTAAGTGCTCAAATAAGAGCTAATGCAGGTCTCAAATAATACTTTTCTTCATAAGTAATTCTCATCATCATCACCAGAATGTAGAAAACCAATGGTTCAATGGTGGCATGTTTTTCTTTATTGACCTTCCAGTGGAGAAAAAAATCAAGTGTGAGCAGCCAAAAAAATGAACTCAGTACTGAGGTCACATATTTCAGTGGAGGCACTGCAGCAGTTTTTCTGAAGCCAGGCCTCCTGGTGTGATTTTCTCTGTGCCGGCCTCCAGCAGCTAGCTGAGATGAGCTGTCTGGGAAGAGAGAGAAATGCTGCGCTTCTCGTCTCATCTCCTCCTAATCCGGTAGCCCCCTCCACCCAGCCACCCCGAACCCCGCTGACCCTCCACCATCACTACTATCTCCCCCCACCCCTAGCACAGTGACACTTAGCACTGGACAGTGCTTCCAATATCTCCCACATCCCATTTCACCTCTAACTAATTGGAAACCCAGAGTCCCTCTGTCTCTTTCGGTCATTCTTTCTTCCTTTTTTATGTTTCCTTTGTTCTTATTCCTCTTCTTCCTTCACTGTCTGCTGTCTGTTTTTTTTCCTCCATCATCTCAATATGAGACTGACAGTAAACTAACCCCGCAGTTGTCTGTGTAGCAGAGAAATGAGAGTGTAACCTACAAAACCAGTCGCACCCATTTATATGAGTTCATCTGCATCCAAGAGGGAGATCCAGAAAATGGAGGCTTTATTGGAACAGATGACCTCGGGTTTATGTTTCATACATCATTATCACAAAGCCAATCTCACTCTTTTTAAGTGCACACACACACACACACACACACACATGCATGCACACACGCACACTTTATCTCCATCTTCATTTCTCTTTCCCCCTCCTCTCTCTCACATACACACATACACAGTTGAAGAAGGACAATGTGCCATAAGGGTTTTCAGTCTGGGAACCGGTAGTAGTGCACTTAAACTAACAGCAATTACCTGATGTGCAGCACAGACCATGTGGAGAGTCCTGGGGAAATCCATCAAAATGCAGTACACCCGGGTGGGCCTGTAATGAACTGGTGCTCTCCTTGCTCCTGTATTACACATCACATCAGTGTCTGCGATCATGTATTAGTCATGGCCAGTGATGGCCTAAGTCAGGCTTGTGTGTATATTTAAGAGCATTCAGTCCACTCACTGACCTGATAATGGTTTCTTTTGCACTTTGAGTTGGTCTTGATTTATTGCTTTTTTCGAATTATTGTTAAAGACCCATTAACAGTTTGTAAAAGTCATAAGTATGGTTTAAAACCTGTGGCTTTACACGAAGGTAAATGCTTCTAGAAATACAAACACAGAATCAGTATAAATGTTTAAGTCAGTATTTTTCCAACTGAACTGTTGTGCTTCTTAGTTGGTTGAACAAACTTGATTCACTGTATTTTTTTAGTTTTAGGAAAATGTATTATTAAATTAATGTTAACATATTTAGTCATTTGTTTTTTTTATCTTTGTCTTTGTCTGCATGTATCTGTCTTATTTTTTTTTCATGGGTCCGTGCTGGTGACAGCTATAGACAGTCAAGGTCACTGTGATTTTTTTTTTTTTTTTTTTTTTTCTATGTGAATGTGATATCCCAGAGATGCCTTCAGGGAATCCTTTTAAATTTGGCACAAATGTTCACTTGTACTTGACTCGAGAATGAAGGACAAAGGTCAAATGTTGTTGTGACATCACAAAACTTATTTTTGGCCCCTTGAACTTGTGAATTACAAACTAATTACCTCTTAAAGGATCATATTCTTCTTTAGGCCTTTCAAAGACTTTATAATATGTTACTGTCGTGCTTTTTGAATTTAAAATCTAATTAAAAATCACTCACAATCACTCCCAGATCACAAAAATGTGGTCTGTGTTACTCCTGTTTGCAGAAAAGCTCTAACTGTAACATTAACAAAACATGCTGGCATCCTACAAAAATGTCTCATACAAACACTTTGGTTTTGGTTAAACCACAGGTGATTGCTAATCGGAAAAATACAAACACACGTTGTTTTGAGTTTCTAAAACAAACCACAGATGCTGCAGCTTTTTTTATTTTCCTAGTGCAAACACCATCTTTGTTTGACAAGTGACAAACAGGAACCTTTTTTTACCTTTTGCTAGGAAACAGGTGGAGGACACAGAGCAAATATTACTGGCAGGTTTTAAAGTAGAAGCACGATTGCATGATGCTAAAAACACTTGGGCCTTAGGACATTGTGAGCCTATTAGTCTTGTTTTTGTCTAGTGTATCTGATGTCTCATGATTATATTTATCCACCTAATTTAATTACACATTTGTGATGAGGAGGACAATGTGTGTGCCCTTTATTCTTTTAGTAGTATTATAAAATGTATTTCATCATGATGCTCTAATTATGTAAACATATAAACAAGCAGCAAAGTGGACTGGACCTCATTTGACTGTTGGTTGTGCTTCTTGTGTATGTCCATTCAAAACATTTTTTTGATGTAACTGCATCTGTGTTGAAAGTCACCTCTATATCTCAGTCACTCTTATGACACTTGGATTAGTAGGAAGTTCTGTGGATTCATTTTCTCTTCATGACATCTCATTTTGGGATTACCTGCGAGGTGTATTATGTTGTCATGGACACTCAACCCTCTTTACTAATCTGTCACCAGGTTTTAATGGATTTCTATATGGGATATAATTATTTGGTTAAGCCGTCAGGCAAAAGCTTGTCAGACATCGGGATGCCCTTAAGGCGAAGAAACTCAATATTCTCTTGGCAAAACAGTGGAGGCATCACAGATAAAATTATGCTCATAGAAAGACAATTACATATGTAAGACACGTGAGCTAACGACAATATCATCAATGTTAAAAAGATTATGTGTGTACACTGAAAAAAAAGAAAAGACCCAAGCCATTAAAACTTTGCTTAGCTTCCATTTTTACCATGTGTTTCCTTTAAAATGTTTTTTTAATGAACCGGAATCATTAAAACATTACATTGTCTGTTTTGCATATTCATTTTTATCCCTATTGCTTGATAGTTCCTTTTACTAGTTACGCCAAGATTTTTTTGGTCGTATTCTCCATTTAATATGGCTGAACATGCGCCCAGCAGGATTAAAGGCATTGCATCCTCTAACATAAATCTGACTGTGAGGGTGTGAAAGATTTTTTTTTTTTTTTTTTTTTTTTTTCTCTTCTATTCTATCTTGCATATTTTTTCATGATTTCTGGGCAGATTTAAGGACATTAATTTTCAACAGACTTTGGAAAGAAGTGTATTGTGTGTTGGAGTTGGATTTTTGACAATAATTGTAGTCTTTTTGCCTCTAGTCTCTCCTGCACATAGAGCCACAATGCACATTAATAATCACAAAACACTGACTCATCACCCTGCCTTTGCTCTCTTTCCTATGTCACAGATTGGCATCTTCATCTTAATTGGCATCTTCAGGCTGCACATTGGCAGAGTTTGGGTAAGAGCAAAAAGTATATTTGCCTTATTAGCATACACTTCGAGAATTTGCAGTATTGTTACTTCCTCCTTGCAAGCACCAGAGGGTCAAGATAATCCCCATGTTCACAGTTTCCTACTTAGAATTTAATTTAAGAAAAATACCATATGTTCAGGTTCTGCAAAACTCAAGTCTTTTTGGTATTCCATCCAATAGTTATAAAGACACCAACTAGAACTACTGTCTTGCAGTACATATGGCTCCACCAACCAGTGTTATGACTGATGTGCCAGTTCATGACTGATGATTCATGACAATTCATGGCCAAAAAAATGATTTGTGAGATGGTGACCTTGAGCTCTGACCCCTAAATTATAATCACTTCATGTTTGGGTCCAAGTGAACATTTGTGCCAAATTTGAAAGGAGTCCTCAAGACAATCATGACATATGTTGTGGACCCAACTATAATAACTGGCACTAGAGAAAAAGTTGGGGGGTTATTAAAACCTACAGGATTCATCCACGATTGTCTGCACAAAATTTCATGTCAATCCATCCAGTGGCAGTTGAGATATTTCAGTCGGCACCAAGGTGGTGCACAGACTGACTGACAGGCTGACATTGCCACATGCTGAAAATACATAACCTTCATTTACTGTAGTTACCTATAAGATAATCTCACAATTACATGTTGACCTGACAAGAAATTTAGATAATAAAACAGGAACCTAAATTTCTGTAAGAGGCAAAAAAGTTAATAAGCTGTCATGAATGTCAAGCATATCAAACATGTAACATCAAATACGACAGTGCTACTTTAATTTCCTCATTCCTCTCTCCAAGTGATTTAAATTCACACTTGGAAACGTGCATTCAACTTGAGAAATATAATTTGAATTTTTACCAGACTTAATGATCAGCATGAAGGTTGGAATAGCTGCTGGCCATATCGAGGTTATGAAGCGTGATGATTCATTGTTAAATGGTCACATGGCCAAAACCACATGTGTCCAGGATCCTTGGGTACCCGTGGAGTATTAGTAACAGAACAGCAAAGGGGAGGGGCTATGAGATGCTGGGTAGAGGTGATGACACTTGGCTGCACTAAACAGGGACTCAACGGCTGCTCCACACACATATACATAAACATATATACACACACATACACCTCATGCCAGGATTTTAGGAGGTTGGTGGGGAGGCAGATGGGGAAGGACATGACCGGTGCCTACAGGGACAGCTGTGGACGTTTCCCTTCCTCGCCGCCTCACACCTGTTACTCATCATGTCCGCTAGAGCACACACAGCATCTTTGGTGAACCCCAGCATGCTGCCACACGCTCAAACACAACCCTGCATACACATATAAATATTACAAATAAAACAAAGTAGTAATCAACAATTTAATTGACATCCATCCTTCATTATCCCCATGTGTTGCTACTAAGATATAGTCATTGGAGAAGTTTTAACTATTGCATTTGCATTGCAGCATTTCTTTCATGTCATTTATTTGGCGCTGGATGTGAATAATAATCACTGGAACATTATCAGGTCATTAATAAAAAGCACAGACCATCTATAAAAACCCCTGGATTCAGATATTCACTCCACTGACCACGCTACTCATCCGGAAAGCCTTTATCTCTGTGTGAATTCACCACTGAATTATTCAATTTTTTATGTGCTGCAATTTCTCTTTATGTAGAAATGAGAAAAAAGTCCATATCTCCTTGTGGCTTGAAAAAAATCCATAAAAGAGACATGGAAATGACAATCATATTTGGTCACGGTATAGATCCATCACATTTTGATTAGTAATCCACGCAACAAAGACGTCTTAGAGGATATTGAATGAAAATAAATCTCACTTATATCACTCATATTCGCAGTTCAACATTAGTGGGAAATATACTTCCTTGCCAGAGTGAGATGATTGAATTGATGCCTCTGAAATCTGTAGTGTAAAAAAAAATGAGCTAACAGCCAACTGATGGCAAATTTAGCTTAGGGGAAAACAGTTAGCGCAGCTTTCTGTTTTAACGCAGTATCTCTAGAACTCCATGAAGGGAAAATGGAGTTTAAATTTGGCACAAGCATTTGTTTGGACTCAAGCATGAACTGATTAGATTTTGATGGTTAAAGGTCAAAGGTCAGTGAGACCTCACAAAACAATTTTGGTTATAACTTAGTGTTTAGTTAAAGTTGGAAAATGATTGAAAACCAGTTTGATACAGAAAATGTGATACACAAAGTGTTTATTTACATTCAAAAACCTTTTGGATGGACAGTCACGGGTCAGTCATGGGTCAATTGTTCTTTCTGTGTCTCTACTATCCACTTCAACCAACTCTTGGCAACTTCATCTATTACTTTAAAAATAAAACAAATGAATAGGAGGAATGAAAATTAGGAGGCAGCGTTGTTCATGAATCATTGATCATGAAATCTGGATCAGCCTCTAAGCTGTACAGAGCTCAAGAGTGTAATTATTAAACTCTGCCCCTAGAGTCAAGAGTGTAATTATTAAATGTGTTAATACAAACTAAAGGCATCAGGATAATAACATGAAATCATGTTATCATCATATCATCATATCATCATATCATCATCATCATCATCATGTTTGTAGTCTTTACACCAAGCTAAACTAACAAACCGCAGGTTCCCACTCTAAATTAATCTTAAAAATATGAGAATAGCATTGAGCTTCCCATTTAGAGAAAAGTCAATGTCAAACTATTCCTTTAAAGTCCATTATATCGCAATACATTGTTTATATATGTAGACAGTTACTCATCAGCCAGTCCCATTAATCCGATAAAGGCAACTTGACAAAAAAAGGAGGAATTTCCCAAAGGGACAAACTGTCAGAAGGGTCATGGTTCTTTCCAGCTCTTAAATGTTCTTTGTGAAAATTCCAGCTAGCTGTGTATTGACAGAGGGAAAACATTGTGCTCTTGAAAGCTGCCTTTCATTAGTGTCTTGGAGATCGGTGTAAACATTAGTCAAGCTAAACTAAAAGGAAAAGGGCAACGAGAGGTCGGGTCAGAAAGACGAGAGAGGTCAAGTGAGAGAAAAGGCCCATGACTTCCTCCAAGGTCTTTTGTTCCATCTTACATATTGTGTACACTATCAAAGTGTTTCCTCTGGTATAGCGGCCAGACAAGATTAAAGAAGATCAATGTACCATCAAAGAGCCTAAAATTGATAAACTGTCTGACTTTGTGAAGCTCAGATCTCTTTGTATCTGTCATCTCTTTAACAGGTGTAGTCACTAACACAGGATTTTTCTTCCACAATCCATGACTCAGAGTTTCAGGATTCAAACACAAGACAGAGCAAGCTTGTGTGCTGTAATAATGACAGAATCAGAATCAGAAAAAAACATTATTGATCCCTGCAGGGAATTGCTTCAGTAGCTGTAACCATGTTTCCATTACCTTATATAGTGCTGAGGAGGAAATCAGACTTTTCGACAGATGTCCAAGACAAAGCTGGAGCACAGGTATGTACAAAAAAGAGCCCACAGAGAGTTTTAAATAATGCACAAGCTCAATAAGTTATTTCATAAAACATAAAGCCTATGGCAACTAATTTAAAATTTGGTAATCCACCCTTGAAATATTTAGAGCCCTTGTGAATAGGGGTGTATCTTTTCTTTTACATGATGAAAAGAGTTTCATCATGTATTTATGCATAAAAAATAGATGCTATATTCAGAATCTATAAAATATAAGCACATCTCACAAAGTACTGTGATACAATGAGTAACAGGTTAGCACTCCACTCACAATGACTATGCACTTTACACAATTTTCTCAAACCAAGAGATAACAAGCACATTAATAATAAATCTAATGATGGCTGATTTCCATTTAGCTGCTTCAGACATTTGAATGGAATAAGTCTGTTGTTAATGTTAGCAATAACACCTGGTAATGAACTGAACCGACTCTATCTTATTTCATAGAAGTTCACTGCTGTCAATAAGAACTATTAAAACATTATGAGCCACTGAGTTACACAAACATTGGCTCTGTAATTCATTTTGAGTCAGTCTAACAAGAAGTTTATTGTCCCAGTTTCATTAATATTCATTAGACCGAATCTGCATTAATCTACAGCTGAAAATATCCACCCCTTTAGAAGTAAAATTAGCTGAAACACACAGTGCACAGTTGTTTTGGGTTATTATTAAGCCTTTTTTGAGGACAAAAGTACATTCACACAAAATGGGGGTTTAAAAAGAGAAACTTGTGGACTAACACATGTCGGTTTGGGTCTGTTCATGCAAATTGTGAACAGTTAACAGCTTATGAAAGGCAGGATAAGTAAAAAATAAGATTTATCAAACTAGACAGTTTTCTCTAGTGGTTTAACCAGAAGCTGGACAGGCTTGCATTATTTTTTTTTTTTTTTTAATTAATTTCAGACATTTTGGTATTTAAGTTGCATATTTATCATATTCTTTTATTAGATGATGGATGAAGCATTTAAACCACAACCAGGTGCAGAACTTATAGAGCCTGATAATTAAATTAATTTCTTCCATAATCATGAGAACACACAGCCAAAAAACAAAGATAAGGTTGATTTTATTATTGTTAAGTGTGTAAGAATATGAATGTCTAAGAACTTCTTATAATCCTGAGATCATACAACATTTTGTGCTCATAAGAATAGAAAAATTACATCAACATCATGAAATTGTGAAAACTGCAGTTTTTTTTAGAAACTGTAGTTTCATGAGAATCAAAGCATAAAAATAATTACATCCTTACACCTTGGCCTCTCCAGCGCTGGTCTCTGTGGGAGTGTGAAAAACACTGTCATGGACTTCCAGGTTATAAAAATACACACTCATCATTTTAATCCAGCTAAAATAAATACAGAAATGTTTTATTATGACTCAAAACTGATAGATAACTCTATGTGATGTTGTATTTCTTTGTAGCTTTAATAAGAGCCACCATTTCTTTTGCCACAGTGTCAAACTGTTTCCTCAGCAGACTCCAGTGGGATGAAGCTATTCCAGTTAACGTTGCCAGCTGCCCTGAGGCGAGTTTAACCCGAGAGAAGAGATGCACCTGTACAACATTAAGCTGGGATTGTGGTGCTCAAGCTCCCTAAATCTCTGTCCACTCAACAGGTATTAAACCCCAAGCAGTGAAGCACCACACAGGGGGGCGGCGCATGCCTCCTTTTCCCTGCTGATGAGTCTTCACTTCCCCATGCAGTCTGGCAGTGTTGTAAGTAGTCATGCAAAGAAAACTGGCAGAGTGGTTAGTCAGCCTGCAAATTGCTGCCAGGGCACTCTGTGTCAAAGTAAAGGGAACGCTGCCCCTCCACCACCTCGTCCTCTCATGTAAACATCACTTTGTTTGTATGAATGGGGCAGCATATTTAGGTTGACCCAGGGCACGGTTGTGAATGATCAAGTTCAATCTATACACCAGGGGAATAATGTACACCCTGTGTCCTGAGTGGTTTTGATTACAAAACTATCTGTTACTCATGCTGCATGGTTCATGGCAAAACCTTGCAAACATCCTGCCGTATATCAAACAACTCTCCGACCCTGCTTGGCCAGTCACAGATGTCCAAATCGCTCTTTCATCCTGTTTATCTGGAAATGTATCTCTGATTTACTCTAGTGGCTAAATTATAGGCCCATATGTTTATACGAACAAGCTGTGATTGATTATTTAGTTAGGCTCTTTATCCCTGAAGCAGTTTTGGGAATATGGCAATTTTGTTCCCCCAGCTCAATGAAAAACATTTATCTAATGTCCTTATCCTGAAACCTTTAAATATAACTTTAAGTATATTGATGTTGTGGCACAGAGCCTGTTCCTAGTGAAAAATGGCTGTATATTATAGAAAACATTACATGGCACGGCGTAATGACACACATTTCTTCTCTTCATTCTTTGTGTCAGTGCTGTTTTCTCTCCTCCCTGTTCACCTTTCATCAGTAAAGAAACACTGTTTAGCCATCAGGATGCTGGTTAGAAGGTAGTGATTGATGGGGTGTGGTAGTTATGATGAAAGGGGGTTAAAGCCACAAGGGTCACATTCTTCTCCTTTCGTCTGTGGCTCTTTATCTCTATGCACATGCACACACACTTTGATTTTCTTGGTTTTCTCATAGTCTTTGACACTTAATCACGCATCAACAGCTTACTATTTTGACAGTAAATACAGTTTGTATATCAAAACTAATTAGTTAATGACATAGAGACATTATTAGACAAGGTCTTTAAAGGTAAAAGAAACAATAAATGTCTTCTTTTGTTGCCAAAGAAAGCCATACAAACCAGAAAACAGCTTTTCTTTATTTAAGAGTCCAGAAATCTCTACAAGTATATCTTTCCCCATATGTCAGAACACACAAAACCTCACAAAGATGAAATGGAAACAGAGCAAAATGCCCATTCCCATGTGCTTCACATTTTTATTAACTATGGCTGCCCTCACTGCAGCTCATTACAGCCCATATAGTGGAGTGAAAAGGTTTGGAAAGGCAGCCAGCAACACTATCTCCCATACCACTTTCCTGTGGGGCATTTTCCTAACCATGGCAAAGGCTTTGTAATCTGAGCCCAGCAGGTATGTTGATGGAGCTGAAGTGTGTGTGTGCGCAAGTGTGAGTGTGTGAGTGAGCAAGGGTGTGTGCTGCATAGCAACAATGGTGAAAAAGAATGGGAGGTCAAAACAAAGAAAAAGGGAGGAAGGACAGAGCTGGAAGCACACACATTTTACAAATGTTGGTGCATATGAATTATTGCACAAGTCAATATGAGATCTGACAAGCTGAGCTGCTCAACATCTGGCATGTGAAGAATCTCAAAATGCACAACAATACTCACCTAACACACTAAAGTTAGACAAGATAGACTAAACCAGGAACACTTCACTTTAACCACAATATAAAACACACAAATGTAGCTGTAAAACAGAAGCACATAAGAATATTTTTACATGTTTATTAAATGTAATTTTCTAAAGCACATGTATGACTGCTCTACAAAACAGATAATGAATTAGTACAGTATTTAATGATATACATTTGCAGTATACAAAGCTTTCTAGAAATGTGTATGAACACTGATGGACCTTGAAAACTCATTCATGACTTTGATGTCATTCTTCGCCTTCAGCTGCCTCTACTAACAGAGTCTGCTCAGCTGGCATACAGAGCGTAGGGGTATTTATTAAGAAATATAATATTTAAAATATGTGGACATGGGGTGAAGGTTGGGGGTTATTTACTACACAAAAACCAGATCAGTGGGCTTCAGAGTAAGTAAGATATAAATACAAAAATACAAATAAATACAAGTGTAAGATAAGATAAGATATGTTATTGATTCCCATGGGAAACATTGAAGTGTTGAAGCAACTCAAGTACAGAGTGAATATGGTTAGATATAAAAATAGAATAGAATAAACATAGCAACGAAACAACAGAAAACTGGTGGTGGGCTCTACATCCACTATTGATATAGTCATTTGAAAGTCACAGATGCAGTGAGGTAGCAGTAGCTATTCTACTCTAATATAATATTATGTAAGTAACATATATGTAGTACATTTATGCACAGTGTGTATAAATAATTAATAAATCAGATTACAACATGAAACATTATACTAGAATATAAAATTTATTATATACATGTATTAATATAAAATAAAATAAGGTCTTTTTGCCAACAAAATCAGCAGCAGGACATCGGGTTATCATTTAAAAATAAGAGCCAGCATTTACAGCATGACTAAATGCACTGAAGATATAAAGCTGAGGTAATTAGCTGGTGAGTGAAGACAGAGCTAATAGAGTCACAGAGGGGTGCTGATACAGCATGGAGATCACTGCTGTTAACAGAGAGGGGCCAGAGTCAGGTATCTTCCATTAGTGTTTAGTAGCATAGGAAGACATGCTTCTATTAAAACTCACCGCCTGTTTACCATCAAAGCTCAAAGAGGAAGACAGAGCTTGTGTAAGCAGCAGTGGGGGGAGACCCTCAGGGCTCTACTCTGGGACCTTTTTGTTTCTTGTCATAGTCTTGAAATGTGGACGTTTGCAAAAGTCTTTCCTGTGCTGCATAGACTGCTCATTAATCATTTTCTGTCCATCACACAAAAGTCTCCGTCAGTGCTGGGGAGGAAGTTGTTGGAAATATACCTGCAGCTTGCACAGCTCCACAGGTTGCTGTCACCATGGCAGTAGGGAGGTAGTAATGTCAAAAAAGTGGAGATAGAGAAACTGAATCCAAATAAGGAACATGCCAGAAATTAGAGGATATGAAGAGTTTCACATGAATGATAGATAGAGTTATAACGTGCTCCTAATGACCAGCTTTTATGAGCCAGTTGCAGTTTTGTGCGCTCAAACTTTAATAGCTTGAATTGGATGAACTGAATCATAAAAGGCCAGAACAGAACAGAACAGCTTGTTTTATTCTTGATTCCTTCATGTGAGAAAGCAGAACAAAGGCATATTGTAATGTGCTTGACTGTGTCTCTCTTTTATCAGTTTAAACCAGACGGCGATGGCGCTTATAAAAACTGTATTTTCTAACGCAGATGTGTCAATCGTATCATTGATTAAGAGCCAGGTAATTCATCTGATGTGGAGATTATTGGATCAGAGCCGCACCTGCTCCGGGCTGATTCCCATGAATAGAATGATGGTGTTAATCCGTATGGGAGGAGGAGGAGGCAGTCCTTCAGGCTGAAGCAAGGACAGCAGTGTTGCAGCCAGGAGAAAACCTGTCTGCCAGTGTTAGAAAGCCTGAGATATTGAGAGGCTGTCATATTGGCTGCTTTTTGAGGAAAACTTGGGATTTGGAGGCAGAGGATTGTGTGGTTTTCAGGGTAATATAAGACAGGTTTAGGTATGCTGTCTTCAAGGTTGAGGCAAATAAAGCAGCGAGAAGCATGGGTCAGCAATGTTGGCTTGGGAAAGGAAGTAATTGTGACCAATTTACCATAGATGCTATGGCAACTCCTGAAATATAACCTTCTTCACCACCCCCTCAGTGTGTTGTTTTTACCAATTTGTGCAACAAAATGAAAATTGCACATAGCTATGAGCAGTTGACCGAGATATAAAATAACCATGAGGGACAGTGGGAAAGTGTTTGTTTTACCACTCAAAACTGCTAAAACAAACACCAGCTTTCATTAGTGCGCAGCCATTACTTCCAGCTATGTCATTCATGAGATCCAGAGTCAGATCTCTCAGGTTACTCTGCTACTGTCAAATGTCATGTTTTACAACCTCTGGGTTTTATTATGGACCCTGTGGCTTCCATACAATGGGCCTCACTGTGGAATGCGCCATAACACCCTCACTGGTCCATGTATGTGTGCAGTCACATACAACCACAGAGACACGTTGGAGTTGTAATGGAGACAGTTATATCAGGGGCAATGCTCTTTGGCAGCACGAACATGCCACTATGAGTGTATGTTGTTATTGGAAAAAGCAGAAAGTTGAGCGGGGTCATGGCTGCTGCGTAGCACCTCATCAGTCAGCCCAACAGCCCTGAGGAGGGATTGTTTAAATTTGGCTCTGTGCCTCGTCTTGAGTTACGTCCAGATGGTCGATGGGAAACTGAGAGATGGGTTCTTGCCCGGTCGAGCGTTTGGCCGGTCGCTGGGCTTCAATTTTGAAACGGCCAGTCATTTTGCGTGACATCCTATAAGTTTCTTCTTAAGAGCAAGTCAAAGAAAAAATACCACCACTGAAACTCATTCGCTGCGCAAGGTCAGAGAAATGTGCTCTGGCTTATTTCATCAAAACTGTGTTCTCATTCCAGATGGCCCCTCCATCCAGACCACATGAGAAGTGGTTTCACCTGCGATGCAATCAGATTCTGGGACCGTATGTACCTATTCATTGAAAACGAGCTGACATGTTGCTGGTCATGTGTTATATCACTGAACATTCACTGAACGTTTCCATATGCTTTTTGTTTGGAGTACCACATCTTTGTTCTGTTTGGTGCTGACACATGATTGACTCATCTGGGTGGTTGAACTAAACATGTCATTTTCATTCAAAGAAGTGGAATTAATGCGATACTCGTTAGTCAATGTCACATCTTAAAAGTCAACCCCTATAACATCTGCTTCAATTTAGTGCAGATATAATGGTTACCTGTCACACAGTAGAAGATTTCTTATGTAGAAAGGCAACTTAGAAATATATCTCTAACACAAAATGATGATACATTTAAAGGTGACAGAGAATCAAGAAGCATTTTTACCTGGTATTGTTGAAGAACAGTAGTACACCCACATTCAGGAACAGTGGTAGAGATTCTGAACATCTCCTTTTCATAGGAATTCCTCTTTTAGAAATGTCCACTAGAAAATGGCTCAATTTCAAAAACAGTTTTTTGTGATGTAAAATGTATCCCCCCCCACTGTCCCCTTCAAAGGCGATTAGCTGTAAAAAGACAGTCTGTCCATGTTCAGAAGCTGGTTAAGTTACATTCATTTGAGTGGCAGTGAAGGAGTCAATCAGTGTCAAGTGCTTGCATTTCATAATGATGTTTCCAGTTAAGCCAGAAAAGATAAAATCTCGAACCATAAAATAGCTTTCTGGGAGACGTTTTTATGAAGCTTCTGAGGCATTACGCATACAACCAACATTTTATTGTGTTTATGTCACATCACAGAACAAGGATCAAAACCCTGTTCAACCATTCTATGTCACCTTTAAATGTAAATTGTTCTCATATATTTTGTTGTTATATGCTCAATAATTATTGATAATGCTATCAATAAAGAGATGCTGTCAATTTAAAAAAATCAAAAAAAAAAGGAAAAGTTTTTCAGCTGCTCAAAACCAGTTCAGGGTCGGTGATCACAGGTGTCAGTCAGTCAGCGAACATTTTGGATCTGCTACTACTGTCAAGCTAGCTATAGGTTTTGATACACATCACTGTAGCTACAGGTTAATGTGAATGGGGTCACTCACTGTGTAAAACCAATCAATATCCAGTGTAGTGACAATTCTGCTATTTGGTATTTGGCCTCTTTTATCTAATTGTTTTGGATTTATAGCCAGTACAACATTGGTCTACATGGGGAAGTTAAGTAAAGGTGGGACAACACTTGTTTGAGATTGGCCAGGACATAATCACTGGATGTGTTAAGGTTGTTTGTACGAAGTTGGACCAGCAGAAGAGGAACACTCTGAACCCTGCGCTGTACCTTAATTCTAATTCTTTCTGGTGTATTCTCAGGATTCCACATTGTAACACTGTAATGACACAGTTTGTTGAAAGCATATCAACAGGTACATCAAATAAATGTCCTTTTGTTAAAATGTCACCACATTATTCCAATCTCCACTTCCATCCTTTCAAATTCAGGTTAAAATTTCTGCAAGGACACTGCTGACAGTCATGCACAATAGAAAGATGACACTGAACTGACACAGACACTGGGGTCTTGTCCAATTTCAAGTGAAAAGTGTTATCCCACTACTGTTATCTGAAGTGTTGTGAGTTTTTTTCAATTTGTTGTGTTTTGTCATGCAGGGCCACCGTAGCACACATTTGTCTGTCACACGTCTCTCTTGAACCCAGGCGCTGCACCAAACAACAGACAGAATTGGTAAGTGGTTGGTGAAAGAAAGCCTTTCACATTTACCAAAAAAACGTAATTAGGTAGGAATCTAGGCCAGGCTTAAATGAGACGTTAAATTATGCTGATTTTACTGTGTCTCCTTGATGTGTAAATTGCCCAATTGTCCAGTTGTTTGCTAACACTTTTGGCCATGGCAGGAGTCAATTTTACAGTGCTAATATAGTCATGGAAATGTCAACTTAGGTATTTGGGTGTGAAACATGTTTTGTTGTTGCTGTAGATGTTTTCTTTGCTTTTTACTTTGCATTATTATTCTTAATATTATTCTTATTATTTGCTTTTTTCTGTTGCATGCTCCTTTCATGTCTTTGTTTTACAAAATAAAGGGTGAAGGGGCAAATCAGCTGCAGCTGTTCTTAATTACAAGGCTCCTCTCTCTCTCTCTCTCTCTCTCTCTCTCTCTCTCTCTCTCTCTCTCTCTCTCTCTCTCTCTCTCTCTCTCCTCCAGCAGACATTGGTCAGTACTTGCTGTAACCACAGAGGAAGGTGGATAAAGAGCAACACAAAGGGACAGAATGAGCTGTCAGTCCATGACAGATATGTGGAGAGCTGTGAAAGGAGATAAGAGGCCTCAAGGAGCCTCTGCAGGATGCAGCAAATGGGATATGAGTCAGAGGTGCCAGGTAATGATGATGATGATGGTGATGATGATGATGATATTGATGATGAAAATGGTGTAAATGATGATGAGAGGTTGAGTGCGACCTGCAAAGGGAGACTGCAGAGTTTTGTGCAAAAAACAGGAGAAGAGTGAGTGAGAGAAAGGGAGAGAGAGAGATGGCTTCAAAGACTTGTTGTTCTATTTGCCCACTGCAAGTACAACAACAGTGAACTGGAGACGGCACAGCAAAGAATTTAAGAAGGAAGCCACATGAGAACAGCAGCCTAGAGACAAGAGAAACCAGATGATAGTGAAAGAGAAACATGAGGTCACAGTAGGAAGAGGAGTGACACTGGTGACTGAGGAGAAATGGAGCCAGGTAAAGTCCAACAGATGTGGGGACAACTGTGTCTGATTTTGGCTATGACACTAGATGCTGTAAGTAATGTGTTTGTGTCATATAGGGGTGGGAGTAATTATTAGTGTCTGATTTGTATGTACTTCAGTTACTGAGCGATAGATACTTTTCATGTCTGTGTAAAGTCCATTATGATAAAAAGCTTCAACACACTGCAACATGACTCTGACTCCAGACACACAGCCAGAGGCACGAAGAAATATCCTCATAGATAAGAACAACAAGGTATCAGCAAGCAACAGATGGTCTGCCTCCTGCAGAGTCCTGATCTCAGCATCATTAAGCCAGTACAGGATTACATGACAGGAGACAGGAGACACTGTGACAGAGTAAATCCACTCAACAACCGTGGCAAGTTCTCCAAGATGCTTGGAACAACCTACATGCCAAGTACTTTGGAAAAACTGTGCCCAAGTGGACTGAGGAGAATCAGGGCTGTTTTGAAGGCAGGGGGAGTTTTATTGGGCTAGACGATGAATATAAATTATTTATTCTTCTACTTTTAAAAGCAATCTTCATATTGCTTTGTAGAAATGCCTCTTAAGGCAAATAACCTCTCATAATATCTCATGTGATAATATAATGGATTCAGTGCTATATTGATAATACACATTGACTCAGTCACACAATCACCTGCAGTTGTCAGATGGTGATATAAAAACCCAAATCATAAACATGGGATTTTTTTCCCATTACCCCTGGTATATGTATTGATGTAGGTAATTTTATTTCACAGTGTTATATGTTCAATGGCACCTGGCCCATATGGACAAGACAAACATAACAAGCAGAAGCAATAAGATGATGAAAATGGAAAAACACACACACGCTATACACCTCTATACGTGTCATTCACTGTCAGGCTAAATAAAGACACAATCCTTTGGACATTACAGCTGTAAAACGCACACTGTGCCTATTAACAAAGCAAGCAAACAATGGCAAATCAGATTTTTGTCTGAAAACAGGAGTTCATATTTTTACATTAATCAGAGGCAGAAAACAAATTATTCAACAGGCACTCAACAGAAATGTTACAAATATAACTTGAATGAAAGTTTTTCTCAAGCCTATAACGGTAAAGTAACAGTGAAGCTCTATACCGCTGTAAATCTATAGTGTATCACAGCACACCACATTTGAAACATTCATAAAAGAAAAAGAAAATACACACAATTAAATAGTAAATGCACTGTATTTATATAGTGTTTTTCCAGTCTCTTTACACAATGACTCACATTCATCATTCACACAGCTCTTCTATATGCTGTGCTCCTCCATACAGCACTTACACACTGGGGATTAATTTGACGTTCAGTATCTTGCCCAAGGACAGTTATGACACACGGGCTGAAGGAGCCAGGAATCGACCAACCAACCATCTGATTAGTGGACAACCTGCTGTAACTGCCAATAAACTAATGAACCACTGAATACGTTAATGATGGACACTAATGTCCTATGACACATTGCTTAAACGCGTCAGTTAAGCAGGAGTTGCCCATGACTGGGGGTGGCCGATACTGGGAATTTCGGTATTGTTCTGATACCAAGTAAATACAGGGCTAGTATCGCCAATATCAATACTGACACTTTTTACTTGAAATGTAATTTTGTGATTTTTCCTTTAGTTAGTTGATGATGATTATAAAATCATAATCATAATCATCATTTTAGGCAAATGAAAATGTTTTTATTAACTAATCACAACAATATAAAACAATGTAACGGTATAAAAATAATAAAATAATTCCCTTATTACCCTGCTACCTTATTATTCCTTCAATAGTTAACACTAACGGCTTATTATATTCAGCCATGTTCATATTTGAGGTTTGAGGTATATATCTTTATATAAGTGTATACTTTTGAGTTCCAGTAAAACAAGATTTTTTTCAACTGGCTGAATATATGATAATAGTTTAATCACTTTGCTAAAACTGCATCTGTGATCACCACTTACACTGTGAAAAACATGACTTTATGCTAGAGATTACCTGGATATTCCTGTTTTGTTTTTTTTGTTTTTTTTTTTTTTCGGAAAGAGAGGTGCACTGTTTGCACAGACAGATTTGAAGAGAAGCTGCTCTTGCATGAACTCTGAGAAAATATGAGTAATTTGCCAGGCGTATAGAAAAGAAACTGCAACAAAAGTATCAATCTCATCATGCCAGTATCGATCCGATACTGATATTCTCCTTGGTATCGATATTATCAATATTTTGATCGATACACCCATACCTACTCACCCATACCTTTAAATCTGTGGATTGGAAAATAAAACAAAAATGTCACTCACCTTGAGAAATTTTACTGAGCAGGTGCGGCTTGTTCATATGGGCAGGTGGGGCAGCGCCCCTCCAAAAAAATCATGCCTATCCGCCCCCCAAAATAGTTTCTCCTAACAAATAATGTTCATTACTTAATGACTTATCTTGTAGTGTTTTATTTTGTTCTGTGTGTTTTCAACTGTTTTGACTCTGAAATTGTATTTAGAATGTTTTTGGTGACTGATTCTCAGTTTAATCAGTCTAATTGCAGTTGTGGGGCAGGACAGGTCAGCGACCACATTCATCTGTAGATTTATCATATCACCCTGTTGGCAAAAAAACATTTTATTATTATTATTATTATTTTTATTATTTTATTAATAAAAATTTTATTATTTTATTATTATTATTATTATTATATATATATATATATATATATATATATATATATATATATATATATATATATATATATGAATGAATGAGGAAGATTCCCTCAGAGAAATCTAAGTATAATATATAGAATATATAGATAATATCACATGTCACGTACAAATATATATTTATTGTTATTATTATTATTACCACCATTAATAATAATAATAATAATAATAATAATAATAATAATAATAATAATAATAATAATAATAATAATAATAATAATAATAATAATAATTTAAGTACGCCCAAAGGGGCGTGGCTATCGATTAAGACATCAGACCCAGGATCTGCCCCACTAATATGTATGTTCACAAGCCGCTACTGGTACTGAGAGAAACATTTCCCGTTAGTACAAAACTGTACAAAAGTGTATGATATTCTTGTATAATAGCTGCAAAACAATTAGAAATTAATCGTGTAATAGTCCCTATAGTAGATACTGTGTCTATAATGGAATTGGGATACAGCATGCTCATTCTTCCATGCAAATACCTCCACATGCCACACAAGTAAGAAATGTAGTCCTATTATTAAACGTTTGAGACCAAGAGGCTGACTTTTTTCAGACTCTGACTGTCCCATTTTACTATACGGAGCTATAATATTGTAATATCATATCATTCATATACCCTAGCCCATAATCATTAACTCATCTGCAGACTACTATCATATGAAAATAACCAACTAGCTGTGCAGCTGTTCAGGGACAACGCACAACCTCCATTCACACAATGACAAGATATTTAACTGGTTTCACAGAGTCCCATTCATCATCATGGCTGTCTTTAGTGGAGACGAGCACATTTCCCCTTCCACTTCTCTCCTGTAAGATGAACAGCTCCACTGGCTCAGCCCTTGGCTCTCTCTCATTTTTATCGCTCGCTCTGTGCTCTCTGCTTTTTCTCTGGCTGTTGGAAGAGATGCTACTGATGGCTTCACAACTTCAAGCTGCCGGGGGTTTTAGCTCGAAGCACGTGTATTGTTGCTTTGGGATTAATGCTGATGGACGGCATGATGTTCATACGTAGATTAAAGACGCATCGCTTTGCTTCTATTTTTAAAAGTGACCCTTTTAATCCTCAAAAGTGAGCAACATTCTTTGAAACATGTGCAATGTAAATCATGTCAACTTTCCTCCGCCCATATCATCAGCACACCACATATTTCATGCTAATGAAGACAGGACATAAAAGCTCCTTTTCTCTCTCTCTTATTCCTCAAGAGCAAGCATCTCAAAAGCTTTTGCAGAAATCCATGTTATGTTGCTTCTCCGTGGTGTAATCTGGCCACAGTGGAAGAAAATATGAGCGGTAAAGAAAAGTGAATGCTGATAAACTGCCTTATTTTGCCACTGGTGTATCGTAGTTAATAAGAATAAAGAAAAACATATATGTTGGAAACTGGAATCTGCAATACACTGAATATGCTGTTTTTATACATGTTACTATGGCAGTTTATGCTCCTTATTTACATATATCATATAAATATAAAATATTTCAACATAAATACCATGAATTTCCTGCTATATACTCCTTATCAGTCCTTGCTTTGGTTTGTCCTCTAACTTGGGTGCCTTATCTCCTCTCATAGTTTCTGACATTTTCTGACAAGTCTGAGACATTTATCCACGATTGGTTCATTCTTCGTTCACAGGTTTCAAGATTCATAGTTTTATGACTTTATTGTGCTGCTCTTTTTGTTCTGGTCACATCCAAACTACAAGTTACACTAAATACAGCTGTAACTGTGCCACTCAGCATGAAAATCTACAGCTAAGCTAAATCTAAAGTATGAAATACTTCAGATGAAATCACTATGAAATTATGATATGTTGTGTCAACAGGGGGCATCATACCACCATCATGCACTGGACTTTAATCTTAATTAGCATATGATTGCATCAGTGGGTATGAATCCCTTTTAAATCTAACAATTTGCAGTCACACTTTTTTTAAGAAATGATTGAGGTCGACGGCGGACACAGATTTGCGATCACTAATCGGCTCAGGCTCTTGATTAATGGCCACTCAGATGTCAGAATGGGGCGAGAGTTTTCTGCGACTTCATTTTGCTCTGAGCTTGACCTTTCTTTTTTTCCTCTCATTCCTGACAATGAATCATCATCCCAGAGCTGGCTGATGAATGGCGAGCCTACAGTAACGGTGACTGACGAGTGATGAATGAGAGTCACAACACCAGGCTTTTCTGTGTCACATAATATTTTGAGCCGCAAAATGTTTGATGATACTGCATCTTTAAAGTTCGGAGATCATTAACTATAATGATTGAGCGTCTATTTAACTGAGGAAAAAAAATGTTTATATTCTACATGATGAGCTGATGACTCCACAGTCTCTTTTTCTTTTCATAAATCTCCCATCATGTGTGTTTCATGGGAACCAGCTGTCTGTTCTGTGACTATTTCACAGAGAGGTTTGTTCGATTTGTGTGTGTGTCGTGATTGTTTCTCACAAAATTGTGTCCTGTAATAGGACAAATACACACCACTGCTGCTCTGAGGGCCCAGGCTCTCCTTCCTCATCCCCCGCCCCATCCCACCTGGCGTAGCTGTCAGAGACATGGCTCCGTGCCTTGGCATGCAACACTCCTTCTCTCCCTGGCACACCCTCCGGTTGTGGAACATTGGGATGGGGAAATTGCCAACTGGGGCTTCTCCGATCTTTGCGGTTGTCCATTCTGGATGCCCAGAGGGGGGCTTTTCCACCTGTTCAGTTGAAACCTATAGTGCACCTCCAGTGGCCTCCATATGTCACCCAGACTCTCACCATCCATTCAGTCCACCATGACATGTGGTTCTTTATTAGCAGCATTTTTAAAGTCATATTGTGCCATTAAAGAAAACACACAGATGCACGTCCTAGTATTAACATGTTTTGTGCACCAACCAAATAAACTATAAGCTATTTTTATGTTCTCAATAACATTACTGCAGCCAATAATGCAAGACATGAATTTAATTATATGGTTTAAAAATGCAATTTGTGCATTCTTTAAACTACAGGCAAGTTTACGTAGCATCTGGTCTCGTGTTTGTAAAATTGTTTAACCTAATTGCTGCTGATATGCAGTAAAATGCCTTAAAGTGACTGGGTAACATGAATCAAACATATTAGTGCCTCAGCTGATAAAGTCAGCCAGCATTTAAATAATTACAGCTTCAGTGTAACAAACCTTATTAAAGCTATTTTTCAAAAACAGTTTGTGCCCCTGATGACATTAAACACACCATTTTCACCATTTTTTAATTTCACTACACTACATACAAAGGGACAGAAGAAAAAATTATTATTATAATTATTATAATTATTATTAATTGTTAAAGGATTATTATTATTGTGGTGACATCCTGTTTACATAAAAAAATGTTGAACATTAGTTCTCATGACAGATTGAATTGCATTTCACCATAGAATGGCAGGTAATGAAATTAAAGCTTTTCATGCATGACCTTCCTTGTGCATCCACTAAGAAAGTGATTGACGACCTCTGTCATCCATAAACAAGTACAATACAGAATAAACAGAAACACAGAAAAGGAGTTTAAATCTGGAGTCAATCACTTACTGTTGCTCGGTTAGCAGCGACTGGCAGCAAGTGCAGCTTGTATTTGGCACAAATTATAATGATTTTCCAGTTTCCCCTCAACATATTAAATATTTTGCAGCTTGAAAGCGTTACACCAGCAGTTTTGGCACGTACCATCTTGCCACTTTGGAGCTCTGTTTGCTCTCTCATGTTTCTTTGAAAAGCTCACATTAGCCAAACGCTGATTGGCAAACCTCTTTTTATAGCTGACAAATGGCGTTAATTGGGCAGTTTAGTGGCAGTGTTTGCAATTATGATTAGATACGTTGTTTTTTTTTTCTCATACAGTTCTTATAGTAATCTTCTTTGTTCAATTATAGATGTGAAATCCCATTAAATCTGGTCTTTGGTTATGATATTATAATGTGCCCATTAGCTGGTTTTGAAGTCTCAGTTGTGTGGTGTATAGTCACAGAAATATGTATATATATATATATATATATATATATATATATATAATGCAGCTTAAAAGGAAAAAGGTAACTTGTCACTTCCCCTCCATCCATCTAAGCTTTATTGACACCGTATGGCAGTGACTGTCAGTGCTTTTACAACACTGACAGATTTGAAAACCATCATACATTTTAGAGCAGTGGCCCCCAATATTTGAAAGCATCAGACTAGCATGCTAAAACATTCTCTTTATGCTTCATATTAACATCTGAACTGAACCAGTATCTTTTCTCTCATGGTGACTTGTGTTCATGGCTCTCACTGAGAGTCACATCAATAATTGACCGATTTCCAGAGCAATAAATTAGCAAAACTGATCTTAAAAGATACATATGCATTTGGTAGCAGCTCCCATCACACTAGTGGAGTGAATTTTGTAGCAAAAAAAAGAAAGAAAGAAAGACGGATGTTTTGTTCTGATCACAGTTAATAGAGAAAAAAGAGAATATTAATGTCCCTAAAAGACCTCGACATGTTAGTGAAAAGCATTTTTTCCTGACTGACTAAACTGACTACAACATCCAGTTTTTCTAGGCCAAGCATACTGTGTTGGGGTTATGAATAGCTTAATTGGCAGCAGTGCCACAAGTGTCACACAAAATGTCAGCAGTGAAAGAGAGGCAACTGGAACAAACTCCCCAGTGTCGAGACATTGTCTAGAGTTTGTGTGAGGTGCTCTGTGAGTACAAAAAACAGCATGGGTTGATTTCCTGTCATCGTGGACATGGAGTTATATCCAACTCATGTTATTGTTGAAGAAATAAACAAGTATTATGTTAATGATGGAAGAAGCATTCAGGGTGTGTTCTCAAGTAAATGCAGCAATAACACAATGAAGAATTTAAAAAAAGGAAAAGATAATAGTTGCACCAAGGTCAGTTCAGTCACAGTTAATTTCATTGGTTATTGTTCAGAAAAAAAAAATGACAGCCAGGCAACACGTGATATGATTGAAAGCCCTAGAAAAGCCACTGAATCAACCTTCTGGTGACATTATTTTGGTAACTACAGCTATCAATTTCAAGACGGATATTTTATTAAAGTCACAGTTTCTGGATTGGTATTATTGACACATCAATCAGTCCATTCATTATCAAACCCCCTCCAGGTTTCAGGTGGCTTCTGCTTACTCCAAGGGGGAAAAAAAGCAAAAAACAACAGTATACAGCGAGGTTACCAATCACATGGGGCTGACAAATGTTGGCTCACACTCACACCTACAGGCAATTTAAGAGTCTTTAATTACCAGCATGTCTCTCGACAGAGAGAGACTCGTACAGACAATAGCAAATGTCTCCAAGCATTAAATCAAGACCTTGATGTTGGAATTTGTAAGGGTGAGGTGTTATACTGGTCGGCAATGAAATCTATTTTAAAATCTTAAAAAATTGTAGTATATACGATGATATAATACTTCAGATTTTAAATGTGTCACAGGGTGTCATTCAAGACTGCAACAACTATAAATCCCTGAAACGTGTCATACTGCCAGCTGGGACATTTTTTTTTCCCATAGTTCAATCAACCATGCTTTCTCATCCGATCCTGTTTTCTCTTTCTCAGTCGTACCAGGATCTGCCTAATATTTTTGTTTGGTCTCACGCAAAAAACATCAATTTCTCTTCCAATCTTAAATTTCTTAAAATGTTTTGCTTTCTCTGCTGAACTCTACAATGACGCTGTGCACATGCATACATTTATTGGTCTTACACAGTACATTTTTGGGATTCGTATCAATCCAACTGAATTTACGAGGCTGATGTGATTTCATATATGTCCAATTGTGCCAGTGACTTAATATTCTTTTAACACAACTTCAAGTGTGAATATATTTCCGCTATATTTCAGCATCAAAGCCAGAAACGGCTCAATCTCCTGGGAGTGTTTGTCACACCACACTGCACAAATGCGTCGATTTATACAGCAGCTGGTGCAGTAAATGTGCTGTAATTGCACAGTCACACATGGATTCGGGTGTGTTCATAGTATCACACCAAATCTATTCATCTGCAGTCCATGTGATAATGATGCATGCTTTAGCACTATACTATCTCCTCCTTTTTCCATTTTGTTCTTTCTGCATGATATTTAAGGGTTATTGTTATCATGGCCGTCCATTGCATGTCAGTGTAGTAAGGGCGGTGTTCTTGCTGCTTATATGTTCGCCTACAACAATTCACCTGACACATACTGCATGATTGTCAGCTGGAGTCCATCACCGACTTTTCACTTTCTAGTACAATGACCAAAGGGGGGAACAATAGTCAGTTGGGGATGTCTCCATGTCACCCTTTTATTGGGTTATTGAGCCCCAGAAACTGTCTCTTCTCCTCAGCTACAACCAGCTTGATGTCTCAGCCTCTT